>OX337245.1:22983649-23583649 GCA_946965025.1 Blera fallax | reverse complement strand
TTTTACTTTTAGACGGCTTTCATGTCGGAAGTGGATAGTCCCTATTTTCAGACCTTGGAATCCTTTGCTTGAGCGCAAAAGCGTTCAAGCTTTACCTACGTATCCGGGCGTTTATGGGAGTCTTGTTATATTCTTCATTCCCTCTCCCTGCAGGCAGGATCAATTCATATCTGGCGAATGATTTGTCTTTGATATTTGCTTTACTTTTTCACTCAGCATTGTAGAGCGAACCGTTTTGGTTCTCAAAATTTTCAAGTCAATCCAAAACCATATTTGAAACCTTGGAAATGGGAACTGGTCTTATTCTGGTGAACAGTGTTGGGTTATTTAGAGAAGCGTGTACTGGGAGTAATAAGCTTAGTGTGTAGTATTATGAAAACGTCATCAACGTCGATGATTATCTTGAAGTAAAATGGTGCTTTCTTTTAAGCCCGAGAGAAGTTTCAACAGATAACACAAAAAATATGGTAATAATTGCCAGCATCGCTGCCTTGATGAAGGGCTTTTTGTTCGTCATTTTTCGGATTAGTTTTTCGAGAAATTGTGGTCGTATGTCCGCATAACGTAAAAAATGTTGGCTTGCAAGCCGTCAATATTTGCTGGACGGGTATCAAATCGCACGATCTTGGGGGCCAATTTACTGGATCATTTCTCGAAATCAACTAATCGCCAAATAGTTATTTTAATGTTTTTACCTCGATGATTTCATGCGCCATATGTCACCTAGCGTTATCTTGTTAAAACAACATATCTTCGATCCATTCATTGAAATTTGGAACCAAGCGATCAGTGCTCACCGATCTGCAATGATCTCCATTGAACGTACCACGTGCTCCGCAACAACGTCCTATGATGCACCCAGCGTAGAAACCGTACTGAACGCAGATATGTTCCTATTTTCGCATCATATGCGAGCATTTTGCTTATAAACAAACCCATTAAATCTGAAAAACGAGCCTCATAGCCATGCGCTGCTTCAATGACCCTCAAGACAAGCTTTGGTCAAGTGGATACCCGCGATCTTAAATTACTGACACGTATTTTTTATTTTCTTTTTTAAAAAAAGGTAACCAAATCCTAGAAGCACTTAGACTCTATACGGTCCATTCTACTACAAGGTAGCAACTCATTTTTGGTGTAGTAGTTGGAGAAACTCAGATTTTATTCGTTTCTCTGCTATGCTTGGTGGCAGTGATTGATATTCCCCTACCGGGGTTTGCACTAACACCGACGATATTAAGCAAATACCCTACCTAGTACTTTGAACCTTATTTTGGGAGATGAGATATCAGCACCCCATTTGCTATTCCTATTATTTTGAATGCAATAAGTAATGAATCCCTCCCATTCCCTTCGTGGACTTCGTAGTTAGTGCTATGAGTAACAAGATGAAAGAGGCGCACTGGCCTGAGGTAACTATAGTGCAAGGCCATCAATGTTTCCAGACCATAACTGATGAACAAAGAAAATATCAGCAAGCTGCTGGGGAAAACATATAAACTTCAGCAACTGTAGACTTAAGGAGCACCTCAGCGAAGTTTAGATCAACGTAAAGACTCCAGATTCTGCGGAAATGTTGAGGAAACCCCAGGCAACGTCTAATAGAACACTAATTCACAAAAGAAGGGAACGGCTGGACGCCTATCAACTATCAAAAGAAAATCTACTATCAATGGATCCAATGCATGTACTCCGGTTCATGAAGG
This sequence comes from Blera fallax, assembly GCA_946965025.1. NCBI lineage: Eukaryota > Metazoa > Arthropoda > Insecta > Diptera > Syrphidae > Blera > Blera fallax. Next base: position 23,581,943 of record OX337245.1, on the reverse strand, counting down.
AAATCGGACTAGAGGAGGTACTCTAAGTCGAGTATCTCATCAACCTGACCTTCAAGCCGGGGGAACACAATAGTTCTACAAGGTCGCATTGCACTTACTAAAATCAAATTAATGCCATGCCAGGGGTAAAGAAAGAACAGTTTGTGCTTGGAGAAAGGCAGAAAGTTGAAGCATCCAGAAGGTCCAGGTTTTTTTTGGTTTTTTTCCGATGAAAACCAAATCCGTAAGGCCAATACAACGACAGGGCTGTCAGATGTCTCCCGTGTGAGACATCTATATTCGTCGGTACTTGCAGGAAGGTCATGTTATGTATGAATGCTGGCGAATACATCGAGGTGCTAGGGGAAGTTATTAAGCCCTGGTTAGGCAGTGTGAGTGAAGGAAGATCATGCGGGGAACAACAAGCACAACTTTCCGCCAGAACAAAAGCTGCAACGACTTGAGAATGTATGGGGATCAATTTCATTGATCACATACATATGTTACTCTGAACTTAAGAGCACCTAACTCACCGTTGGATTACTTTGTGTGGGGGGTGGTAAATAGGACATAGGATCATAAAACTTCCTCCCAATACCATCCAAGCCATTGCTTGGATGCCAAAAGGATGCCATTGCCTTAGTGATGGCCACCATTAACGACAACATTATTGAAAAAAGTGCGCCTCTTATTGGGTGGCCCTTTATTAGTAGCTACCTTCGTAGTTTGTTTTGAAGTAAGAACATAAACTTCGAATACATCTCGGATCAATAGCCCCAAATATCAAGCTTAAAGTAAATCCGTCCGCCCTATTGTTCTGTCTTCGAGCGTACATTTAATAGACAGACAGACAAAGGACCAGAATCGGGACTTCCAATTATTTGAGTTCATCTACACCTGCTAGTGATACCGAAAGTGATCTAGATACAACACAATGCTTACCCTTTATACATTTGTATGTAGGTGTTGGTAAAAAGTGGAACAGAGTAGCTATTCGCATCGACAAAAGGCTGCCCTGAGCTCATCCCAATGGGTCACAAAAAGCTGTTGTGTCAATTGTTTTTCTTATTATTTTAGTTATTCCCCGCATACTCGCATGTTTCACACCCATTCTGAGATACAAAGTGATCATTCTCTGGAAAAGAATAGTAACTTTTATTATAACTTAAATAAAAACAGTTTCACTCAATTAACTTAATTGGATATGTGGCGCAGTAAGCAAATTTTTGATTTTGTTTTGCTGATGAGCGTTTAAAAACTATGTATCTACGAGTACCTGTCATAATGATGTTTACAAAATCCACTGAATTAAGTCGTAATCATTTCAGTTCTAAAATTAACGCTCCCTTAACGCTCTTAGCTCATGACAATTACAGAGATGACACATGGATTTCAACAAGCAACAACAAATAGATTAATTCGATAAATATTAATCATATTACAAATCCAAATCGTGACTTAAAAATATTTATAATGTTTCTACATGGGCCTCTAATTATAGTCGTGCTTTCTCAGTTCAACTAATAGCTCTAATTGATTGGTTCGATGGCATTGAAATATGTGGCTTAATTTGAAAGGCTGACGCCTGTGATAAGCTATATTAATAATACAATAAAACAATTCGATTCATAAGTTTTCTATATGTGTATTGATCATCAAGAAAAGTCAAAGTCTTGGTACCCCGGCTTACTTTTTGGATAAATTAAAAGGATCAACGTTATCTGCACTAACATTTTCAATTTCAAAAATTTAAGTTTTCAGCCCGCCGAATGAACGTGACCTTTAAGGAGACCGATCAGTCCGCATTTAAAGGTCATACCGTCTTTGTTCGATGCAGTCGGTGCAATACGAACGACACCAACATGCGCAATGGAAGTGAATCACCATCTATGGCCATAGAAAAATCCTGGATCTCGTGACAAATGAAATCAGGGAGCTGAATGTGCCCATGGACGGAATAAAGAGACTGCGTTTTACCGAAAGGTTTCACACAACTCTTATCGAGGATGCAACACCTCCGGATAAGAAAATTGGTGGTGTAACCATATTTATGGATGGGTCCATGATGGTTGGCAGAGCGGGGATAGGTATCTTTTCAGAAGAAATACAACAAGCCTGTCATGTTAGTCTGGGGAAATTTACCTCAGTCTATCAAGCCGAGATGATTGCTCTGTTACATGCATTGGATCACCCGATAGAAGTTCAAGTTGTTGGTAAAAATATTACTGTAGCACTGGACAATCAATCAGTGATTAGACGCATGGAGCAAACATGTATAAATACATCCCTGGCGACGGAATGTGTTCATAAACTCAATGAGTGCTCATCTCGAAATAAGGCAACGCTGCTTTGTGTGAGGGGACACGTAGGGACCGAGGGCAATGAAAAGGCGGACTTTCTAGCAAGGCAATGGTCAACCTCGGAGTTCTCCGGTCCGGAACCATTTGCTGCAATTGGCAGAGGTGGAGCACCTAATTAACAACTGGATCGCGTCGGAACACCAGAGAAATGGTTGTACGCAGGCTAAAATGGCTATTAAACGGCCGACTGACTACACTCATAGGGAAGTTCTAAGCTTGGAGGGAATGGCACTGAAATGGGTGGTAGCGTTATCTACAGCCCATGGAAATTTTGGGTATCACCTAAAGATGATGGGTCTTCTGGAGGAGGATACCTATGAACCATGCCTGGAGGAAATCGAGACGGCTGGCGGCAGATACACCGTGTCATTGTCCGGCATTAGCTAGCAGAAGAAGAAAGGCCTTGGGACGCCACTGGGTAGAAACCCAGAAGATGAACCAGATTTCTATTAAACAGCTAGCGTTGACACGAGGAATCAAAGTCAGAGAAAATCTGTGGAGAAGCCCTGACAGTCCGGATCGTGGAAGAGACGCGAAAAGGGACCCATAACTGTGGTCTGATTCGGTATCTCTCGAAATTATATGTATACATATGTATATCTTTGTTCGAGACTTGTATGTGAGCTACATACTTATGTGATGCTACGGTCTGGAGGGCACAAATTCATCAACCAAGACTCCAGCTGCGTTCAGTTTTAAAATGAACGAGTCACCTTCTTAAAATTGATCTCTTGCTCATTTGGCTGACGCAACAATCTAAAAGACTTATTGTATCGAGGGTGAAGTTAACCTAGTAGGCCTTTAATCTTCCTTATGAAGGTTAATATTTGCTTAGCGGAGTTTTTTGTATCTCGGGTAGTAAACGTAACTTTTATGGGAGATACGTCTTCTTAATCAGGGAGTGTGTTCGCATGTTTCATCCTCTTCCAGACAAAACCGACATTCCGTCTATGAGCACAGATTTAATTTGTTAAGATTATATCTTAGCAGCAGTGGCTTGTAAGATAGCTCACCAAAGGGTAGAGTTCATATCCGATTATTTATGGAAAATAATTTCGCTGTCAAGCCAATTTCGCAGTATCGACTGTCGGTATTTCTATTTCGCGAATACCTAAATGGGTGATTTCCTTAAGAGCGTCAATTGATTGTGGATCGTTGCATTTAACGTTGTTTTAACACGCGGGTGCGGCATTTTGCTGTAACCACATCCCGTTTAAGTCCAAATCATTTAATTGCCTCCACAAAATTAATAATTTTGTCTCTCCTTCATTTTCAAAAAAGTAAGCCAATGCTGCAACCATTCCAAAACCCGCATCAATTAATCGTTCTTTAGGACTATTTGAACCCTAATTCATTTTCTTTCGCCTATACGCCCGAACTTATATGAATTCTCAAGCACTTGCCACTGAAGGGGCTTTTTAAATAAAGGATTTCCTTATTTGGCAGCGTTGCTACTAGTTTTCAGTGCTTGATGGTACGATGGTATGAATATTCTCGTGAGAGATTGAAGAACATTCGATTGTTAAAGTATCTCAAACGATTTTAGTCATCCAGCGTACAACTTCCACACCGTATTTGGGATATCTGCATTCTGTATCCTTACCTTGGCTACAATAAGTTATTGGTTCGGACATCCACTATATTGGAAGATTGTTGTGCATTAATCCCAATCTGATCAGTCAATTAATTAATAAGGAGACCTCCATGTCCCTTGTTGATAGGTGATAGCTACGACATTTTTTTTTCGCGCCGTAAGTTGTGTTGTGACCTATCCCTTGCCACTTCCATCATCTTATTGCTATGTCGATTGGTTCTTGGTCCATTCTCTTTAAGCGCTATTCGTTCGAGATACGATTCGGCAGAATATCCTAAAGATGATGCGTAGACATCTACATATCTACAAAGGCTTGCAGCCTATGAGTGACAGGGGTAGGAATCTTCCACATACAGTCGCAGCTTTTTCTTAAGTTGACAACATTGTTCTTTCTGATTTTGAATATCATACAGAACGCAGTTTCTGCTTTCTTCTGTTGTTCACATCGAGAGTAATGCCGTCGGCTTGGATTATGTTTCCCAAATAAAGGAAACTATTGTTGGTAGTTTTGGCCGTATTAACTCTCAGCCCCATTCTGCTTGCTTCTACCCTTAAACTACGGGTCATTTGAGGCGAGTCCATAATTATATGGAAAAAGAAGGAGACATCGTCAGCGTAGAGCAGGTGTTTTAATTTTGATGCCGTTGCCCATTCTATTTCGCGGCATTTTCTCGTCGGAGCTGCTAAGAGCACATCGCTTATTACTACCAAAAACAGCAAAGGCGATAATTTACAACCTTGTCGCACTCCGCTGCGTGCCTCAAAGCCTTCTGACGTTTTTCTTTTGTGTAAAACGTGACATTTTGCACCCTCAAAGGAAGCTTGGATAATGGCTATGAATTTCTCGGGATTACATCTCCAGTCTCCAAATTCTATTTGGTTGCTTTTCTTTGACACTTGGATCATTGATCATTTCCTTCTTCCCTTCGTTTGAAACGATTTCTGTTTCCGATATTTGTGCAATGAGTGGTTGCAGAAGGTCTGCCGATGTACTTGGCCCCGTGTGAAAAAACTCGGCAGGAATGCTATCAAACCCTACCGCCATATTTTTTTTAAGTGCTTTTATTGCAGTTAAGACCTCTGTTTTGCTGGGAGGTCCAAAATGTCATCGGGAATTTGTCGCAATTGAGTCTAGAGCCACGACACTATCCCTTCGCCGCTTGACAAAAAAAATGACCTGGGCTCCGCAGATGTCGAATTAGCTCATATTAGCTTTCATTTAATTGGTCTGGCAAATTCATCGTATGAGCACCTCCTCACTATCTCTATCTATCTCTCTATCGTTTGCTGTGGATTCGAGCTTTTGAGGGGATTAGAACCCAATTTTCAGTCAAAGTAGTAGGAACCCAAAGTTCGGCATGTGGAAGTGAGAGTAGGATCAAGTAGACAGAGGTGTGCGAATGACGCCTGTGTCATTTCAAGTGAACGATTTTTACCATGCAAACCCTAAGCATTATCGAAAATGTTGGCTCATTCCATGAACAATGGAACTGTCTTAGGCGACGGAACACCTTTGCACGAATTAATCAATTAAATGTTCCGAATTACAGTATCGCCTGATTTTTAATTGCCTGCGTCTTACGCTTATCCGACAAAATACAAATGTCGTTTCCACAAACAGAAGCCATTAAAAAAAATCCATTTTCTAAAGCAACCCTTTTACAAAAAAATTAAAAACGTTTTCAAAATAAGCAACAAAGACTCTCATTAGTATCTACGATCTTGACATGAATAATTGCTTGTCTACTGACCGCTTTATGATTCACAGTGATATTTCTCGGATTAGAATCTTTCGGATATGATTCATATCTGATTGACTTGATTCAAATTAATATGCTCGTACTTAGTCACCGTGATAGTTAACATAGTCACGAAGGGAACTACTGTGTGGACATGGCACTCTAATCGACTTACAAGCTCGTCACCATTAATATTCCAATCCATTCGTATGCCTGTGGTTTTCTGCCTCTGTAAGCATTCAGCCAAACAATTGCCTATTATTACCATCAATGAATGTCTTGCAATCATCAATTATCAAAATAGGAAATCACAAGGTCATGTATAATTTTAAACCACACAACAAGTACACAACTACGCCACACGTCTCTAGGTCAATTAATTCCATCGTTATATAGAAAATTACTTCTACGTGCGCTGCTATGCTACTGACACTTCTTGGCTATGAATTTAAATTAATTGAATGATGTACATATCTGTGTATCTGTATAGTGATTTGGCGGATTTTGAAATCCTTAGGTTATTAGTTTCGGTTTGTTAAATGGCAGATACTACACTGCGGTCTGACAGGTCTAAGTGTTCAATTTCACAGGCCAGCGCACATGATGAGATACCTGTGAAAATGATTTTAGAATGCCAACTAATTTAGGAAAGTTAGGTAACTTAATGATGAAAATTTTAAGTTTTCTATAAGATTATAAAAAAGCGTACAGCAAAACAGCTGAAGTCTTAAAGTAAATTTTTAATCCCCGTAACTAATTTGAATTTTATCCGCAACATGGTTGTCCACTGTATCTACAGTGCGATTTTCAGGAACAAGTTTTCAATTAAAGTGTTATAATTGAATTCCTGAAACTATATATTAAGTACTCCTAAGAAACTCCACCTGGTTATCATTTACAACATATGACTTGAAGTTTATTCATTAGAGAGGATTAAGTTGAGGATGGTTTGCGAAGTTAATTAAGTTTGGCGAATCGGGCAGAGATACTCGAAGTAGTTTTCTAAGTAAATGAGCGGCTGTGTGATGCAACTGATTCCAAATGCGATTTGAAGTTGAAACTAAAATTTACAATTTAGCTAACTTGAAAGGTATTTAGTTGAATTTAATCGATTAGGGATGTCTGGGTTATGACTGGAGCAAATCATGTTAAGAAATGCGGATCCTTTAACTCTTTCTTGGACTTCTAGGAGATTTGAAAATTATTGTAAACTGCAAATGCAAAGCGTCCCAAAAATACTAAGTGGGTCTTAAATTTGAATAACTTTAGATTCGCTTAACGAATCTTAAAAAAAACAAGAAGAATATTGAAGCTTAATCCTTGCTATTTTTAATGATGTTAAGAATGGAAAATAATATCCTTTAGGTGACCGCCATTTTGGCGGTTGAAATTTTCCATCACTTTTTTTCAAAGTTTGTGGTGTTAAAAGTCAACACAATGGGCTTAATGTTCCTTTTGAGGACTTGAAGGGACTGGGTTTCACCCAGGGAACCCTTCAAGCCAACAAGACACGTACAGAAACCTATAGAGATGAAGATGGGTTCCTTGTAGTAGACTCACAGTCGGTACTAGGTAAATTGAAAAACTTTTTCTGTAAATTGGACAACGGTGACGAAGACCAATATACCGCTGTCAGGCAGAATGAACCATTCAACGTAGATGATGAGAGCCAAAACCTCCGTGCACCTGACCAAAACGAAGTGAGGATAGCAATATTCGAGGTTAAATCGAACAAAGCTGCTAGACCTGTTGGCCTACCGACCGCGCTGTTCAAAGCTGCTATAGATAACTTGGTTAAGAGCATAAATCAGCTCACTTCTAAGACATAGTCAGACGAGTGTATACATGATAAATGGAATCTTAGTATCGTTTGACCGATCCTCAAGAAAGGAGACCCCATTCAAGTCCTCCTCAACATCGCGTTCAAGATCTTAACTGCGACATTCTGTGAACGCCTGAAACCCTTCGTCAACGACCTGATTGCCCCTATCAGTGTGGTTTCAGGCCAGGAAAGTCCACAGTCGATCAAATTTTAACACTTCGGAAAATCCCCAAGAAATCCAAATCGATACCCATCATCTTTTTTATCGATTTTAAGTCCGCATATGGCTACATTTGTAGAGAACAGAGCCATGTCTTGTTTTGCCATCCCTGCTAAACTTGCTCCTCTGTGCAGGATGACGATGGAGAACGCTCACTCCTCCGTCGTTTTTGGAGCTTACTCTATACCGTTTCTGGATCCCCATTTTCTTTTTCAAAGAAATAAGGCTCTCTGACCATTTCGCCCGAGATACCACACCAAACGGTGACTCGAAGTGGATGCATTAGCCGCTTCCGAATTATTCGAGGGTTTTCCACCTATCAGAAATGCAAATTTTGTTTATTGACGAAGCCATTGAGGTAGAAATAGGCTTCGTCTGACGTAATCAATGTCTCACTAAAATGGCGATCTTGAGTTCGCATTTCAAGTAGTCTGCGGACTAATCGACTTGTGTGGTCTCCGCAAGCGGTCGTGGACTGAATTGAATTTTATATAGAAATTAATGCAGATCTTTCTTGTCGAAAATGGGCAATAAAATGCACGATGGGATTTCTAGATTTCTTTCCAAAGCTATGAATGTTTAAAATCCACTTAACATTTTTGGGTCACCCTGTAGTTAGGTGAATTTGGCGTCTGTAGCATTCATTTACGACGGATATTTCCTTTTTTTCCTTAGATAAAACTTAGGTTAGGGAGACCTATCAAACCGACCTGTCATTTTTGACATTTGTGTTTAAATGGAGTCATCATAAACGCACTAACGCTTAAACAACACTTGGTTAAATAAATTGAGGGAGATATGCCTCTTGATGAGTTTATACATGTGGACCTATGGGTCCATTGGATTCCGCTAAGAAATATGATACCGCATCTGACTTTATTTCTAGCTGGTTAGTTGGTTTCTGTTCGAACAGCGTGTGCTCCTAATAGATCGCTTAAATTTCATAATCGAAGCTTGCGCAAGCTCATCTAGTTCTCCAAGGATTCTGTGTCATATGGAGGAAGCAACACTTGTGGAGACTTGGGCAGTCAAATTTTCTCCAAAAATTTTTGCCTACACCCGAATAAGATCCAGTTGATGCGGGAATTAAAGCCACAGGACCACCATTTGCGTCGTTTTTTCACTGATTGGGCTCTAGAGCAGCTGCACGCTGAGACATTGTTTTATTTCAAAATCATGTTCACCGATAAGTCTTATTCTACAACGAGTTTGTTAACCATTTAATCCATTAAAATGCATCATATTATGTGGTTTCCATGCTGAAGTCAATGAAGGACCGTATTTCTTTAAAAACGGAGCTCACGTTGCCATTACAGAATGATGACCACTTTTTATTTGTTTCCAAATTGGAATGCAATGGGTGTCGATGACGTGGTCCTAACAGGATGGCACTAAGTGTCACCACAATTGCTTAGAAAATGTCGTGTCAGTGTGTCTCCAAGATCGTACGGTTTTACATCTTTCGATGACTTCCTGTGGGGCTTCTTCAAGTCATTGGCTTAAATTGATAAACAAACAACCTTTGATGCCTTGAAAGCCAACATTGTTTGTGTTATTCTTGACATGTGGCCAACACAAGAAATGAAAGTCCACAGCAATCTCGAAATAGGATGCTTTTCGAAAGTTTCCCAACTGTTCGTTTACAAGCTTCGTGTTGAGTTGGAAGCCTATGGTGTCTGGGACTTAAAAGTCTTGCATCTAGAAAAAAACGTTATCGTAGCCTTAATTCTAGGTCATGAAAGTTTCAGAAAGACCGTCAGGTGAGAAGAGGCGCTTAACGCCCACTCGTTGGCTCAGCGGCCTTTATTGGAGTACCACTTAACAGTGCCCACTCCAAGATAATACAATGAAAGATCGACAAATTTTTTTTTTTTTTTTTTTATAATTGGCGCGCACCAAAGGGGGTATGAATACCCTTATTCTGAATATTCAGGGCACGGGCGTTTGGAAAGAGGGGAAAGAGGAACAGAGGAGATACCGGTGCACGTTGGCTTTAAATGTTTGGATGTTGTACCGATGAGGAAATACAGCTCCTGGAAGATCGTTCCACATACGTGTCGTTCGGCTTATAAACGAATCCCTATATTTGACAGTACGTCCGAAATTGGGCTTGAGGGTGAACTGATGTGCATTCGAAGCGTGACGCGTATTGCGGGTGAAATTTTGAAGGGACGGAATGCAAGTGGCTATTTCGTTGGAACATTTTTTGTGGAATAAGCGATAAAACAGGGAAAGACAAGAGACATTTCTACGATGTTCAAGTGAGTCTATAGAGCTCACAATATCTCTATCACCTATTAATTTTATCGCGCGGTTCTGGACCCTATCTAGAATGTGCAAGACGGTCTTGGGTGCACCAGACCAGATATGGGCGTTGTATTCCATCTTTGGGCGAATGAATGCCTTATATATTGAGGCCAAATCAGACGGGGTGAAAAATTTCTTGCATCGCTTAAGGAATCCTAGACATTTTGCAGCATTTTTGGCGACCTCGAATATGTGATCGTTCCAACGAAGATGGTTGTTAATACACATACCGAGAATGGCAAGTCTTTCGGTTTCGGCGATGCAAGTACCATTCATGGATAATGGTTGAGGGTCTTGGTTTCGCTTGAGAGACAGAAGACAGCATTGAGTTTTGGATGCATTAAATTCCACTCTGTTAGTTGAGCCCCATTTGATTATGCTGTCGAGGTCGGAATTTAATGAGTTTAACATACGTTGCCGTTCCTCTTCTACGGCCGAAGAGCAGGGACGTGAGTTGGGGAACGAATATGAAAAACTGAGGGTACTGTCATCAGCGAAGGAATGGATTGGATTAGAGGTTGCAGACAAGAGATCATTTATGAAAATGAGAAAGAGAGTCGGAGACAAAACTGAGCCCTGGGGGACACCAGCATTTATATGGTGAATATCAGACTTGAAGCCGTCCAAGACAACTTGTATTGAACGCCCCGAAAGGTAATTTCTAATCCATTGAAGAAGAGACACATCGATGCCATATGCACGCATTTTCGACAAAAGAGCCTGATGCCAAACTCTGTCAAATGCCTTTGAAATATCAAGTGCAACTATCTTTGTTTCGCCGAAGTGATGAAGAGATTGGTTCCACTTCTCGGTGAGATATGCCATCAAATCACCAGTGGACCTGTTGCTACGAAAACCATACTGCCGGTCATTGAGAAGTTTTCGTGAATCAAGATATTTCATAAGCTGACGATTTATCAGCGTTTCCATGACCTTGGAAAGAAGGGACGTAAGTGCAATGGGTCGGTAATTGGTCAGAGAGGAAGATTCGCCTTTTTTAGGGACAGGCTGGACAAATGCTGTTTTCCATCTTCTCGGAAAGAGTCCAGAAGAGTAGGACAGACAGAAAAGCTTACGCAGAGGTTTTGCCAGCGAAGAAGAACACCTCTTCAGAACTATTGGGGGGATAATACGCTGATTACTGCGCCAACCTTCAGAACCTAAGACAAGCGAAAAGTTCATTAAAGCCAATAGATATAGGTTAGAGACTTTACTCGGTCTCAACAAAGACAACTTAGGAACCTCAACAGACTACCTATTGGAATATTGTCTACTGAAATACCATCTGCACAAAATTAAATTGTCAGATATTGTACATATGCCGGCTTTATGGAGAGCAAAAAGAGACGGCAGAACATATTCTTTGTGTGCGTCCAGGGGCCGCAAGGAAAAGATGACTCCACTTGGCACGGGACTCTGTCAGTCCAGAAATTAAGAACCTGGAACCTAAAGCTATACTGAAGCTTATAAAGACAATCAGTATGAGTTCTGGATGAATTATGTGAGAAAGTACCAACGATCTTACAGGTCGCTGTGCACATTAAGGGTCCTAGTCTAGCCTAAGTGTAAGGAATGCTGAAAGTAGTCTAAAAAGTCTCATTGATTGCTTCGGAATGCAACTTGTCGATCAAATGCTGCAAGTTTGTTACATTTTCATTGATAGACAACTCTAGATCTACATATGTAAATGAAGCAATATTTACGTGACTATTGGCGCATTATTCAAAGTGTGACTAATACTGCATTGATAAGTGAACGTTCTTAAGTTGTTTTGATCATTCCATAGCTATCTTGAATGGAAAATTTTCTACCAGAACGAGTTACGACTTAATAAGCATTTTTATAGGAGCTTATGTGACGCCATGTCCTAGTCAAAGCAGTACAATCACTCGTAAACTCAAAACTGGGAACAATATTAGGTAAAAATACATTCAATCTGGAATTTCTTCTTTTCAATTAAGAAAGTGATCAACAATTACGTAAACATGTCATCAGGATGGAATAGCAATAAATATCCCAACTTTGTAACCCCCTGCATAAATGGGTATCTGACGATGACGACGAGTCTTAAAAAAATACCTTTGATCTCTGCAGTAAACACATGATTTGCATATTTTATTGAATGCTGACTTCAAATAGATTCCAATAAATAATATTTATTCAGCAGTCCAAGCAATTGTTGACTTCTTTTGGACCTAACCGACAGAGATACAGAATAAAGATGTGAAGATGCATTTACTACGAGTATTATGAGCGCAAGGGAAAAAAAGAAGTATTTCCTACGTTTTCTTGAGATTTTTTGTTGGTTTTTTTCTCTCTTTTTTTCATCACATTGAGTAACGAAACATGTTTCGAAAACGAAAGTACTCACTTGATGTACAACACTGTGCACGCTACAAGTAATTAACCCTGACCCAGTTTACATGGCAACTTGAAAACGATCGAATTACAAATTCGAGGCGACCAATTGACTGTCTGCCTCTGACTAGCAGTAGCAGCTGCAGTCACACTATACGACTGGAGCTTCTGAATCTAGGCAAGCGTCTTCTGGCAAAGTACAAATTGCAATCCCATTACATATGTATCTAATAGATACTTACTTAGTCGCTGTGTGAATTTTCAACGTCTTACGACACCTACCATAAATCATAGTGTACTTCAATGCTAGGCGCGATGTGTTAATGACTATGAGTACCTACATATGCATATGCATGTATGTAGCTACTGTGAGTCCGGATTTTCACCTGGGAAGTTTGTTGGCCCGGAGATTGGATCGTAATTTAAAAGCTAATTGCTTGGGATTTCACATGAAAGTCAGTAAACCATTCACGTCGGTGATGTATGTGTCAATCTAGTGCATGACATCAAAATGAGTGCGCTACCGTCAGAACCGGGACAGAGAAAAGAAAAAAAAAGTTCAAATTATGAGAAAATCCCCAGATTAGTGTAATTTAAGTTCATGTCATTATAGCAGGCAATAAGTGTACGGATAATTCCTCAGCCCATATTGCCTAACTTTGGAGATTTGCCTTCAAGGTTTGACCTCTAAAAGTTTTCGGATTTTTTTGTGGTGCTTTTACGCGAAATTACCAGTTGAATGTGTGGATGGGAACCAGATTGCATCCGCTATTATTGTGGTTTTCAATTTGAGCACGCACTAGGGTACATAGTGCGCTGCTATGAGGAAGTGTGTTGCTAAAAATACGAGAGATTTGCGTCTGAAGGAACCTTGGACCTTGAACCTGGGTTTAGAGAAGCCATGCGAGCATAATATTTTTAGTCTGAAGTAAAATTTTTGGTTAATTACTTAAGAAATTCACTTGAAATTGAATTTGAAATACATGCCTACGAGTGTAGTAAAGAGTGAGCCATCAGTTGGTTTCTTTTTAAAATTACTACTAAAACTACAGCGCTAGGTATTTTGCATTAAATGTTGCTTCATTTAAAAGGGCATACATTGCGATTATTTATGGGACATAATTTCATTGAAATTGCTTTGCCATTTACCTTTGCTGAGTGCCTGGCAATTAAGACAATTGGGGAAATAGCAAGGGTACGGTTCTTATGATTCTGTCTAAATGGTGAAACCTGCATGTAAACACTTAGTTAACGCTTACTTGCCGCCTTCAGCAGGACCGACCATAGATACGAAAATGGCTCGACGTGTCATATATCTAGACATATCTGGCATTAGCTGGATCAGAAACGTAGTGTAGTCACAGATCAGCTACGTATTCAGTGTTCTCAAGGGAGAACACTATCAACTATCTGAAAGGTTGGGCTTCTTTTCAAATGACTTCTACAGAAGCTGCAGATACGAAGAGTAAGCGGAAGCAATCCTTCACCACCTTTACATATCCGACCTTGTCCCAAAGAAGAGTGCTCCATTTAGGGGCGCAGTTTTTTTTAATGACCTCAGCGAACTGGCGTTCTTGGACGTTATGAGCATCCACTGCTCCACTGCAGCTTTGGCTGGTTTTATTAGTGCCTGAGTAGCTAAAATGGAAAGATACATTTTATCACAAAGGACCTCTTTTATAGTGTGTATCTGTATCCTGATATAGACAGCCTTCTCAATCTAAACCAAACCCATCCTGTCAACTCAATTTTGTAGCACATTCTCGACTGTGTGCGTCTTCCTTTCTTCGTGGAAAATATATTCAAAAACGATTCCAGTGGGCTCAGGAGAATGTTGGTCGTTGTTAGAGCGTGATTATCTTCAGAGACAAGTTTTCTTTCTGGTTTCTTAGTTCAATTAAGCGGGTTTGGTCAGAAAAGGCTGCGAAAATTCTTCTGTTGATCTGTCTTCTTCTTCTTTTTCTTTTATTAATCGTTAGAAAATATAACGCGATCTTATCTACATTTGAAGCTGATTCTGCTGCTCGTATCTGTTTAGCTACTGTGTTAATCGTTATCCGTAAGACCGATTCCTCCGGGACTCCCGCAATAATTGTGGTATTGTACCTCAGCTTTCTGTTGTTGGAATAGTTCGTCACTACACACAGCAAGAAATATGGCGTTTCTATCCTGGCAAGTCATCTTCTAATGAACGACTGTAGAGCCATCTTTCTGGTTCAGTGGCATCTTCTGCGATTCAACTACCGTTCTTATGGCAACAACTGTAGATTGCGCTTTCTGAAGTCAAATTGGTGGTCCCAGGCAGCTCCTTTCACTTCTACTACTGTGAGGAATATATTGTGTATTATTTTCTCGAGAATATTTCTCATGGTGCCCAAAAAGCATGTTTTGCGATGGAGTGGTGGTCCTCCTGTAGGCTTCTTTCCTTTTGGTAGCAATATTCCTTCTTCAGGTCACTTCTGCATTGCAGCTATGAAAATATTTGGTCTCGCCACCTTTACTGCCTCAATCGGGATGCCCACGGGTCCGGGCGTCTTTTTATCACGCTCTCAGATGCCTCTAGCCTCTAGCAGTTCTTCCAGAGTAATTAATGGAATATCCTCTGGATTGACTTCTCTTATGATGTTGCACATAGTGGCTGGTCTTTGAGGGTGTTCTACTATATATCTTAGCATTTTTGGACATGTTATTAGATGGTTCCTATAACTTCTAAGTTTGGTGATCATCATTCTGTATGTCGAGCTGCATGAATTAATGTCAGTTTCTGAACAGAGACGGTTGAACTATATGGTTTTGCTCTCCTTGATGGCACTATTTCAGTCGCACGCCAGTCTAAGGGTGTCCTAGATCCATGGATTTTTTTACACTAATGGTTCACAAATCAGTGAGTATACCTGGTCGGGTATATACGCAAGGGATATAAATCATACAGCCCTGCGACTTCCGGACTCATGCAGTGTATTCCAAGCAAAAGTTCTAGCTGTGTTTAAAGCTGCAAAATTACTGGAGATCGGATCAATGTAAAATAAGAACATCGTCGTCTACATCGACAGTCAGGCTGCGCTTAAGGCGCTAGAGACCTACGTCTCAAAATCTGAACTAGCCAGGAATTACCGCTACTGTTTAAGGCATTATCGGCACAGAACCATGTCAGATTATGTTGGGTACCTGACACTGCGATATAGAGGATAACGAAAGTGCCGACGGACTGTCTAAAAAAGAGCAGAGTTACCACAAAGTGACATAATTGAAGGCTTAAACTCGCCATTATATGTAGGGGACCTATTCTTGAGAGAATCATCAACTTGGTTGACCTTAGATGCTCCAACTTAGAAGCACATAGAGAGTCTAAGCGCTTGTGGTCAGTGCTTCTGGCGAAATTAAAAAACTAATCAGATCACGGATCAGAAAATCAAAAGGGATACACTATGGTCATTGCCTTCTAAGAAGTCACGATTTTGTCGGGACATTATGTCGGGACATTTTTAGGGCTCGCTTTTAGTTCTTGGCTGTTGGTGCTGCAACGCGCTAAACATCTGCTACTACCAACTACGGCCTTCGTGTCGTGTGGATGGTTTTTCTTACAGAATGTTTTAGGCGGACTGCCCCATTGTTATCGCAGAGGTTTGAGCAGAAGGTTTCCTCTTAGCGGGTCTGTTGCGTTTTCTTTAAAGCTTCCCAGTCTGTTCCGAGATTTGTTTGTTTTGCTCTATTGAAATTTTGTCTGGCAATTCTCCTCCTCTGATAAGCTACATCATCACTATAATAGTTCATGTGTAATATTTCTCCAGATTCCAGATCGGCCCGTTTATTATCACTTTCCAAAAGCAGCAAATCAAGGTTTCCAACGCTGTTTACTAAGCCACAACAACATCTATATTTTTCACTAAATGCGCAAAATTAACTCAAGTACGTGTTAAGATGCTAAAATTTTATGAAGCATGTGTCACACAACAGCAATTAGCAGCTGCCATTAAATGCTGTATCTACAGTCCGACAAACGATATTTTATTATCTCATTTGTCCAGATCCAGACACAATGTATCTCAATCTTAATGCCATTTGAAATTCCTTGGCTAAAAAGTTTCCCACACCATCCGTACAATGCTAGGTCATTGTTTGCCGCAGGCTATTTGCTCGGAAAACAATTTTGACAATCGAACGTTTATAGTCAATGGCCCTAGGTACCACAAAAAAAAAAAAAAAAACAATTTGTTCCTCAAAAAGTAATTAGCAATTCGGTTAAGTAAATAGCAAACACATACGACACGAATTAGACTGTCACAAATGATTATCTCCAGCTGGAAAGGAAATACCCACACCTACCTTACATAATCCCCACAATTGGTTTAAGTGGTAGACCGGTAATGGCCTTTCGGACTGGCCACTGAAATCCGTTTGGATTTTTTTCTCTTTTTCGACGATTAGGAGTGAAAGTTTGTAACAAGGTACTTAAGGTTAGACCGACGTCTACCGACAGCTTCTCGGTGGGAAAACTAAAATTCAAAAAGCCAAACTTGGATAAGAAAGAGGAAGCACTTTCTGGTCATTAATTTTCCTTAAACATCGGGAGGATGACATGTGCAACTAGCCGAGGAGGTTTGTCATTTGAACTGTGTAACCTGTGGCCAAATAATCATGTTAACTTGTTAATGCAGTCATATTTTAATTGATTACATGACCATCTTGCTGTTAAATTAAATAATTTATGTTAATTGCTGGTTGGTTATGAGTTGAACGTACATAGCTAACGATTTCCTCTTTAATGTTGCAGACAAAATGAAACGCAGTTTTAGGGAAACCTGACAATTTCAGATTTTTGTCATCATTGTCTCAATAGTATCCTATAAGGCCTTTAACTTTGTGAAAAAAAAAATTAATTTTAAATAACAACCATCTGCCCACATGGCTAACACTATTGCTTCTATGTACATCTGTTGGTATCTTTTTGAAATCGCTCTTAAAAGTACACCGTTTAATATTTTTCAGTGATCTTTCCTTTATTGAAGAAAGTATATCCTCCGCTTGCTTGTTAGAAAATATTTCATTCAATGTGCTTCCGCAACTGGCTTGGCGGTAGCCGACCTCGAAAATCCAATTTCGCAGTACATTGTCGATTGCTTGTGTCTTTATTTACTAAATGGCTTGATGAATATTTTGTCAAGTTAGGAAAAACTTCACCGGAGCATTTAGACGCAACTGGTCCAATGTACTACCAGGAAGCAAAACCCAGAATTACCCATTTTAATGGAATTTTTTCGACTTTCGGAGAAAGCTGAAAGGCACTTCAGAGATGCAGAGCTACAGTATCAACACTTACCATATCAGCACCGAAATCCTGCCACCTAATTCGAGAAAAGGCAGGACAATAACAAAGGAAGTGATCCGAAGTATCATCGCCCTCTCCTCAAGCGTCACAGTAAGTGGTGTCTCTTAAGCATAGCGTTTAGCAAAAGGAAATGTCCTGTTAGATAAGTTGTCTGCAGTCTTTTCAGCTGAGAGACAGCAAGACTGCCGCTGATTTCTTTCAAATGATTGGGAGCATTCGTTTAGTCCACCTGCATGCTGGACAGCTATGTCACATACCATTGTGTTCGTAACAAACCCAATTGTCAATCGAGGCCCTGACCGATGACGCGGGAAGACCCAACCTAGGTTTAGGTCCGAGAAAGCATCGACTGAGCCTTGCTTAGTGATGCATCGGCGATCTCAGTTCCCGCAATCACTACAGATGCAAATACTTCGACCCTTCCACCTATTCTTCACAATACGATCGGTACCCATTAGGATGGCATAGACTTCCACTGGGAAAATAATATCACGTGTCCACGAAGACAACCGCACCAGACCCTTGACCAGTTATGGAGCCATCCGTTAAAATTCAACTACTACCTAGACCAGGCTCAGACTGTGGCCGAAGTCAGTCCTGAACGCAAGGAAAGTCGGCTCTAAATTTGCACGGCAGCGGAAGTTCCGGTATTCCTATCACTCTGTCGACATTATGCCCATTCAGCAACTACTTGATGTGCTGCTTGCGCACATCTGTAATTTCCTGTGCATCGGTGACTAAGTTCCGTTCACTAGCCTCCGCTTTGGCCTTATAGCCAGCTGCCAGTTGCTTGGTTTTCCTGGAGAGCTTCCGGATGTTGTTTCTGTTCGAGGCTACGTATACCATTTACTCCCTACGAAAGATTTCTTTACCACATATTAGAAGTCGGTGTCAGATCCTGACTTCAGTCAAAGGAAGGTACTCTTTCATTTGCTCTAACTCTTATTTCTAAGCCTAAGTTTCTTAAAGTATAGTAGTTCGGTAGTCCGACAAAGCGTAACATCCTTATTCTTACCTTGCTCAGTCCTATCAGGTCTAATTTATGGGTTTCTATTGCTGTAGCTAATTCTGGTTCCTTTCCAACTATGGCTTTAATACTCTAATATCCAAATCGAATTTTCATAATCCGTTCCGCGTTCCCGTCGTCTTTGTGTTGATCCATGTATTATGGTTTTCCCTTTGATTTTCTGATTAGGTAAAGTTAGATACAAACACACTTGCCCAGAAGAGCTCCATTGTAATACCACTAGATCTAGAACAAAATCAGCTGCCTAAAGAGAGGGAGTCCAATATGGAATAGTCTTCTTTTGGATATGGCTGGACAGGTCGCTCAAAAAGGGACCCAGCTTTTGTGGCGTATAAGCCTATTGGACAGTGAAGACACCGATAGTGGAACTGGTATAAGATCGCTTCAGCAACATCTAATCATTTGAACGCTTTTGATGCAGCCTTGGCCAGATCTGCCTAGATATTTGACACTACTGTGATCCGTGCAGTTCTCGCGCCTTCGAGTTGACTCTCTGATGGCGTCCACCTTGAGTAGAAGTTTACACTTAACGAGAGATGTATCCACAACACGCCTACTCGGTTGGTTATTTTGGGTAGTGCCAGTTCTGGTGAGCTAGTCAGACCTGGAATATCTCTGTGACTTGGTAACTAAGATAGGTGAATGATGAACTGCTTATCCATCTCCATAAGAGATGGGCCACAGTCTAGAACGGCTTTCGAAGCAAAAGTGGACGACTACAGGGACTTACATAGTTGCCGCTCCTATCTCCGAAATGTATTAGATTGCATTTTAGCCAGAACATGGCGCCAAAATTTTCACTTCAAAAACACTACAGTGATCTAGGGAAGGAAATGATCAGATTAAGCATTTCGAAGAAGGTACCATCACACTTCCGATTTTGGATCCGTCTGTTGTTTCTTCCTCGCCTCCTCCTCTCTGACCTCTGTCCGTTGCTTATCCTGTGTAATGGAATTTTCTAGAAGTTCTCATTTTGTATTTTTTTTCGTCCTCTTTGCATTTTTAAAATATTTCTTTACCTACAAGAAACCAAGCAAAATGGATTGCTTGGTATCGCTCAGTTAGTAGCTAAAATGGTGGGCGGTGTCTCATTTCCTTGAATACACTTTATTTTTTCCAAAACTCTTGAGCCAGGGATTGGCCGTCTCGATTGTATCTACAAGTCGTCACAAAAAAAAAAAAAAAAAACTGCGCCATCCCACTAATGCTCACCTATCATATCCGGTGTCATACTCCGCAAGCTTTCCAGCTATTTATAAACTCAGACAATGAGCATCTGGCGAATTGTTGTTTTCATAGCAAAATGTTATTGTCCGCCACCCACATAGAGTTCCCGGAATCATTAAAAACCCATTAAAGCTACGAGTATTACGTACACAAAATATGATTCACGTCTGGCGAATCTCTTACCACACTTAACTTGAATCTTGACACTTATTCACTGCATCCTTGAACTCACAAAAATTGTTTTTGTTTTGATTTATTCCAGGACGACAACATGGGATTCGGTTCACGTATGGATTGCTGCGGCCAGTTCGTCAAGTACAGCTTGTTTGTGGCGAATTTTATAATATTCGTAAGGAAATTTTATAACAATCAGTAAGGATCTTAATTTTAATGCGTCTACTGTAATCCTTTAGATTGGTGGCGCAACAGTATTCTGCCTCAGCGTATGGACCCTAGTCGATCGAAGCTTCATGAATGAGCTGCTCGGAACCAATCTCTTTTCTGGCGCTGTTTATGTATTAATTGTGACATCCGTGTGCGTTTGTATACTCTCCTTTGTGGGATGCATGGGTGCTGCTAAGGAGGTCAAATGCCTTCTTCTGACCGTAAGTACACGAAATGCCTCTGGCTTGCTTTCTAGGGCAGATTAGTATCTCATAAGAGTCACCTTTGTTTCGCGTACAACAGCATTGAACTTGGCCTTGTGAGGTGGCGTGCGATCAAATAAAAACTGCATATTTTTGTATCTTAATTAAGTGGCCGAATCGAATGTGAAAGGTGTTTGCTTTCGGTTGGCGGTGGAAGATACTAATCTCTCAAGAAAAGCAATCCAATTCAAGTCGTAGTGTATATAATTAATTTGTTACAATTTATCTTTTTATCTTTGTATCTTTGCGTTTTATAGTATTTCATAATCGTTTTTCTGATATTTGTGAGTATGCTGATTGGCGGAATATTGGGCTACGTCTTCCGGGAGAAGGTCTCACAGACTATGCGACAGGTGAGTGTGCACACTATTTTATACTTAAATACTCTTGCATATGTACTCGTACATATGTATGTATGTGTGTAAAGTTTTTTGATTTCATTGGGAGCTTGCTTACCTACAAGAAGTTCATTGACATTTTTAATTCTGGCCAGCGGTCGGAATGAAATCAGGTTTATTGGCCACGCCACGCCCTAGGCCATTGGCTACGAATTAATCAATTAACGTTAAATGTTTGATTTATGATTGGTTGTAAAAAGTAAATAACAACTTCATTTGGTATTCGACAAACTGTACCTTAATGCCAATTAAATATTCAATTAGGTACGAGATGCGCCGGAGCATGACTAACCAATAATTGCCTCTGAATATTCAACTGCAAAAAAGTTATGTGAATTTAAGCAGGAGGAGCGTGAAATGATTAGCAAATTAGATTATATTTTAAGATTTTCTAAGCTTAGAAAAAAAATTCCTAGAATTTCAGTCAGGTTTTATATTCGAACTGATTATGTAAGCTAGTAGCATCTTAAGCATCTAAAAAGAGTCGACATCTGTTGGTTTCGATTTTGAGTGTGTGCTTTTTCGAAGCTGGTAACACTTGTGCAAAATTCTGCATGCAGCAAAATTAAAATAATTTACTGCATGCAGCGCAGCTCTGCTAATATTTCTAATTCCGCTGTAGAAGGCAATGCTACCACACCACAAAAGGAAATTAAACCCGGGTTCAGACACTTGGCATCATCGGCTGTTTTCCAGTTTTAGGAGCACAGTTCGCAGCGCTGCTTTTTGAGCATAAAGCGCTTGAAATTTGTAGTGTCAAGGCTGCCCCGCAAGAAATGGATAATTTTGTGTTTAAATAGCGCTGGGGTACACTAAATTATTTCCAATTTGAGCGTTGTGCTTTTTCAATGCTCGAAATTTGAAAGTAATTTTTGTTCGAAATGAAGCCGCTTCAACGACATCATTCGTGTTCGTGGAACCAAAATTAGTCGGCATCGTGGCTTAGTGGTAAGTGCGTTGGATTACTAAGCCGGAGGTTCGAGGGTATCCGCATCCTCGTCCGGCTCTTTGTCGTTGTGATAGAATTAAGTTTAATTCGCTGGGACCAAGGCGGTTGTTTTGAAAAGCCCAAGTGGAAATTTTTTAATATTTGTCAGAGAATTTTTGTGCTGGCGGGAGTATGTAGTGATGACCCTATGATAGACGAGGATTTGTTGGACCAATGCCAATGTTATAGTCTAAGTGGAAGTCGCTCTCTTTAAGAATACAAAAACATACCATACCATACATACCACCAAATTCTACCTTATTTCTGTTTGGTGCGACTTTGATATCAGTACGGTTTATGGGTCTTTAGTTAACTTCCTCGCTCCTGCTTTAATTTGAATACTTTGTAGGCCAAAACTTTGGTGTCCATTCAAAGTACATACATACATTCATATATGGGCTTAAATATCTTGTGAAGAATTTTTTCTCCACGAAACGACTAAGAATGATTTTCATTCAAGTTCAACAGAACCCATGCTTCACCGAAAGGAGTAGGACTGCCAGCGCTAGGCACGAGTTACTGATATCTGCCGCAGAAAGGTATAGCCTGTCGCTATAACTGCTGTGATGTGGGTATCTCAAGTATTCCATACGATTTGAAATTTGGTCAACCGTGGATTTCATCTGGTGTGAAACCGTACTAATAAAGCTTGATGAAGTTGTTGACAAAAAGATTTAAGGCTTTCTAAACATCTTCAATTTCTTTTCGTCAGGTGAATGGAAAACTTGGCTATCATTGTCTAGATTGAATAAATCATTCTGCCTGACAACGAGATGTTGGTAGTCGTCGCCATTATAGTTGTACAAGTCTGCAGATGTAGTTTTTTTTTTCCATATTCTCAGCACTGATCGTGACTTTAATAGAAGGTTGCTTACTTCATGTAGGTTTCTGAACCGGTTTTCTTCCCTTAACACATTCTTTTAAGCTTTTGGTAAAACGTCTGTATGTGCATTGTTCTTGGAGTAGAATCTCTAAATGGCAAGCTAGTGAGCAGCTTCGTTCTTGTTTGCAGCGGCACTTTGTATGCCAGCATTCCTTGTCAAACTAGGAAACCAGCACATCAATTGGCTTACTCCTGATCCCATGTTCGAAGTGTTCCCAATGGTTGTTCAGGTTATTACTACCAATGGTCATATCAAAGATGTCCTCCTTTCCTATGCTCCCCAGTAAATTCTGCCAACAACACTTCCAAGGAATTTAAATAGAATATCTCTTCGTAAAATCGCAGTCTTTTTACGTAAAGACGATAAAAGGAATTTGGAAGCCGTAATCTTTAAATGAATGTGGTGTAAAATAAGACTTTGACGACTTGTCATGCCTTGCATCGATCGCAAAGTGGTCAATTTGGTTAATGGTTTCATGATCAAGAGACCGCTCTGTCCCCTTCTGAATATTGAGATGAGGAAACCGTGTGCTTGCTATAGTGACGTTTCGACCTGCAACAAAGTCAATAATTCTAAGTCCGCTGTCAGACGTGGTGCCCTGTAGGCTACACTTAGCAACTGTCCTACCAGAGATCTCCTCTTTTCCTAAAACGATTTTAGCGTCATGTTTACGACATTGCTCATACATAGCTTTTGTCGAGGAGCTCGTAGGAATGCTCTTTAATGGCGTCGTCCTTGTCGTCTGTGGGGGCATGTGCGCATTTAGAGGTGAATTTAGGCTTAATGGAGATTATCATAATACTTAATTTTTTTTCATTTTTAATGCAATTTTTATTGGGTAATTCAGTTTTTCTTAAATGCTAGACAAAAACGCTTAAAACTAGCTTAACTAACTTAACTATGTATTGTAACTCTAACTTACTGACCCTATGCGGGTGCTCTAAAGGTTATCATAATTCTTGTTGCCTAAGTCTGCCGCTTATAACAAATCCACTCTCGAATAAGCGCTGCTTTTGCTCTCTGTAGCAATCACCAGCTTTTCACTTTTGCCCGGCCCATCCCATCGCACTTCCTGAATGGTTGTAATATTTGCTTTGTAGCAGAGTAGATCCTCTGCTAATTGTTCGGGTGCATGCGGCCTGTTAAGGGTCTAAATAAACTTCGTGCAGATGGTTGATTGTGTCGTTTGCCAGAGT
Organism: Blera fallax; assembly: GCA_946965025.1. NCBI lineage: Eukaryota > Metazoa > Arthropoda > Insecta > Diptera > Syrphidae > Blera > Blera fallax. The sequence goes on along the minus strand of OX337245.1, from coordinate 23,557,868 downwards.
CGTCAACACTAGGGTCATCCATATCCGAGGCTGTTGGTTGCTTTGTAACTAATTTTTTTTTTTTTATGTAGTAGGGAAGTTACCCCTACGACACAACTTCTAACTTAATTTACCTAACTTTTATAATTTTTATATACATTATTCCATATTTTGTGTTTTATTTAACAGGAGATGCGAGCATCACTTGGTCAATACGGTAGTCGCCGGGCCATAACTCAAGCTTGGGATCAGACGCAAGAACGTCTCAAATGCTGCGGTGTTGATTCGTGGCACGATTGGAATCGTTACGGTCTAATTCCCGAATCATGCTGCCAGGAAATTTTTGGAGGACAACGCAAGCAATGCACGCAATTCCCCACCATCACGAATCTCCACAGTCAGGGATGTCTGAATGTCACCACGATTTTCATACGAGATCACGCAGCTATAATAGGTGGCTCCGGAATAGGAGTGGCCATTATTATGGTATCAACAATATGATTTTCTGTCCCCGTCCATTATTCTAAACTTCCGATTTTTCTTTCAGATATTTGGGCTTATATTCTCATGCCTGCTGTTCAACATGATCGAATAGTTTTAAGAGTAAAACCACATCTCAAAATTAGCATCGATTTTCCGTCGTTAAGTCTTTCTTACAATTTTTTTTAATGTTTATTGTATCCACCATAATAGTACTAAAAAATCCAAGATTTTATTAAAGTATTATTACTTAAAAGACGGCGCATGTACTTCGAATCTATTATCAACAAACCTCGATTTTAAGCGATTCTATATTTTTTTTTATTATGCTTGTATTCATTTTCAAACTTATATTTATAAATTCATACGTTAATGTAACAAACTTTATCGTGTTGTTCATCTGCACCCAGTGTAAGTTGTATAAAATTGCATTTAATTCATTCGAGATGTTGCAAACAAAATGAGGAACGTTATTCATTGTTTGCTAACTGATTCATTTTGTAATTTTTTTTTTTGTTAATCCTTAAATCCGTCCAAGAATAAACACTTAATTATAAGTTTGTAGTTAATAGTAAAAATTATTTTATGAGTTTTCTTATATAATACGGTTTGTATAACTTTTCTCTTGAGAAGTTAAGAGGGTTTCTTAGACGATTAGATAGAAAGATGGAACGTAGGCTTACGCTTAGGTTAGGGCAGCTGTCTGTACCAGGATACAGACATTCTTAGACCAGGTTCCTTGCGATGGGATTCCATGGATCGTTCGACTTCGGCTTCTCAGAGACTCGTAAAACCAACCGGAGCTTTTAATGAAGCGGAGGATGCTCCGGGCGCCGTCACTTTGTAGTTAGTAGTGATTCCCAATCAAAAATATTCGGAAACGTTCGAATACAAAAAAGTTTTTGCATGGTCCCACCTCTCGCATAAATCATACAAACGTTCGAGAATGCGCACATGACGGGAGTGAATACGCTATGAGCATCGAACTGACTTGTCTGGTTATGAAAACTTCCTGCAGATCATCTTTTGTGGAACCCAGAACTGCAGAGACTAAAAAGACAAATTTAGATGAAGACTGGAATCTTACCCGATCCAAACAGGAAGAATATGAAAATTTAATTCGCCTGCCGAAAAGCGCATTTTATAAGGGCAAGCAACCAATCTGTAATCACTTATAAAACGGACGGCACCTATACTGAGACGAAGTTTCAATTCTTCTGATGGAAAATCAGATAACGATTGGGTCACAGCTTGAGCCGATTACACAGACTGACCTCGAACTAAGTCGTAAAATTCAGCGAAGCTGGTAAACAGTCGAGGCAATCATATGTTGTAGCATCCTTTGATAACTTCAAATCGCTTGGTACCGATGGGGTGTATCCAGTTTTGCCGCAACAGGGTAGAATCTTCACAGCGTGTCTGGCACTTGCATACACTCCAAACTCTTGGTGAACGGGTCGAGTGGCTTTTATAACTAAAATTGGCAGAGATGACTACTCCCTCGCCAAGAGTTTTAGACCTATAAGTCCGTCTTCCCTTTGGCGGAAAAGTTTGGAGATTAGTCGAGATTCACGTGCGCAGATTTTCACTGAAGTAGACCCTCTATCTGAGATGCATCATGCATACCAGCGGGGAAAATTCTGCGAGACTGCGCTTCAAAACTTGTAAAATTGAATGCGCGCCTGAGAAGAAAGACTACGCTATAGGCCTCTTCATCCACATAGAAGGCGCTTTCGACAATGCGACTTTTGACTGCATGTGTGACTCTACTAGATAACATAGGGTAGATGAGACATTGGTGTTGTGGTTTAGGGCAATGCTGATGAACAGTGCTTTGGTTGTAGACGCGAATTCTGGCCACTGAGGTCATTGAAAAAAGAGCTTCAAAATGGACTAGGTGAGGGATGGTTTCCTCGACCTCTTCATCCCTACAGCTCTTGCAGATGTCATTTGAAAATCTGTGATCGCTTTACTATAACCAACTCTGGACTACGATTCGGATCTAGTATAGGCCAGATCTGTCTAGATATATTTCAGCACGTCCAGCTTGAGTAGATGTTTACATGTAGCGAGTAGTATACCCCGGTTTCGCCATTTAGACAGAATCTAAAGTGGTATGTCCTTTCTGCTGAGCAATTCAGCCTTAACACTTCCCGGACTGTCTCTTGACAAGTATGCGGCAGAGGTGAGTATTGAACTGCTTCGTCATCTTCGAGAGATACGAAAGGCAAAAAGCACCATTCCAGAGACTTGATTGCCGATTGACTGTCAGTGGAAATGCATCAGATAAAATCATCCTTCATGTTGATCCAAGCGTCTATATTTGGAATCCATAAGTGCGTCCACCTGCTTTTGTAAGAGTGGCACCATCATTCTCTCAGACTTGTCCTTGGGGATACCCCAGTATCATTTCGACTCATCGTGGTACTTTTTAGGAAGGCGCTGCATACTCCCAACGCGTTGATTCTATAACCTGCCTTTTCTTGTACGACTTCGTCTTTATGGCTCTAGCCCGTATTTGGGAACAGTAGGGTATTATCGGTGCCGAAACAGTTGCTAAGAGCAGTTTTTGTGCATTAGTCCGCCGACTAACGTGATTGCCGATGGCTACTCTCATTGTCTCCATGACTCCCCTGCTGCTGATAAGTTCAACTTCTGTCTATTCCTCTGTAAGTTGTAGACCCATGCTTATTAGCCAGTCCTGATGCATTCTGATGCAACTCTTTAAGGAATTTGGTCACTTTAAAGATTGCTATATTGTCGGCAACATCTACACGGTTAAAACGCCGGCACAAACTTTCCTAGCAACTGAACTGCCAGCCATGGGGTCAAACAAGGATTTAATCATCTGCCAAGCAGCATTTAAAGCGTTGAACTCCAATCTCCTAAACTTAAAATGCGTAAAGGATTGCATTACGGCACTTAGAGCTGTCAATTACCAGACAGTCTCGCTCTATGGGTCCCTTGATATACGGGAGTAGAAGAGAACGAAGCAACAGATAGACTGGCACAACGACTATTGTAGAAGCTGCATGGACGAAGGCGAAATAGAATTCTTAGAACGCCTCCTATACCCCTGCCCGACTCTCCAGGAATGTCGTACTCGTATTAGATGCTTAGCCACAAGATTCTTCGACAACCTGAACAACCTGCCAAAGTTATCTCTAAGTGACCGTAAGACCTTTCTTAACAGATCAGAAGTCGCATGTGTCCCATGAACTTCAACGTCCAACTGGCCCCCGAAGGGAATTGCACATGCTGTACACAGCCCACCTAACCTACCGGTTTCCTTCACCAAAGCGCTTTGAGCTGCCTCGCGGAATGGACCATCTGTGACCATCTAAATAAATAATAATTTACATAAACAAAATTTATTTACACTTAAAAACAAGAAAGACGAGTGTAGAGATACATATATAAAATATCACGTTCTACGTAGGACCCAGGATAAAATAAATGTGAAATTGAACAACGGGCTGTAGAGTGCCACTGCTGACTTGCAATTCTTTTGAGAATCCTTCCACCAAGTCCATGTATTGTTGTATAGTCCAGGATCAGCTAGTGGATCTTCCGGTAAATTGGCAGGCTTTGCAGCTGTTTGACGATAGTACTGAATGTCAGCCTCCAATTGATCTACTAAATCTGAATTCTCAGCTGCAAGATTGTACATTTCACACGGATCCTGCTCGATATCAAACAAACAAGCGGCTACAGTTGGATCACATTTATAAACTCCTGAGTTAGGAGCAACATTACTTCGAGCGTTACACTGGTAAGTAAGTTCACTTCTCAAGGACTCAATATCAAGCGCAGATAGTGCAGGGTTTTGAATGGCCTGCGAGACTTGAGACCCTAGTACGAGTTCTGCGTATTGAGTAACTTTAGGATCGGGGGTGTTCTCAATATCCCCTAACCACGTGGCATACTGTCCAAATGGTTCAGTGCCGTTGATGTACTTCAAATTATCACGCATATAAGAACTATAGCCGTAGTTATCGTCCAACACGTGTATGAATTTCCTGCTTTGTAACGGCGAATTATTACTAAGAGTATTCCAGAGATCAATACCATCCACATGAAGTTCTGGAGAAAGCTTTATTCCGGCCGCAGATGCTAGTGTTGGAAGCCAATCGATAGAATGCATCAGTTGATGGGATACGGTACGTGGTTGTTGGATAAAAGGACTCCAAATGGCAGCTGCTGATCGAATACCACCCTCCCAGGGTGATTCTTTTTGCTATGGAAACAAATGTTGTAACAGTGATAAGAGGAATTTATAGAATTTACTTACTCCTCGGAAAGGATAATTGGAACCAGCATTGGAGTGTACACCAACTGTTGGTGCTCCGTTGTCAGAATAGAAGAGAACAATAGTGTTGTCCAGCATTTTCTTATCGGATAGAGCACTCATTACCCTGCCAATGCTCTCATCAAGTTTTGTAACCATAGCTGAAAGGACATGAATTAAGGAATTACAAATGTTTGCCACTACATGATTCTCCTATTTTAAAAGCAATTAAACCTTACAAAGGCGTTCAAGGGTTGCAAGTAGAGTGGACCTACTAAGGTGATAGTATGTAACGAGGTATAGTGGTGATTACATGATTGGGAAGGCTTCTCCAAGCAGCGGTAAAATACTGATACTGAGGCAGACCTTGTAAATTGTCCACAATTCCTTGATGACCAGGAAGTTTAGCTGCATGTACTTCAGCTTGGAATACACTGGAACATTTTTCAAGTGTCCAACAAGATCGTTAGGTTTTTACTTTCATTCATCTCCACTTCTGCGTCTTCCTAATGAAGATTTGTAGTGACAAAAGTGTGAAGACAGCTTCTAGTCCTGAAGTAAAACATATGCACATAGCACTTGTAATATAGAGCAGGCGATTGTCTGTAGCTTCACGAGGTTCGATGCCGATGTCCGTTTAACAACTTTCATCCACCAAACTATGGCCGCGCATACAGTGTATCACCAGTACATCATTTAGGAACTAAGTCCCTGGAAGCCCCATTAGCGGATCAAAGCCCAATTCCTGCAATTACCGTAGAAGAAGTAGCCATAGTGACTTACAGATTCGGAGTCAAAAAAGGATGGCACACTCAGCATAGCCATAGAAATGTTTGCGAAAATCTACAGCTCATGCTTAAGTGAATGACTCTACCCAGACCGATGGAAGCAATAGAAACTAGTGCAATCTCCAAGGGAGATTTCGTCCACATTGTATATTGGATATGACTGGAAAAAATTAAGAACGTATCATCACCAATAGGTTGGACGGGGCCATTGAAAACGCCGGAGGATCGGCAAAATATTGGTACGGTTTCCAAAGGTTGGGATTAACGGTAGAGTATACAGTCAAGGGGGTTGCCACAGGGTTCGGTGTGGGTCTACATTTGTGGATTGATACTAAACCGAACGCTTTATGCGCCCATACGTGAAGAAGCTACGATCGTAGGCTGATTGCCATATTAGTAAGATTGTGAACATATAAAGTTGTTTGCTCCCCTCCATGAAATCACAAGACAGCAGTACCCTGGAACGCAGCAGTATCCTCAAACGCGTCAAGAAAGCCACTACAGCTCTGTATTGCTGTAAGAAAGCGATAGGAAGTAGATGGGGACTACAGCCACGAATTAGATACTTGCTATGTGTTTCTGTCACCAAGCCTATACCAACGTATAGCGTGATCGTCTAGTGGACGTCCTTGGAAATGGCTGTACACCGCAACCATCTGGACCGAGTGCAAAGGTCGGCTTGCATATGCATAAGTGAAGCTCTAAAGACTAGACTGACAAGGAGATCTTGGGTTACAAAAAGAATCCATGCGTTTCTACACAGATGGATCTAAGGCAGAATCGGGAGTGGGTGGGAATGTTTTCTCCAATGAACACAATCACTGTAGCTCCTTCCAGGTGGAGATCATAAAGTAGAATGTGATACCTAAGCGGGATATCATCATTTTTACTGAAAGACAAGGCGCGATTAAATCTCTGGAATCCGTCACCTATCTCACGAACTGCCTCAAACTGTCGTCCGTATCTTAACAAGATGCTCGTAGGAAACTGCTTTTAGGACCCTACTTTTTCAAAAACCTCGACGATCTGGCTAATGTAAGCATTAGTAGCCTCCAGCGCTTGATTACTATCTGCTCCTGTTTCAGTGGCTAGCTCTTTGGAGATATGTTGATTCTGGTCTTACTGAGGGAGTATCTAGCGTAGCCAGCTACATAGCCTAACCCAATCTAACCTATGTAAGTACGCCACTGCTACGGTGAATTCTCTGCGCCGTAGTCAAAAGATAACCAACTTTTTTGGTCTGTAATTGAACACATTGATGTGATCCACATTTGGCTCCATTGTAAGAAAAGTTTTCTGGCCGTTTGATGTTTAGATTTGGCGACATAAAGTGGCCAGTCGTGTGGTCTGATGCACTCTGGTATATCTGAAAAGGTGATATCCACAAATATGTAGTAGCGACCCTTGAATCTTGATAACCCTTACATCTACGATTACTTCACGAATGTATCTCTTTGGGATTAGTGTGCCCTTGCGGTGGCTGGACAACCGCCTAAACTACAGATATCTTCGCTGAATTGAATTCTACTACTCAAATGACATGCATTCCCTATGTTGACGATCATAAACAGCGCACTCTGTTCTCCTTTGGGAAGCTTGGATCATTGGCTCGATTATCTGCATTCAGTTACAACGAAATTCTGTAGAAAGACAATCTGGCAAAGACAATGGTGATGGCAGGTCTCTCAACGCGTTCTTTAGAATCCTCAGTAGGGACATTGATGCCATTGCTGACAGGAGCAGAGACATAATCAATACTCTCCTTGAATCATAGTAAAACTTGTCCTAAATAGGGTTCTATTTGTGGCATTAAAGATTTAAACCTAAAACATAGATGACATTCACACTTTTGATCCTTACCTGCATAGGTTCTTCTCTTCGGATCAGTAATGTGCGAGAATTTTGCAACTTCCTCTGGTGGAGCCTGCATGGGATTGTCTTCATTTCCTGTGTGGACAGCCAAGTGGCTCATCATCAAAAACAGTGGTTGCTTCTTGTTGTGCCTTTGTATAACCCCAATGGCTTCATCTGTAAAATATTCCGTTGCATACGTTCCATTGCCTTCGTAGTTAACTTTAAGATTCTTCCTAAAGTCATAGCCTCGACTATAGTTCTTGTTCTACGGGAATATTTGCAGTTGAAAATAAATTTCAATTTTAAATTACCTACCAGCATAGCCAAATCATGGTTATAGTAATCAATGTAACCCGAGTAGTATCCCACATGATAATCGAATCCTCTCAGTGTGGGCGTATAAGCCTTCTTCGCGAAACCCAAATGCCATTTCCCAATTAAGTTCGTCGAGTAACCAGCATCACGGAATATCTCAGGCATTATACGTTCATTTAACGGTAATCCCCAGGGTTGATCGTTAATTATAACCGAATGCTGGGTGCCTTCATGCAACATGGAACGATATTTAAACAAAACGCAGCGCAAAAGAGAATATTAACAGGAATCAGGATTAAATGAAAAAAAAAAAAAGAAAAGCGAGTTAAAGAAAAACCATTAAATCTCTTGTTACCTGTGTGAATGGGATATTTTCCTGTCAGCAGAGTGGCACGTGACGGTGTGCACAGGTTCGGCACATAAAGTCGATTAAGGATTACACCATTATAGGCAAGTGCGTCAATGTTCGGAGTTAAAATCTGATTCGATCCGTGGAAGCTCACATCGTTAATTCCCTTTTTTTCATGTGCAGGTGAGTGTATGTGTTGTGAAATGTAAATTAATTAGGACGTGAAGGAGTGAGAGGAGACGGTATTCATACCATATCATCCACAAGAATAATCACGATGTTGGGCTTTTGACCTTTGAATTGTTTGGTGGCAGCGACAAACGTGACGCACATGAGGGCAATGAGTAGCAGTTGAAGTTGTGACATCATGATCCAGTTAATTTCGAAGTCTAAAAAGAAATTACAATTTCAAGGCTAACACGTAATCGATGGTGAATTTTAGAGGGCATTGGCTCATGATATGAGGCTAACAGGCTTGTAATGGGAACTAACCCAGACATAGACGTACAAAAATTTGCAAGTTGTAGCTCAACATCACAAAGTGAAAGGTATTCGTTTCACAGTCAAACATTTGGAATGCAGTAAGAGAAAAGGTCAATACCTTCAACAAGCTATCGATTCAGCCACCACATAATCAAAGCTCTAGGCGTCCAATCGAAAATCACCATCCTTTGGGTCCCAGGACACTGTAACTTTGAGAGAAATGAGCAAGTGGACGATCTGGTCAGGCAAGATCAACCGGCTAAGAGTGGTTAAGGAAAACATTTGTAATCACTTCTGAAAGCTGACAAACCTGAGGGGGAATACACTTTCAAGCTGCGCTATATCAAGAAACACACGGCCCACCCCTTAAAAACCTGAATCAAATGCAGTCTTTAGCAGATGGAGACCAGATGTTGCTAGAATTGTAGCCATAAATACTGGCCGTTGGCCAAATTTAGTATCCCCGATAACACCTTCTGCGGTAGCTGCAGAGATACTAACGAGAAAGAATCTCTTTTTCACTTTGTTTGCAGATGTCCGGCTGAAATGTGATCATACTCTAGGTAAAATCCTCTTCCAAGACCTGAGAGAGATATCCAACAAAAGGATAGGAGCCCTTATCCTCTACTTGAATTCGACAGTCTTGGCTTAATATATCTGTCATCTCAACCGGAAACCTTATCATACACTTTTTTGTTGTTTCATAAGACTATCAGTATTCGAACCTCGAACCTTCCACTCAGTAGTCCAACGCACTAACCATTAAGCCACGGCGCTTACAATAATGTATCTAACATTACATCAACCGACATCACGATCTTTGGAATGTTCTAGTGGAGATCTAAATATTCAAAGGCTGAAAAAGAACAGCATGGAGGCCAGTGGCTAGGTTCGTTTTCAAGCAATCGCGCGAAACCCCTGGTCTGATTGCTTTCTAGGAGGTGCTGCGAAAAAAAGCGGAAATTACAGAGCTTCCGACTAAAAGCCCTACGAGCACGTAAACGAGAACGAAAACACGTCCTTAAAAGAAAGAAAGAAGGATGTTGACAACAACAGGAAGGCAGCCTGTGAGCTCATTATCGGGCTCACCTCCCTGCACATATTTGTCAAAAAAGTGGCAATTGACGGTGCCGTCAGTATTCGAAAGCCAGATGAAAGTATTTCTTGTGGTCCGATGGATCTAATGGAACTGATATTCGAATTTCCCGAACTAGAAATGTCCATTTTCTTTGACAGGAAGTTCCAGATCGAGATCCCTAGCCGAAGCTCACGGACCATAGGTGCATATAGATGTGCAGCTCTGCTGGCAAGGTAAGATTCCTCTGATCTGTTCATTGAAGTTTCAAATATACGCTACACAGATGGGAAAGCAATATGTGCGTATCTCAGTGAAAGAACATTCAAGGATTCAGACAGGCGAAGCGCGATAGTCAAAACCGAGAGCTCCTTCCTACACTACTTCGTCAACTTGAAGGTCAAAGTATATGGCAAATAAATGCTTCAGAGTATCTATCTTAATGTAAAATGTACTATGAACTAAAACAAACTAAGGCTAGTGTTCCACAAGGGGGTATTCTCGGACCTATATTTTTTTTATTATACTTATGATATATCTTTATACAATAATGGTTACATTAGCAGATGGGCCTGCAATTCCTTGTAGTTGATTAAACTTCTCTTAAGCTACGAAACGCAGACTATCATAAGACTATCAGTATTCTATCATAATCAAAGCCAAATACCTGAGTATGATTCTGGATGCTAAATTAGAATGTAAGGAATATTAATTTGGTGTTGTAACTATTTTTTTTTTTTTTATTCTTAAATATGACATACGAGAAAATAACTACCAACTCCCAATATAGCCTGGTAAATCATCATGAATAGATTCACGCTAAAACTATGCACCAAATTATCCAAATTTATCTTGAAAGCCGGTCGTCGATTTGCGAAACTTATAGACGGCTTCCAGATTCATATGAGCAAGCTCTCAGTCGGCCTGTAGATGGAAATATTTCGTACCGAATATTCTCTTAAGGATGCAATAATAGCGAGACTGAAAGGAATGAGCACATTGAAAAGAATATCGCTGCTGTTAATTAAGACAGAAGTTGGACAATTTTAACCAAAGATCTTGCCCTACACTCGTATGAGCTCCTACTTTTGAATTTGTCACATAATCATAATTTGAGTCACTATTTGGCTGATTTGGGCCCTAAATCACTTGCAAGCTGACCCTTCTTTTAATCGGAAATTGTGTACAGCGATTAAATTTATTTTTGGTTTAGCGGGTATGTTAAGCAGTATGGACTGAAACGGTCCAAAATAAGTTTGGTGTGGATTTTTCTGCTTTAAAAATGAAGACAAAACTTGAATCACGGTCACTGGAGATTTTTAACAACGAACATTTCTTTGAAAACAAAGATGGAGGAGGTGCGACTTCACCAGGAGGGCTCCACGAGCCATACGATGCCCAACTAATTATACAAATCGACTTATTGTGTTGGTGACTAGCTGATTTCGAGAAATGAGCTTGTCAATTGAGCTCAAAAGTCTTACAATTTGATTAGTTCTTGTGGGTCTAAACGAAGGCACGTTCTAATGCTGATACATCAGTAACAATTGACGCCTTGGAAGCCAACATCGTTCGTTTTATTCACTGTGGACACTTTTACTTGAAAATGTGACTGAAAATTGGACGGACGGACCCGAAATTATTTTAAAGTATTAACACCACTTGCGGACTTTCCCGCTTACATTACCGAAAATACTTAATTTTTCGCGTAAATCATCGCTTTGTGCGTTTACTTTCTGTTAAACGGTGATAGCATACTGTTTACAACATTCTTTTACTCTAGCGTTTGACAGTTTTATTTTGCTATTGTGTTAGTTACATAATTTTGATAACATTCAGAAATATAAAAAAAAGTTGGCACATAACGTACTTTCGTTTAACTTGTTGTTTATCAGCTGTCATCTTTTTTTCGATCAGTTTGGATCTGCTCTGCAGTAACGCCAGTGTCGATAAAACAGTATCTCTTAAACCTTTAACACACTTTTTTTTAAATTTTACCCAAAATACATTTCGCTATTTTGAATGGAAAAAAGATTATAGTGTTAGTGGCATTCACATATCCTGTGATGGCTGCCTTAAGCTATTTTGTACCGAATGTGTGTATTTGTCGTTGTGGTTCTATGTGCGTTGGAAATAGTTTTCAACTTAATTTTTGTTGAGATTGCTCGACGAGTGCAAAGAGTCGTCGAAGCACATATTGGCTGAACTAAATCGCCAAAATCTCTCTGTAAAGATCACCTCGCCAATTGTGATAAGCTTTTCGATCTCGCTTTCCGCAATGAAGGTGTGTTTGAGGAAGGTAGACTGGCAAGATCTAAAAGTAGCTCAAAATGGAGGAAAACAGACTTGCAGAAAACATTTGATGTCACTACTAGTGCCACTCTACCATGATCAGTAAGTGACAGCGGAACCTTTCCACCTGTCAGTCTTAAACTAAATACTGCTTCTGTGAGTAATATCTGCAAAAGTCTTCGTTTGTTATATATACTTAGATGCCCCTCGAGTTCTCAGTGGCTAGTTAGAAAGCCTGTTAGGATACGTAGGTTGCTTTTGCTAAGTCAGATCCATGCCTCGAATCTTTTCCGGTTGTAGCATCCCAGAATTTTCGTTTCTTCACGTATGGTATGATTCCCTATTCCGCAGAATGGTTCAATTCCAATGAAGGGCTCTGCGGCTTCTTTTCTTGTCAAGGAGTCTAATTTTTCGTTACCCTCTATTCTGATATGGCGAAGTAGCCAATACCCATTTTCTCATGGCCACAGTGATGCAGAGGCATGCAATTTTTTGCGCTTTAGTGTTTTCCTCATCGTGACTAGTTCGTTTTGCCCATGCTATCACTCGGTATATGATCATTGGTCTCACAATGGCGATGTACATTCATCTTAGAATGCTCGGTCTGAGTCCCCAGGAATTACCCGCTAGGCTCCTACTTATCATGAGAGCACAGATAGTCTTTTTTGATATCTCCTCTGTGTGCTGCCTCCACAAGAGTGTAGTCTCTACAGTCTACAGTCTCTGCTGATGTTATTATCAGCAATACGTACATTCGCTTAGATACTGTTCTGCTGACTACCTTTCTATCCAGGGTTCGTTTAAAGGATCCATGCGAAGCATTATCGAATGCCACCTCGATGTCTAGGAAGGCGCGGAGAACTATCTCTTTTATCTTGAGAGCTCTCTGTCTGGTTTCCGTCAGCTGAGATTTAACCGTCTAAGTAGATTTATCCGCTCTGTATGCATGCTGATGTTATTAAAGGAGGGATGTGTTCAATATCTAGTATAGCACCTACATAAGTATTGGGAACTGGAGGATGAAGGATGCTTGGTTTTGCTGGTGAAATGCATCAGTTCAGTTGAATTTGGATTTAAGCTAAGACCACACCTCGTAGACCAACGTTTCTCTTACCCCGAGCACTTATCATGATTTCACTTCTAATTCAAACAGTCTCATCTAAAACAATCGCACACTGTTAAGAATTCATTATTCTGCTGGGTTTATTGATGACTCCAAATACAGTTTGATTGTGTTGTAAGGACTGTATCTGTCTGACTTGTTTTATATCATAAATTTCCCCACCGTAAAAGCGTGAATCCTAAATTTAAATGTGTTTTCTTATTCATTCTAAAACAGGTCTGTGTCAAGCCCAAGAATGGTTCACAAAAGAATTATTAATTCTAGTATAGAATATCTCTTCCTGTGTCGCACTTAAAAACAAATTCTACTCAGCCAATAAACAGAAAAAAATCCAGACATTCATTTGCATAATACGAGTATCTCCAACAGACACAATCAGTTTTAATTATGTGTAACTAAACTCGTTTTTAAAGACCCCCCAAAATAAAGACGGGTCTGCCTTTTGTTTTGGTATACTTACATATGTACCTTCATGATGTTCAGAGATATACGCAATCTAATTTGCGATATACATCAACGAAGAAGGAAAGAAAGTTTAATTAGAGTAGCGATAATTATAACTATCTATCGTACAAGGAAATGTATGTAATTTCTTTTTACGTTTAATTAAGCATTAATGGGGGTATGATGTAAACAATATGTTTCGTGTTGCACGTGGTATATTATTACGCGTATATGACCATGAGAAATGTGTGAATCACAGGACTATGAGATTCGCGATGCAAATAGAGATTTAGCATTGAAGGACGTCTGCCTTTACTGTTGATGCTTAATGTCAAGGCGATTCTTTAATCCCGCAGATACACAGATTAGTACTTTTACTCGGATTTATGACGCAATAACCGCATTACTTGTTCAACTGGAATTCTTTCCTGAAGAATTGTTTTTATTTAGCATAGAATTAAATTAAAAGCAAAATTGAAAATGGATGGTGAAGCCTTATCTTAACCACATAGACTCAGAATCAGAACTCTGGCCCCAGAACACTTATGTATACTTAAGGCCCTTTGTTACTATGTTCGGTTTGGTTAAAGTTGCTGCCAGCTTAAAACGTCGACGAGACCATTATGATACCATTCATGGATCTTGAGAAAAATAGTGTGTTCCTTGCTTTCAAATTGAATGAATGGGAGCTTCCGGTAAAGCGTAAAGCAGGCTTTTAATAGTCGTTGAGAAACAATAGCTTCCTGTTCTTTTTCGTCCATATAGTGGTGGCAACGCAGTAGAATGTAATAGGTTTGCTGGCAGGTGTAAATTCAAACCCCGCTAGGGGATCAGCAACTCAGGCACCCAAGCACAACAGAGAAACGAATAAAATTTGAGTTTTTTCAACTACTACACCAAAAAAGGAGTTGCTGCCTGGTAATGCAATGGACCTTGTACTGTCTGAGTGCTTCTGGCACTTGGTTGCTTTGTTGCATGCTCGCTTATTAGGCAATGTCCAGTGATGACAGCTATAAAAAAGACGAAATTCTTAGAGCGTTTCACATCCAGATTTGGCCAAATTAGACACGTTATACCACCAAACCAGAAGTGGCTCATTGTAATACAACTGGTCCCTGGATCAAGCATAAAATCAGCTACCGAACGACTTCCTTAGAGAACCAGCTGAAGTTGTTTATAAAGTTAAGGATGCCTCTGACCGGGTCGCAAAGCTTATCGAAGGCAGAACCTCAAAACTACTATGGACTATACACAAAGAGGAAAGGGAGGATGATTTCCACCTCTTCTTCATTCCTGCTTCTGCAGAAATCGTTCGATAGGAGCCCTAGCCTCTTGGTGCGTAGGCCTATTGGGCAGTGTCCAGTGAGTACGCTGATAGTAGAGCTGATATAGTGGACCTATTTCCAGCAAGTTCGAACCGTTTCGACGCTCATGAAGTCCAGACCAGAGCCGTTCTGGATATTGGACACGACGTGCCATCGTTGTACTGCAGATAGTGTCCAGCTTGAGTAAAGGTTGGCATGTAGAGAGAGGCCTATGTACAACCTGCCTTTCCGGTAGAATATTTAGGGTAGTGCCAACTCTGGCAAGCTCATCATCCATGAGAGGATAGCGACAGTCTAGGATGATCTTTAAAGTGAAAAAAAAAACGATTCCCTGGACTTAATTGCCGCTTGACAGATATTAAATTGCATTTAAGCAGGACAAGGCTTCCGTAATTGCCAGAATTTCCAACAGAAATGGGAAGCGGAAGGAGATGCCTAGATTGAGGATTTCGGAGAAGACACCACCACCGATAAAATGGGTATAGTTGTTCAATGTCCGACAAGTTCATTCGATTTACATCTCCCTAGAGAGTTCTTAAGTCCCAGCACTCAAAAAGTGAATTTTGAACTGCACTGTAACAACTATAAAATAAGCTTGACTACCTAGAGCTACCACTCTGTAGCTTGATTGGATTTGATTGCTACTTGGCTGTCCGAAATAGTGATGATGTCTTGGAAGTATGTCAAAACTTAATTTGGGTGTATGGTTGTGGTGTGGTTTATGATAACCTCCAATATAAGTCTTATGTCATGAGAACTGAACGGTTTATGAAGGAGAAAATAGAGACATGGAGTTCACCTGATAAATCAACCGAAAACCAGATTTAAACGACTGACACATACTCATTTAGTATGATGGACATATGTAGATGCGTAGATGCTCTCAATTAGACTTCCAATAAGTTCATACATATGTACATGAAACCATGGTACATGTAACCTTAAGAATTGTTTACATCATTTAAATACATGTGAGCTTAGGAGTGACTAGATTCTTTAACTAAACTGTGTATTAAGTCAATTGAAATACAAATTCCGGAACATGAAAATCCCTCAACTGCCCCCAATATCTCTCGGGTCTATTCCAGGACCAAAGTTCCACGATTCGATACCCTTGCCACATCCATTTCCGAAGACCATAGACATAAAAAAATCAATGTAACATTATTTCATGCATTAAAAAAAACCTACTGGCAATTGGGTATAACCTTACGGGTTTGATCTTACATATGTACATATATGGTTATGGCATGAACGTATCGGGATTTGAATTCAATGCGTGCATCCTAATTTAATTTGTCTGTTAAATTTGAATATCGCTTAAGGACTTAGACAAACTAAAAGAGCCGCCGGACCATTCTATAAAAAAGCAAAGGATATCCACATATACAATAGAGGTGCCATAAGAAGGCTTGTGAGCCTTGCTTCTAGTCACTGTCAGCTAAAGTATATATCACCCCCATAAAATGAGTATTCCTTAGGATACCATCTGCCGCCTCTGTCTGGAAGAGGACGAAGCCGTATGATGTAGTTCCTATACCCTTCAGGTGGGATGTTGTGGATAGGGGCAATCTACTATGTAAAAAAAAGTTAGTTACCAAACAAGGAAAACGCTATTCGGATCTGCAGGTGGAACCTTCGAACCCTTAACAGACCGATGGAATAGCCCGGGCAAACGTAAGTAGGATGAAAAGTGAGACATCTACTAGGGTGATTGCTAAAGAGAGCAGGAGTAGTGCTTAATAACGTGCGGATTTGTTATACGAGTACCTCATGACAATCGACATCAAGGCTTAATTCGCAAACATAAGACTAATATGCGTTCTTGCCCCCATAGAGGACAAGGACGACGCCACCAAAGCATATTTCTACGAGCTCCTCGACAAGACCTATACCAGTTTTCTAAATATGACGTGGTAGGAAAGGACGACGTCTTTGGTAGGACAGTTGGTCAACATAGCCTACACTACACCACGTCTGGCAACAGACTTCTAATTATTAAATTCGCTGCGGGGCGAAACGTGCACACAGTTTCCTCATCTCAATATTCATGTGGGTTTCCTGATCATGAAACGATGGACCAAATTGATTACATTGGATTCGACGCAAAATATGCAAAATATTCTGGATGTCCCAACCTTTCAAGCAGCCAATATCGACTCGGGCCACTACCTTGTTCCAGCCAACAAGTCCCAAACGCCGCAACAAAGTAGAATTACTGTGAGAAGATTTAACGTGTAAAATTGCAAGAGACCGCTAAAATCTTCGCCAACCGCGTATTCCGAAATCTCTTCACATTCCTTACGCCACCAGCATCAAATGCTGCTCGTGAAATCCAGGAACTATGTAACATGTCAAGCAAACATGGCCCGTACGGAAACCTGTAGAGATAAGGAAGGAAACCTGGTAGTAGAATCACAGTCGGTGCTGAGAATCTGGAAAAACTTTTTCTGCAGACTGTATAAGGGCGATGAAGACCAACATACCGCTGTCAGTCAGAATGAACCATTCAACATAACGAATGATAGCCAAAACTTCCGTCCACCTGACCAAAACGAAGTGGGGATAGTAATATCCAAGCTTAATTCCAGCAAAGTTGCTGCACCTGTTGGCCTACCAGGGGAGCAGTTCAAAGCAGGTGAATTGGTCGAGACCAGCATACCTCAACTTATATCTAAGACCTGGTCAGGCAGGTGTATGCCTGATGAATGGAATCATAGCATCGTTTGTCCGGTCCACAAGAAAGGAAGTCCCCCACTGGTTTACGGCCCTCATAGTGTCTGTTGAAAAATTTTTATTAATTTTTTTTAATGAAAACTCACGTGTCGTAAAATTTGGTTTTATGTCCTTCCTACGACAGGCTTAAAATATGACAAAGGTATTCGTGTAGTAAAACGTAGTTAAAATTTTATTGACCTGAGTAGTTTAAAACCTGGGCTATGAGCCTGACAAATAAAATAACTACTTTCGATGACGATGCTTCGTTAACCAATTTTTTAGAGAGGACCATATATTTTAATATTTAAGTCACACACAAAATAGCTTTGCGCTGAGGCTAGTCACTATTAGCATAACCACTTACACTATTTACTCCACTTTTTTTTAAAAAAAACTCCAAATTGCTTCACACACTATGATAAGAGCTGCACTACTGAAATACTTTTTACTTTCAAATTAAAAAAAAAGTATCTACTTCTTCTTCTTCAGTATATACTCCCACTATTACACTATACAATGCACTGTTACGCTTCACTAAGGTAAGGTAAGGGTTTTATTTGCTTTTTTTTTCTTTTTTTAATCGCTGCACACTCTCACCTGGAACAGTAACACACAGCGCGGCTAGTCTTAGCGAATTAAACCAAAAACCACTGTACCGCCGATAAATGAAAATATTTAAAAAAAAAAAAAAAACCGAACCTACCCACACCCCTCTATCTTCAATGTCACAGCGGTACTAAGATAATCATTTCCATTTCCGATTACGTATCTGGTTTTAGTTATACTCGCGTATCTGAAAGCAGCATTAAAGAACAATAAACGTGTGACTAGACCGTTCAGCAATCGGCATCTGAGCGAAAAGTCGAATTTGAATTGTTTGCCAATATTTATTTTCGCTTTCAATAAGTATGTTAATTAAAAAATAAATGTGATAAAATCAAAAGAACAAAACAAAAACTCGTTTTATGGTCGACGGCGGCGGTGGAAAGATTTGCGGCTTAAGCACGGGGGCAGTTTACTATGCGAGATATCCTCAAGATCATGTTCGCATGGAAGGTTAGCCATTTAACGTCCGAATTGGGAATTCAAAAGGTGAATTAACTGCAAATTACAAAGAACGAAATTTGCTGTATGATTGTTATCGGAGTGTTATTAGCCTGCGCTAGTATCCAGCTGGTAATGATGTTGAAAACGTTGTCTGTATCCAGGTGCGAGTAATAATTTGCGCGGTTATCTACAGATGTTAAGTGGGCTTGGCAGTACCTTCAACAATTTTGTTGCATGTGGATTGTAATCACGATAAAAAACGCTTCTGCAACGGCCTTATCAATAAGTGGGATTCTGGTCAAGGTCATCGATAATTTTCAGATAACACTTAAATGGAGCATCTCTTGTGCTTTTGCGAAGCATCTGTTTACTAAATCGTGTGTTGAGGTATAATTGACTTGAAAAGGGTTAAAAACTAATGCAATGAACTGTTTATGGTGCGATTTGAATCAATGCTAGTAACAAGATCAAGAGCCAATCAGCTTAAGCCGTTCAGTGAATTTCATTACCATTTAATACTTTATGAACGGAGTTAAAAATTGAAACGCTTAAGCAACCGAATAATTGGAGTTCTTTTTTAGAACTGCTAAGACTGAACCCCCATGGAATCTTGCCGCGGGGTTGGTCTTACGTCGACTACTACATTGAAATTTAGAGCTATTCTCCGATGATGGAAAATTCGCTACTTATTACCCCGCAGGAAAAGAGTGTTCCCACTGTGACACATGGTCCGAGGGAAACAACTGGACCTGGTCCTCCAGTTTGCGGGTTGTGTGTTTGGATACGGTTTTGAAACAACAAAAAGCCTCGGATATTAATTTTTCAATGTTGACAAGGGCAGTGGATAGGCACATGGAATGTCTGAACCTTAAACAGAGTTTGATGGGATGAAGAATGCAGATAGAAGATGAAAAGACATCTTTGACGGCGAGTGTCTCAGCGAGCAAATTCAGCGTTATCTGGACTCGGATTTGTGATCGGAGGAAAACTTAGGCAAGAAGTTATGGGTTTCAGAAATGAACTGGTCACAGTCCACATCAGGGCCAAATTCAAGCATATAACGCTGATATGTGCTACCTGTGAGCGCTGTGACATAGTGCGTTGGACAACAGAGCGATTCGACTCGAGATTCGAGGTTCGAGTCCCAGTCCAAGTCTCACACCCCCATAGAGGAGGAAGATGACATGACCAAAGATAGCTTCTACGATCTCCTCAAAAAGGTTTATGAAAAGTGCCTGAAGAAGGATGCTAATATATGTACTTCTCGACAATTTCAACGCCAACATAGCAAAGGAAGGCATCTTGGTTCCTTAGTCGAAAAACGTACTCTGCAGGACAATACCCCTGGAAACGGAGGTAGGCTAATCGCGTTTACGGCAGAGTAAAACATCATCATTGCAAGCACACTTTTCCCACACCTCAATATTCATAAGGGACTTGGCGGTCTTCAGATAACTAAACCATTAAGCAAATTGATCAGGGTACTATCGACGCATGCATTCAGTATCCTGGCCAACAAAGATGCAGAACATTGAACACATACTGTGAGAAAATTTAACGTCGCAAGTCTACTATCGCAAGGCACTGCCAGAACTTTTGCCGACACGTTGTCCTTCGTCCAGCTCAAAGCCGCCAGCATCAAGTCTAAAAGACCAGTGGCAACAATGCCAACAAGTCATCAGAAATGCCGCCACTGACGTGTTGGATTTTACACGGCGAATACAATGAAGCCCCTGAGTGCTGCAAGGTACATGCAGCTAAGAATGCGGCTTAGAAGCAATGCTGCAAAAAAAGAAAAGAGCTGCCCGCGAGCTATACGGGCAAAAAAGAAGAACTGAACACCAACCTCACCGAAGAAAAAAGAAGTAACATCAGAAGTGGGCGGTCAAATCAATTGAGAGGTGTTACTGCAGAGGCGACGTTTTGAAATTTGACCAGAGGGTAAAGAGAATAACTCAAGGCTACAATCTCCAAACAAAAGCCTCGGTAGTAGATTCGCAGTCAGCGCTAAGGATTTGGAGAGAACATTTTTGCTGACGGCTAAACGGCCGGCGGTGACTGTTAACACTCCGGTACTAGGCAAAATCAGCCATTTAACTTGGACGGTGAGGATCAAAACTTTAATCCACCTAACCAACAGGAAGTGCAGATAGCGATATCGAAACTTAAGTCCAGCAAAGCAGCTGGAGCCCAACTACCGAGCTGTTCAAAGCGAAAGGCGATGACTTGGTAAGGAGTATGTACCAACTCATCTGTATGCATGCACCTACTCATCCTTAAAACAAAGTCAGATAAAAATATGCCCGATGAATGGAGCCTCAGCATTGTTTACCCGATCTTCATAAAAAGAATCGGTCTGAACTTCGCCAACAACAGAGGATTCATTTTTATTATATTTGCCATATTGTGCAAACATCTTAAGCCGTTCGTGAACAACCTGATGGGTCCATATTAGTGTGGCTTTAGATCCACCATGGATTAAAAATTTACACTACGGCAAACCACTTTTTCATCAATTTCAAAGCCGCGAATGAGGAGAGCACTTATAGAGGCAAGGTATGTATACCGAGCAATGTCCAGTTTTGATAGCATGGCCGGGTATATTCCAGCAGAACCCGGTGACTTGAAACCATCGAAGGACACAACAATGTGTTTCATAGCCTCACCTGTAGCCACGACCGATGCAGTGTATCAGCTATGCCGGGCTATTTCGCGAACAGCTTCAATAGTAGAGATTGGTTGCGAGCCGATGGTGACGTGATTTCTTGAGCAGTGAGTCTCTAGCAAGAGTCTAAAGGCCTCTGCTTTTGACTCAGTGACAGTACCATTAGCTTGTTTGGTTTTCCCTTTCTGTGAACTTGGACCTACCTGCTGGTTTCACTGAAGGTTTTGATATTGTTGCAAAAATCTCTATTAGAGTCACGTTTTGTTTCGAAGTTCGTATTGACCACTTACATTGTTTTTGTTTCGATCAAAAAAGATTCTAGTCCTTTTCAAAATTTGCCTTAAAGGATCTATTCAGAAGATTTCATGTTTCTGAGTTCTACCACGGAACTGGCCTTCCGTAGTAGGTTTTCTCCACCAGATAAGTCAATTCAAAACATCTGATAAAGGCGCAATTCAGAACTCAAACAGACTCCTGTACCTTTTATCTCGTTTTTAATTTAAGAGAAGATTTGAGAAAGCTGCTTAACTCCTCCCTGAACCGTGTCTAATATTTTCTTCTTCGATTTTTGCTCTCCTGCAAAGGTGTAACTTCGCAATCGATTCGGATTTCAATATATCTACGATCTCAAAGGGTAATTTCTTGCGAAACTCTTCAGTTGATAATTGGCTTAAAGTACTTGTTGGACAGGCTCAAGTCAATATTTACCTACCTTCGCGGTGTAACAAATGTTGGTTGGGATCTAACATTGTTGATGGAAAGAACAGACGATAATATGAAATCGAAAAGACGATCTCCTCAGATATTGCATTTGCTGCTGCCCAAACAGAATTTTGTGCATTAGCATCGCAACATACATATGTCCAATTTTGATATCACACAATGCTATGAGCTCAGAATCCAGAATTATCATCTGTTTCATAGCTTATGAGTTCGATACAATGAGACAAGTCATAGGCCTTAGAACAGAATATAGAACTTTTCGTTATAAAGTATCGTGACATCACGCAAACCTCCAAGACCACAGTGTACCAAGCTATGCTGAACACAACTATCACTCATAGTGTTTAAGCTGACGGATCATTCGACAGGTGTCCCTTTCAAAAACATATCACTGCGGAAAAGACATTCTTTAGGAAGAAGAAATCATGATTTGTTGCTCAACTAAATGCTACGAATTTCTGGATCCATGCCAAGAACTGTATCACTATAGATACACTAATGCATACAAGCGAGCAGTAGACAATTCGTCAAAGATCGTACGAAGTTTATTGAATCGCAGATCCACTTTACCAGATGTGTTATCGAACTTTTTTTAACACGACATCACGGATTGTCAATATTTTCTGTTGATCTATTTTACGGCTCAGTTGTTGTTCATCTTATAATTACAGAACGTCTGCTCGTACTCCCTATTTTTCTTTGTCTAAAAGTTTTCTATCGCTGAATTTTTTTTTTGCGAATGTCACGGCAATCAAGGTATACAATAGGCAAATTTACAGTTGGCTGAAGACGACAAACTTTCCAGGTTATACACATAGTCTCTTCTATCAAAGTATACACCCTCGTCGCGTTTTATATGTTATTACTTTCAAATAAAATCTATTCATAATCTTTATGGGGTACCTACTCATAGTATTTGATAAACATAGGATTTCAGAAACATGTCTATTGCTTGTTCTTATCTGTCTTAACTCAAAATTATGGTTTATTGACATGGTTTTGTTTATTATTAGTCAACAAATTTTATTTTAGGTGGTGTTGTAGGTAATCGACCTATTTTGTGCGGTAAGCTTTGTCAAGTTTACCTCTTTTTATAGGATAAATACATTTTTGACCTTTCGAATGAAGACAGTACCCATCGAAATATTTTCAGAAACGTAATATTGAATAGGTTAAGGCACTCAGTACGAAAACAGACTAAGCAACAAAAAATAAAATGCAACCAATTATACCGATCTAACCGAAATGTTAAGTGTGGTCTATGGTGTATGGTCCGCGCCATCTGTCGTTTCGCTTTAAAACTCGCAGCCCTTACTTGCGAGAGCTGCCATCTGTGAACGAGCCACTACATTAAGACTCAAGTTTTTAAACTCATTTTCTTCAGTTCAAATACTTTGAGTTGTTAGTTGCACTTGGGTAAACAACGATACTCAAGACACCGGATGGTGGCTTTGTTAGTTTTATTTGTGAGAAGACACTGTGACCTCGTAGTTTACCGTGGCCCCTACCCATATCCAAAAAAGTTTCCCAATAAGAGCGCCTGGTTCTAGAATGTCTTATTTTTTTGTTTTTGATTCTGCTAAAATTTCATTTATGACATCTGCCATCTGTTTCAGTTAGTTGACATGGAACACTTCACGAAAGACCAACTCGCTAACATTGTTGAAATTCACTATGAAAGGAGAGAACGTTTTGCCAAAGCATACAAATTAGACGCGTCCTTGTAGCAAACGCTCACTCGAAAACATAGCCGCAGTGGCAGAAAGTATTACCAAAAACTCCAGGGATATGATTTTTGTATCTTTCACCAGGGCGCCTAAGCGCGGTATTTACTGTGTTGGACTACTCCGCGGAAAGTTCGGCGTTTGAATCCAAAAAACATCCAAAAATGTTTTTCATAGCCGTTGTCTGACATGAATGTCTGACAACCATCCAAGAGTTACAACTGCAATGAGAAGGTTCTTCATTTTTCCTTACGGATATATTTTTAAACGTGAGTCCCCTCATTCGTGCGGAAAATATATGTAATACGCACAACATGAATAGCTTGTAGAAGTCAGGCCCTAGGTTTTTTACAAGAATTAGATGTTTCAAGTCGCGCATTACACCGATTTCTTATGGAAGATCTGAATCTGTATACAAACAGGATCCAACTGACCTAAGAACTCAAACCAGAAGACCATGTTAAGCGAAGACAATTTGTTGATTGGTTAAGAAGTAGAGGCGTACACATAGATTAACCTGATGTTATAAAAATTGTCTTTGATGCGCCTCACATTCATGCAATCGTCCAAAACTCTTGCCCAGAGGCAATTCACCCCGACGAATCTGCATCCTAACTTGTGCACGCTTTTGTAGCAGCTGTAATAATGTCGCAATCTTTCCGTTACCGTACTATTAATTGTATCTCCTGGATCGCAATAATATGTATCTGCCGTGTACTGCGAGAGGACAGTTTCAAGTTTTTGAGTAGCTCCGGAAATGTGCAGTGTTCGTACACTCCAGGTGCATACTCATAGGTCGTAGTCGTTTGACGTTCTTTGTAGTATTTTCATTTGAGGGGAATCGTCGTTATCTTGGTTGTCTCATAACTAGTTTTTATGAGGTAAAGAAATTAATCCGACTATAAAATTTCCGGCGCACGTCCGCCTTCTGAGGTTCTTGCTAGATTTCCGACACTACATTCAGTCAACAAGAGTTGTCTCGTCCGGTTCAATACAGGTGTGCTGAATATCACCTAGAGGTGTTTCGCAGGGCCGTGGTTCAGCTACACATATGTGTTCAGTCAGGGTAAGCAATTCGCTCATTGTTAGCTAGCTATCGTGAGGTATTCAGCAGGCACCACGGGGATGTGATGCTGCGGCTTTTTGTCCAATTTCTTGATTAACACTTTCGCGTGAAGTTTGACACATTGAGTAGTCCCTCGTAGTACAGGGACCCCGTGCCTCGGAGATCAAGATCAATCAATTCTGGTCAAAAGAAATCAGTTACCATCGTTCTGTAATTCAACCCATTCACTGTAACTCCATTTTCAGCCACATGTTCGTGGAAGTACGGCACAATCACTCTACCCACCCAAAGACTGGACCAAACTGCGACGCGTGGTGGATGCATTGGCTTTTCTTGAACTGCTTTTGGATTGCTTGCACCCCACATTGGACTATTATGCTTATTTACATGGTCATTGAGCTGATGGTTCACAGTTCAATCCCTGATGTCAGCAAGCATTATATGATAAGAGGCAGTCCGAACAATTGCGAAAGCTTATGATAACACTACTGCGAAGGCATAACACTGGCAGTAGGTTTGTCATATGGCTGGAGAAATTGTTCCGTATGTTATTGATTGATATGCTTATGACATCAGGTTGACCGGGAAAAAAATACTGTGAATCAAAAGCGAAGACAAAACAAATAAATGACATCTAACAACCTCCCCAGTTATCTGGACACCCACCCCTGGAGCTAATATGTGAAACCTAATACACCTGAGTTTCAAACCACTACACCAATCTCTTTCTCTCTCTCTCTCTCTCTATCTTCCTTTCAACGCCCGCACTGTGTATACACATTAAAAGGGTATTCATAACCCCTTGAGTACGGGTAAATTATAAAAAAAAAAAAAAAAAACTAAATTGTGGTTCATTATCTGATGTTCCATCATCTAATTTAGGAATTCTCTTCACTTAAAATGGTCTCCTGGTTTGAGTTCTTGGCTCAGCTGGATCTTTCGTGAGAATTTATTAGGAGGTGTGTCTTGAAACATCTAATTCTTGTGAACGATGACGAATTGATGACGGGTGAATGTCCGCTACAAGTTCGCTTGATTGACTCATTAGGCGTTTTTCTTTTTTAGTTCTGAACAGAGCCTGAGTTGTCAAAAAAAATTTCGTGTTTCTTTTTTAGCTCAGACACATCAGAGCTCTGAATTTGTTTTTCTTTTTTCGTTCAGAGCATGCTCAGAGCGCAATCTATGAGCTCACAAAAAAAAAATCCAAAACAATTAAAATGCCGGCCGAGGTTTGTTATTCTGGCGTAGAAGGTAATATAATATAAAAAATAACTAACAATAGATATTCTGCTTATATGTAAGCTTTATTTTAGGGTTTAAATGGAGCAAAGGTATGATCCTTAAATTAATCGGCGAAATAAATGAGAATTATGTACGCTTGGAAAGTGGGATAAAAAAAAAAACAGTTCAACTGTGTTTCAAAAACAAATCAGAGCGCTCTGAACACACTCGGTTCAGAAATGGAGGTTAGCTGCGAATACCCAATAAGCAGTCCCCGACCAAGAGCGGCAGAGAAGGAGGGCGTGGCTGAAAAGGTCAAAGGAACCCCTATGAACTCTCTGTGACAAGATTAGTAAGCACCGTCTTACATATATGTGCTTCCCACCTCATGGTGGCTACGAGGGATACAGTTAAGAGCAAATGGCGAGATCCGGACGCACCCGCCACACCGTGGAGCTAGCAACTTCTCACCCCCGGAAGAGAGGTTGCACATACATACATAAGTATATATATATATATTTATATGTACATATATACTACAATTTATTGTTTATTATTATAGTATAATGCTATAATAATAGACAAACAAAAAAGGACACAAAACATTAAGACCGAGCCCAGTAAGGTCTTAATTATGGTATACTGGAAAACGAATCAGAATGACAGCTATGAGGGCTGACGTTTGCAGTATTCTGTTACCTGAGTAAGTAAGAGTGAAATCTTGCGGAAATGGCTTTCAGGCTAATGCCCATCCCGTTAAAACCTTGGCAGGCCTCAAAGTACGTTCAATGTTTCGTCACCATTAAGTTGGTGGTGTAGGTCCAGATGTAACATTCCTGGTTAGCACCGATCCGGCTCTGGCACAACACCTCATAAGGGTATGTGTCAACCCTCGCATGGCCTCACTGCTTGCAAAGACAACCATGGGATCCTTAGGTAACTACACATTCGAATATTGATAGCGGCTTTGAGTGGGGATCCAATAGAAATGATCACAAACAAAACAAACAAAAACATCGGAGGAGTAGTAGAGGAAACTGAAGAAAACCCTTTCCAGGGGCGATCAAGGATGCAAAGGTCGCCAGTTGACCAAGAAGCAGCGTCGCAAAGGTGCAAGGAACGACGCGAGTCACCCGCAACCACGCAGAAATCCGACTTTCACAAGCTAGGTGAGCAAATAAGATGGCTGGTTGAAATGTTGGAAGATGGCAAAAGGCGCTCTATCCACCAAGCGATGAGAGACGCTATAGAAAGCATCAGAGCCCTTTACGAGCTCTCGGCGATTCAGTTGCACGACGAGAAAGCAAAAGAAGTGATCCGTCAGAACAACTCCTCACAAACTTCGCCATGGCTTAAGCCAACATCGGAGCCGAAGAGAAAACAGCCTGCAGACAGCGAACCCCCAGAGCCCAAACGGAAGCAGCAACACCCATTGAATGATGTTGCAGACACCAAACTACCGGAGCCAAACCTAAAACAAAAAAACGGAGTAAACGATGTCGCAGATAAACACCCGGAGTCGAAGCGTAAACAAAAGCGCTCAAAACTGGAAACGCGAAACACGAAAACTTGCGTGGAGACCCCAGTGACCAGGGAAAATAACTCAACCCAGGCACTAGCCAAAAGCAAGCGACAGGAGAAAAAGAATGGCAAAACATCACCAAAAAGAAGGTCGCCAAAAAGAAGCAGCAAGATGCCAAAAAACTTAGACCCGACGCTATTGTCATTAAAGCGACAGGGACCCTGTCATACGCGGAGATACTACGCAAGGTGAAGGCAGACCCTAAACTGGAAACAGTGGGAAAGGCGGTATCAAAAATCAGAAGGACACAGAAGGGAGACCTTCTCATACAACTCAAGGAGACGAGTACTAATACCACCCAGCTTAAAGGCGTCATCAGTGAAGCTTTAGCGGAGCAAGCGAACGTAAGGTCACTTACGCACCACACCATCATTGAGGTTAAAGACATTGATGAGGTCACTACTGTAGATGACGTAATCGATGCTATCAAAGACCAGTTTGGAGTGACAGTTTCGCCGACAGACATTTTGTCCCTGCGAAAGGCATATGGTGGAACCCAAAAGGCAACGATTAGCCTTCCTGCAGAAGACGCAGGAAAACTATTAGAAGCCGGAAAGATCAAAATCGGCTGGGTCAACTGTCGCATGCGCGAACGGACGCTGCTGAAAAAGTGCTTCAAATGCCTAGAATTTGGTCACCTGGCCTGGCAATGCAAAAGTGAGGAAGACCGCTCTAGACTATGTAGGAGATGTGGAGCAGAAGGACATATAGCGAAGAACTGCGATAAGGAACCATCCTGTATGTTCTGCAAGAAAGACCATCCAGATGATTCGAAGCATGTAGCTGGCAGTAACAGATGCCCAGTCTTTCGGAGAGCTATCACTAGCAAAAGATCATGAAGATACTACAAATAAATCTTAATCATTGTAGAATAGCCCAGGACATCCTAGCACAAACGGCCAAGGACGAAAGGGCGGACGTTATCATGATAAGTGAACCTTACAAATGTCCCGACGATAACAATAATTGGATCTTCGATAAGGGAAAACAGGCAGCAATATGGATATGCGGACGCTATGCTTTCCAAGAAATAAGATATCAAACAAAAGGCTTCGTGCGGGCGAAAATAAATGGAATCCATTTCTATAGTTGTTATGCCCGACCTAGCTTGACGACCAGCGAATACCAACTATTGCTGGACAATCTAACCGCGGATGCACTTCAAAGAGCCCCAGTGGTTATAGGAGGCGACTTTAATGCGTGGGCGACAGAATGGGGCAGCAGAATAACCAACACCAGAGGACAAGCCCTACTGGAAACAATTGCTCCCCTATCGATTAGCATCGCTAACAAAGGTCGCGGATATACGTATCGGAAGGCTGGAATAGGCTCTATCATCGACATCACCCTTGTGAGCAACTCCATGCTGAGAACCATAAAATGGAGGGTCAGTGAGGAATATTCACACAGCGACCAAATGATTATTATGGAAATAAAAGGAAAGAAACCAGTCGAGCCCCCAAAGCTCACGGGCCCAAAATGGAATGACAGAACTTTCGATAAGGATGCATTTGAAGAAATGTTGAACGGGGATCTAACCCTAAGTGGAACAGCGGATACCCTTGTACATCGCCTCACAGCCACCATCACCACCGCGTGC
Organism: Blera fallax; assembly: GCA_946965025.1. Classification (NCBI taxonomy): domain Eukaryota; kingdom Metazoa; phylum Arthropoda; class Insecta; order Diptera; family Syrphidae; genus Blera; species Blera fallax. The sequence goes on along the minus strand of OX337245.1, from coordinate 23,528,727 downwards.
GATGCATCCATGCCTAGAAGGACAAACAGCAGGAAGGCACCACCGTGTTACTGGTGGACCGAGGAAATAAAAACACTTCGGGCAAGATGCCTACAAGCCCGGCGCAAAGTTCAGCGATCAAGAAGGAGACCAGACTTTCAACAATGCATGGACACTTTTAAACTGGCAAGACGCAATTTAAATAGAGCCATCAAGGAGAGCAAAACCGCATTTTCAAACGCCTCTGTGCGGAAGCCGACATTAACCCATGGGGCTCGGCATACAGAATAGTAATGACGAAACTGAAGGGCTATAGAACTCCTCCAATAACATGTCCAATGATGTTGAGATCCATAGTAGAGCACCTTTTCCCCCAAATACCAGCTACTATTTGCAACATCGTAAGAGAGCTCAATACAGCGACTATTCCCCAAATTGCACTAAAAGAGTTGCTTCAGGCATGCAGCAAAATAGGCGACACCAAGGCGCCCGGACCCGACGGCATCCCGAATAAGGCAGTAAAGGCGGCTATAAAAAAGAGACCAGACATGTTCATAATGACGATGCAGAAGTGTCTCGAAGAAGGAACGTTTCCCGAAAAGTGGAAAATGCAGCATTTGGTCCTACTACCTAAAGGAAAGAAGCCTCCAGGAGAACCATCGTCCTATCGCCCAATATGCTTACTCGACACAATGGGAAAGATTCTCGAGAAGATAATCTATAATAGATTACTCGCGGTAGCAGAGGAGAAAGGAGCTCTCTCAGATCGCCAATTTGGCTTTAGAAAAATGCGATCTACTGTTGATGCCATAAGACAAGTAGTTAATATCGCAAAAGGTGCCATCGAAGGGGAAAGATGGCTCTACGGCACAAAGGAGTACTGTGCAGTAGTAACATTAGACGTTAAGAATGCGTTTAACTCGGCGAACTGGTCGTTCATTAGAAGATCACTCGCCAGGATGGATACACCATATTACTTGCTGCGTATAGTGACCAATTATTTCATCAACAGGAAGTTGAGATACTATACAGATGAAGGGGTACGATATTACAATGTCACTGCGGGAGTTCCACAGGGATCGGTCTTAGGGCCGTTATTGTGGAACATTATGTATGACGGCGTCCTGAGATTAGCGTTACCTGGGGGGGTGACTGTAATTGGATTCGCCGATGACATTGCCGTCGTGACAGTAGCTAAACAGATTCGTGGAGTTGAATCTGCTACAAATGAAGCAATTGTCCAGATAAAGGATTGGCTGTCCACCGCCGGACTAGAACTTGCCGACCATAAAACAGAGGCCGTCCTCATAACTAGTCGTAAAAGTGTAGAGTTTGCCAACTTCCAGGTTGGTAACCAAATTATCAGGTCCAAAGAAGCGGTTAAATACCTTGGAGTAATACTGGACAACAAACTGCAGTTCAAAACACACGTGGACTATATAACCAAGAAAGCATCGCAAATGCAGGGAGCTCTCTCGCGCATACTGCCTAACATTGGTGGACCTGGATACGCAAAACGGGTCCTACTCTCCAGAGTTGTTACATCAGTTTTGTTATATGCCGCCCCAGTTTGGGCGCATGTTTTAACGACGAAGGAGACCAGAAGGAAACTATCGTCAACATACAGACTCTGCGCCCTAAGAACAATCAGCGGTTTTCGGACCATATCAGATGAGGCCGCCTTTGTTATAGCCGGAATGGCCCCCATCGACATTCTTGCAGATGAAATGTTGAGGATATACAACAGAAGAGCCTTGAGCCAACATGACGCCAACGGAATCAAGAGGATCAAAATTGAGGAAAAGGCAGCGTCAGCAGCTATGTGGCAAGCTCGTTGGGATAATACAACGAAAGGCAGATGGACACACAAACTCATACCGACAATCCAAGACTGGATAAGTCGTAAACATGGAGACTGCAACTATAACCTTACGCAGTTCCTGTCTGGCCACGGCGGGTACCGCAAGTATCTCCACCGATTTGGACACGACAGCTCACCATCTTGCCCCGAATGCCCAAATGAAGATGAAGATACACAGCACGCAGTATTTTATTGCCCACGCTTCACGGCATGGAGAACTACTCTGCCCAGTCCGTCGTTACTCCTCGAACACTTGTTGGAGTCGGAAGAGAATTGGACGGAAATAAGCGCTCTTGTAACAATTGTACAAAATGAGCTAAGGAGAATAGAAAGGCAAAGAAACAGAACATCGGAAGCCTCAGAAATCGCAGAAACCTCAGAAGCAGGTGAACAGCACGAATAGCTTGATATGCTAACCAGCCCCGCGAAGTAATACCTAACGGCAGTCCCGTGGGGAGAGTGGTAGAAGTGTGCAGGGTGTGGATTAGTACGTAGGCGCATTCCTGGCATCGATTATTCGGGTCTGCGAATCGTGCATGCTAGTAGCCCGGGCTACTAGTATCTTTAGAAGATTACCACATCCCTTGGCGCAACCAAAAAAAAAAAAAAAAAAAAATTGTCTGTACTAACAGGAGTATGAAAAAAAAATTTCTCTTTATTGGATATCCTTCCACCACGTCCATTCATAATCGTAAAATTTTGGATCACATTGCGGATCTGTAGGTTTTATAACTGGAGTTTTTGCTTTACTCCGTAGTTCGTCAACTTCTTTGCGTATCTCTCTCAGAACTTCAGAGTTTCTCATCTCATAGATAAGATTATTTTGCTCGCAAGGATCTTCATTGATGTTAAAGATACACTCGTCTTCCAGCGGCTTACATAGTGAGACTTCCTTTTCTGCAGCGCAAGTGACACTTGCTTTCTGACGCAGTTTTTTGATGTCGCTGGCTATCATTTGATTTGGTGTATACTTAGCCAAATTTTTCCATACCGTCGACTGTTTGATCGAATCCTCGTAGCTACCAGACCTGGGATCTATGTGAACAGTATCACGAGTTCTGAGCCAATCATCGTATTTTCCTGATTCAGTTGTTCCATTCACATATTTCCATTGGCCACTATTATAGGCGGCGTACTTGAATATATCGTCGATATTGTGAACCAATTTACGAGGAGCTGGTGTAGCTCCCGTTGTTAACTCTTTCCACAGATTCAAGCCGTCTAGATTCAAGTCGTCGTTGAGTGTAATACCAGCGGCGCTGGCTAACGTTGGCAACCAATCACTTACGTGCATGGTCTGATCCCAAACACTTCCATGCTTTCGAATGAGTGTACTCCAGATGGCAGCTGAAGAACGTATACCGCCTTCCCAAGGGGAATTCTTTTGCTAAAAAGGATGAGAATGTAAATTTGAACAGCAAAAGATTGATTCTAATTACAAACCCCTCGGAAAGGATAATTCGAACCATTGTTCGCATGTAATCCAATGTATGGAGCACCGTTGTCTGAGTAGAACAGTAGAATTGTATCTTTTAAGATTCCCTTGGTGTTTAGAGAGTCGACTACCTTTCCAACGCTGTCGTCCAATTTGGATACCATGGCTTGAATAAAAGTCCGTTAGGTGAGTTACAGTTTGCATTTCAGGGCTTACCGGCATAGACTCTCCTGTTGATGTCGGCTATGTAATCAAATTTTTTTATTTCCTCTTCAGGTGCTTGCAATGGACGGTCTGAATTTCCAGTATGTGGAGCTAGATGGCTGAGGATCATCAGCAGTGGTTTGTCAGTATCGTGGCTAAGGATAAGTCGTACTGCCTCGTCTGTTATGCTGTCGGTAACATAAATTCCCTGGTTAGCCCTTGTGACGTTTAAGTTGTTTCGAAAATCATGGCCTCTGGCGTAGGGTCTAGTCTAAAAAAGAAGAAACGTATTAGTGGCGCAGTGAAATGATTAAGTTTGTGCAGCAAACTGATTTACAAAAATAAGGCGAGTAACGTAGAGCAGAATTGGTTTAATTTGGGAATGGAGGGCCGGGTGTGATTCACTGTTCTGAGAAATGTTTTGTGCTTCTAACAGACTCCAGGATTTTTCTAAAACTGTAACGTCTAAAAAAACTCAGCCCAGGCAGGACGTGTTTCTCAGATATTTCTGTCTTAACGCCCCTATTGCAGGGCACTCGCAAGGGAAGTGTTAGAGGACTTCTTCCACTTTCTCGCATCCTGAGCTATGATATCGCCAGTCCCAGTCTGTAGGCATGTTTATTCAGGATAATAATTACGGTGTATAGACCTACTATATGTCTTAATTATCTTCTCCCTAGAGCGAGCGCCCTCTTAGTCTGCTGAAAGCAGGGGCGCTCAGTCATGACTTTGGCAATTTTGCAGACTTGCAATCCTTTTACCATGTTTTCGTTTTTAGCTCCCGAACAGTTACTGATTGCAGTTTCTGTAACCTTTAAGGCAATAGTTGTAACCGTGGGCAAATCCATATTTCCCATCCCTTCGTCGCCAATTCATCCACGCCCTCGTCCTCTGGTATATTGCAGTGACCAGGTACCCAAAGCAGGTCGACCTGGGATGAGGTTACCAAGATATCAAGTTTTTCTTGCAGTCTTTCACCAATTTCGACTTGGTTTTGGTGCCGACAACGAACCCCCGGAGCTAAAGCGGAAGGAGAAACATCCGTCAAATGCCATTTCAGGTAGCAAGTGCAAGCGGAAACCGAAATATTCATCGTTGGCAAACACCAAGGTTGGCGGCAACTGACCTTGAGACCCCAGTGTCCAAAAATAAGCGAAGAAAAAAAACCACAAGCAAGAAGCAGGTGACAGGGGAACACAAATGGTTAAATGCAGGAAGAAGGGAGCCAAAAAAAGACAACAAGAATCCAAATAAATTAAACTGAATGTTTTCGTCATTAAAGCAACGGCAACACTTTCTTGCGCGCAAATATGAGACTACGTAAAGTTAAAGCAGACCTCAAACCGAAAGCATTTGAAAAGGCGGTATCCAGAATCAGTGGGGTACAGAAGGGATACCATTTGGTACAACTCAAGATCCACGCACCGTACTAACTATCTTGGAGCCAAAAACATCGATGCGGTCACTACCAAAGATGCCATAATCGAAACAATCAAAGCCCAGTTTGGAGTGAAAGTTTCGCCAGCAGACATCTTGTCTTTGCAAAAGGTTAACTCTCAAACAGCAAAGCTAAGCCTCCCTGCAGAGGACTTTCGAAAGGTGTTAGAAGCCGACATAATTAAAATCAGCCTAGTTGATGACCGCATCCGTATACGGACCCTGCTCAAAAAATGCTTTAATTTTCTAAAGTTTGAACATTTTGCTAAGAACTGTGACAAGGAGCCATTATGTACATATGTATGTTCCCAGATCCAAAACACGTAGCCGGTAGCAGCAAATGCCCGGACTTCAGGAGAGCCATCATAAGCAAAGTATCATGAGGGAAATACAAATTAATTTGAACCACTGTAAGACAACTCAGGACCTCCTGACATGACGGGTAAAGATAAGGGAGCAGAGTGGTGAACCTTGCAAATGCACATGGTAGAGCTCTAGTGTTCACACAGAGACTTCATCGTATGGACAAGAGTGGAGTATCAGGCTCACTACGGCCAGAAGACGTATTTTGCTGGAAATCTTTGCCACTACAATTAGTGCTGACAAATAAGGGAAGCACATTTATCACAAACCAGGTACGGGGTCAATCATCAACATAAACTTTGTGAGCAAAACAGCGGCTCAGTGGAAATATACACACAGTGCCCACCAAGCGATATCATCACTAGGAGCGGAGATCCTTTGAGGTATGGAATACAGGATGACGATGACAAAGCTGAAAGTCCAAAGATTTCCACAAATAACTTGCCAAGTGAGTAAATAGAGTACCTAGTCGCCCACAGACTACCTACTTTGTGTAACAGAATTAGAGAGATCAATACGAAACACATCCTTGTTATAGCTTTGGGAGGAGCTTTTCGAGGCATGCAGGGTAGTAGGCAACAACAAAGTTCCCAGACGGCAAATCCAATAAAGCAATGAAAGTGACTGTTGAAAGAGCCCGGACATTGTTATGCAAAGATGTCTAAAGAGCTCCAACATTTTGGACTACTTCCAAAATGAAACAAGAAACCTAGAGCACCATCGTTGTATCGCCCAATATGTCTAGTCGACGCCAATATTGAAGACTGCATAGGATCCACCGGTCTAGATTTATCAGACCACAAAACTTAGGTTGTTTTTATAACAAGTCCAAATGTCCTGTGTATGCGAATATTCAAGTCGCCAGTTAGACTATAACGTCCACGAAAGCAGACTATAAATTCTAGGAGTAATGTTCGACAATAGATTACATTTAAAAACCCTCAAGGAATACTCGATCAAGAAGGCTGCACAGGACTTTCTCGAATACAACCAAACATCAGTGGACGTAGATGCGCTAGATGGACTCTGTTATTCAGAGTTGGCAGCTCGGTACTCCTATATGCTGCCCCGGGTTAATGGCGGTATTAGAGACACGAAAAAAACTGTCCGCTCTACTTAATGTGAAAAATCAGCGCTTTCCGAACAATATCGGACAAAGTAATCTTTGTCATAGCCGGAATGATCCCTATCGACATTTTCACGAATGCGATTGTAGGGATCCATGAAATTACCACCTTGAGCCATCAAGAAGCAGGTATTATAAGAGAATAAAGAAGGATGAGAAAGCAACATCAATAGCTATGCGACAATCCTGGTGTGGTAATACTACGAAAGGTAGATGGAACTACGAGCTGATAGCCACCACCGAGGTCTGGACAAAACGAGTGTATAAAGACTACGGCTATCACCTTACGCAATTCCTACGGATCACGGCAGCTATCCCCAAAATTTACATATTTATACAGATTTGGACACGATAGTTCATCTTTCCGTCCAGCTTGTCCAGATCAAGATACAGGAAAACGCAGAACACGCAATATTCCACTGGTATGAAGAATTAACCTGTCAAGTCCAGAGGAGGATTGTAAAGTAACGAATGTACAAGAACGCTTCGAAATATCAAGAATCGTGCATTCTGGTAGCCCAGGCTACTAGTAGCTTCAAAAGATTACCGCATCCCTGTGCGCGACAAAAAGAAAAAAGACACATCTCCTCTATGTATATCACAATGGAAGGTAACATGCACATAACCCTTATCTGAGAAAAGTATCTATGAACATCATTCGCCATTATTCGGCAGACTAACTAGATTACACAATCTTTAGCCTAAAACTACTGATAGACAAACGGTCGCCTTGAGAGTCATGATGTAAATGTAAAACTTCTGTCTACTTACAGTGTATAAGGTCTGATCATAGTAATCAACATATGCGCCTAAGTATCCATAATGATGATCAAACCCTCTGAACAGCGGGGTGTAGGCCTTTTCTGCGAATCCCAAGTGCCATTTGCCAATTAGACTTGTAAAATACCCGGCTTCTTTGAATATTTGCGCCAACGTCTTTTCCTCCAGTGGAAGACCCCACGGTTCATCATTAGGAATCACATAGTGCTGCATACCTGTCCACACATATATCATTAATTTTTGTAAAAATATTCATCTCACTAAACCTGTATTGATGGGACTCTTTCCAGTCAGCAGGGCGGCCCTCGACGGTGTACACATTGCCGGCACATAGTATCGATTCAAAATAACACCACTGTACGCTAACGCGTCGATATTCGGTGTCAAGAACTCATTGGAACCACGAAAGCTTACGTCATCGAAGCCCTAGGCAAATTTATAAATTAAAAGATGAACACTAATTGGTACACTCTTAGTCAACCATGTCATCGGCCATAATGATAACGATATTTGGCTGGTTGGACGCTCCAATACCGCTCTGCGCGATCGTATATATTATCCATGTAATCAGCAGCGGATTTATCGAATTAAAAGCCATTTCGACTGGGTTACATAAACTGTCAATGGACCGACTTTCAAAACGCAAATGAATCGATACGAATCGCGATCAATTTATAAAATTTAATTCCACATGAATTTGATTATCACTCCGTCAATTGGCACAACTGGGTGGTAATGAAAGTGTTATTCGCTCAAAATTGTTGTTAAACTGATATACACTCGGTTCGAGCTTTTATGCTAGTGGCTATCAGCAAGCTTTTTTTAGTAAAAAAAAAAGTAAACAACTCTTTTAAGTTTTTGATTAAAGCTTTCCCACTAACAAATGCAAGCAGACAGAGGAGCTATCAAACCCGCACACTGATCATACTCGTATCTAGAATTTATGGCTAAAAAGCGTGAAAAAATGTGTACATATAATCAGTCATGTGCACTGCTAAAAAAGTTGGGCTGCAATTCGAAATTTTCTGTACAATTCAAACAAAACGTTTGCTGGCAATCCAACACTGGCTTTGTGTCTCAGTTGGGGTTTCAAAGTGATTTTATGCTTTTGTTCTCAGCACTGTTGATCCAAAATTAAGTGTAGACCTTTGGTAAAATATAGGTTACGGAACACCATGAAAGTTATAGTTGTCAACGGTGACGTTTTGCCAGGTTCGTCGATTTTGTGTGAAGTGCTTCCAAAAGCTTTTGACAGACCGTTGTGATCTTTCATTAATGCTAATACCGGTGGCGAATGCGAGCAGTTGCATAGACTTTTGGAAAACTATGCCCCAGGGGTTATTCTTCGGGCTTAATTTTATTTTTTCAAGCCAGACATTGATGTGTAAGGATAAATCACTTCTAATTGGTACATCTTGGATAAAGCTAAATCATCTATCACAAGAATGCTGCCAAACTATCGCAAAAATAACTGTTGGGGACCCTGGTAAACATCGGCTCTATCATTAAGCAGATGGCGCTTTTATTGAATGATTGTGAATAAATCCCTTTTGTGCTCTCCATTTAGGCTTGCAAAATCTGTCTTTCTTTGCAGATGAAACGCTAAAGACCTTCTCTAGCTTACATGTCGGTTTTTTAGTGGAGTTTTTTAGTTCTTACGCGGTTTTACGCGTAAGTACGCCTTCTACACTAAACTTCAAAGAACGGTGTGGCTTGGCTGGAAACGGGTACGTTTGGCTCTGATCTAGATGCTCTCTTTAATTTACTCCCATGGATACGTACATTATGGGTCGTACCATCAAAGCAATCTAACGTCTCAGACGAGATGGCTTTGATATCATTCGCACTGGAATTTTAATGACCTGGCGCGACACTTATCGTACCACCCTGGTTCCATGAATATGCCGTCTGATGAAATGACACCGAAACTTAGGCTGCCGTGAAAAGTTAGAGTCGACTTTCCTTACGTTCAGGCCTAGCTTTGAACCTGGACTGGGCTGTAGTCGAATCAAAGTCAATGGTCTGGCGCAGGTGTCTTCGTAGAGACCGACACGTTAGGTAAACTTGCCACTGTTTTTCAAGCGGAGGTTGACGAGCACTTCTTCTTCATTCAAAATCTGAGTTTAACTTGATTTGACAATAACATCTTTAAGATATCTTGAGAAAGAAGGTACTGCTTGTAGCCCATAAACCAAGCATACTAAATAGCACTTATAATACCTAGTGTCTTGACGAAGAGAATCAGACCTTCAATCTACGCTCTCCAAGGTAACATTAAAGGATTTAGAAAATCAAAAGCAAACACTATCAAGGATGCCAAGGAATAGCACCCTTGATGTAGCCGTTTCATCCGTGACTTCCGGAAAAGGGGTAAAGTACATGGCTACACAGCAACTGGGGCAATACGCCAGCTAATGTTGACATACGAGAATACATATATCATAAATGTATACAAACCTCCAAGCAAATCCTGGTCACTCCAAGGACTACCTATATTTAATCAACCAACTGTATACAGCGGCGATTTTAAAACCTATCACACCTCTTGAAGGTATGCGACAACCGATTAAATTGGTCTCAAACTATTCCTTACATCCTGTCTTTGACGCATATTCCATTCGATCAGCTTTGGAAAGCTATGAATCGTAATATTACATTCGCAAGCATCAACAGCGATCAAATACCTCTCCGAGCCTAGCTTCGAGGTCCTCTAAAATTTGCCATATAGCCAACACAGATGTGTACTTATCGATATTGCCATCATTGAGTATATACCAAGGTAGACCATCAATAAGACCTCATGGAACGTTTTCAGGAGCAATCTCGATGCATTCATAAAATGTATCCAGCCGGTAGTTTGAAACTATAAATGTCCATCGTTCTTTTCACGGCGCGGCGTACGGTGCATTCCTGGATGGACAGAAGAAATGAATGGCGTCTACAAAGAGATCCTGGCCAGCGGCGATTCGGAAACTGCGAGCCGGCTGCCTCAAGTGTCTGCATAAAATGGACTTACATAGGTGGCGATACATTTTGGTGTGAATCTAAGTCTCAACTCAGGCAACAAGCCTCTCCAGTTAGTTCAGTCCTTAGCTAACTGCGTCTGGTTGTACACTCCAAATCGGTCAAGGTCCCCTTCTAGTTGTTCGCGCCGCTTTAGCTGAGGTCTTCCTCTACTGCGTTGTTCCCCGAATTGGATTCGAAGATTCTATGGGCCGGAGCATTGGTGTTCATTCGCTCTACATGTCCGAGCTATCCTAGGCGTCTGAAGCGCAGTTTTTTGACTTGGTCAATATCTCTGTACAGCTCGAAAATTTCGTCGTTAAATCTTCTCCCCCAAAGCCCGACTGTGACTTCAAGGTTTCCCTCTTCATCTCTAGAGGTTTCTATGCGGGTCTTTTTGGCTTGACACATTCTTTTTAACTTCCGTAAATAGTCCTGGATCTCATAATGTCTTGCTCTTAGAGCTTACGAGCAGCTCTCGTCCTTATTTGTAGCGCAGATTTGTATGCATCTTGTTAAGGTGCATGTATTTGTCAGCATTCTTCGTCAAACCAGGGGTTTCTTTGTAGTCCAGCGATACTCAGCACATCAGTTGCGGCATATCTGATGGCATGTTGGTAACGTTGCTCCTGGTCTTCGGCAGTTAATGCTGGCGGCATAGAATCCGTGCAGAGATTTCGGGATACACGTTCGGTGAAGAGTCTGGCCGTCTGATGCGATTGCAGCTTTTCGATGTTACATCTTCTTACTGTAATTCTTCCTTGTGGTGGCGCTTGGGATATCCGCATTCGTACCTTAGCTGCAACAAGGTAGTCGACATTGGCTGCTGGGAACGTTGGTTGCCTTGTGTAGATCGTAATTTGCTTGATCTTTTCGTGATCAGGAGACCGCCTTGTCCCCTTGTCAACATTGAGATGAGGAAACCGTTTCACCCCACAGCAAGGCCAATAAGCCTGGATCCGTTGCCAGAAATGGTGTTGTATAAGCTTTGCTTACTAACTGTCCTACCAAAGATGTCCTCCTTTCCTATCGTGGCGTTAAAATCGCCGAACACGGTTTAACGTTATATTTAGCACATTGCTCATAAGTCGTGCCAAGGATCCCGTAGAAAAACTGTTTGGTGGCATAATTCTTGTCATTTGTGGAGGCATGAGTGAAACTACATAATGTTGAGGAACTCAGACTTGATGCTCCGACTTTGGGTATAATGCGTGCAGAATGTGCAACAAGGACGAAGAGTCAGCAGAACATATGGAGGAGTCAACGATAAGCCTATCTGCGGCACCAGTGATAAGGTGACGCGCTCCCACCTCCATCGTCAATATTAATTGTAAACTTGATCAAAAGTTTCAAATCCAAAACCAGGAAAACATACTCGTAGTCACAGCTCCTGGCAGCCTAAAGGTAATTTATTCGATAAATTATATCTTAAGTAATAGCTAACTAATCAGACCAATTTTCTTAAGGCTAAACAACTTCACATGGCAGTTCACGATACCCACATTGTCGAGTATCTTAAAAAAAAGGAAAAAACATCATTAGCAAGGCACGTTCTTTAAAATAAACTTTTCACAAATACCTGTCGTAGGTGGCTCTTCCATAAACCATGTCCATGTGCAATCATGCCGTGTAGGATCACCCTCAGGCACACCAGGTAAATTAGCAGGTTGCACCGCACCTGACCGATATTGTTCTATTGCTTCTCTCATCCCTTGCAAGACACTCGCATATTCCTCCAAACCAGCTAAATTATTCTGTTCACATGGATCCTGGTCAATTTTATACAGACACTCCTCAATCAAAGGATTGCAATTCACTTTTCTCTTCGAGCAGCACTTAACTTGCGCCGAGCTTCGCAAGGAGTCAATTCTACGTCCTGTCAGGGGAGTACTATCGTATTTCGCCAACACTTTTCCACTCGCCGACTTTAGAACCAGACTCGAATATTTTGAATTTCTGGGATCGACTTCGTTCGCCGAACGATTGGTTACCACATCACTTGCGAAGCCATTAAGTGTTGTCCCATTGATGTACTTAAAGTTACCATTCAGGTATGAGGTAACACCCCAAATGTCATCCAACATATGAACGATCTCACGGTCGAAGGTCTCATGACCAGCTGATGACAGTTCTTCCCAGAGATCCAGTCCGTCTAGCTTGAGATTTCGATTGAGCTTAACGTTGGCCGCGTTGGCTAGGGTAGGTAACCAATCAGCGACGTACATATTTTGTTTGAAGACTTTATTCCTCTTTTGAAGCCGAGTACTCCAAATGGCGCCAGCTACACGGATTCCACCCTCCCATGGGGTGTTCTTTTGCTAAAGTTAAGGGATTATGAGTTAAGGGATTAGCTTTGGAATAAAAAAGGACTTACCCCACGCATTGGCCAGTTCGATCCGGTATTTGAGAACATACCAATCGAAGGTGCTCCGTTGTCAGAGTAGAAGATAACAATTGTGTTGTCTAAAATTTGCTTCCTGTCTAGGGCCTTAATGATGTCGCCGATGCTTTCATCCAGCTTGGAGACCATGGCTGTAAGGTATATGAACATAGAAAACGTGTTCAATAAAGGAGCACTTGGGTGGTTCCCGAAGTACGCTCTGTGCTCGATGCACAATTCGCATAAAGAAGCCTATAAGGGTGGTTGTTAATCTTCATCTTTTAAGCATCGCCCTAATACACCTCTTAGTTGGATGATCAATGTCTCGAGCAAGAACATTGAATCATAGTCGATGTTGCCCAATGCGCTGAGGCTGAATCCCGACCAGAATCTGAGTGACCAGATGATGCAAGTTACTCTGAGTGGATCAGCCTTTGCGATAGGCACGTTGATTAGGATGCAGAGGCGTATTACTCACTAGAATGCCTCTGATATTAAATTTTTTGTGGAAAAAATTCTCTACGATCACTTAAACTACGCCACTAACCTGCATATATTCGTCTCCTCTCGTCCTTTATATGGCTAAACTTGTCAATTTCCTCCTTTGGCGCTTGTAGTGGTTCGTCCTCATTTGCTGTGTGTGGTGCGAGGTGATTCACTACCAAAAACAAAGGCTTTTCCTCATTATGACCTTCAATAACCGCCTCAGCTTCCCTCGTGAAAAGATCTGTCAAATAAGTTCCCCGATCAGCACATTCAATCTCGAAATTTCTACGAAAATCATATCCCATCGAGGTGTTTTCCACCTGCAGAACAAAATTCATAGTAAGCACTGAGAAAGCAGGCATCATCCCTCGGTTTTACCGGCATTTGAGACGTTCGCTGATAATAGTCCACATAACCACCCAGATACCCGTAGTGTGAATCAAAGCCTCGATTCGTTGGCAGCATCTGCTTGTGGGCAAGGCCTAAGTGCCACTTTCCGATAATGTTGGTCGAATAGCCGGCTTCCTTAAATATTTGGGCCATGGTCGTCAGATTGGTCGGTAGCCCCCATGGTGCCTCATTACTAATGACATAATGCTGAGTCCCAGTGTGGATTGGGTACTTGCCCGTCATAAATGCTGCCCTAGATGGGGTGCACATCGGTGGCGCATATAAATTCTGCAGAATCATTCCATAGTATCCGATCGCGTCGATATTTGGAGTAAGAAATTGCCTGGCACCATGGAAGCTGACATCATCAAAGCCCTCGGGAAAGATACAACAATCAGTTAAATATACTTTCAAATAAATACTGCGAGACTTACCATATCATCAGCCATCAGCACAACAATATTTGGTGGCTTAAATGGATCTGCATTCTTACTGGCGCATGCTAAGGCCAAACAAGCGATCAGCCACAAAGAAGTGGTTTTCATCACGAGCCAAACTTAATCTGTCTTAAACCTCAACGGGAACACGATATCTGCCTGCTGAGGGCTTTCTCCGACTCGTATTTATGCTAACACCGCCAGAGACCTGAATCGAAAACGAAATTATTAATGGCCCCCCCTTAGGCTGCTAGCACAGCAAGACGTTTACCCACTGTACGATCGAATAAATATTAACACAAGCGATAAGATTAGGTCCCCTAATTCGTGTTTATTGACTAACACCTTTATGAGACTTATCGAGCTTATATGGGACCAGATTGGGCAAATCAGATTCATTATGTGAACTCATCTGGAGTCGGCAGACGTGAATTTAGTAGGTTACGGTAACTAATTAGGCAAAAAATAAAACAGAACTTTTTAAGTGATTAAGTGACGCTGATAAGTGACAGATGAGGGTACTCCTAGGTACAAGCGAGGAGATTGCAGCGGGAAAAGTTATTATCTACAATAGTAGCGGGCGGTTGGGAAGAAAAATCATCGGACTGCTAGAAAAAGGGTGATCCAATTTGATATTCCTATGTTGGCAGCACTGTAAATCTTCCTATGCTGGTAGCTCTGTAAATCCAGCAGCTCAAAGCAAATGTTAGTTTGCAACAACACTTTGCGCCCCAAATTGTTCAATTGTTCTGCAGAAATAACAATTCTGTACCGAAATTTTCGGGAAGATTTTGGTCAAATTTATCATCCTACTGAGCGAGCAATTTGCGATGTACATAGTGTATAAATTTTAAGAGACTGGAAGCGTTGTGGCGTCTGTTCTCCCGAAAATATAACTGCTGTAAGTGTAAGTACGGCCAAAGACTCAGAATTGTGGATTCGTCGGTTTATTCACTGTCCCACTTCTTGCGAATGTCTGACAAACGTCCGAAAGTAATAACTGTCAACAGAAAGCTTCCCAATTTACCTTTCGAAAATGGCTCTAAACTGTGGGTCCCTTCCATATGTGTAAAAAATCTAACACGCATAAGACGAATGATCGGGAGGAGCTGGGCCCTGGACCACATACTGTCCGTTGCGCCAAATATTTGTATTTCTTTTTTCAGGTGTTAGAGGAGCTGGAAGTTGATGTTATTTTCAAAGAAAATCTTCTTCTCTGATGAAGTACATTTCCACCTCCTCTGGGTAAACATTGCCGCATATGGGATTAGGAAAATCCTCATTTGGTCGACGAGCTACCATCAGATGTCCAAAAAGTGACGGTTTGGTTCGCATTATGGTTTGGCCGCATCGTTGGACTTTTTGAAGATTATGAATGTCGGACTGTTAGAGTTAATGGTGACTGCTATAAGCGTATGATTACCGAGTTTTTCTGACACTGAATCGAATGTATTGATGGCTCCATGGATATGCCATGTAATGCAACGATACCGCAACTTCGCTGCTGTGCAAATTTAGAGTCGACTTTCCTTGTGTTCAGAACTGGCTTCGGGCAGAGTCTGGGCTTGGACTGGGCTATAGCTGAATTTTGCACAGATGGCTGCAAAACTGATCACGAGTCTGGCGGGGTTGTGGAGACCCACAAAACTAGCCTTCACCACTCGTTAGATAAACATGCTGTAAACTGTTTTTCAAGCCGAGGTCTACGCTACCATAATGGCTACCAACTGTATTGTGGAAATTAGATGGAGAGGTCGGGGTAGTTGCGTCCGTAGTGACAGTCAGGCTGCGCTTAAGGCTTTGCTCAACCCTCGAATCTATTGCAAAATAGTTCGAAAATGCAAGAACTCTTTGAATTTGGTCGCAAGACTGGATACTCTGAATCTTGTCTGGATCCCAGGTCACACTGGGATTGCGAGAAATGATATCTCCGATAAGATTGCTAAGCACGGCTCAGAGGATGTTTCCTCACGACCTGAACCTGCATTGGGTCTACCCTCGTCCCCGGTCAGGGCCTTCTCTGACGATTGAGTTTCTCACAAACACAAGTGTAGAGAGACAATTGTGCACTGCACGGCTCTCTAAGATGCAGAAGGACTAAACGGATGCTCCCGGACGTTTGTAAAAAATCATGCACTTCCTTGCTGTCTCTCAGTAGAAAAGATTGTAGACAACTTATTGCTAAGCATTTTAGTGTGCTATTCTTAAGAGACACCACTGTCTGCTAGGCTTGTGGAGAGGACGACGGTAATTCTGATCTGATCACTTCCTATGTTGCAGTAGTGCCTTTGCTCAGGTGGCAGATATTCGGTGCTGATGTGGTGAGTGGTGATACTGTAAGCTCTACATCACTGAAGTACTATCTCAGCTTTCTACGAAAGTCGAAAAAATTACAGTAAAATGGGTAATACTGAATCTTGCTTCCTAGTATCACAATAGATCAGTTGCAGCTGAGTCCTACTCCACAGTCCATTTTAGAACCGTCTATGAATATATGTATGCAGATACTCCGAACTCTTTTGTGGGTGTGCCTGCTTCCCATTCCGATCTGTATGGATATCTCAGATTTAACGTCCAGTTTAGCTTAGCGTCTAGTGTAACACTCAAGCACTTGGTAATGAAGAATAAGCGTTATTTAGGCAGCGAGGTCTGCATGTGCTTTTTTGGGTTTGATGGTAGAAACTATAAGGTCAGTTTAATTTTGACTTAAAAGGCCACACCCTGATGCCCAAGCACTTATCTTACGAATATGCCTTGCAATGATTTCACTAACCACGTCATTAAACCTTCTCGATACTAACACAACCACATTATTCGGCACTTTAAGCATCCAAACTATGCACCGACACACTATTTCAGTTTAAGTTCTCATTTTTTTTAAATTCACTTTTAATATCACTTCCCGGCGGCTCGATAAACAACTGTCAGGTCTGAATGCATTCAGCGAAATATTCACAAAACGCTTGAGCAGTTCTATTTATACACAAATTCTGGTTTCGAATTTAAATCTTATCATCACAGCACACAATCCGGAGAGTTTGTCAACAGATTTAATTGAATATAATTAGGTATGTTGTTCCAGCAGGTGCAATGAACAGTAATTCACACATTTCGGTTGAGACTTTCCAAACAAAAAAAGAAACACAATCGGTTGGCCTTACATTTCGTGCTTTTAGCCAAAAGTGAAGAATATCTAGTTATTCATCGAAAAATTCGGATATCTACTAAAATTGATACGAAATTGACTTAAACTGCTGCCAAACGTAGCACGTTTCAGACTGATGGCAGGTATTTGTGTGGATGGGTCTTTAAGGGCAAAGCATTTGCCGTGACGTAGACAGTCGGTCGTCTTTGAGTAGCAGTGTGGGTTCAAGGAAAAATGTTTAAAATTGGTTCTCGAGTAATCGGCTCAAGTGAAGTAGTCTTAACTTAAGTTCGACTACTTATTAAGCAGGAGGGGGACTGAAATATGAACCTTTTACAAAATACAAAGTCAAGTCGGTATGTAAGGTTGACCATTGTTGGTCAATAGGAAAATATTTACGAATAAGTTCAAGTGGAGCACATGGAATTGATGAGTATGTTTTTGAAGCCCGATAGAACTATAAATTTGAAAAATTGGACAGAAAACTGACTTTTATTGATGTCGGTTTTTATTTGTCAATTCATGGCATTACCTACTTACTTAGGTGGGGCTACAGGTCGGTGTGAACCTGGCCTCAACAAACAAATCTCTCTACATATCCCGGTCCTTAACTGCTTTCAGTTGTGCACTCCAAGTTGGTTGAGGTATACATATATACATGTTCTAGCCATCTTAAGTTACTGCTGCGCACTTTTTTGACTAGGTCAATGTGGTTGTACAGCTCGTAAGCTTCGTCGTTGAATCTTCTTTCAAAGGCCGTCAACGCGAACAGGACCGAATATTTTACGAACAATTTTTCTCTCGAAACGACAGAGGATATCTTCTCCCGCTTTTAACCGTGTCCATGCATCAGCGCCATAAAGCAGGACTGAGATGATTAAGGTGTTGTATAGAGTCTCCTTCGTGATAGGGCCTTCGCAGCCCAAAGGAATAAAGATCGGCAAGAGTTATTCTTCCTTTGATTTCTGCTGAGATGCTGTTGTCAGAGTTCATAGCAGGGCCAAATAGACACAGTCCCTTAGTACCTCAAAGTCATAGCTGTCGATGATGATGTTCTGGCCAATTCGCTGATGTTCTATGTCCCTTCTTGTTGACATATATACTTGGTTTTGCCCTCATTTACAGCTAAACCCATTTTGACAGCTTCTGTTGCAATACTACCGAACGTATCAGTGACAGCCCGCTGTGTTCTGCCAATTCTATGAATGTCGTTGGCGCACGCTAGTAGTTGCACAAATTTTTGAAAGACTGTGCCGCCAGTATTGGCTTGTGAGTTTCGCACAATTCTTTCAAGAACGATGTTAAAAAAGTCACATGACAGCGCATCACCTTGTTTAAGTTATTTTTAACATCAAAGGTCTCGGTGAGGCACCGACTTTGATTGAGCAGTGAACATTCTCCATCGTCATCCTGCACAGACGGACGAGTATGGCAAGGATGCCAAAAACTAGCTCTGCATAGCTCGTTTCTATAAATGCTGTGATATGCGGCATTAAGATCGACAAAAAGATGATGGGTATTCATTTGGGCTTTTTGGGTTTAGTCCGAGACCTGCCGAGATATGAAAATTTGTTCGACTGTGGAATTTCCTGGCCTGAAACTATACTGACAGGGGCCAATTAGGTTGTTGACGAAGGGTTTCAGATAAAGATCTTGTACGCGATGTTGGGGAGAATGATATCTTTGTAACAAAAAATGCTGAGATTCCATTCATCAGGCATACACTGCTTGATTAAATCTTGAAAATGAGTTGGTATATGTTCCCTACTAAGTCATCTTCAGCTATTTGGGAAAGCTCGGCTTGTAAGCCGTCTGATCTAGCAGTCTTGTTGGATTGAAGCTTGGATATTGCTATTATTATTTCGCTTTGGTCAGGTGAGCGGAGGTTTTGGCTTTAAAGTCTATATTGAATGGTTCATTCTGCCGGGTAGCAGTATGTTGGTCTTCATCTCTGCTATGCAGTCTACAGAAAAAGTTTTTTCCGTATTCCCCGAACCGACTGTGGCTTTACTATAAGGTTTCCTTCTTGATATCTACAGGTTTCTGTACGGGTCTTGTCGGCCTGACACGTTTTTTTAGCTTTTCGTAAAACTTTTGTACATTGTTTCTGAAGTATAATCTTCAATATCTTCAATCGTGCGCTTCGATTCGAAATCTACTGGCTGTAACAATACTCCATGCTGAGACCTAATGAGCGCTTCAGAGCCGTTTTAATGCCATGACTCACGTAATCTATCGGATTTGGATCGCAAGTTAAAATATACATTGGCCAGAGAATAGGAAATTAGATCCATTCCATCTTGTGGCATCAAGAAAGCTTATTAACTTGCTCAATATTTCTATCCTCCTATGTGGCGTTTTAGTGTCGGGGTGAATACGATCAACACCTATAGCAGCTCTGAGAACGATATTGTATCTTCTTCCTCCAGACATATACTGCGAAAACACACGGTTCTATGAACTTTGTTTATAAATTACTAACTTTGGAAATTCAAATACCTGGCACAACAGACCGTATTTGGTTCAGGGCCTAGCTCCTCACGACCATTCATGTTGTGCGTGTTGTATATTTTTCACTCGAATGGAAGGGTGAGTCATATCGAAAAGGCTTTTTTTTTAACTTGGAAGCTTTTTAGTGACAGTAACTAATCTCGGGTATTTGTCAGACATTCGCGAGAGGTGGGACCGTGAAAAAACTATTGGTGCTTTCTGGGACTCGAACTTCGAACCTCCCGCTTAGTAATCCAACGCACTAACCACTGAGCCACGGAGGCCAAAATGGTTATTAGCTCTAAAAATTTTGCGAGTATCAACAATATCCTGCTCTCTGTTAATGTCATCCCATGATGCGAATTGCCTGACACTCGTCAAATACTCTGTACAGCCTCTGGTTTTAAAACGGACGGTAGCAAATACATACGTAGATACTAATGCACACTCAATAAAAGTGATGATTGCACTTTCAATTTAGCGTACAAAGGATTTAAGCTGTTCTATCAACTACCTAGCGATCAAAAAAATGAAACGAACTTGAGAATATTTAAACGAAATGCAATCGATTTTGTGAAACCAAAATTTTAGATATATGTACATGTGTACATATACATATAAATATTTTTTATCTTCCTTTTATTGTTGTACTCTTATTCTTATTTTACTGTAACTTTATTTAATAGTGCGTAAATGATATGTAAATGTAATATAATAGCTACAAAATAATGCTAAATAAAATTAAATTATATCAATCTTTCAAGGCTAATGAGTAATATCGGAGGCCTAAAACAGAATAAAGGAAGTCTTATCGCAAAAAGCTGTCAGTTCTATAAATATGTACGCGGCAGAAATATGGTCAAGTGCCGTGAAAGTTAAGTACTATATGCATGGAGTTAAATCGGTCCACCGTCGCAGTGCGCTTAGGGTCACCAGCGCGTTTTGAACTGTCTCAAACGATGCTATACTCGTCGTGTCTTCGATGCTACCCATCGACTTACTCGCTGAAGAAATGGAAAGACCTAGAAATCAGCGAGTTCGAAATGGTTCGGTAGATGACGAAAAAAGAAGATATGAAAGGAATCGTAGTATCGCAACTTGGCAACGACAGTGGACCGATTCCTCAAAAAGAATGTGAACGCATTGTCTTATTCCAGCGATTGATGTATGGATGAAGCGGGCCCATGACGAAACGAACTTCTATCTCACTCAGTTTCTGACGGGAGAATATTGTGGGAATGTTTCGAGCAACGCGGAGTATGTGTTCTTTCATTGCCCACGATATGAAACCGAGAGGATCGCCCCCCAGGACCAATTTGGGTAGTGGTCCACTCCCAAGAATATTGTAAACTATATGCTTCAGAAAGACGAAAACTGGAACATCGTAAGTAACATGGCGGTACGCATACTCAGCGATACTAGGCGCCTAGAGTGACAACGCAATTTGAATAATAACGAGTAGAGGAAAATATAGCCTAAAAGGTTAACCAGCCTCGCGAATACCTAACGGCAGTCCCACGGGGAGAGTGGTTCGAAAAGTGCACAGGGTGTGGTTTAGCACGTAGACAGATCTATGCACCGTGCATACCAATAGCTCGGGTTAATGGTATCTATAAAGATTACACATCCTTTAACGCAAGCAAAAAAAAAAAACACTCAAGAATAGTCTGTCGAATGACTAGTAAAACCAACACTAAAACCTTGACTTTCAAACACAAACATTTTCAAAAAAAAAACCTAAGTTTCGATGGTCTGTACTTACCTATAAAAATTGTTCCACTAAGCGTCAGATTGGAAAAAAAAACTCCACAAGACTAGAGCACACTTGCTTATACTATCGTATCAGGTGCGTTGCCGATCGACACTAACTTCATCGCAATTATGTGACATAAGCTTTAATCCAGGTGAACAGCATTCTATCGATGTCTCGTACATGCACTACTATTTGTGTTTGTTCACTTCGTCAATAGAAACGAAACCATGTTTATTTATGCAATCCAACGGTAATTCGAATTTAAATTGTTTACAACTCGTATATGTATGTAGGTTTAGGTTAAAGGTGCCCCAAAGTGTGTATCATTCACTATTTCGAGGGCATAGACATGTTTCCTCGTAAAAGTTTGAAATTGATTCAAGACAAATGAGTTGTTCAAAAATGTTAGCAACAAATTTTGTGCAGAAGAGATTCATTCGTAAATACATACGTTTGTGAAGGTTATTGTGGGCTCAGAAATATCGAAATACAATTTTGTACTTAAAAAATAATTTTGCGCGAACAGGTTACACGGTAGGTTAAGTTGGGTTTTCTGGGTTAATGAGGAAGAGACGAACCCTTTTGGGCTTAACTTTAGGTTGGAATGACTGTCTCAAATACACTAACACCAGAAGCGGTCCTTTCTGATGTCATTGATCTATCAGTTCGGCAGTTCGTTGAAGTCATTGGAGAAAAATCAACTAATTTGGGCAGCCTTCTTTGGAACAGGACCAGACAGGGGTATAGGTGATAAAGGATAGTTTTTTCCTTCTCCAAATCCCTACAGCTCCTGCATTAGAAAAGAAGACCAAACTTTTAGCAAGTTGGTCTTACAGGCAGTATACCGCTACCAATTACGTAGCTAATCTGTAATCGCATTAGATAAGCCAACCCGACACTACGTTTCTGATCCAGCTAGAGCAGATCTGTTTCGATATATGACACATTGGTCCCTCTGAGAGTATCATCTTTACTAGATGTTTACAGCGAGGAGGAGCTTACCCAGGAGGGTAAGGAGCGTGGAGCTTACCCAGCCGAATCCTAAGAGTCGCACCTTTTCTGGCAAGCTCGTCAGCCTTACAGTTTCCTGAAGTGTCTCTTGTCAAGCACCCCTCAAACGTGAATGTTGAACTGCCCCGTCATCTCCGAGAAAGATGAATGGCAGTTTTTTTGCAAAACCCCCCTTTGTGTCTTGTATCTATTCCCTTCTGTATAATCTCGTAGTTAATGGGCTACTAGTAGATCTGGAAAGGACATGATACAGAGATGACGTTAATTTTGCAGCCTCAGGCAAACATTCGGATTTCTCTCAGGAAAATCCTGCAATGTTCTATCCTTCTACTCATCAAATGTACTTTCAAATGTCACCGAGGTTTCTGGCCGAACACGTTAGGGCCCTTAATAGGCCACGTGGCCGAGCAACCAACTAGCGGAAACCCTAGATTGCTGCAAAGCAGATATCACAGCCATCAAAATAGCTGTGTCGGGCAAAAGAAGGATGACAAACTGCGACATTTATTACGGCGAAATGCTACCGGAATCAATAGCCACTCCTATTTGGTTGTAGATCCGTCACTGGAAGCAGACTTAGGCAAGAAGTCTTAAGTTTTAAATATGTGCACGATCGCCTCACGGCAATTCGCATCAAGGCTAATTTCGACAACATTAGCCTAACGAACCGGTGCTTGTGCCTTTTTCCGTGCTGGAGTCTTTATCCGAGTTCATAGCGAAACATACATACGTAGACAAGATTCTTAACTACCTCAAAGTTACATACATATATCTGTCGAGAATGACGTTCTGTCTTACAAGTCGGTTTTGTGTGTCCGTTTTTGTTGACAGCATGTATATTGTTTTGCTTAAGATTTTTGACGTATTGACAAGATTGTGCCCTTGGTGTTGGCGTGTCAATTCTGCACAGCAAGTTACCCTGTCTGAGAATTTTTTAGACATCGAAGGTGACGGAGGTGATTGGGCATACTTCATCTCCATCCTGCACAATCTGACAAGTATGGAACGGATGCCAAAAGTAGACATTGCTCTCTATGTATAAATGTATGTCTTTTTTCAACTTCAAATTTCTGAGTGTCCTGCAAGGTCTGCCATATTGGGAGTATTTTGGTCGATAGTGGACTTTCCTATTCTGAAGCAAGGCTAATATAGACCAATCAGGTTGTTGACATAGCGTTTCAGGTGCTCAAACACTACAGCTTACAAGATTTTATTTGCGATGTTGAAAAGACGTGTCGGACATGCATGTTCCCTGCCAAGTTAGAGACCCCTGCCTAATGCAGCTTTGTTGGACATACATAAATTTAGAGTGCAGCTTCTTCCAAATTGGGGGGAAGGAATTGTTGGCTTATTTTGCCTAACAGCGTCACCGTTACACACTTTGCAGACGTATTGTTTCCATATCCTTAGTGTGGACTTCGGTTCTACAACTCGATTTCCTAGTTTATTACTATAGGCTTCTGTTCGTTCTTCAGAGCTTTGGCATATCTTTATACGCTTTGATAATACTTCCGCTTTAAACAGCTTTGAATAACTCTGAAACTTAAATGAAAGTTCCTCCAGCTTAATTAGTTGAACTTCAGTTTAGATATTGCTTTCATAACTTCTTCGAGGTCTAGTGGACAGAACTGTTGAATCGTTCATTTTGTCTAACAGCGCTGTTGTTATACAGTTTGCAGAAGTTTTCGCTCCATATGCCCAGCATCGATTACTACTATTTTTCCTTGTCCGTCGCTGTAAGTTTTCGTTCAGGGTTTATAGTATTAGCGTGTTCATGTTTACTTGTTGGTTGATGCGGTAGTTAGACCCATAATGCCTTACTCATCCTTTGACTCGTGAACGAAAATCAAGGAAGTCACAACAATCAATAAGCTTAAATCACTTCAAAGACTAGCATGCCTTGGCATCACGGGCTCAATAAATACCTACCCTACGGCAGCCATCGAGGAAATTATCGGAATCACCCCCTGCGTGATCAAAATACTCCTTGTGATCAGGTGGATCTCCGATTTCTCTCAACTAGAAATGCTCAACATGGTTTCTGACTTTATGCCTAAATCCCTTTTTGCTAGGGGGTTCGACATCGAGATCCCTAAGCCGGACTCATGAACCACTAGTGAACTGCTCGATCCTCACGGACAGTTAAAGGGCGCTCAAAGCTCTGAGCTCCCACTTGATTTACTCTGAATGAGTCATATGCTGACTTTATAATCTGCAAAGATTTGACCTACGTAACAAAGTAAAGCTTTGGTGGGTTACGGGCCATAAAGGTGTTGAAGTTAATGAATCTGCAGCCAGCCACCTGGACCCTTTTTTTTGGAAGCTCTGCTTGTGATTTCAAATATAAGTACGCTACACAGATGGGATAGTAGTATGTGCACTGAAATAACATTCAAGGACAGGTTAAAAGAGCCGTCAAGCCCTTTTATAAAAAACAAGAGATATCCTCATAATTGCAGAGACGACATAAGAAGGCTCATGAGCTTCCTTTCTGGTGTTGCCGGTTCAAGTACAACCTCCATAAAATGAGCATCACTCAGGATACCTTTCGTCTCTGTTTAGAAGAAGATGAAGCTACAGAACACGTACTATGTCAGTGTGTGGCCCTGTACAACACTAGAAGAAGCATTTTTCACAACGAAATCATGTCTCAAATTGATCTGAGGTACTAATCCGCAGCAACGATTTTCGCTTTCAGTGGGAAAGTGGAATTGCGGTTGGAATAATTTTGGAATATGGTTCATCAGATCATCCTTGGTTTCGGTGCCTTTATGCTAATGGACGTAGGCAAAGATTATTTAAAGAACAGTGTCTGGACGCTTGGTCCAGGAGGTCGAGGAATTTATTATTGGCTCGTCATTTTTTTTCCTCTGTACGGGCATTTAGACTTACGTATATTAGGTCAACTGAGTCACACCGCCCATCTATTAATTAGATGACAGTATAAATGGTGCCAGTCACTTCGGAGTTATAAGCTGTATCGTTGGCCAATTTAGTGTCCATGTGCTACACCGTTTAATTTTTCAGAGGCCTCGCATATGACGAAGTAGTTCATGCAAGGTAGCCGCTTTCCTAACTATAGAGGTCATTCTTGCGTCTTACTCCCCAGGGATGAGGGCTGTTACTCGACTTTTGAGTTTGTTCGTTGCCGGATCAGTTCAGTTACATTTTAACCTCTTTATTCACATCATAGGAGCAAAATTAAAATCAAGTTCAAAAAAAAAAAAATAATTTATTAAGATTTTCAAGAATGAGGCTCTTCAAAAACCCTTAGGCACTTGACTTTCAACTTAAAATCATGACATCCCAGAATATTAGCACGGCATTCTCCTCACTTTCAGTGCTGTTCATATCCTCAACTAGAAGCGCCATTAGAAATATCGAATTCAATCCTTTTTGTTAATAAAAGGTACTCACCCTGATCATAAATATCCGTTGCATTGGGTATGGGATTGGCGAATGCAACATTAATGTACGACATAGCTGAAAGGGGAGCAGGTATGTGTTTATATTAAGAACTTTTGAAAAAAAATTAAAATTTAAAGGATATTAACCGAAAAACGCCAAAGCAACGATGGAGAGAAGCATAACAAATTTCATTTTGAACTGATTTCGTCTACAAAACCTGGAAAAACTGTATTACGGCAACAACGATGAGAAACAACTGACTCGAGTCGACTTCAGGTATCTACATAATAAAGAAAGCTATCAGGCACGGATCAATACTTTCGTGATTCGTGAAGTAGGATCGTTTTATAAAAATTAAATCCCCTACCAGATACCGAGATATACAGAGGCAGCAACTTATTATTAATACATCTCACTACTTAAATTACTGAGGACAAAAAATACATTTTGCTCTGATAATTAAAATTAATTACCACTAATGACTCAGATACAAATATCAATCCACTTCTGATTTCTACGATATTGAAAATTGCACCAATTAACAAACTATGTATCCTCGAATCTAAAGACCGCCAATTTGTTAGTAATGATATCATATCTAAATTTTTATATATTTTTTAGGAACATTCAAATTTAGCTACCCCTGGCGCTTCGCTCTACCCTGTCTTCGTACCGAAACTTAAACAGAGCAATGCTAGCGTGCATCCACCTAGAATAGGTTCCACAGAAGGCCGAAAATATGAAGCAGTCAACCAATTTTTAAGTGAGCAAACTACTTAAACGACATCCAAGGCTAAAAGTTTGGTGGTTAAATCAACTGCGAACGAGTTATAGGTTATGAACACAGCGTTCGTAGAGGTGGACCGCCATTTACGGCCGAACTCTAGAAATAAAGTTTCTTAACCAATGAATACAGCCTCGAAAAAGAGGGAAAAATGCTTCCACGAAAGACGTGACAGTCGACCAAGTTAAGGTACGTCTAGTACAATGGATGAGGAAATCTCAGAGGAGTTGAAGTGGCTTTTGCTTGCCGACCCAAAATTGACGATTCTATTCAAAGACGCAAACAGTACAGAAAAGAAAATAAATTCAAAAGATATGAAGGTCTCAAAGTTTACAAAAAAGGGCCTACTGGAGCTTTCTTTCTCCTCAGCAGATGGGGCCCTATGAAAAGAAAAAGAGATTCACTTGACCTGAAGAAGTGGTCAAGAATGAAGATTTAACAAGACCGAAAGCTAGTGTCTGATAGAGTGCGTGAAAGCTCAAGGATTTCAACTGATCGAAGAGCTCAACAACTGAACATCAGTCGTACTTCCTGAGGAGAATATTGCATAAGAACGTCGGATCATTAGCTTACAATGTGAACATCCGCTCCATTACCGCTTCTCTGTATGGACTTTAAATGATGTCGAAATGACAATGACATTCAGTCTAATGGTCCCAGAAAATGTTCTTCATCGTTCTGTTCTGCCAATTTATCTAACACCTGGTACAGTCCAATAAAATAAAGCGAGCTGTCCTCAGGAAACTTCGCTTTCTTCCTTTCTCTTGACATCACTCCACGAACTTTACTCTATCAGAAATCGAATCAGTGATAAACAGAGTCATTTGACGACATGGAATCTCAATGATCGCTTGAGCACGATCATAGGCGCTTAATAGGTATCGCGTACCTTACTCACGAGCTTTAACTATCGCTATAATCTTTTCATATCCCTGACCGGTGAAAGGTGGGTAGCACAATACCAATTCTCAATCTAGGCAAACTGCCAAACCGAGGCACCCTTATGTGGTGTCAGCACAACACCGAGAACACAACACACACCGCACAAGACTTTAGTCAACAAAGACTGTTCTGGTCGCACTGGATTTGTCTAATACGTTTGATACTTTCACTTAGGAATCATAGTTGGTTGGTTGAAAGTGGCTGCCAGCTAGGAATCACCAACACACTTAGACCATACATAGGTCCACGTTTCCCCTCCCTACTCGTTGAACCATTTTGAGCTTCTTATGAAGCGTAAGAGGCTTTTGATATCTATATTTGTCAGATCGCCTATATTACTGTAAAGGAAGGCTGCTAAGGGAAGCTTCCTTCTGCAGGAGGGAGCTGGGCAGAAACAAAGAAGGTGAGGAAAAGTTTTTTCCTCTTCTTCATCCATGCAGCTTCTGCAGAAGTCGTTTGCAAGAAGGTCTAGCCTTGTAGCGAGCTTGCCTATTAGACAGAGTACAGTAAAGAAACCTATTATAACTATTTAAATCCAGCTAAGGCCAAATTTGTTTTGTCGCTAGATATGCATGTTGGTTCACTTGTCCACCTAAGATGTGCACTCTCGATAGCATCCAGCTTGAATTTTGGTTTGCTTGTAGGGATTGCTGTACCCAAGGTGCTTTTGTCGGGCAGTATGGGTAAAGTTGTTCCTTGGCCTTACAATTCCCTGGAATGTCTCTATGCCCCGGCACCCAACACAGGTGAATATTGAACTACTCCGCCATCTTCGTGAGAGATGATCGACAGTCTAGAGCTATTAAGGAAGTTACAGAGATCAAGTCCAAGGACTTGATGGCTGCTTGGCTATCTGAAAAGATACGGATATCTTTAACGGATATCACGTTTTTCTTAAGTCAAGATAAGACTTCGTTAATCGCAAAAATGTCCTCCTGGAACACGCTACATTGGTTTGGTAGACGAAAGGAGAGGAGATTAAGACTTTTGGAGAAAACACCTCCACCAACTCCGTCCTTGGATTTTGAGTCGTCGGTGTAGAAGTGAATCAGAATCTTATTGGAATTCAAGACATCGTAGACTGAGAACTCTCAAACTCCACGAAATGTTAGCTTCCACACTACCTAAATGACAAACAGCAAATGGCAACACATGTAGGAAGGTCAAGCGAGAGAGAGAGAGTTCCAAGGAGGACTTCTCATTGAGCACCTTCAACTACTTTATGGCGAAAATTCGCACGCCAGTTTAATTAATAACCGATGCTGACGACTGCAACGTTCTCGCCCCAGGAAAGGATATCATTTTCTACCTGCAGTAACACCAATGCTTACTTTGTTAGGAAAATCTTCAACCAGAACGAAGTGAACTTATAGCTTGACATAAGGATACATATCAGAACCGACAATCAACTACCCAAACATCCTGTGCTGTGAGTCACAATCAGTGTAATTTTCACTACACATTCCTGAATCAATAAAAGAGTCATATCCAGAAACAGTGTTCTAAAATCCTTGGCTGGCAAATATTACAGGTTCTCTTTGTGTGCGCTATGAGGATAGTCCACATCTGGAAACCATTTTACTAAACATCAAAGACAATAAGCTGTCGTTAACTCCCTGATCATTCCAACAGAGATTTACTTAGTTTCACCACACCACCAAGGCAGATTCGATCCGACCGATTAATATCACCAATGCATCACAGCGATCAATGTTTCCCCAGGCATACCAAATATACAATAGCACAGCTAGGATCCGGCTGGAACCCAATACTAACTATGTGTGTAGATACAGTTATGCATCAGCTTCTACAACAACAACAAGAACGGCCTCATCCGCTCGTTTTGAAGACGTGCCTTGATAAGATCATAACAAGTGGTGAAGCATGTGCAAAGAAGATGTGACATGGCTTCTTGCACTTCTTCATTCATGCAGCTTCTTCGGAAGTCGTTAGCGAAGAGGCCCAGCCTGGTGGCGTACTTACTTCTTACTTATGTCCTGTTTCCCCTTGTGGGTCTTAGGGCCTTTACTACGCCTACGCACCATCGTGGCAATGAACTTCATCTCTTTCCAACTCTCGTGACTCCTCCTCAACTGTTCTACGCCATGTATTTCTCTTTCTTCTACTTTCGCCTTCATGCGAGTGGCTGCACACGCTGCAAGCTTCTAACTGTATATTCATATATAAAGGTGGCAAATGGCACAGTACTTCTTGAGCAGCTGTTGGGGTATTTCTAAGAGCTGCAATGATGCATCTGCAAGCTGACCTTTGCACTTGACCCAAATGGTTGCGGTGAACGACTTTCTGCAAGGACATCCTGAAGACAGATACAGCCAGTATGTAATTCGCCATCACAGCAGAACTGTACATGTGTACATGTGTAGCTGTAGTGGCTTTCTTGACGCGTTTCAGGATGTTGGGTTTCCAGCTGAGGTTCTTGTCAAGGATGGTGCCAAATATTTGGAGTTATTTGCAAGTGACAAACTGGTGCAACAAAGTTTTTGGGGATCAAAACGTGGAATTTTATACGTCATTTTAAGGAGGACTAGTTCTGTTTTTTTAGGTTTAACACCTAAAACACATCCTTTAGTCCATTTAGACAGCTTAATTCCGCCACAATTCCGAAGTTCGTGAGGTTCATACTTGCCTTGAACCGAGTTCATGGAGAAGTAATTACCGTAGGTTAGGCTTTCAAAATTATTATTTTATTATCAACAGAAAGAGGTTTGACTTCCTAAATAAAATTCATTTAACTATCCTTACACCAATGAAAAGAACCACTTCCTCAAAACACCGTCCTTTCTGGCGCGGGTAATTTACAAATCGCATTATGCACGGGCATAGCCATAAATCCAGCCAGCATTATTCCAATTGCATCCGCTTGAACGGTCATCGCAAATGCAAACTCCTGGTATGGCCTTGAAATATCATTTGACATTCTGTAGAAAGTGTTAACGTACGCACCACCGCCCAGTAGTCCTTCCCATAAAGCTACCACGAACGGAATCCAAATAGTCGGGGTGTAGTAGTACAAAACTTCTGTCAAAAAGTACACCAAATTTACAAATTGAAGCGCTGACAATACCCAGATGCTTCTAAAGTGGATAAGATTCACCGAAGAACGTGATATAAAGACGCCAATCTGATAATCTACAAACAGCCAGCGGTACTGATCTTCCCTTTCAAGAAATATATTCTTGAAGTGAACCAATTCGAACTGAAATTGCACAAAATTAGTCGAAATTCAATTTAAAACTCTTAAACAAACTCACGAGTCCCTGATTTATGAAGTATTCGAAAAAATATACGGCTATCAGTGGCAAGATGTATTTCCAGAGTGATGCGGTGAGTATAATCTTCTCTCTGTATCCTAGTTTTGGTTGCACATCTTCTACCAACATGGCAATCGTTCTTATGTTACCTACTGACCTCCTTGGGCGACGCAGGATTAACCAAAATGCGAGACACTCAATACCAGGAAAGGCAAGCATGGTCAACATGATATTTTTGGAACTCACACCAAGCGAACATAGTCCTGCGTAGAATAAGGAACCGATGAGACCAGCACCTCCAGTTCCAGATGACCATGTTGATAAAACGTTCCTAGAAAATCAATCAAATCGGGTTAAACACGATTTTTGTTGTATTCAAAGTACAGACCTGTTAAAACGGGATGTGTAAGAGAGAAGCGTAGACTCACCTATACCACAGCCGGCAGAGGTAAATACCACACCCAAAATGGTCATCCCTTCGGAAGTTGCAAACGCAACTACCAGGAAACCAATGGCGCTTAATGCAATTGAAATGACGGTCCTTGTACTGAAAATTGTCAGACTTGTCAAAATATTTGATTCACGTAAAGAGTTGCTTGAATTACTTCACCCAAAACGGGACAAATGGCATCACCGCCTTGAATACTATCATTGGTATTATGTCTGCTAGGAGTATGGCTCCGGTGCTAACGATATTGCAATGTCGATGTGTACCTTGTCCTTCGAAATGCTGGGGCTTATGAACCTAAAGAAAATTCAAAATGAGTGCATTAAGTTTAAATCCTGGAAACTACGTACACCACCGTTAAATCGGGCAATGATGTCGTGTGCTGCGCCTAGCATAACCACGTATCCGAGATTATTGCAAAGTCCAAGAAACCAAAAGGCCACTAGATCTCTCCATAGCTGCCTGTCTGACTTTTTCGCAAGTGGCTCTTGTTTAGCGGTATTCAGCTCGCCATCTGACGATAACATTTTTACCTATGACTGATAAAAGGAGATCTGATCCTTATGAATATCGAAATTATTTAGCTTATTACATGCAACCCCAAAGTTACACCCAAACCCACAGTGAGTATTAAGCAACACCAGTTGCACGGTCGCCTCGAACTTTCAGAGCTTCCTACACTCAATGCTAACCTATAGCTCTGACAATTGAAACCTCATTCTCCGTCATCAAATCCACAGCCCAGCTAAGACGGAAACTCAACAGGATTTCCTGAGATAAGTTCAGAAAGGAACCCTATGCAAATATAAGATGGATTCTACCGGAAACCCAAGTCGGCCATGCAGTACGAGAGGATTCCGACATCTACACATCAATGGATGATCAACACAGAAAGCGATAACCTTCACAAGGAGAACGATCTGCTAAAGTTTTTCAGCAAAGCTCGAAGTAGAAAAATGGAAGAATGAAGTGGAAAACACTAGCTTCCTATATTACAGCTGCAAACAAAACATCTTGCTCCGGAAACTTGGCAACAGCATAGCCATAGCTGCACCAAAATCTTTAATAAGCTTGGATGAAGGAGCAAAATGATTGTCAAACTTTTGAAAACTTCGACATCAAGAAAGAACTGCGGTCATTAAATAGTGACAGATTTTCTAAAACCTGCTCATCTGAAGAGCCTTCGGTTTGACTGCATTTTGCTTCAACTTTTGAGTGAACTGGACCTTGTAAAGTTTTCATGAAATATTCTCCTCTGAGAAGTAAGATTGATATTTAGTTGTTGAGCTCTGTGATAAGTGGGGGTTCCTAGGAGCTTCTCTTTAGGCACACTTTGAGCAACAGCAACGATTATTTTGTCTATGCCCGCCTACGCTAGGGCACTCAAAGAAAGTTCAAGAGTGCTGTAAGCGTTTTCTGCAACGACACAGAAGACGTGGACTAAGGAAAATCATTTCCAAACGACCCGGTACCTTAAAAAAAACATTAGGTTCTGGACACAGTCCTGCTTGGGAAGTCTAAGCCCTCTGTTGAAAACACGTTTCTGGGTATGCATCCTAAGCCAATGCTTGGACAGTTATAGAATCAACAGTTCCAGAAGGAATTATAACTGAAGATAAGATAAACGGGGTGATTGATACACCCTCTCCTTCGAATCCCTCGAAGAAGATGGAATCTTCCGAATTATACTGCAGCTCACAAAGGCCATAATTATGCCGGGCGTTGGGAGGCTATTTATTCTTAGTCTAGAGTTCGATTACATAACGTCAGCCTGGACTTGTGTTTACCTCAAGCCAGTAAATCTAGCCATACCACTGGGAAAGATTAACAACAGAACTACACTACCGGTTATTGGGGGAACACCTCTTATGGTATCTGCTATTGCGAAATACTTGAGAATCGTAGTCGGCAGGAGAGTTAACTGGAAGCTCAATGTCAATGAAAGAGAAAAAAAGACAACGACTGCTTTGAACACATGTAACCGAATCTTCGGCAGAAGGTGAGGTCCAAACCCTAAGACAATACTATGGATAGGTGCGGCAATCGTGAGACCTACGTTTACATATGGCAACCTAATCGGGAGGCACGTCGCGAACAAAGCTACCAATCTAAAGGCAACAAAGCAACAAAAATACAAAGATTACCATGCACAGGCACAATCAGTGCGATGAGACCATGCTCTAGACATAAAAAACGCCTTCAACTTGGCAGATTGGTCGTTTACAAGGAGTTCACTTGACAGAATGGATACTGAGATGACAGTTACAAATTTTTAAGATGATTTAGATACCAAATCTACGAGGGGATAAAATACTACAACGTTACCGCAGGAGTCCCGCGAGGATAGGTACTAGGCTCTCTCTTATGCAACATCAACGACGACGGGATCCTTCGAGTAACATTGCCACAAGGAGTTAAAATAATCAGCTTCGCTGACGACATCGCTAAGCACATCCACGAAATAGAATCAGAAGCAAACGAAAAACTAAAAAACAAAATACAAATATTTGGCCCAATGGACCGTATGTGGTCCAAGGCCTAGCTCTCGTGACCATTTGGAAAGGACCTGCAGTTTCCAGCCATATCCGAAAGGCAAACTGAGAAGCTTTCTTATGACAGTTATTGCTCTCGGACGTTTGTCAGACATTTGTGAGAGGTGGGACCGTGAAAAACGTTTGGTGTTCTCTGGAATTCGAACCTCCCTCTAAGCGATCCAACGCACTAAACACTTGAACCACGGCGCCACCAGATTGTTCTAAAGACCTTCAAATATAGCAGCGCATCTGACTGCGAGCAATTTAAGTCATTAATATACGAATGCCATTTTCTTATCTATGAAACAAGCTTGGAGGGTCCCTGTTTGCACACGCTTACCTGCAGTACAAAGCCACGAAAACAGGTGTACCACGCATTTATAGAGCCGTGGCTATGCAACATATCCAAAACAGTGTTGTCAAATTGTTGTTTAAAAATAAGGCAGATATTCAACATACATAAGTGTTGCACTTCAGTACTATGACTTAATTTCAAAATTAAACTTAACTGACAATGTCACCGAAAATTTCATCCAAAGAGCAAGAGTTTGGCAGCGGAGCCATAGTAGGCCGCATTTTTCTAACATTTTGGTTGAACATTTTGTTTCACACATCATAGCAACGTTTGTACCTCACAATTAACGAAAATAATCTCACTTTCTTAATAAATTTAATACTTACTTCGAAACTAAATTCGACGCTCTCATTGGGACCCCCTTTAACCCTTTAACAGCAGATCCAGGCCACATGCACGTAGATTACAATACTGCTCGCACTCAGTTGTAAGGAATCAAGATTCACCAACTGCGTTCAAGTTTTAAAAATTAACAAAATAAAATATTTTTAAAAGAGAATTAGCACAAATATTTAAGATTCGTTGGTGTCAAATAATTTGTTTGTCAATAAAAGCCAAGCTAATGGCATTAAAAAACAAAAACAATAAAAACGTATTTACCACTGCTAAACAGTCGGCGATAGACAGTAAACTGATTCCGTGTGCTATAGAGCCCTCGTTTATGAATGGCACCCATAAAGCTCGAAGGTTACTTGCTGTGAGAACGACACTATTATCGATAACGCCTACCAATAATGTCCAATTGCACGAGCTGTTAAATCAAAAGTTTAAAGTAAAAATGCATTCCAAGTTCAAAAAAAATACGAGTAACGTAAAAAATTTTTTTTATGTTTTTAAAGAATATATATACACCACCATACTTATACAAATCACGAGACTAATCACACGACCTTCAACAGCATGTAAATTAATAATAATTTAAATTTTTTTTTACAGTGTTACATAAGATAATTAGCGGATACAATAAGATTTAATCTAAGATATGCAGGTAGGTAGGTACGTAGTATAACGTTAGATGTAAGGTTCGCTCACACTAGTAGGGTTGACACCTTGGAGTGAGGGCTTAAACCGGCTCAAAGTACTTGCTGACTGGATTAGCCAAGCTAGATGCTGCTGCAACTGCACTGGCAGGATTGCTCTTTGACGTAACGAGTAACTACATCACAATAATGGAAAATCCCCTTCATTCACAAAAGCTAAGAGAGAGCTAAGAATTATAGTATGAGGGTACTCGAACCACTGCGCAGCGGCACAAGACCTTCTATTACAAGCGAGGACGAAGCTGATATTTCCATCATCTGCGAGTGATATAAGACCTAATCTACACACAACTGGTGTATGGTGCGGCCTAGTACAAAGTAGAGGTGAACACTATCTCTCTGAGAGACAATCGGCAATTTAGAACTGTTAAAAAATTTATGGAGACCAATTCCCAGGTCGAAATCCGGTTTAGATATCCAAAAATATGCAGATGAGACTGGGTAGAAACAAACATAGAAAGAAGAACCGTGGTAGCATTTTCATCGAAATTATACTCACGAACAGCTGAAATAAACAAACATTCTGCAGAGGAAGTGAAAGTTTCATCATGCATATCACCTTTGTCAGCTGCCTAGTAAATTGTAAGGCGATCATTATACACATGGCATTCACAGCACCAAAATGCCTGGAATTCATAAAGGAGCCAGAAAACAAAAAGGAACAACAACAGATAAAAAAATATTGGCCTACATATTCGCTATAAGCATTCCACAAACAGGATTGACTTAGCAAAGCAAAGCCTAGCAAGTCATGACTAGAGTTATCAGGACTTGTGATGCGTCAATATTGACGCTAGTCTACTGGTTGAATGATGAGATCGAAGATCTGCGCAGAAAATTCAATAAAGCCAGATGGGCATTCATGCGCTTTAGATCAGCGAAGAACACCAACGTACTCTACGAACGATACAAGAGCTCAAATACAGAGAAGAAATGTCCTACCAGACAGCGATAAGAAAGCTTAAAAGATGGCATCCACCTCCATCCATTTCCACGTGCGCTGAGTTTCTCAAGCACATTGTCACAGGGCTATTTCCACAACAGCAAAAATTAACTACCAAAAATGCTATCCCTGAATTTTGGCATGTATTCAGCAAGAACGAGTTGAATGTCGTATTTAGGGACATTCCTCGTAGACCTTGGTTGGGAGTTCACAGGATCCATTCTTGTAGCACCGTCGTTTTCCATTTTTTGTTTTGGGGCGTGAGAACTTTTGCTTTGGTGCTAAGTTTTATCAGCCTTTCGGTACTTGCCTCAGACTTCTTGCCTAAGTTTGTCTAAACGCTACCTCCGTTCTCTACAGCAACCATCGAAGAAGTTTTCATAGGTTTGCATTCTCTTTTTGGATGGCCCATTTCATTGTATGGCGGTTTGCAAAAACCGATTATTCAAAGTGCAGATCCAAAATCTGTTGTCCATATTACGTTGAAATACGTTCGCTTGGGTCATCAAGACCACATTCCATGAACGATTTTAGGAAATCAGACTTACCTGAGACTGGGCTTTTTCTATTGTATGAGTGGGTGGAAAAAAGTCGTATGTGGTGTCAGATGACGCGATCTTGCTGGCCAATTCTGTTCCACAGTTCTTGAGATTACACAATCTGCGCATTTTTTCGCAACATCTGAGGTCACCTAAGACAAGGCCGTCCTCTACTGCGTTGTCCTTCCGGGTTCGATTCGAAACCTCTACTGGCCGAAGCATTGGTCTCCATTCATTCTACATGTCCTAGCCATCTGAAGCGCAGTTTACGAAGAGGTCGATATCGCTGTATAGCTAGTAGAGTTTGGATTTAAATATTTTTCTCCAAAGCCCGTCAACGTGCATATGACAGCATGTACCGCTTAGAGCTCCACAAAGTGATGGTCGAATTTATGATCCCGAAAGGATTGATCCAGCTATGCCGCGTTATAATGGAAAACATGTGTACATAATGCAGCTTAAAAGTTCTGATTCGGAAATATTCCAGACAGAAAAGAAGATGTGTGGTCATGAGATTTCATCAATTTAGTGAAGGAGCAAGTAATACGGAGTTCTAGTGTCAACATGGATGGTACTATCTTTTATATATCAACCCAACTACTGGGATACGCAGATAATATCGACATCATCAGACTTCACACAATTGAAGCAAATGAGATATTGGTATGAAGCTCAATGAACCAAACACCTGTGCGCCGCTTTGGTCAAAACGTCACTATCGGCAGCTACAACTTCAAGGCAGTTAATGGGTTTACCTACTTCGAAACAAATGTTGACTCTTTGAAAGACACCTTAGTGGAGATCTGGAAAAGATTTACCATAGCAAACCGCTGCTGATTCGGTTAAGCAAAATAACTTGCCTCATAATTCCTAACACAAAGGACGAAAATAATGTTCCGCAGAACTTTTATCCTGCCAGTCCTACAAAGTGTCGGATGATAAGCAGGAAAGTGGAGATTTGCTACATTCCTTCAAAAGAAAATTACTACGTCGAATATTCACTCCCATATGCGACGTATCGTTCCAAGCCAAGATACGTGGACTACATTGGCTCGGCCACATAGAACGAATGGACGACGCGACGACGCTCCAGTCAAAACAGTCTCGAATCCCAGCCTATAGGTTCGAAATCAAGCAATTGCGGCTGCCAATGTGCTTAGTCTGATGAAATGACAGCAGCTTGCCTGGAACCAAAAGGAATGAAATGCCGCAGTAATTAAGGCAGAGACTCCTTACGGGTCGGGAGCCTTATAAGTAAGTAAGTTCATAAGCGGATTCCTTAAATTCTGCGGGACGGTAGCTCTGTAATAAGGTCAGTAAGCAGATTCCCAACATTTTTTAATTAATCTTCGAATTAATGACTCATTCGGAGTATTATTTCGGCCGAAAATTCCTCGAAGTTTGCGAACTATTTCAGCGGAACTTTCCACATTTTAAGGATAGCTTTCCATATTTCTATGTATAAAAGCGTAGCGTTGACAGATGTCCTATACAAAATTATTCAAGTAACCAACCTTATGGAAAAGAATGGATCGAAATTTAAGTCCAGCGCCATTAGTGGGACACCATTTATATGATAAACTGAAGGGAATCAAAGGATTTTTTCGTGCTCCATATAGAAGGTTAGCATTATTTTCCACCCCAGCCTTACACCCGCACTTCCAGCCACTCAGTAGCAGGTTGTTCACTGATTGTATCTTAACGCTTGACTTCAACTATCGCTGCATTAATCAATTGCTGAATGGAAATCAATGGCGTAGGAGACGGAGTGCGGTACATCATATATCGCACTCAATTGATGTCGATTTGTGTGCAAGGATATCTTTTGATTGGAATTTAAGTGATTCTAAATGTATGTGACGTCTGCATGAATTTGCAGATAAGATACACAGTCTAGAGGTGCAAAGGTGTGTAATATTTGTGTTGACTGTTTCTCGTTTGATGTTTCCGTGAATTTTCCTCTTCCGCCTCTGGGTAGAAGTGTTTACTTGGCGCAAATATTTCCATTCATTTGATGAGGATTCATTGGAGAGAAAAACCAACACAAATGTTCCTCTTACAATTCATGCGCTTCATATCAGATACTTGAAGGAAATAAATTTAAAAAAATGAACAAGAAATCTGGTCGTAGATACTAGTATACGAATACGTAACGAATACGTTTTTACAACACATGACAGAACACATGAAGACCCGAACATTTATACTTTTGCTGGACTTAGTTACTATTGCGTGCATGATATCGCAGTCGTGGTCGTTACCAAATTGCTCGAAGAAAAAGAACTCTTCTGTAATGAGACCGTAAGAACAATAAAGTGTAACTTGCGGATCTTAAAAATGAAGTTTTACTTATCAGCAGTCGGCAGGTACGCGAGATAATTCCTCTTAGAGTCGGAGAGTACGATGTCATTTCACGACCATCTATTAAATACTTAGGGGAGGTGATTCATTCTCGTCTAACATACAAGCACCACTTGAAATACGCGTGCGAAATGTTCTCAAAAGCGATCGGTGCACTCTCAAGGCAATGTCGGAGGACCTAGACAAAATAAAAGACTCCTGCTCGCGCAGGTCGCCAGTTCCATACAGTTATATGGTGCAGAGATATGGTCAAATGCGGCTTAAATAAAATTGTACTCACGCGGAATTACGTCCGTTTACTGCTTGTGCGCTCTAAGAGTCAGAAGCGCATTTTGAATGGTAATTCACGACACCATAGCGTGTCTTCAATGCTCCCCATCGACATCCTCGTCGATGAAGTGAAAAGACTATACAGCGAGCGCCGTGGCTCAAGTGGTTAGTGCGTTGGATAGCTGAGCGGGAGGTTCAACGTTCGAATCTCCACCAAAAAGTTTTTTCACGGTTCCACCTCTCGAATGTCTGACAAACGTCCGAGAGTAATAATTGTCAAGAGAAAGCTTCTCAATTTGCCTTTCGGATATGGCTCTAAACTGTAGGTCCCTTCCATTTGTGTGAAAAATATAACACGCACAACACGTATGGTCGCGAGAAGCTAGGCCCTGAACCATATACGTCCTGGACGATATGCGCCAAATATTTGTATTCAGCGGGCGAGTACAAAGTGGTCGGTCAGACACCCATAGAAAAAAAAAGCCGAAAGAAACCACAGCATAGCGGTCTGGCAGCTGGAAGATGGACGCATCGGCTGATACCAAAGGTCATTTGGGTCGATCGGAAGCATAGCGAAACAAACTTCTACATAACACAATTTTATGGTCATGGCTGCTATAGAGAGTATCTCTTTCAACGCAAGCACGGGACTATTCCATATTGTCCTCGGTGTGATGTCTCTGAGAACGTAGAACACGTGTCTATTCACTGTCCGCGTCATGAAAATCAATGAGTGCTACGCGGCGACAAGAATTCTCAGCGAGCCTAGACGCCTAGAATGCATAAGTAACGCGAATGTTAGCACTAATAAGCGAAACAGCGAATGCCTTGCACCGATCCTCGCGAAGTAGTACCTAACGGCGGTTCCGCGAGGGTAAAATTCGGTTCGCGAATGCTGGAGAGAGGTGTTTTTTCGGCGCTACCGATGGACTACGGTCATCAGTGCCTATGCAAGGTTTCCACCTTCTCACAAGACAAAAAAAAATCTGCTTACTTACTGACTTACTTACATAGGTAGCGCTACAGTTCGGGGTGAGCGCACATAGGCCTCAACCATAAACTCTCTCCAGCCCGGTCGTTAGCTAGCCCTGCCTTCAGTTGTGGACTCCATTGTACTTGTGCGCGCCAACTTATGCGGCGTCGTCCTCTGTAGCGTTGTCCCTGCTTGTTAGATTCTTCATGCCCCAGCGATCTTAGCCAACTGATGCGGAGTTTTTTGACTAAATCGATGTCGTTGTTCAACTAATGGAGTTCGTCTTTGAATCTCCTCCTCCAAAACCCGTCAACCACGGTGGCGTATTTTGGCCCTACTCATGTTTGCGGAACAGACCTTACAGTAGGCATTACTAAAACCTCAGCCAACTCGTTGGTTATACTTTCCATATCACCTGGTCCGCTAGGTTAAATTTCATTCCAAGGGCATATAGACACTTGGAAAAAATAAAAGAATCGCTGCTCAACGACTTTATATTTCGATGGGCACTAAACACCAACTGCTGCCATTTATCCTATTGTTTTGGCAATGGTGATAGACGTCGAAATTACTCCGTGGATAAGTCTTGGATAAGTATTCGCCATGAGGATGGCGGTTCAACCCAAATAAAATACAATTTGAATCGTATTTTCCTCTGACGAGAGATGTCTACAACCTATTGTGTGCCTTATCCTCCCTCCCATACTCTCCAAGGAGCTCTTCCACCCGCAAAAAAAAATAGAAATAGAACCACAACAGCTTCATCCAAAGTCGATTACTGTTTGAGATGAGAAAATTCATTTCTCATTACTTGAAGTTTGACTGAGTGGATCTGTCAACAATTTGCTCATGGTTCTACCCCTTTATGCAGATAAATTATCCCTGTGATTGATTCCAATTTATCGTTACTGCCAAGCTAGGGAGATGTAATTACCACCAAGAGTATATCATTTATCAAGGTTCATGCTGACGTTTCATATTTACTGTCTGAAGGCAAATTTTCTACATGATTACATTGACCTATAAAAGGAATCGGTGGTACATCTTTCATAGAAAAGGGATTTGCATGAAATGATGTACAATCTAGAAGCTGGAACAAAAAGCGTGGAGCCAGAAGCCATTAATCCGTTCAACTCGGGCATTAAATCAAACATTGCTACGGCGAGAGGCTTGATGGGGGCGGATGGTGTCAACGAACTTGATGAGTCCGGGAATCAGGAGGATCACACCTGCATTCAGATTGTTTCTTTTAAAATCTAGATGAGTAATGTTAACAGCACTAAGACCAAACTGCGACTGGTTCGCTCCAATGTTGAGTCAGTACTACTAAAAGATGGGCTCTCTGTCGCTCTCCTTAAAGCACATCTTATTTTATTCATAAAACTAGCATCCTTATAGCAAAAGCTATCCCGTGGTAATACGCTACACTCAGACGAAAGATATGCATACATGCATAGGGTGTCCGCTTCGTCTTATTCGATGTCGGATAACGTATTTGAACTACCTCCAGCTCATTGTCAAAGAACTCGATTCCTCCTCAACTATCCTACGGAACAGGTGCTCAAGGCGGCCTGCTCTTATGTCTTACAGAGTTCACGGATTCCATTGCATGACGTATGTACATATTTTGTAATGGAATAGTTTTTGCGCCATATTGTGTGACCGATCCACTGCCACTTTCTCCTCCGCGTAGTCATTCCTATAGGTTACCCCGATCCCGATAATTCAGGCCAAGAAACTCTCGGGATGATTCGCATCAGTTTAAGAAGGTTTCCAGTTGCGAGTGACAATGGTGTCCGTATTCCAAGAACTGCACCCTTAAAGCAATACTGATTCCACGTTGGAGAACAGTCGCAGCTTAGTTTCTGCATTCCGATCGTAGCTTTCGCTTTCCCGATCCTGCTATACACCTTCAGTGCGGTGTTGCCGGAGTTGGCCTCCAAGCTACGTAAGGAATACTAAGAACAACATCGCTGAAAATATTAACCCCTGACGTATTCCGATTTGGACATCAAATACTTCTCACAGTATCTCGATTCCAGCTGTCAATGAACAGCAAATGGAGCCGAGACCTGTACTCAATGCATTACTCTACGAGTATGATACCCGTTTGGTGTTTACATTGGCAATACAGGGGGGTCTAGATGCCTCTGGAGACTGTTTACTTGGGTACGGTCAGAAGGATGCACACATTTCTCCAGTTCCCACATTTCATCAAGATATTCTTTCTCGGAAGCTTGATGATATTTTCCATTCCTTGCGGAACATTCTCACTTTAACCTGGTTTCCGCATGAGAGGAGGCAATAGATCTGCTTGGCTAGGATGTCATCAGTGTCAACTGCTTTATTATTATTTTACGAAATTTAACTACTATTGCTACCTCTGTTATGCTGGGAGATCCTGTGCGTATTCGGCATTTTCCTACCTCCGAAGGCTAATTAGACTTCAAAAACACCAAGCTGTCATCTAAGCATAAGAACTAAAACTACTACACATTCTATACTCATACTCATTCCAAATCGAAAGGTTATACTCTTCACATGGTGTTGCTTGGAGTTTCGATCACTTATAAGGTCCTTGGTTGGCTGCTTTTTCAGCCTTCGAGGCAAGTATATTGATGTGCAAAAGTTAGTAGAGTCTCAAACGAAATTCAAGTTCCTTCTTCCGTACGTGATATTTGGCTTCTAACTCAAGTCTCTCTATGACTGAGTGCATCCCTCCGCTGAGCTGCTACTAAAACAGCTTCTCGACTACTGGGGAACAAGTTTTCTCACAGTTCCACCTCTTAAATATGTCTGGCGAACGTCCGAGAATAATAACTGTCTTGAGAAGGCTTCGTAATTCCGCCTTTCAGATATGGCTCTAAACTGTAAGTCCCTTCCATCCGGGCTAAAAATAGGATGGACACGCAGAAATGGCTGTGGAATGTTACGCTCCAGACCCTATACAGTCAGTAGCGCTAAATACTGTTCGTCGAAAAATAAACTTCAGCGAACTGTACTGCACATACCTATAGTTCAGAAAATTACACCCCATACCAACTTGCTTTCACCCTCAGTTGATGTAACATACATGCAAGGGCATCACTCAGTTTTCAGGGCCATGTCAGGAACGTCCTTCACATTACCCCTTCGGGTACGGGTCAGAATATACCCGAGATAGGCATGCCTGTCGTAAGAGGCGACTAAAATCCAACTTCAGTATACCGAGTATAGCGTATACAAAAAATGCAATGAAGAAAACGAAAAGATATAATACCCCAGGTGGCAGTCCAGGTTCACTGGAAAATCCACCCTCTTCGGAGGTCGGCTCTACGGATTCTGGGGAGAGCCATTTATTGCAATCCTTTGACCCCTTTACGGGGTTCAAGGGTATCTCGATCGCCACCATCAAGATCGAATGTATCCGGGAAAAGAAGTCCGCCGGAAGCGTCAATTCGCGAGAAACGGGACTTAGTGAAGCACAAAAGCTTTGAGGAGGAAAATAACGAACTCCGCATAAAGCTTAACAAAATGGAGCGACTCTATCAAGAACTTAGGAAAGAGATAGACCAACTCCGAGAAGAAAATAAGGCTTTAAAAAACTCTCATGGGCTAAAAGAACGAGAAAGTAGCCCACCCCACTCAGCAAGTCGAGAATATCACACGGACGAAGATGAGCTAGCGCGAGAAACAAATTGGATCTCGAAGAAGAGACCTAGCAAGAAACGAAGAGCTGGTTCTTCGCCCGAAG
This sequence comes from Blera fallax, assembly GCA_946965025.1. NCBI lineage: Eukaryota > Metazoa > Arthropoda > Insecta > Diptera > Syrphidae > Blera > Blera fallax. The sequence goes on along the minus strand of OX337245.1, from coordinate 23,484,845 downwards.
TCGAGCCAGAAAAAGAAGACAAGCACAAGGGGTCACAAGCGAAACAAATGAAAGCAAAAGTACGTCCTCCGCTACCAATAAACGTGTTTGGATTTACAAATTTTAGCAAACTACACTGCCTTCTAAAAGAGACGTTGGCATCGTCATTTAGATTAACGCCACTGCGCAACGACGTATGGAAAATTAACGTCGATGACCCTGACGGTTACCGAGCATTATCTCAGAAATTAAATACCGAGAAGATCCAATGGTACACTTACGAGAATAAGTTAGAAAGACCACTGCGTGTCGTAGCAAGAGGACTTCACCCCTCTTTGACTAAGGAAGATATTATAAATGATCTTCAAGCTAAAGGTTTGAAAATTCTTGATGCCGTAAATATTATCAAGAAGGAGAAACAGCGAACTGAAGGAGATCAGGAAATTTTGGTTAAGCGTGGGCTTCCATTGTTTATGCTCACCTTCGATAAAAATGAAAATATGGAAGATATTTACAATATAAAAACTATTCAAAATATCGTTATCAAAATCGAACCTTTACGTAAGAGCACAAGATCGATCCCACAGTGCAAACGTTGTCAAGGTTTCAATCATACGCAGACTTACTGTCAAAAAGAACCGCGTTGCGTAAAATGCGCCGGTAAACATATGTCAGAAGAATGCAAGTTAGATAAGCATGCTCCAGCGACCTGCATAAACTGCAAAGGAAAGCATCCAGCGAATTATAGAGGCTGCGATGTAGCCAAAGAGCTCCAAAAAAAGGCGTGATGCGGTTAAAAAAACCTCACGTCCGAAAACGAAACCAAATGACAAACCTAAAGCTAATACGGAAAAACTAACGAAAGCAAGACAACCAGTCAAGGAAAGGACGAAAGTTGGACAAGACAAAGCCCCACAGAAAAAACCACCATCTGTTGGCGGGCAAACATACGCGCAAGTTGCCTCCCAAGAAAATAAACAAGGCGGCATTACTCCAGATCCAATCTCACAAGTTTTCTCTATCATTCTCGAGAAACTTGAAGAGCAAACTAAAACAAACAAGCTTATATTTGAAAAATTGAGCAATCTAGAGCTTAAAACTCGCAAAACAAGAAAAAATCTATAAATATGAAACAGTTGCTTAAAATATTAACATGGAATGCTAACGGCCTTTTGGAAAATATCGACGAACTAGAAGTGTTCTTGCGAAAAGACAACATTGATATATGTTTGATTTCAGAAACGCACTTAAAAAATAAATCTAGCTTAAAAATAAAAGGATAATGTGCTTATCATGCTTACCATCCATCCGAAAGGGCTAGAGGCGGATCTTCCCTATTCATCAAGGACTGTATTGAGCATTCTTTTAGTACAATTATTGAAAACGATGCGATGCAAGTAAGTACAGTTCGTGTTAAAAACAAGCACTCATACTACAATATCGCATCCATTTATTGTCCTCCGCGATGCAAACTAGAGAAGAACGATTTTATAAATCTTTTCAACTCACTTGGACCGAAATTTATTGTTGGTGGTGATTTTAATTCAAAACACACTTTTTGGGGTTCAAGATGCACTTCAACGAAAGGCAGACTACTTTACGAAACCGGCATGCAATTTAACGTTGACTTCCTTTCGACAGGGAAACCAACATATTGGCCTTCCGACAGAGCAAAAACGCCTGATCTCGTAGACTTATTCGTCGCAAAAGGAGTACCTAAAAACTTTACAAAGGTCGAGGAAAGCTTTGATCTCTCCTCAGATCACTCACCAGTCATTTTGTCAATAAGCGAGCGTCTAATAAAAAAAGAACGGGCGCCAAGATTAATTAACAACAAAACTGACTGGGACGGCTTTAAGAAATATTGTAAAGAAAACATTGATCTGAACGTGTCACTTAAAACACCGTATGAATTAGAAGACGATGTCGGAAGATTTATTGAAGTCATACAGAACGCAGCGTGGAACAATACTCCCTTTAGGAGGAAAGAAGTCGTACACAGCGAAGGTAAATATCCACCGGAAATAAAAGAATTGATAATAACAAAGAGGAGAGCACGCAAAAGATGGCAACAATCCCGAGCTCCCCAGCATAAAACTATCTTAAATCATTTATGTAATGAACTCAAGAAAGCAATAAGAGATTTCAAAAATCGAGAGATTTCTACATTTCTTGAAGGTTTGACTGCCGAAAAAAATTCAAACTATTCGCTGTGGAAAGCCGTGAAAGGTATTAAAAAACCCCAAATGCAATCGCTACCAATAAGAAAAAGCAATGGCGAATGGGCAAAAGGAGACAAGGAAAAGGCGGATTTATTCGCGAAGCACCTAGAAGAAACGTTTAAGCCATTTGACGGAGAGGCGCTTATAGAAGACCTTGGTGGTACTATCACGACACCTGACAACTTTAAAATAAAGAGCGTGTCGCTGGTCGAACTTTGCCAGGTAATACAAAATCTTAAAAATAACAAGGCCCCTGGATATGACTTAATAACCGGACAGATCCTCAAGGAATTGCCAAAGAAAGCCCTGATCAAGCTCCTGCATATTATAAATGCCGCTCTAAGATTATTATACGTTCCAAGGCAATGGAAAGTCGCTGAGGTTATAATGGTTCCAAAACCGGGAAAGTCTCCAAATGACAAAAAATCGTACAGACCGATATCACTGCTTCCAATAATATCTAATGTATTTGAAAAGCTTTTGTTAAAACGCTTGCAATCGGTCATTAAGGAAAGACGACTGATTCCTGACCATCAATTTGGCATGAAGGGTTGAAGCTTAAGCTGAGGCAGGTTCTTCCGAAACAATTATACAAGATTTTAGAATCCTACCTTGCTAATAGACTTTTCCGTGTAAAACACGGAGGTGAATACTCTGAATTTAAGGACATCGCTGCCGGAGTACCGCAAGGAAGTGTTCTTGGTCCGGTATTGTTCTTACTCTACACTCGAGATATACCCCAAGAAGAAGGTACTGTTGTAGCCACGTTCGCGGACGATACGGCTATACTTGCAACAGATAAATCAATCGAGTCAGCAACTGAAAAGCTTCAACGAGCTTTGGACAAAATTTGCGAGTGGACAAAGATTTGGCGCATTGCTCTCAACGAAACCAAATCAATCCATGTTAATTTTACTAACAAAAAAATTAATAACCTACCCATTTTCATTAACTCGGTACAAATACCGCATGCAAACGAGGCTAAGTATCTAGGAATGACAATAGACGCGAAACTCAAATGGAAGTCGCACGTTAAGAAGAAACGCGACGAGCTGGAAAATAGATTTAGAGAAATGTATTGGCTACTTGGAAGACATTCCAAGTTAAGCATATATAACAAACTGCTATTATACAAGCAAGTGCTTAAACCTGTATGGACGTATGGTGTACAACTTTGGGGTTGTACTAAACGAAGCAATAGAGATATTTTAATAATCGTAAATGCTCCGTGGTATATCAGGAACAATGATATCCACCGAGACTTAGGAGTAGCTACCGTCGATGACGAAATAACGAACTTTGCTCGCAAACTCCGTATTCGTCTTCATGGACATTGTAATGACGCCATACTCCAAATTTTGGACGAGACAAACCTTGTGCGCCGACTACAAAGAACGAAACCGTTCGATTTAGCGCAATAGGGATAGCCGTATGTAATGACGGAAACAGCGGGTGCTTTTATTGAAAAGCTGCCTGCCCAACGCGAATATTTCTGAAACGCAAACTACTTGATAAGGGAACTTAGTTGTAGTCAATCAATAGAAGGGAGGTGTTGTTTAGTGAGTAAGAATCTCACACTACTATGAGCACCGGGCTCATAGTGTCTTTTGAAGATTTTTCACCTACCCACGAAGAAAAAAAAAAAACAGTTCCACCTCTTAAATATGTCTGGCGAACGTCCGAGAATAATAACTGTCTTGAGAAGGCTTCGTAATTCCGCCTTTCAGATATGGCTCTAAACTGTAAGTCCCTTCCATCCGGGCTAAAAATAGGATGGACACGCAGAAATGGCTGTGGAATGTTACGCTCCAGACCCTATACAGTCAGTAGCGCTAAATACTGTTCGTCGAAAAATAAACTTCAGCGAACTGTACCGCACATATAGTTCAGAAAATTACACCCCATACCAACTTGCTTTCACCCTCAGTTGATGTAACATACATGCAAGGGCATCACTCAGTTTTCAGGGCCATGTCAAGAACATCCTTCACATTAACCTTCTGAAAGAATGCGTTCTTAAAATCATGCAATCACCGGCAAGATAATGATGCTGATAATAAACCAGGACTACATTCAGCTTCAATTGCCAGCCACCATTCATGGTTGAAAGTGTTTAAAAAAAGAAATCGCCCTAAGCAAACAAAATACATGTTAACTGGTCGTGTCATTCAAGTTTCCTTCTAGTGTTGGAATGTGTGTGGTCTAGAGGTGGCTACATCCGTATACCTACTCTCTCAAGGATTCGCACTAAAAGTGCACTCAGATGCGGTATCAACTGACAGTGTCCGTGTTTTGTGGATTTGTGCAAATGCTCTAGGCTATCTCCATTCTTCAAACAACACCCATTCAACAGGTCAGGGATTAATGATTATACGAGGAAACGGGCTAACAGGTTGAAGGAGAATGAAAAATAAAACTTTTTCAACATCCTGCTGCTGAGAGTTTAAGTTTTCAAGTGGATATGAAACTGGAAAACAACCCTTTCGGTCAAAGAATAGAGCGAATAATAAGAACTTGTACAAACTTTTTACCCTTCGCCATCGCCATAGTCAGGGTTAATTTATGCAAGACCCTCTCTGCGTTTCGGTTTTAGTAATAAGCTGGACTGTGTTGTACTGGTTTGTGGTGGTAATGATTTATTTGTGCGTATTAAGACTTAATCATTCGAATTAAGTGTTGAAAAAGGATTTAAATACCGTTGAAAAGGACTCGCAATTGAATGGAGCGAGAACCTGAATTTGACGTGGGATTTTCGGATTGTGTTGCAGATGAAATCTTTCAAAAACGATGGGGGAATGGTATTTTTTATGTCCATCTAATTACAGGAGCACAATGCATAACTTCATAACAATTATTTAAGGGCTCTTTGTTTCACTGAGTACAAATTGTTATGGTTTTACCCAGAAGTCATGAGCATTAATTATAATTTTCAGAGCCTTAAACGGAAAGAAAGGAAGGAAAAGTGTAGACCAAAGTCAAGAGATCACGGTCTACACTGATGGCCCCAAGATGGATATTGGTACGGGTGCAGGCTTTTACTAGCATGCAGTGTTTGACAAGCTCAAATCCTGGAAATATAAAAGGCCGCTATATGTATAGAAAATAGTTACCTCCCTCCGTCGGATATAACTATTTTCGTTGATAGTCAAGCAGCGGTTAAATCGATTAAATCGAATACAGTCAACTTAAAGGCGGTTAAGAAATGTCGCAATGCACTGATCAACATAAGACACCATTCGATCGAGCTCTGCTGGGTTCCTGGACACAGTAATATAGAAGGGAACGATAAAGCCGATGCCTTGGCAAGGAGGGGGTCAGAAATGAACGTCAGCGTAGCTGACAAATCCATACTGCCACCGATTGGTAGATTGTACAATATCATTGACGCCATAATAGAGAAATAGGCTAACTCCTCCGGGCTATCCAGAGAGGACTGGCCGATTATGGACGAAATGAAATGAATCAAAAACAAAGGGCCTTTTGGCACTAGACCGATCGGGAGTAATCACAGGACACTGCGCCATCGGAGCAAATGGAAAGCAGAGTCCAACGATTTATGCAGAAGCTGCGATGACGAGGAGGAAGTGGAATCGATCCAACATCTGCCATGCCACTGCCCCGCCCTGCAAGAACGACGCCTACGTACTCTAGAATCCAGGTTCTTCGCAAGCATCGCAGAGGTCTAGATACAGGATCTCCTACACTTCTTAAAAAGCAGCAGCTAGTTTCAAACGCCACAATTTAAACCGCTTTTTTTCCCAAGGGTTACCTCCCACCAACACTCTAAAAAGGGGATTCACAATGGACCATTAGGTCTCCGAGTGAACGTGATGAGTTCTATCCATCACACGCCCTACCTAACCTAACCTAAGGAAAAGACGTCTTTGAAAAGGTAATTCTCTGCCTTAAGCTTGCGGAAGATTTTTCCCTCCTTTCCAGATTATAGGCAAAACCATTCGGTTCAATAGCTCTAACAGCTCGGGTAATAAAAAGCTTCCAGTGGACGTCTAAGATCTAGAAGCTGAGTGACTAACATAGCACGAAATCCATATCCAAGGGGAGTAAGATCAAAGCAAGTATCAATTTTGGTCGCGAAAAGGACTAAGGTTTTGAATATTCCTTCATCTAAGCTTCTTAGTGAGGTCATTGTCACTTTGTATTAGCTGTTACCAGAAGAGATATTTGAACGGAAGCGTCACCCATTGAACTCGAAGTCTTAGCTGGACATCTAACCTCTAGCAGATCAAGGACACGCTCCTAGAAACTAGTGGCATGCTTCAATACGATCGCTACTGGAGGCACCACGAGAGGACACTAGGTGCCCCATAATAATACTTTCTCCTTGGCTACTACCGATTGGCTCATAAAGTGTGGATGCCATTTCACTTATAATACGTAAAGGCGTGCTATGTAGAATAAGCTCCAAATATGGAGGTGAAGGCATCCACCGAACCCGCTTCGCACGCAAAGATATTGCCGCTTTAACGAGGCTCCTCCTCCCTAATTGCGCTCTTCAAACTGCCTTGCGATGGACAGCAACTTTTTGTTGACCACGGAGATCAAGCAGACCTGAAGATCACAAGTGCAATTTTTAGACCTTTTTTTAGTACGAGTAGATGATTTTGTCACACCAAACTTAAAGGAGACCAACATGACCGTGGTGGAGGTATTTGTATTTAATTGTGGCTGCAATACTCTTAATATTAATAACTGAACTGTAGAATGATTTGGCAGCTCAATTGAGTCTGGCATAGGACCATATCAATCAAGCTAGCCTCGTATGAACTACGGTTAGATGAACTATTTTTTTTAGAAAATATCGAAGTTTATTAACAGCAAGTACTGGTGAACCTCAGGTGTCAATAGGTACTTGTACCGAAACTATTTTTAAGCTATATACAAAGAAGCCCTACTAGAATAACGCCCGTTTCAGTTGGGCCGACAACATTCTAAAAGGCTAAGGTGAAGTAATTGTCAAACAAAATTGAATATTTCTCATCGGCGCAAGCTAGGCTAGGTTTGAGTATGAGTTTCATGGCTGAAACTAAACCGTTCTTGAGAGAAAATCTGAAGAGTGCGACTTTTCAACCAGCTACTGAAATTGAAGACCTAGACGTAATTCAATATTTTCATATGCGTCTGTAGTTTAATGGCCAGGGACGGCAGTAAAGTGTGCTTGTAAGGTAAAGCCTATCTCAAAATCAATGTTGCATTGCAAATTACCCCTGACGATATTTTAACGCTTTAGTTAGCTTGATTTAACCATATTTACCAACTCAAATAGAGCCGAGTAAACGGTAGATATCGTATATCGTTCATTTGCAAGGACAAAGACTTCCTTTTTCCATCTCTGATTGTCATCTCATACTCTCACATCTACGTTGGTAACGCCGAATGCTTAGTGCCTTTAGCCTACATACTTATCCCTCCGGAAGGTCTTGGCGGAAGCCAAAAGAATGAGGGAAAAGAACCTCAGCATTGTTTGCCCGATCATCGTAAAAGGAGACCCTCTGAACTGCACCAGCTATAGAGTTACGAGCCTTCTTAACATCTCATACAAAATCTTGTCTGCTATATTAATTGAGCGCCTTTGAACTTTTTTCAACAGCCTTATTGGTCCCTACCTGTCCTAAAAACTACAATTTTAAGTCGATTCCATTTATTCGTCGATTTTAAAGCCGCGTACGACACAGCATTTATGAAGACAATCTGTTTAGAGCGATATCTAGCTTTGGCATTCCTGTCAAATTTGTCCGGTTGTTCAGAATGTAGGTAGAGAGTACACGCTGCTCCGTCAAAGTCGTTATTGACCACACTGAATACTTCGATGTTAAAACACCATATAGACCGGGTTCAGTTTCTTTTTCCTTGTGTAAGGTACCACGGCTGCTTTGCTAGGGTTGATCGATAGATCTTCTCTAGCGCATCAGTCAGAAACTGAAAGATGTACAGCTTACATGAGTTGACAGATGCTTGATCATGCTTGATCACTAGATTATCTGCATAGCCTAAAGCACTAAAGCCGAAGCTAAATAGTTTACCAGTAGATCATCCACGATTAGAGATCATAGTAGAAATGAGAGGACCTCGCTTTAGGGGCATTCTTTTGTAACAGATACCATCACAGAATCCTCTCCTGATGTTGATGTTATAATGCGGTCATCGTCCTTATCTATCATCCTTACCCATCTGGCTGTTGGATGATCGATTCCGTCCGGAGAAGGGTCTGCAGAGGAGCCCCCCAAAGTGGAGTTCTGTCTCCCCTTATATGGCGCCTTGTAGTGGATGAGATCTTGGAAATATTGAAGGAAAACAGCTTCAACGTGACGGCCTATGCCGATGATGTTGTCATCCTAGTTCCGGAAAAATTCCCTCCAGTCCTAAGTGAAAGACTCGATCTCGCACTATCCCAAACTAAATTGGAAGAAAGACATTAGCGAACGCATCAAAAAAGCAAGCGTAGCTTTTTATACTTGCAAAAATGCTTTCACCAGCTGTGATGTACTGGATATACACGGCGGTTGTAGGACCCATTCTCATATATGGTTCATTAGTATGGTGAATGGTACTTGAGAAGCGATACCAGTTTTCAAACCTCACCAAAATCCAGGGGACAGCGTGTATCGGAGTCATGGGATCAATGAGAACAACACCGACAGCGGCAATGGAAACCATGCTTAGTTTCATTCCGCTTAACCTATACTGTAGCAGTCTGGTGGCCAAAACCGCGGTAAGACTGAAAGAAGGTCGATTATGGCCATCGAGCCTCTACGACCATGCCTCCATTTTGTCTCGATGGGAGACTATCAGTAGATCGACGGAAACTGATCACATGAGCCCGATACTAGCTTTCAAAAGGAGATTCGCTACAAGAATTCCTGATAGAGTGTACTGGAAGAACCGTACGAGCATGAACAGAGAGCTGGCATTCTATACCGATGGTTCTAAGATGGACATTGGCATGGGAGCCGGAGTTTATTGTAAAGCCCTAGGAACGATTTGGTGACTTGCAGAAGTTGCAGGAACGAAAAAGAAATTGAATCTGTTCGTCATCTGATGTGTGATAAACCTGCCCTATCCGTCATAAGAATGAGGACTCTCGGAAGTTACTTCTTTTCAGAATTGGAGGACTTAGGTAATGTAGAGCTGACGGGCCTCCTGAGATTCATATCATTATCTGCGTTGTTCTAACAGCGGATTCACAATGTTTCCAGGGTTAAATGATTGGACCCACTTGGTCTAAGTGAGCAGTGACTCTTATGTCACAAGGCACCCATCTACCTACCTACCTACGTCTCATGGCACCAGTAATAGAACCATAACCCTCGATGACAAGGAAGGCGCATAGGGCTATTTCTTTAGAACTGTAGACGGCTTTTATCTGGGTGAGGTAATACTGTAAAGCGCCTTCCGTGGATCGACCTTTTCTATATGAATATTGACTAGAGTGCAGAGATATTGTTTCTTAGAGAATGCATCTAATATGAACGCCTAACAGTCTTTCCATGGTTTTCAAAAAAAAAACTCTGTTAATCTGATTGAACGTTAGGACTCTGGAAGCTCATTGAGTGGAATAAACACCACGTTTAACACCAGCCAAGTGGAATATATCCCAGGTTAAGACTAAAGTGGGAAACTATTGAGAGACCAAGATTGCTTAGGTGCTTTAGTTAATTAACATGTCTAAACAAAATTATCTTACTTTTAAAGCTTTTATTCCTTGCAAGTTCACTGCTTGAAGAAATTTGGCTGTTGATAAACAAATCTTATGTGAGTAATGCAATGCAATCCTCTTTTTATTTTATTCCATTTTTATACAAGAAAAAATGTCCAGCCTCGAAAGCAAGGAAATGAAAAACGATGAATTCCATATCTTGGGCTGTGGACATTACAAGTGCCTTGCTGCGATAGCGTTAATACTAGAAATTTGCGTTGCAAATACTATGGATTGAGGCCAAAATAAAGGATCAGCAGCGCATGGACATCTTTATTTCGACGTTATTTTATGCAAGCCTTTGCAGTTGGGAATTAATAACAAATTTAAATTCCAGTCCTGTGCGACTTTACTTCAAATTAAAAAAACATCCTTTGAAAGTCTCCACTTACGGGCCTTATTTAACAGAGTAAAGTTATTCTAATTGAATTTGAACTGCATACCTTGATTAAATTAAAATTATTTCTGACTGTTAAAAGGATTAAGGACTAAAGATTTTTAACTGAATGTATGCATGTCTAACACATTTACATAATATAATCCTAGGTGGCTTGACGTTGTAGAAATGGGGTACACTCTGATTGGTGCCAACGAGGCGATACCCAACCAGTGCCTGCGGATGGATTGACTGATGACAAACCATGGAAACAAAGCAAGGATAAGAAATTTCGAATCTGTTCGTGGAATGTTAGGACAATAGACCAGGTACAGCCGAACAATTAATGGATGCTCTAGACTGATCCAAAACAGATACCACCGCCTTCTCAGACGTGTAATGGGATGGGCCAGACAAAAAGAGGATGAAAAACAGCGATTACGGCGATAGCAACGAGTAAGAAAAGCAGCGCCTATTCAAACCTGGTTTTTTGTTGGGGTCAGACTTAAGCAAGAACTCTTAAGTTTTACACAAGCAATATTCATAGCATCACCCTGATATGTGTACACGCCCCCTATCGCATGGTGCCTACGAAGCTTGTCCGGAGTACGATGCAAAAGCCTGCCGTCAAATGTATGGCAGAATTTGGTGCCTATCCCCAAAGTTCACTTTCTGGTTATACACCAAGAAGATTAGACACATGCTGACTTCCAAGTCCGTTATCTGGTAAGCCAAAACCAAGCAATTGCAACCATCAACAAGCTTAAACGACTTCATAGGCAAACATACCTTGGTAACTCAGGGACAATGCGCAACTGCTTTATGACAGCCATGGGGCTAACAGTCTATCACGATTCACACTTTCGTCAAAAAGTTTTTAAGCACAAAAACATTTTGCTTTGGCAGAAGACTCGAGATCCCAATCCTGCTACGTCCTAAGGAGACATGGAATAACACACAAGGACCAAGGTAAATTAAAAAAAAAAAAAAAAAACAGTTCAACCCTTCCACGCGACCCTCCTATAAGGCATATCCTTAAATATAGCAGAGACGACATAAGAAGGCTTGTGAGGCTTAGTCACTGCCAAGTTAAGTACGAATAGATGAATATATCAGTAAGAATATCATCTACTGCATCTGTGTAAAGATATTTATGTAGATATGTGACAGCTAACTTCGAATTCGATACCACCACCATCAATCAAGACCGAACTTCTTGCAATCCTGCTATGAGTTGTTGATGAGCTCGAGGGAAACTTGGAATTTTTGTGGAGTTAATCCTCAGTCCTACCAAGCTTGCCTCTGCCCTCCCGCACGAATTTGGTACACTGAGGTAATATTCACCCTGTTGGCACTAATCGTCATGGCCTTCGCCCATATTGGTGCTTCGGCGTGGAGAAATTTAGATGCTCGCTGAACAGTATCTCTTAGTGTGCTGATGTCGCCTAAGAAGATCGAGTACATTAGAAGATAACCCTGTTTAAACCCCATTTTTGATTGAAACCAGTTAGACATTTCATTCCGATGCCGTTGAATACTACTTTGTAAAGGCAGCCAGCACTCGCTTATAGAATAGTTTTGGTGTACCCTGTCTTTCAAAGGCTCTAATGGCATGCTAATTACTTTGGTTGGTGACGTTACCTTTCTTAAATAAAAGGATATGAAAATAAAGAATGCAAAAATGAACGACTCCGCTTTTTTAATTCTTACTCCTTAAATTGCTTTCAGATTCCCATGTACTCGTACATAACTCACAGGAATCATCATTTCAGTCAAACCTTAATGAAGTCATCAATCCTTGCAGTAATAAGACCCACTTACCATGTCAATAAAAAAGTACTGAACAGCAAAATAACATCTCAATTTCATGACCAATCAAGAACTCATTATTCTGTCAGATATTAAATTTCATGCTCATGTCCTGACAGTATCCATACTGACTGACATATACTCATCAGAATGTTGCTTCATAAATATCCAATCGAATTCCCTTAAAAACGGTTTTAAAATGAATCCATCTTTCAGTGAGTTCAGTTCATAAGTAGATTTCCCTGTCAACTTTGTTGCCATGAACTTGTTTCCAGTATTTACCCTCATCATTCAACACTATTTACAAGCACGAGTTCAGAACGTCGTGATTTTTAATTGCTGGGACTTGAGTGGTGAGTGTCCTTGCGTATATTTCGAAAGTTAATTTTCATAAATTACCACCAATGTTTACTTTGTAGCACAATTGCATTTTTTACGAAATGCAAACGATCAACTGCTTCGAATAAAAATGGTGGACATTAACAAGGATTTTCAATTTCCTGGTGAGAATTTAAATGGAATCTACACAGCTTTGGGGTTGTTTTTGGATTTTAATTGCAATAAGTCGGGTAGTATCTTAGACAAGGTTGGTATCTCTGCCATCATTTTAGTCGGGTTTCGGTATTGGATTTCATTTATAGGCCAGTGACTTACAATTATTCGTAGCCAAGCATGACTGGCTAATTATCGATGAGATTCCTAGGTACACACAATTTCGGAAGCAGTTTGCAGATACATTGATGTCAATAGATGCACAGATAACCTACGCTGGACTTGGTTTTTGAAAGTGTTTCAACTAAATTTCTTTATGTTACTAGTTATTTTCCTTGTAGATACCTCAAATCCTTCTAATGGAAGTTTTATCCTTTATGATGTCTACAATAATGGTAGACATTTGGGAGGAAGACTCAATGTAACGTTAAATAAAAAAGTTACATGCGATGAGGAAAATTGTGAAACTGAATACCTGTCAGACCTGCACTTGCGAACGAAGTATGGAAACCGCTGTAATTTGAACGACACTACTTTTCGAATATCGACTGTGGTAAGTCAAAATAAAGTGCGCTTGTGGAAGGTACGTATGCGCACGTTCTCTGTTTATTTGCAAATCACTCAGAATTTAAACTTGCCCAAAACCTTTTTTTTTTAATCTGTTAAGAGGCAAAATAGCCGTCATGTCTTTACAAGTACAAATACTTGGCGCAACATACCGTATGTAGTCCAGGCCCCAGCTTCTCGCAACCATTCATATTGTGCGTGTTATACTTTTTCAGACAAGTGGAAGGGACCTACAGATTACAGCCATATCCGAAAGGTTGTTGTTTTATTTACTTTTACTAGAGCTTTCATTTCAAATTTGTAAAAGAAAGGATTTTTTTCAAAACGTAAGGGTATTCAAATTTACAGCACAGACTATCATTACATGTGTAACACGATATCTGATAAAGATTCACCTCGGCTTCTCTTGCAAATGATCATTGCGGCTTGATTTCACGAATAACAGCTCTGAATCTATTGTGGACCATTGGCCTAGACCTCATCCTTAAAGTACGGCCCATGAAAAGAAATCTTGCGGCGTTAAATCGCACAAACTAAGCGGCCAATTGAAGTTTCTTAAGTCGAAATTAAGCATCCAGGAAATTCTTCCTGCAATAAAACGGTTGTTTCATGGCTTGTATGGCTCATAACCCAATCCTACTCGAAATAAACATCATCCAGGTCTAATTCTTCAATTTCAGGCCAAAAAAATCTGTTATCATTGTTCTGTAGCACAATCCATTGATTGAGACGGTGTAGCCGCCTATATTTAAGAAGAAAGAGGGACCGAAACCACACCAAATCGTCACTCTTTGTAGATGTAAAGGTAGCCCGATAATCACGTTTCGAGTTTTCGGTGACTCAGATGCGACGGATCCTTGCAAGTGGAAATAGTCCTCGACACTCCTGATGATTTTCTGAAAAGAAATCACCATGACTTTACTGCATTTCTAACATGCAACCATAGAACGCATAGTCTAATCCATGGTCCGTCGGCTTCAATTCTTAAGTCAGCTAAACAATGTAAGCATGGATTTCAATATGTTTATGCAAAGTGTGGTCTAAGCTTGTTTGAGATATGCCTAATTGCTACGATGTTATGCAATGCGTTTCAACTCTGTCCACCTCAACCCAAGTGACATCAATTCCTTCTCAGCTGTCCTGCGCCATGTTTGTAAGTGGATTCTATTGCATAACATACTTCGCAATGGTATTGACTTCGTGCATTGAATTATGACCGATTTATTGCCACTTGATTCGCCGTATGGTGATGCCTATATGTTTATTGATTTCTGACCTTTAAGATACGCTTTGGTCAGAAAACCCTCAGTACTATGTGTAGAGTCACTGTGGCGGTCACTTCCCAAGAACTACAACTATCAGAGGAACTGACTCAACGTTGGAGCGGTACAATCGTAGGTTGGTTTCAGCCAGTTTCCAGGTAGCATACCGAATGTAGGCTTTGCTTTCTCGATTTTGCTGACAACATCAAGTTCGGTGTCAACGTCAGCAGAATCGATGCTTCCCACATAAAGAAAGCTATCACCTTCTCGGCATCCTATCCAGCGATATTAAGTTGAGTGAACGAACCAAAAAGGGTGAGAGCTACTGTTTTGCTTGCATTTATCTTCAGACCTACTTCTTACAACAACATTTTCTTACAACATTTCACGTAGGTTTATAACTTACTTACTTAACGGGAGCCTTCCATCCTCTTCGACTGCTGCTTCCACTTTTCTTGACCAAGCGCTCTGGCATCCTCAATAGCTTGGTCCTTAAAACTGGGGTTCGGTCTTCCTAGTCGTCTCAAACCTGGAAACTGGGATTCGAAGATCCGCTTAGCTGCAGCATTATTGTCCATTCGTTTGATGTAGCTTGTGTAGTCGATGTGTTTTGGACTATCGGACTGTATCCACGTGTCATACTTGACGAAGAATTTTTCTCTCGAAAGTTTTCAAAATCTGCTTTACTGTGCTGTTTATCGTCTATTATTTGCTAGCAGAATTAGCGGGATCAATATTTTGTAGAGCATTCATTTCGTCTTCCGAGTTTTAAGCCAGTTGTTTTGCCAAACCGAAGTTGCAGGTGTTTCCTTGGGTTGGTCCTCGTCGATTCACCACTAATTTGTCCTTCGTAGAGTTGATATTTACTCCGAGGTAATTAAAATCCTTAACCATTTCGAAATTACTGTTGTCAACAGTCGGCGGTGGTTAGATGCTGCTTTGTTTGTTGACAACATGTACTTAGCTTTCTCCTCGTTGACTTCAAGGGGTCAACTCGTTTCGCATGCCCTTCAACTATCGTTAAAGCGTCTATGACGAAACACTGGGAGTGACCGATGATGTTAATGCCGCCTCCATATCCCACTAACTAGAAGGACTTAGATCTGAACTGTAAACCTGGGTAAACTACAACGTAGCATCTTAATTTTCTTTCTTTCACTACATAAAGGTCTTCAGAATCGTTCTAGTCATAGCTTTCTAAAGTCGAAATTTAGTTCACCTAACTACTAGGACCTTCATGAATATATGAAGTATCTGAACACTGTTGTCTCTAATTCGAACTTTTCAGATAACTAGGTTTCCCGTAAATTCATCCGAGGAAATTCTCTTGGAATTCTTATCGTCAGTAAACAACTCCCACGTCGACACGATATCGCGGTATGGGTTCCATATCGTTGTTATTCTCCAGGACATAATGAATTATAAGTATGCGGACTTTACTCCAGTTCCTTACAGTTCAATACATTTGCAATTTCACTTCAGAGTGAGATACATCTACACGGATGCATGGAGTTCGAATGAGACAGCTGGTGCCTCGTTTGGCGACTTGTCACTTGGCAACGCAGAACTATCCAGCAGTGGCTTCTTCCCGACCTTACCTCGCTTGAAGTATGCTGATTTCATCCTACAGGTTGGGGATTTCCGATCGGTTTTCCTATTTCGTACTCCACGTAATGAAGGCCTGTACGGTGGCGTATTTCTCAGCCCGTTTAGTCCACCGGTTTGGATTGCATTTGGAGTCGTTATTGTGGTATTCGCTTTCCTTCTGTGGGCCGTTTTTGCCATCGAATTCCGAATGGCCCAATATATAAAGTTTATACCATCGCTGCTGCTATCTTTTATCATCTCCTTTGGGCTGGCCTGCTTTCAAGGTGCCGCCTTAGTACCACGTACAACTGGAGGGCGGATAGCATTCTTCTCGCTGTCTGTGGTTACCTTCATCATGTACAACTATTACACGTCTACGGTTGTATCGTCTTTGGTGGGATCACCCCTAAAGTCGAACATAAAGACCATAGGACAGTTGGCTGACAGCAAATTGGACATTGGAATCGACCCGGCGCCATATACTGTGACCTTTTTGAAAGTAGGTACGGCTTACTTGTCCGATCTCAATTTTTGTTGAAGTTTTGGTTTCATTTTCAGATCTCAACATCGCCGGATGTGGTGAAACTCGTTCGAAAGAAAATTGGCGCAAGATTGGCTGAAAACTCAACCGTTTGGCTAAAGGCGGAAGACGGAATGCTTAAGGTTCGAGACGGTGGCTTTGCATATCACTCAGAGGCATCCACTGTCTACAGGGCTGTTGAGAAATTCTACAAGCAACACGAGCTGTGTGACTTGAATGAAATTAAACTGAGACCCGAAAATTCTCTGGTAACCATGATGGGCAAGAAGTCAACATACAAGGAGATCGTAAGGATAAAGTAAGCACAGTGACAAAGGCAAATGATCTGTGGACTCTCAATCTGGATTTTGCGTCTTTCAGCTTAATTCGGATGCTGGAAAGGGGAGTGATTTCAAAACATCGGCGTTTTTGGATGAAAACCAAGCTGCTGTGTTATTCGAATAATTTTTTGATTAACGTCGGAATGGAATACACTGGACCGTTGTTCGTGTTCTTGGGAATTGTTTATGTTTTTACTTTAATTGTACTGGCCTTGGAAATTGTCTATCATAAGTATGCTGTTGGTCAACATTCGTCTTAAGTGATGTAATGCACAGCTTAGGAGTCACCTAAATGTTTCGGTATTTTGTCAATAAATTAGACGCACTTCTTGAAGTTAACTTACTATCTCACTAAGTCACCTTAGTCCTTTGGACATAAGGCCTCGAGAGACCCATAGTCGTCCCATCCGCTTTGTAAATTTTTAGAGCATCCATTTTGAAAGCGGAGGATGTATCTCAGCACGGGAATGAATTATTAAAATGTTGGGTTATACATCGACTACGGATGTTGAAGGAGACACTTAGTAGGATCGTCGTATCATAACACTGAACATTAAAAACGCCTTCAACTGTGCAAGAGGAAAGCATATAGCATCATCCAAACTGAGGTTGCCAGAGTGCATCAAGAAACTTGTGATCGATTTGCTTTCGACAGAGAATTTGGTTTTATACAGAGGATGGGCCTTCAAATGCCAGTTGTCATTCACTTAAAATGACAACTGAGTCCTTCTCAGACCTCTGACTCTGCCAACTCCTACTCTTACCTTCACACAGTGAACACTACATAAGTGCTTAGTAGCTTGACTGAAAATTGAGTTTCAACCCCATTTGAAGGTAGAAACATATATCTAGAACAAATTATATGTATATCCGGCCCCCTGTTCTAAAAGAATAACCAAGTATCAGACCCTACAGGTCATGAGAACTATCCCGGTTTTGAAGTGAAAACAAGCCTCAAATAAACGTTAACAGCTGGAAAATAGGGATCATGATGCCAAAGATAGATTCCAAGATCGTGACCAAACCCATGAACAGGATTTTAGTAATGAAGTTTAAAATTTTTACGAACTGCACAGCATGGAAGGCTTTTTGAAACGATAAAGATTGGATATGAGAAGCGCGCAATCGAGCATATTAAGAGAAGCTGTTGCAGGAATGATGTTCAGAAGGTTTACCGAGGAGAAGAAAAAAACATGCCGAGGCTATAAAACCCGAACAGAAGCATGAAGGGACGACGAAGGAAACCTAGTAGTAGAACCGTATTTCATGCTATTGAAATTGAGAGAATGCTTCTACAGCCTGTCTCCTCAACATAGTAAAATCTTGCCTACTGTATTGTAACAACTTGGTTGGTCCATATCAGTCTTCCTTCAGACCAATAAAGTTTGTCATTCACACTACGGAGATCTTAAAGGAATTTTAAACCTATTCACACCAGTTATTTATCGATTTTGAAGGCGCACATGACGCGCTCTTTACCAGAATACAGACAGATACTTAGATCGGAAGAGGTCCATTGTGATACCACTAAATCTATCACAAAATCAGCTTCACAAGGACTACCTGAGAGAAAAAACTGGACGGCGACGATGAACCGAATTCCCCTTTCACGCAGAATGAACCATTCAACCTCGACGATATAGACCGAAAATTCGGTCCACCCGACCTGGACGAGATTAAGATAGTTATATCTAAACTTAGATCCAAAAAAGCTGCTGGAACTGACGTCCTAGCTGCCGAAATGCTCAAAGCGGCAGGCGATGACTTGGTAAGGGGTATACGCCAACTCATCTGTAAAATATGTTCAGATGAAGGTATTCCTGATGAATAGAACAGCATTGTTTTCTCGACTCCAGATCAATTAGTAGCTAATTTATTACTAGATTCCAAATAAGTGGGAACAGGACACATCCTAGTTTTGGCATCCCTACCAAACTCGTCCATTTAAGATAGTTATCTTTCAAAAGTCCTTACAATTTCTCGCATACATAGACAATATTGACATATTGGGAAGGACACGCCTTGATGTCCAGCCGAAGTGGAAGGACACGCTCTTTGACAAAGACATGTTCGAGGAAATGCTGTGCACTAGCGCCACAACGAATAACGGATCGGCGGAGGCTCTTTCGCATCAGTTGATCCAGGTCATCACCACAGCGTGCGACGCAGCAATGCCCAGAAGATCTGTTAGTAGGAGAGGCGATCCCTGCTACTGGTGGACCGATGAGATAAAAAGGCTCAGAGTGAAGTGCCTACAAGCACGACGCAGATCCCAGAGATCCAGAGGCAAACCAGATTTCCAAGATCGGCTATCCACCTTTAAATTGGCAAGACGTGAACTGGAAAGGGCCATTAAGGAGAGTAAAGCAAGGAGCTTTAAACGGCTCTGCGACGAGGCTGACTTGGACCCCTGGGGCATGGCATATAGAGTGGTGATGAAGAAGCTAAAAGGCAACAGAGGTCCACAACTAACCTGCCCGGCAATGTTATGAACAATAGTAGAGCATCTATTTCCCCATAGACCAACTGCTATGGTCTTCATCACGAGGGAGATCAGCATGGAGCATATCCCGGCAATCACGTCGGAAGAACTCGTTTGTGCATGCAAAAAAATCGGAGACAGCAAAGCACCTGGACCAGATGGCATCCCGAATAAGGCAGTTAAGGCGGCTGTTAAGACGAGGCCGGATATATTTGTAGCAGCTATGCAGAGGTGTCTAGAGGAGGGGGTTTTCCCCGCACCATGGAAGCTACAACATTTAGTTGTAGACCCGCTGAGGATAGTCACGGACTACTTCAGCAACAGGAAGCTAAGGTACCATACTGACGATGGTACTAAATACTACAGCGTTTCCGCGGGAGTCCCGCAAGGGTCGGTCCTTGGACCTCTCCTATGGAACATAATGTACGACGGAGACTATCGGAAGTACCTCCATAGATTTGGACACGATAGTTCGCCCCTGTGTCCAGAATGTCCAAATGAGGAGGAGGATGCGGAGTGTTCCACTGCATACGCTTTTCAGAAGGCAGAGCAAGCCTGCCAAATCCAGAAAACCTCGTAAGCCACATGACGCGATCGGAGAGTGGGTGGACGGAGATTTGCTCATTCATAGTGTGTGTGCAGAATGCGCTGCGAAGAGCAGAAGCCTTAAGAAGAGCCCAAGAAACGGCCTCGGAGACTAGAGCATAATTGCTAACCAGCCCCGCGAAGTAATACCTAACGGCAGTCCCGCGGGGAGAGCGGTTGATGAGTGCAGAGGTGTGGTTTAGTACGTAGGCGCGAGGAACTCGCGAATCGTGCATGCCAGTAGTACGGGCTACTGGTATCTATGAAGATTCCACATCCATTGGCGCAAAACATAAAAAAAAAAAACGCCTTAATGTCCAGTGGCATAGATTGATTTAATGTTGAGCGAGGTAGAAACCTAGTGCATGTTATAGAAAAAAATTACACTTAGTGTCACCCTCGACAGATAGAACTACGAGGTACCTAAAACCTTTATCTACCTAGGCTCCACTATCAACATAGACAACGACTCCACCTAAATATGAATGACTGCAATACCAAGTTAACCCCGTCAACCTATGCAACCGATGCAAGAAGCTTTATTGGAAGTCTTATGTGAATCCGTATTTAATAAAATAATTCTGAGACCATTTTGCCAAATGGTTGACCTCTGGTGCACTTTATTGTGTTGTGCGGGCAGGAGTTTTAAATGAAACATCTGCGCTTCGCATGTTCAAGTAGTACTCTGTATGTAACTTGATATGCATTTCATGTGAAATCATAAAATCCTCTTACAGCCAGCAGTTGCATAGATATCTAAGAGGCACGACCTCCACACAGAACAAAATGCACAGAGAGCAGACGAGATATTTTCATTATCTACCGGATTTAATACAGTAGTCCTGTGTTGTAAAGCTCTTATTTCCTATTCTAAATTTGGGTCTTGTCAGACATGATTTAAATATCAGAAGAATCTCTGTATCTCTGTCCGAAAATAGACTTGGGAGTAAGCTGATGGGCATTCGGGACGTGATGGGAATTGCGAGAGAGCTGAGGGACCAGCGTAGGAGCTACTGGCTATTTCGTTAGAGCATTTTTTGTACCTAGAAAAGGCGATTAAGCAAACAGAGCCAAGAAACATATCTACGGTGTTCAAGCGAGTCTATTGGCTCCGCCAAGTTGCTGGCCCCTTTTAGTTTTAACGCAGGGTTTTGGATCCTATCTAGGAGGTGACATATGTTTTGGCGTGCATTGGACCATAATGGCTGGGGGCTTTACAAGAGCAGTGCTTTCACTTCCACCAAAAAGGTTTCACTTTTCGGTACAAAACGCCATCAAATCACCAGTGGACCAATGAAGCAAAGAACTCTTCTTTTACTCGAAACACAACATACATAATACAGGTGCAGCAGAAAGGTATAGACGGCCCAGCAGAGAAGATTGGCCAACACCAGCAAATATCTGTACAGAACAGCGACTAGATTGGGCAATGATCATCTTCAAGCGATTTAAAGCACCGTGAGTAGACGGCATTTTTCCTGCCCTACTACAAAAAGGACAAAAAATAATTATGCCGCACCTTCTCGGTAGAGTGAGCAGTTAGGCCATCTGGTACATACCGAAACCTTGGAGGAGGGGAAAGGAAATTTTCATTCCCATGGCTAGGTTCGGTTATAGAGGTAGGCTGCGCTAGATACAACTTCATTTAAATAAGTAAGGTCCATTGTGTTACCAAAGGATTAGGATTTCCAAAGAGCTTACCACCGAGGTTGTTGAAAGAGCAGAGAGAGCTTGGTATGTGCAAAGACCATGAAGTATGGTTTCTTCCTCTTCTTCATCCATGCAGCTTCAAAAGAAGTCGTTTGCGAGGAGCCCAAGCCTACTACATATGTTTAAAATGAGCAACGTTTTCTGTCTAATGGGACTGTTGGAGCGTTTTTGATTGCTTAAGTTAATAGTTTTGAGCTTGACGAGGAATTCAACTGAAGCAATTCAAAATCGATAGGGTTGTAGCTAGCCTGCCAAAATGGAGAAAAAAAGGCACCACATCATCTAAATCCTATAAAGTAATTGGATTTAACTCCTTCATATGGAAAAGGTCTTACATAACTGTACATGAATGGCGAAGTTAGAAATAATACCTCTCCACCGCAGTCACCACGCGTATAGGATCCAACAATCCACCGACGTTGGTGGACAAGTATAGTTCAGGAGGCTATAGACTGCAGAGAAACGGTCACCTGCTCTTTTCTGAAACAACATCTAACTAAATGTGTGAGATGTTAAGGACAAAATCAGCTGAAACTATGGTAGGGCCGAAACCACTACACTAAATACAAAGGGGCTTCCCACAAGAAGGGGTTCTCTCAACATCGGCATAAACTATCAAATTCAAGGAGACAATCTGTAAGATAATACAGGCGGGACTGAGAATCGCACAGGAGTGATGCCCCACGGTAGGACTAAATACAAACCAGGCCGATACTGACAGAACTACCAGGCCCTCTTGTTCGAGTTCCTTTATTATAAAAACACCGAGATCGACAATTGTCACCAGAACAATACTTCTCCTTTGTAAGAGCAAGTAAAAAATAGCAAGAAAATTCTAAACTCGAAATCCATCAAAAGCACTCTGTATACTCGTACGTCCATAAATTCAACCACAAGATATATATGAACCGCTCAAGTTCTGTGTATTCTATTACAAGTATGCTCTGAGCAACCTACATTTATAACCTCAAGAAGGTTACACACTATCATTATATTCGATGCCCTCAATTGCATTTTAGGCTCACAGGCTATGAACTTAATCTCTTTACCTAAATACGGCTCCTCGAACATACTCAAATTACAAAAAAAGGAAACCCCATTCGGAAAGCAAATATTGCGCTCAAAGGACTATTCCAAAACGTATATCCAGATACTATATGCGTACATCAAATAAAACACTTTTTTTGTTTCCCATCTTAGATAAATCAAAGAACAAACAAAGCTGACCGCATTCATGAAGACACAGTTCCTTGTCTTCTGTGGGATGCAAGGAGGCACCCATCCTCGCACAAACAGAGAAATCATCTGCTCAGTTTTTGTACACGTGTAAATTATGACATTTGTAAGGAATCGAGTCCGTGCAGATGTCTGAATGAATTGAAATCAGCTGACAAGCTCAACAGGTACCATAAATAAATAATTTAAGGATAGCACGTGGTTGCGCAGGAGTTGATATTCAGCACCAGTAATGCGGTGTGGGGGTAAGTCTTTTGATTCATTAATAGACCGAGATACTACCACAGCTCGTTAAGGGTTACAAATTCAGTCTTAAACAGACCGTTGGCGCGGTAAATCAGGCCTTGAATAGTCGCGCGGTTACGGTTAAATTTGAAATTAAAAATACACGGCTCCCAATGGGTGGATTAAAATTGTGAAGAATAAATAAATATTTTCTTAAAAAACAAAGTATTAAAAATTATGCTTAAAATATATTCAAAAATTCTTAAGTAATTTATTCAGATTTAAAAAAAAATGTCTTAGTGTTAAAAGAGTGAGCAATTTAAAGGTTACATCAACGTGATCATAATAAGATAATGAGTGAAAATTTTATTTAGTTTTATTCTAATTTTAAACCTTGCAGTAAGTGTTTTTTGAAGTTTCCTATTTTTTTTTTAAATAAGAGGCATTATCGCGAATTATATAGAATATAAAAAATAATTTATTCAACGCAATTTTTAAAACAAAATGTGCACCTCCTGACAAAACATGTATCGGTTAATGTGTCATTGCTTTAGAAAAGCGCACCAAGGGTTTGAAGTGATACTTAAGATCAAGGTTTTTCTAACTCCAAGGACAGGCAAAAATGGGAATGTTTTCAAGAGTGTTGTATGATATTCTGCATATACGGTCTTCCATTAAAAGAACTTTATTCGAAAATTTCTTTTTTTCGAAAAGAGCGGATATTTTTATGTAGTTTTAGGGCGCATACATGTTTATAGTACAAGTGAAATATGATATCTAATAAATGTCCTTCCGGCATCTCTTACAAATGGTTATCCTTTTGACAAAATTTTGCATATAGTTTTCGTACAATTGCGGCTCGAATTCGCGAATAACAGCTCTTCTATTATTGCCGAGCACCTAAATCATCTGTAGATCATTGGCGTGAATCTTATTCTCAATGTATCCCCAAGAAATCTAGCGGCGCGGCGTTAAATCGTATGATATAGACGGCCAATTGAAGTCTCAAAAACGCAAATTTTCTTTCACTTTTTTCAAAATATTTATGCTTTGCTCCGTTTCTTGAACCGTGTATGTAGATTTTGCTGAATGGCACAGGCTGAAGACATCTGAGGCAACTTTACTTATTTTGTGAAAATCGTTGGGCGATCAGTGACCCGTACGCCAGTCTATTAAAATAGTGACATCTTTTTTCAGAGGTTTCAAAATATCGTCAGCTCGGTTATGTTTTGAGAAATCACTTGATTTCTTGGCTTAACGAAGGCCATGTGTTGAATTCCATTTAAAAGGAGATTCTAGTCTTTCCCGAGAGTTCAGTTCCAATTTTAGGTGACTAATGGGTAAGCCACAGAAACCTAGTGGACCTGTGAATAGTAGTGTAGAACCGCATCTTACTAGTTCAGCCAAGGTTCGTCACCATCAATACCCTTGTGTCCAGAAACCTCAATGAACCTACATAAATCTGTAGTGAGCAGCTAGCTGCTTTAAGGTATTTAGGCAATTCCAAGCAAGCTAAACCTCAAAGAGAAAGAGTGGAGGGCTTTTATATGTCGGACAGGATGTTGATGTTGGATTTACGGAGATTGTGCCTAATGGTCTTGAATTCGTGGATGAAGGCCCCAAAGGGATTCTCAATTGAAAGTTAGGGCCGAAAACTCCCGCGCCTACTCCGTATTCCATTTCAGATCCATCGGTGTACCATGTTGAGTGGGTGTTGTTTAAAGGAGGGCCCTATTATTCCATTTGTCACGGTCTGGGATCAATATCTTAAAAGGGCGGTAGATATTTGTCTCCAGGGGAATGAAATCTGTGACACTCATCGCTGAGTAGCGGGATTTTGTTCAGGATTGAGATTGACCAATTAATGACTCTCTGATATGGATTTGGGGGAAGCTGTAGAAGAGCTTCTAAACCGGTAGTCGGGCAGGAGCACATTGCGCCTGTTCTGTCGATTCAGTCTACTCCTGGGACTTTTTTTTAATGCTTTCCGTGTGCTAGTTTATTAAAAAATTCTTAGATGCGTACGCTATTTTTGTTCGACGACTTTTACTGCCTTTGAAAAGGGAATAATAGATTAAATTGATCTTTTTCGTGTGAAGGGGATGGTGGTCTTCTTTTTAGGGTTACAATTGAGCTCCTCAAGTTGACACTATTCCCACACTATATTTAGGGCGTTCTGCGTGAAGTTAGTGATGGTGGCGTTGTTGTTTAGTCCGGTTTTAAGCCTGAGTCCGATCCTTACTATTTTTGTGTTGTTCATCGTCATCCTTATTTTATTATTTACCAAATAATTACAGTTTTTAAAAATGTTAATGGACTATAAATGGCCAGTGCTTAAGCTCTTCTAATATTTTGAAAAAGATGCGATTTTTCTAATTATTTACTAAACTTTTGTTAAAAACGATTTTAAACGAAAAGAAAGATTGTTCAAAATTGTCCAGATTCAGTAGGACGCCCTACAAAATTTTCAGTGCAAGCAATTACAAAGAATTAGTCTTCCGAGCTTTTTCGTAAAAGCTAATCTAAACCGTAATTTTTACGAAATTTTTATAAACTGACTTAAAAGCCGTTTTATACCTAAAATAATTACAAGGATATGTCTAATTCAATGGTCACAACCCTCCACTTGAATGCAAGCATCTAATGCCACGGCCAGCTCCCATAGATGACTTTTGTAGTGTTCACACTCAGCACCGGTCCTCTTGTGATCATCGCTAGCTTTCTCCATACACACGATATAGGGCGGAAACAGCCGGTTCCGTGTATGAAGCCTTCTTCTTTCGACCTGGTAAAAGCGGTACCCATTTTCTCTTGAATTTATTTCTTTAATGTGGTGATAAAGCTGAAATCTTGGTGGTGGTCAGGGAGTAGTAGGGTTTTGTATTTGCTTCTGATCTGACCGATATACGTTCAAACCCCGCTAGGGAAATAGCAATCACAGCCACCAAGCACAACAGAGAAACAAAAATCTGAGTTTCACCACCTACTACACCAAAACGAAGTTGCTTCTGGGATCGGGTTGCTCTAATTTTATAAAAAAAAAATCTTAAATACCGCGGAGAGGTATAAGATTTGCTGGCAAAAGTTTTTCATGGTTTGCACCCCTAATTCGCCGAATTAATGTTCCAATAATTTACTCACTCACCTGGGAGTAATTCCGAACCCAAAAATTACCTCAAATCCCATAAATACAAGTAGGTACTCTGCATCAAAACAATTATCCTGCATTTCCAATATTCATCGGAAGGGAGAAGGTCGAAGGACACAATTTGTTTTCGATTTATCGTAAACTATCCCCAAAGGGAGGGATGCTGCATTCAAGTTAATCGCTTCCGGTTGCACCTCCGTGGAAAATAATTAAATTGAACAAAACTTTCTCCATTAAACTCAAAAACCAGCGAATTCACTCCTTGAAATAGAATTTGAGTAAAAAGTAAACTATTCCATACTGGCTGAGTGGACATTTTGCATCCGTCAGAAGTCGTCCTCAACGGAGAGGATACTCATTAAGGACAAGAGTTTGGCTATACCGACAAGAAATATTGAAACTTTGGATAAAAAGATTAGTTTCTTCCTTAGCTACGAGATGAAGCGAAAGTCCTTACCCTGTTGTTGATTAGATTTACTTAGACGTTTAAATTTTTTCTATCAATTCGCGAGGATAATATCGGTCAAGTGGCCTCCTTCAGAGTTGAAGCACATTCGGGATCGTTCCACTGTATTTTCAGGACTTTTCTCAAAACTTCTGGCAAGAAATTCTGCACTTTTTGTAGGATGTTTTCCTTTTTCGTGTCCCACAAGTTAGTATTGCGCCTTGTCGCTCTTGATAATGATCAATAATAATAAATTATTCTTATCGCTGTCGAGGTTTGCCTTTCCTGTGATCTTGGTCGCGTTTATATTTAGTTCTAGCGTCAAGCACCACTCCTGTGCGACTCTCCGTGTCGTCAGTATTATATAATGTGTTTGTTAGCATTTGCAGGATTTAATTTGCAACTAGGCTCCACATTAGGGGTAAGAAAACCCCTCCTTGTATGCCATCTCTAGTTGTGCTTGTTGTGATTGTTTTTGTCTCACCACAGCTTCAGCAGTCCTTGTTCTCAGCATATTCAGTTAAATGTTATCGGATTTGTTCCTTCTTTCGAAAGCGTCTTTGATTACGTTATGAAATGTGTGTCAACAGCTCCTTCAATGTACAGAAAACCGAAGATGACCTTTTCTCTGCAGTCTATAGCCTCCTAAACTAAACTCGTCAGCTGGTATAGTGCAGTGTCGGTGGATTTTTGGATCCTATACGCATGTTGACTGCGATGGAAAGGTATACTTTCTAACATTATACAGCCATATGTGATCTTTTTCATATGATGGAGGTCGATCTAATTGTTCTAAAGGATTTGAGTTATGTGGTGTATTTTTTCCCCACTTCGGTAGGGTACAAGCCTATTTCTTTTGCGGACTAGGCGAATCTCGTTATGCCTATGGCTTCAATTAAATTGCTCCTCAAGCTCAACGCTATTAATTTAACCAATCAAAGACGGGCAATTGGCATTATGTGCCGCATCACTAGACAGATCTGTCCTAAGCTGGATCAGAAACGCTTCAACTGTCTCATTAGACAGAAAAGGTTGCTCATTGCAAACATAGTACGTGTCGTTACAGGCCACTGCATTATCGACATGCACGCAACCAGACTGATCCTCCTCGCAAACGACTTCTGTAGATGCATGAATGAAGAAGAGGAAGAAACCATGCTAGGTACTTCTTTTTCGTACATGCGAAGTTGTACGAAAAACTGCATTTATGATCCTACTTTTTGAACAACATTGGCGAACTGGCTAATGTAAACATTAATAGTCTCCTACTAGCTCCTCCTAGTTCAGTGAGTAGCTCTTTGGAGATGCTACTAGTTTAAGTAAAGTTGTATCTAGTGCAGGTGGCAAGCTTAATCTAATCTAACACTGGGAATGAAAATTACCTCTGCCCTTTCCAAGGTCTCTATGTGTACCCGGGGGCATCTGCATCGGATTATACTAATCGCCCTTCTGGACAGGTGTTTATTGCTGTTACCCAATCCTAGCCCTCTATACATCTGTAGTATTAGACGCTATGCTACCTGTGGAGCTCTCTGCTCTTCATTCTCAGTGCTAAATAGCATTCTCATATGGAATCTTAGATCTCCTAGCCTCCTGTTCGAACATGGAGCGTCTTTTTGTCTTTATACTTTGCTAAGAGAACAGCTGATTTCATATGTCTGCGTTATAGGCCCGTTAACCTCCTCTAGAATGTACTTTAGTTCTAAGTATTGATTTGTCCTTTTTCCCCCTCCAAACCCCTTAAATTCAGCTCCAAAGTGGTTTTATATATCTGCCAGTCAGTGTTGCGACGGTTTCTTCTGAGTCCTTCGTGGACCTAATGAATTTGTGATCTAAAGGCTTTCATCAGAAGTAGTCATTCCTTCTTTTATTTCTGCAAAACTGTATATTTTTCGTCCTTGGAGATCAAATTTGAGTGGTAGCGAGACTTGAGGTTAATTCCACATTGTTGGCTAGCAATTGGGCATGTCCTTCCCCAATTGCCTCTTTACCTGAGTGTTAATTGATTTCGTATTACAATTAAGGATCCGCATGTCGGGGAATCTCTCCTCGGAGATTATGATACATGATGATACATTAAGAGACGTCAGTTTAAAAATAAATTTTTCGATGCAAAACAGGAAACAACAGCGAGCGTGAAAGCAATGTTAATCCTTTAGGGACATTCATTGTTTGGAATAAGCTCGTGCAGTCTCTTATGTATTTTTATGGAAGAAATTGTTGTTGGTGTTGCAGATTTTTTTGGAAGGATTTACAATTTCTTAAATAGTTTTATAGTACAACGTTAAACCCCAACTGTATGGGATACCTTTCCACACATGACATTTGTACATATTTTAGGGTTGAATAGAGAAGGTGTCTTTACGTCATGCTGTTAACAATAAATGCTCACTGCAAACACAAGCTTAACTGAGATATTCTCCCGATGATGACGAATGAATAAATCCATTAATCCTTTGCCTTGACAAATGTCATCGACAGAACTACCATTGAATGATTATTATCATCAAATAACTTCACATCCTGATGGCATTGTCATTATGTATCCGTTTTCTCCTTGAGCCCTTTTTTTTACTGCAAAAATAAACATGACACGCAAGGAGCATGGAATTTATTGTTTACTTATTGCCACGAGGTGGCGCAAAAGACATCACTCTAACGGAAGATGCTCTCATTTTTGCAAATGGCGTCTTATGTCAGCAACACTACACTGGCCTTGGAATGTGCCTAGAAACTCAGTGAATGGACAATGAATTTATCCGGGCTTGAATGAAATGAAAAGTGGACCACCCACCTTGCTAGACGGGAGTTTAAATGACGAAAAGCTATACCAAACGAGAGATTCTGAGTGGAACAAAGAACACTGAAATGGTGCAGATATTACCTGAAGAAGGTGGGTCTTCTGGAAGATGATGCCTGCAAACTATGCCTCGAAGACGGTACATATGTATGTATACTGTGCCAATATTTAGCCTAGCAAGCAGAAGGAGAGGGATCTTGGGCTATTACAAATTTTTCGACCGACACTTCCTCCAGAACCTGAAAGAAATATTCAGTAGACCAGTGAATGACATCTTGAACTACATTCAATCAGCTGGGTGGCTTGCAAGTTCATTAAAATCAAGAAGTTGAACCATAGATACAGAGTAAGGTTAACCAATAATCAAGTGGCAGATAGATTTCCCCTATAGGTATCACAATGGCTCTACATTAACCTGAGTGTGGCGTTGTGGATCACTTCCACCTCGCCCAGCTTACTACTGAACTTACTAGACAGGCCTCTCTTAAAGAAGACCCTTGTTTTCCAGTTCAGGTAAAGAACTTCAATCTTAATCAAAGTGCCGATAAACTGATATACAGAAGATGGAATATATTCCACAAAGGACCCGAGAACATCCAAGTATCTAGTTCTGACCACAAATGCCGATTTTAGATTGGTTATAGGGGTGTAAGCGCACTGCCATCTATTGTACTTCCCCGACTTGTAGCTCTAGTCAATGAAAAACTCGGCTAAGAGCACCTCATCCTGTCCAATTTCCTTGATTATTCGGAATACCTGCGGTGGTTTCAACAATGGTAGACCTTCTTCTGATAGTTGGTAGGCACACAGGTCCTTATTTCCTTTGTACATCGGTCCTCCACATTATTTTGAAATGTCCCCTGGAGTTTCCTCAACATCTCGGCAGAATCAGCAGTCTTCACGTTGCTTTATACCCAGTTTTCTGGGGTGCTTCTTAAGTCTGCAGTAACCCGTTAGGAAGCCTATAAGGATGTGCAGCCGGTTTCTTCTTGATGTTTGTACAGACCTTATTTCTTTTCCAGATATAGCTCCCGAGAACCTCTTTAGATTGTCTTAACTGATTTAGTCTTCCAAAGTTTTGTTTTTTTTTCCCTTAGCTCTTTCCATTTTTTTACTACTTTATCAGCTGCTTGATTACTCTCTACTCCCACGGGACTGGTATCCAGCAGAGGGCGAGTCTGTTTGTCTTACTCATTCGGTTTATCTTGGCAAGGCACTAGTGGAGACTTGATTTCATACGGGCTTAGGTCCTTGATTGCGGCATGGCTATCCAACACTATAGCGATCTCTTGCCCGGAATACTTTCTATCGAGATTAAATTGGGCGCATTTTTTGATTGCATAGACCTCCGCTTGGAAAATACTAGATTATATTCCCACGGCTTCGGAATATTTAGTTCTGGATCGATTTACATCGGCAGTTCCTATTGTAGGATCCCTTAGTTCTTCTTCGCAATCATTCTTGTGCACATTGTCCATTAGCATGAGCTTCTGCTTAACATATTGTTGGTGACTTTTCAAGTGCTGAGGCGCATTGCAAACTGGAACCATATGCCCCGGCATATACTTCTATAAGACTTTCTCGTCGGTCACATTTATCAACTCAGAAATTCCTAGAGAATCGATATCTTTTGAATTGGGTCATTTGGGTCCAGTAGCTGAGGCAGCATGGATACAATTAGCATAGCCTCCTTCTGCTCCGCCAAACGTGGCGGCATAAGACTAAGCATTGCTCCTATAGCTGCCTTTGGGAACATTTTCACTGCCCTGGTGATACCCACAGAGGCTAGTATAATTTATTCAGATGCTCCTGCGTTTTGAGTGGTCATCGTACTAATGTACCATCAATAAATCAACTTGGACCTTAGTCCCCAATTTTGGCGAAAGGCCTGCCACATGAACATTGCCCTTGTCGACCTGTTGGTAGGTAACCTAATTCAAATGCCAATTCCAGGTAAGCGTTTTATCAAGGATTACTCGACGGTACTTCGCTTCTCTGAGCAGAGCAATGGTGAATTTTTTCCAGTGACACTTGTCTGAAATCATGTCTCCTTTTCCTGAAAGGACAAGGACAGTTTTTCCAGGATTTATAGCTTACTTTGCATCGTTCCTTATATAGCTCCAAAGCATTTGCCTGCTTGCGGTAGGCTCTTGTGTGAAAAGGTTAAGGAGTCTCGAATTTAGCATAAGCTCCAACCCCGCTGAAGAGTTTTGGATTGAGTGTATCCTCCAGCCCCGCCGTGGGGGTGGTTCTCATTACCCCACTCTGCCAGTCAGAGTCTTAAGGTTGGTTGTACATTTCCTGCAGACTAAATTCCTACACGTCAATATCAGTCTTACAACTGCCACAGTATAGTTCTAGGGGCAAAGCCCCAAGTTTTGTCGAATAACATTTTGCAAGTACGGAAGGCTATCATTGCCTTTTTTCTATGTTCAGATTCCAGTTTAATTTTCTATACTTGGCGTAGTCGGAAATTATTAGTGGAGTCCCCGGGTTGGCAAGTCCGTGGTTTTTAGTCCACATATTAACCATGTATAAAGCGCTCTCTATTTGGTCACAAAGAGTGGATAAGAATTTCCCTGTCGCTAGCTAAGTCGTCTGCATGTACACCGCCATGCATCCAAATATTTATTTTCGTATTTTGCATGCAATATTGCACCCAAAACCTTATCGATTTTGGTTTTTAAAAACGTTTTTTCTAAATCCTTTCCGTCAAATGCGATTGCAACATTTCTTAATTAACTTATACATCACCCTGTAGATGAGTACTGTATACGCCCTCATTCACTTTATAAGTAGTCATAGAAAAGCAGTCGTTTTTTAATGCATCATTGAAGCATAATGATTCGAGCACAAAAACCATGATTTGAGGATTAGATTGATTCATGCAGTATTTGTGAGAGGATTATTTTGGAAAGTCATTCAGCATTCATGCGCTTGAACCACTTCAAAAAATAATATCTGTTTGCAGATAGTTTTTCGCTGATGCATTCCACTTCATTTTGCCGAGAGTTTTGTACTTAAAAAAAAGAGTTAAAAATTTCGATGTTTTTTTTTACTAATGCTTTTCAATTGACTTTTCAGATTATGAAAATAATATTCCAGCATACGGAATCGGCTTTTCATTGGGATAGATACAAAATTTCTGGTAGGTCCAAATGAGCGATACAAATAAGGAAGTTGCTTGTTTTTTTTCTTTTTTCCTAACGCTCATGGAAGAGCAGCAATTAATGTATAGGTAGCCCAGTGTCCTATAACTGCCCAGTTTTGAGTGAAACTAGGATTGCACACATAAGGTGAATCTTAAGGCGCACTTCTACGTAAGTACATCCTACAACTCGTTGGTAAAATTACTGGCACGGTACATATTCATGTCCACATTAATATCTATGTTCCATGGACATGGTCTTGGACTTGCAAAAAGACATGGACATCGATATGGACATGAATGTGGATATGGGCATGAATATGAACATGAGTATGGATGTGAATCCTCCTGGTGTATCCAGGTCCACCAATGTTTGGCAGCATCCGGGAAAGCACTGCTCGTATTTGCTGCGCCTTTTTATTGTCGGGCATTACACCCAATTATTTTAACTCCTTTTTAGACCTGATTGTTTGGATTCCGATCCGGGGGTTTGCGTATTCCACAGTCTTCCAGCTGGTTATTAAGACAGACTCGGTCTTGTGATCAGCTAGTTCTAGGTCGACAGATTATAGCCAAATTCGAATCCTGGCGACCGTTTCATCTGTGGTGAACTCTACCTCGAAGAAGCGATATCGTCAGCAAAGTCGATCGCTTTTACTCCTTGTGGTAGCGTTTTTCACAGTACTCCACCATACATTATGTTTAATACTACAAGTCCAAGAGATTCAACGCCATCATTCGTCTGGTACCTCAACTTTCTGTTATTGAAGTAGATAAGGATTATCGTCAGGAGTTAATATGCTGCATCCATTCTGGTCAGAGATCTCCTTATGCAAGATCAGTTTACAGAATTAAGGGCATTTTTCAAATGTTGTCATCTTTTCCCCAGTATTGCTTCAGCTTCTGTATCTAGTACCTCTTTTATGGCATTGACGGAAGAACACGGTTTTCGAAAACCATACTGGTGGTCAGACAAAGCTCCTCCGTCCTCTGCCACACCGATTAAGCTGCTGTATATTTTTACGTTCTAGGATCTTTCCGATTTTATCTAGTAGACATATTGGCAGATACACTGAACGTTCTCCGGGTGGCTTGTTTCATTGGGGTAGCAACACCAGATGCTGGAGTTTCCACTGCTCAGAGAAGATCTCCTCCTTAAGGCATTGTTGCTATAAAGAGGTCTAGTCTTTTTTGGACGTCTGACTTAGTCGCCATATTTGGGATGCCATCGAGTCCAGAGACTTTATTGTCCCCTATCTACCTGCATGCTTAGTGCAGTTCATCCGCCGTGATTGGTGGGATGTGGCCGATGCTGGTCTCCCTCGTGACGATCCACAGAGTAGATGGTCTGTGGGGAAATATGTAGATGTTCTACTATTGCCCTCACCATTGTTGGGCAGGATATTTGTGGTCTTCCTGGTCTTTCCCTAGATGGCTGGGATCTGTGTTCGGCCTAGAGGCCCGTTTTGATTACATAGTTCCACCAGTGTCCAGGTTTACCCCTTCTGCTAGCTGAATAACACGCTGTTGTGATTGCTTGGTTCAGTTGGTGCTATAAGGTGAGTAACGCGAATGCTTCGACGAGAGCTCATCCACTTGTGCCCCTAATCCTACTGCCCCCATTCTGTCCATGCGTTGGAATCACTTTCAACAACCACTGGGTGCTTTCAACGCGCGTTAGCTACAAGGTCATCCAGCATCTTCAGGTAGTCCTGCCAGACTGGTGGGTGCGTGGCACCGTCGCGTCGCGTCCTCCACACGGAAAACAGACTCTTTGGTAAACTAGGTGAGCTCGCTCAAGCTTCGCTGTTTAGAGTAACAACCAGCAAACTAGCAATTGTGTTAGACGCGGTACTAGTACTGTGGAGGCCATCACAATGGACCAATAGGCCCCCGTGTAAGCACTCGTCGAGGTGCACATCGTCCCCTCAAAGTGTCTCGTGGAAGATTTCACTTATCCTCATATAAAACGAAACCTTCTTAGAGGCATCCGACCGCATTTACTCCTTTACATCCTTCATACTACATTTGGCTGTATTTCTAAAATTATTTCTATTTTCCATGCCGCAAAATGTCACCTTCCCACAGAGAGCTATCTACACAAATGACCTTAATAATTGCAAGGAACCGATGTAGATACACTACGTACACGGTTCTTTGCCATCCTCTTCAACGGCTCCAAGCCCAGAGGCTTTGCTACACCTACAACAACATACACTCGTTATTACCCATAAGAGCAAATCAATGCCAATTTGCATAGACTTGTTCTCTTTGACTCATGAGTTGCACGAGCATCTTAGAATGGGATAATACCCACGGAGCACAAAGAATCCTTTAGGCACATATTTCACTTTTCAAAAGAACAACACAGAGCGTGCTAATGTACGTTATAATGAAAGTGTTCCGTCACTTAGAAGTCTTCCTTTGCCTCATTGTCAAGGTTAAGCTGCTACCTTATATCGTTAACGTGCAACATCAGCAGAAACATGCGAGGATGGGAGTTAAAACAGGCTGACTAGGATCAACTAAAGTTAAATCAGAATTCTGTGTGCACATAATGCAACAATGCATGTCACAGCAACATTCAACATCCTTACATCAATTGTTGTCTCTCATTTACATGTTTCCGAAGAGTGCACTCGAAAACGATTAAAAAAAAAAGAAGAAGAGGAATTCACCCCGAAAGGATAATGCCCCTGAAATCCGGCCATCAGCATGAAGAAGCGGTAGGGTGCCACGTTAACATTCTCTGTTCAAGTAGTGCTCCTATTATTATTTGCCATGATGATGATTATGTTGATGAGGACACCATGAGCGACATAAGCACAAGGATAACGCACTTAGAAAGTAATTATTTTCTTTTTTTTTGTATATTCCTCGTGGTTGTTGTTTATTTTTTGCAGGATATCTGTGGGATTTAAAATACTCCTCGCATAGACATAGAAGATGTTCAATCGAATCCATATAAAAGGATAAGGAATAGAAAAACAACACACAGAGTACAAAAGCAAGTGAAGGGAGGGATAGTAAGCACACATGCTTGAAGAGCTTCACCAGAAAACGTCTTAGGCACGTTTTCCTTAAATGCACTCTTCCACATTGTGAAGGATGTGAACTTGATGCTGCACGGCGACGATGAGGTTTAGTGTAAATGAGGATTAAAGTTGGAAGACGGCAGGCGCTGGAAGTGGTTTTTCCTCCTACTTGGGCTAAGATTGTTTCGCCATTTTGCATTATTTAAACTGCAGTAGAAGTAGTCGCTCTAAGTGGGCGAGGACGATTTATCCAATTGAAGGTGTTCTTATATTTAAATAGAGACCCAGAGTATACTCTCGTTGAGGTACGGATATACCATGCCATGGTGAAAGGGTTTAAGTGCTCCTACGATGAAATTGAGAGCTGTGCTATCGCCAACTTGTTGGTGAATGCGCCATCGTTGATATAATGATCCAGGTGTGGTGAAAGGATAACCAATTAAGGAAGGCTTTAACACATTCTTCCATACTTGTGATCTAAGCACACCTACTGGGTCACGCAGGTTCCAATATTGGCCCATTGTATTACCAGGTAGAGAATACCGTTTTACTCTATTTTTTTTTTCTTCATCTTTCAAAGATGAAGAGCTTACATCATCACCTCACCACATCAGCGCCAAAGATCTGTCACCTGATCTAATCAAAAGCAAAAGGACAATCAGATAGAAAATGTTTTGCAGTGACGGTTCCTCATAGCGTCATAGACAGCAGTATCACTTAAGGTGTATGGCTAAGGTATAGTGCCCGTAAGAATGCCAGTAAGTTGTCTACAGTCCTTGCTGATAAAGGATAGCAAAAAATCCGCCACTCTCCTGCAGACGTCAGGGACCATTGGTTTAGTCTGCCTGCATCCTAGCGAGCCATGCCACCTGCTATTATGTTCACTAGAAACCCATCAATGGAAGCCCTAACCAAGGACCCTGCCAAGCCTAAAGCGGGTTCAGATACCGAGAAAGCCTCTTCCGAAACTTGTTTAACAAGCTCGTCAGAGATCTTATTTCCTGGAACTAAGACGAAACTGGGCGCCGTGGCTCAAGTCGTTATTGCGTTGGACCGCTGAGCGGGAGGCTCGAAGTTCTAATCCCAGAAACACCAATAAGTTTTTCACGATCCCACCTCTCGCGAATGTCTGACAAACTTCCGAGAGTAATAACTATAATAAAAGAGCTTCTCAATATGCCTTTCGGATACGGTTCTAAACTGTAGGTCCCTTCCAATTGTGTGAAAATATAATGAGCACAACACGAATGATTGCGAGAAGCTAGGCCCTTGACCATATACGTCTACTGCGCCAAGTATTTGTATTTGTAAAAAGAAACTCAATAAATTCAGCATTCCAACCGAGTTCAAGGAGGTATTGCATTCGCGAACTATTTTGGAGAAGGTTAAACGATTGAATAGTGCATTAAGCGCAGCCTGGTTGTTGCTACAGATGTAAATACTTCACACCATCTACTCACAATATAGTCTGCAGCCATTAGTCTTCTGATGAAAAAATTCTCAATTTGTGTAGA
Source organism: Blera fallax (assembly GCA_946965025.1). Classification (NCBI taxonomy): domain Eukaryota; kingdom Metazoa; phylum Arthropoda; class Insecta; order Diptera; family Syrphidae; genus Blera; species Blera fallax. The sequence continues at coordinate 23,447,648 of OX337245.1, read as the reverse complement.
ACTTTCTTGCACGGCATCTAAAAGCACACTAATTGCTGGCCACCAATTTGTTTTTGCCTCAAATGCTTGAACAGATACCTCAGGAAATTGAAAATAAAACGAAAACCAAAAAATATGCTCACATAGAGAAAATTAGAGTTAAAGTATTATTGATGCAATATGGCATCAAGGGTTAACGAAGGTCAAGTCTGTCTCGCAAAAGCAACAATGCATCATTACCTTCACATACCTTCACAGTACCTGCTGGATAGCTATATAATAGTGAACTAATGATGAGCGGATACTGTGTGACTCTACATGTGGAGCTAGATACTCGGACCAACGCAAGCGTAGCCAGGATAACTTCAGCACGCATGAGCCAGGCGAGGCATCTTTTGCTGATTTGATCTGCAATCTTGCGCCTCAGATATCTACCAAGAAGCTCTCATAAGGATGACGTGAGGCGCAAGAATTGACTCAATGAAATCAACGTTGACATCCACCCAGAATATACATATATGTATATGGAGCTCAGGTCAGTAAGCAGCTTTTAAGACTGAAAAAGAAATGGTAGCGAAGGGACTCACATCCCCGAAGTGGACTACTTCGTCCAGTTTACCGTCCCCTAGTCGTAAAGGTTGTATATAAGGATCTGACTTCCAGATTGGGGGTTGTGCTTTGCAGTAACTTCCCTACCACGTTAAAAATAGTTACGAATCAGCAACAAACCAAACGCAATAAGGAATGGTCCAAGCAGACTGCGTGCAGCCCAACAACTATCAATGTCCCTAAACTGCTATAAAGCAGACATTACAGACATCCAACTAGAGACATCTACTATGGCGATTTCTACAAATTTTTTGTAAGCGGCAGACTTAGGCAAGAAGTTTTAAGCTTTCGCATAAATTTGTCAACATTAGCCTTATATGCGCTTATGCCCCCACAGAGGACAAGGATGAAACCACCAAAGAAAGTTTCTATAATCTCCTCAACAAGACCTAGGAGCGATGTCCTAAATATTGCGTTAAAATCGTGTTAGGCGATACACGGCGATACGCAACACCAAGTTTTGTCCATTAGAGAATCCACACAGCAACAGATGATCGAAGCATGCAGCCAACCCATAACACATTCTGCCAAAGCTGCCTAGATGCTAAGGGAAAAGAATGCCTTCTTCACTTTCCTTGCAGTTGCCTGGCCCTAGCATGAACCAGGCAGCATACTCTAGTTAAACCCTTTTCATAAACTCTCATCCTCTACCTGAACTCGACAGGCTAAGTTTAATATATCTCAATCTACACACTGGAATCCAGAGAACTTGCAGGATGAGGCTCAGAGGAAGTTTTCTTGGGACCCGAACCAGCGCTCGGATTGCCTGTATCTGAGATTAGTAGTTCCATCAATCATTGCATTCCACGACAATGACTGTGATGGATACAAATAGACCACGTGTATATGCAACCAGGTGTCGTTAAAAATCTGTCACGAAAATCGACTGTTAACGACTTGTAGGCGTCTTTACAAACCATTTTTTTTTAACACGTACCTCAATGTGTGACGTTTAAGCGACACTACCATCTGCGCTGCTTGTCAAGAAGGCGATGATGCAGTGGAACATTTTCTCTGTTGTTATCCAGCCTTTGCTCGCACTAGGCGTCCCTTCATTGCTGACAAAGATTATTAAAGTAAGGGGCCTACAGAAATTGGATGCTGGGGTACCAAACCTTATGGTCACAACAGCATTCTGAATCTGTTACCACGGGATCTGGTAGCTGTTTCAACCGACTTTATAACTCCCCAAGTCAACATCAGAAATGATGTCACGGTCAGATCCCCAAACAGAACGGAATGAAAAAAAGCCGAAGTAGGATTCCTTCAACATTTCCATGTCTTACCGAATTCCCGATTCCTGCAGCGTCTTCCAGGTGAGAGTTCGTGCTGTTCGTGAGGTTGCAAGGAGGAACTTGCCTAGTTGGGTTGTCGGTTCAGAATCAGTTTCCTATGGGTGTCGGGTCACAGCAACATTGAGGGAAATGAGCGATCTGATGAACTAGCGAGGTGGGGATCTGCCCTTGATAGTTCTCCTGCAGAGGCGGTGATCGTCCCGTTGTGGGTCCTTGGGGGTACAATCTTTGCGCACAGTCTATTAAAGGCAGGGGATGCGAAACTGTGTCATATCTAGGCAGATGTGACCCAAATACTACTTGAACAGAACAGAAGAGCTTTTAAAAAGAAACCGTGCTAATATTGCAAGAGTTCTGGATATTAGTACTGGCCATCGGGATTCATGCGGACAGAATAGGCATTATATTGTCGCAGCTGCAACATTGCCAATGAAAAAGAAACAATTATGCACTTCTTTTGCAAGTGTCCGGCTCTATGCATGGCCAAACAGCGCACATTCTTTGACAACCTAAAAGAGTTAGCGGAGAGAAGCATTGGGAACATTATCAGATTCCTCAAGGTGGATTTACTCTCTTTTCCTCACCCCTATTAGTTTACCCCTGTTTCTACATCCGACAGGTCACTTGAGTTGTGGTATTAAAACGGCGCTAATCAGCTTGGTTAGCTGATGCAACCACCTTTACCCACATATCTAAGGTGTCTACAAAGTAAGTGCAATGGACTGCAATTTGTCTGAGTACACGAGTAAGATAGTACCAAAAAAATGCATAAATCTATGAAAAAAGCGCATTTATTGAACCCTTTTCCTACACCCCTTTCCCGCACTTTAAACAACCTTACTGCACGCGTTATCCACATTAAATTAAAATTCGAATCCAATTGAATTTTTTTATTTTTTATTGCAACCATCTTCGATGGTTAAAGCACTCACTGCACTCGTGAAAGTCAATCATTTACTTAAAATTTCATATTTTCAGTTAAGTGCTGCAGATAATAATCAATACTTTTATGTTAATTAAATTAAAAAAAAAACGATCCATTTATGTACCAATTATACGGCTTGAGTGCACCCGGTAATATCAACTTACACGCGTAATGTAAACAAGGAATCTGCTCGCGTTGACTTTTCATTTCTATTCTAATGAAATGTAAAACAAACAGCCAAACACATCCAAAAAGTTGAAGATACTCGTCCTAAAGAAGAGCACACACCCAATTGCGGTTAATATGAGAGTAGTGAAGGAGTTGAAAGAAAAAATTGTTCATGTGTCAGCGACACAAATGCATAATTATGACGTCAACAGGGTTGACTCCAAACACATCCGGTTTGCTAGGCAGTGTGCTGATGACATTGTGGTTACCCGAATCCTTTCGCCGGATGTTGTTTAAAGTTTTGATTAGCATCGCATTAATTCTTACAATACGCAATGAGATACCAGTGCATGGGACCAACATCAGGCTAACTCAACGCAACAACCATGCGAACATTTCGGAACTTTTGGACAATCTACTGCGTGGATATGACAACAGTGTACGACCGGATTTTGGGGGTAAGTACTGGACAATTTATAAATGAGATCCTTTTGTTTTGGTATTTTCTAGGAGTTTTGCTGTATTCATATGCTAAGTTGATAGGATGTAGGTATTGGTACTTTAAATTTCAAATGCCTTTGCTGTGGGGTTCTGCGAATATTTTGCTGGGATCTATTCCGGTGACTGGTTGTCTATGGGGCCATGTGAGCAAACCAACTTTTGAGATTCTTTCTCAATTAAAAATTCAGAATATTTTAAGACATTCCATCACAAGGCTTTTGTTCTCTTTTCGTAATTGTGATACAAACGGTTTGTTTTTATTTGATTCAAAAGCGCACAGCTACACGTCTAATAAACGCGTTTTTTGAGAGATCCTTTTCTATTGCACGACAAATAGATTGCAACAATATTACCCATTTATCATTCGTAGTTTGGATTACATAATACTCGTACACTTTCTGACAAATATCCCAACACGTCAAACGAAATTATAATCAGAGTCGATATTTTAAATTTTATTTAGCGACTTGATCAAAATGTTTCATATGGTGGGCTTGTGCTCTTCACTTTAGTCCCCACAGGGCCCGTTGTGTTCCCCTCTCCTGTCAAACTATTAGGAATAGTGAGAAGAAGAACATTCACATCCAGTTAATAAAGAAGCACTTCCTCCTCAAATTATAGAAGAGGTCGGTACAGCCATTGAAGAACAACAAGCCCGCCGGTTCTAATGGACTACCAGCAAAACCCTTCAAATACGCTGGTAATGTTGTGGTAAGATGCATCTACCAACTCATCAACAATGTATGGAAGGATGGAAGCATGATCGATGAATGGACAATCAACTCCTTATGCCCGCTATACACCAAAGACGATCCAATGTCCTCCAAGAACTACAGAAGCACATCTCTGCTAAATGTTGCACATATGTAAGTTCCAATCCAACGTACTATGTAAACGTATCAAGCTTTTCTGCAACATACGACACGTGCCAATGTGGTTTCCGCCCCGGCAGATCGACGATAGACCAAATTTTTACATTTAAACATAAAGAAAGCCAACGAATTTGAAGTCAAGTCTCGTCACCATTTTAAACGGCTTTAAAGCCGCATATGTTAGCATTTATACCGTGGTTCTACATGGTGATGACTGACACAAACTGATCGAGCTCTGTGGCCTTACGCTGGAAAACACGCGATGCAATGTGCAGTTCAGAAATAGTACTAAGAAATAGTACTTACTATTCCAAACGTGTTCCGAATTTCGCCCAAGAGATCCACTATGAGAAGGCAGGAAGTACATGTTGTCAACAAACAAAGTAGCATCTGTTCATGCAGAAGAAGATACAGCTGCGAACTCTATGAGCTGCATCAAGATGCGGATATAGTCCGAAAAGCCAAAAGACGTCGACTACACTGACTCAGCCACATCGAACGAATGGTTTATTGACCTGGAAGCTAAACTAAGACGATCTACGAATCACAGCTCTCAGGTTCGAGTCCAATAGGAAGACCAAACCAAGAGCCAAGCTATTGCGGATGCCACAGCGCTTGGTCTTGAAAACTGGAAGCAAAGTGCCTTGGATCGAAGAGCATGCCGTGACTGACTTAGGTAGGACCCTTCACGGTTTTCCGTGCAACTATCCCAGCTCGAAATAAGTGATAAAGCGCCAGAATAGATATAAGTTCGATTCATTTCTATGCAGACGAATCCAAAACCAAAAGTGGGTTTGGTGGTGATGTACTTTCCGAAAGGCTCTATCTTATTTCACATTCCAGATCTCTGAAGGTGGCAATTCTGGCAATTAAAGAACTAAAAGTAATGTCCGCTAGGGAGGTCAGCAATTTGACGACGCAGTTCTAGACTGCCGCTTGTTTCTATTGCAGATAGCAAAGCAGTTAAACATTCACATGCACGGCTGACGTGCTTGCCAGACCTGCTACCACCCCAAATATTCTACCGAAAAGGCAGGTTCCATCTCCCTAATAATTATAGAGTCTTCCAGTGGTCTATTTCACCAAATTACAAGTACAATTACAAATTTGTTTTTGTTGATTACATTTACAAATTTGTTTACTGATTTTCTGTTTCACAAACTACAAACTTAGTTTCAACAAATTTGTTAAAAGAGAAAAAAATTAAGGGAAATTGTAGCTGTTATTTACAAATACAAAAAAAAGCCGTTTCACCATTTACTTTGCAAAGTTGTAAACAACAACTGTTTTTCACAAATTTGTAAGCTCTCTAACTAATAATATCAAGGACAAAAATGAATATATGTATGTATTTATGTTTTTGAAATTACGAGTTGTTTTATTTTTTTTTAGTTTCAAGAAAAATAGTTTTAAATATAACTCAATGTGTTTTCGCCGTCTAAGTTGTCAAAGTTATCATTTAGGTTTTCTTCTTCTACTTCATCGCTTGTTGGCAATTCAATAATGTCATTGGTTTCATCTTTTCGGAAAATGTTCGTCAAAATTATGCAGCACTTTATAATTTGAATTGCCCTTCTTGGTTGAACTCTCAAATGGTTGAGGCAAGGAAATTTTATTTTTAGAATACCGATCGCATTCTCTATGATCCTTCGCGTTGATTTATGGGCTCTATTATAGCGATCGATTGCTGGAGATGACGTTCTTGTGACCGGTGTCATCAGCCAATCTTTTAACGGATATCCCGTATCCCCAAGTAAAACGCAGTGAGGAAAACGCCCGAATCCGTTTTCAAATATTGAAAATAACGGGCTTCTTCGGAGTACTCGCGCATCGTGAACACTACCGGGCCAATTAACGTATGCATTATAAAATGTTATCTACATGCAATTAATTGAGTGGTTGCCGTGTCTATCGACATACGCTGATTCGAACTCATCAGGTGAATCAATTTTAATTAGCGTTCCATCGATACATCCATAAACAAATGGCATACCTTAAGAAAATAATAATCATAATCTCAAGTACATGGATTTGTAAGGTAGATTATATTTACCGGCAATATTAAAGAATCGTTCATGAATGCTTTCGTGTTCTTCTGGCCAACGCACAGTTTTTTCAAAGAAAGCATCAACAATGGCTGAACAAACACGATGGACAGTTCTGCATACCGTAGATTTAGATATACCGTGCATGTCCGCAATCCCGTGATACTGTCTACCATTTCCAAGCCAATGTAAAGCTGTTAGAAATTGCTGTGTCGGTGTCAGTGAAAAGTCTTTTTTCAGACTCATTTGCAATCCTAGGTCCAATTTGTCTTATTATTTCCTCTGCCTTAACACGTTTTAATCGAAACTTTTCGTTGAAAACAAAAGAATCTGAAATTTCATAGTTAATTCACGGACGATATACTTTTTTTGGTTTATTAAGCACAAAATCTTCACTTATATCACTATCGGTGCTACTATGCCTTCGAAGTAAGGACATGAAATGCGATTTCTTTCGAAAAATACAAATTGTGATTAAATCGACACACGATCTTTCTATTGTAAGAAATTTTGAGCAACTGAACAAATTTGTAAAATTTTTTGATTTCGTGAAACACAAACTTACAAAAAAATATGAATTTTAACAAATTTGTACTAGTTAGCAACAATGAAAATTAACTTTTGGTGAAACGGAAATAATGAAATTTCTACAAATTTCCCTTTGTAAACTACAACTACAATTTTGTAGCACAAATATTTTGTGAAACAGAATAAATCAATTTTTCTACAAATTTGTTGAAAAAGTGCTTGTAAATTACAATTTGTAAGTTGGTGAAATAGGCCACAGGCGGAGGTAATGGCGACAAAAAAAAGCCTTGTTGCGGCTTCTAAATCCAAGCGGGATATCACCATTTTAACTGTTAGCCAAGCCGCGGTAAAGTCCTTGAAAACCGTCACCCTTAACTCACGAACTGTCTGTCGAACTAGTCAGTATGTCTCGGTATGCCTATTGCTTCAGTTAAACTGCTACTCAAGCTATTAACTTAACCAATTACGGATGCGCAGATTGCAATACGTGCTTCATCACTAGACAGATCTGACCTAAGCTGGATCAGAAACGCTTCAACTATCTTAGACGGAAAAGGTTGTTCCTTTCAAACATAGTAGGTGTCGATATAGGACACTGCATTATCGGCAAGCATGCCACCAGGTTGGGCCTCCCTGCACATGACTTCTGTAGAAACTGCATATAGGACCCTACTTCTTCAACAAGCCTAGCCTCCAGCGCTTTATTGCTAGCGTCTCCTAGTTCAGTGAATAGCTCTTTGGAGATATTGATCCTGTGGTAACAAAATGAAACTTTCTGGTCTGAGTGAGGTTGTGTCCAGTGCTACTATAACCTTACCTACACTAGCCTCTGAAGAAGCTTTTTTTGGATCAAAGATTCTTTTGAAATTTACGCACAGCTTAATAATTTTTCAATATTTCTCTACCTTGTTCAAGTGTTCGACTATACACTTCTTACTACGGAGACTTGGCACTACTGACAGTTTATCTTCGTATGGATGCCTACGCTCGACATGATTCTGTATAAAAGCTATCATCAAAGTCGATTTTAAAGTCGACAAAAATCAGTGAATATACATAGACCTGAAATACCTAAATTTCCTGCAAGATCTGGTGGTAGATTTCGAACATCTGAGCGCTAATTTTCTTTTGTCGCTAACAGACTTTTCTGGCCTAAAAATGAAAATCAAAGAATCAATTGAAAGAATTTAATCGTAAGGCGATATTTAAGACACAGAGATACAGGACTTCTGCTTGGAAGACACTGCTGTATTCAGGAAGTTTGACTGAGCTGGGTATATTTAATTCTTCATAGAATATGTCAGCACCTGTGCCTATATTCACCTGTGTAGATAAATATAGATCTGTCCTTTATTGTATCATTGGTTTCCCATTCTTTTCCGCTTGGGAAAATGCAGGAGACTGGTTTTTCAAAGTCGAAATATGGTCACGTATAGTCGTCTCAAAGCTAAAGGGTTTAGCAATGACAACACAACATTTCTTTGATGCGATAAATCTATTAAACTTACGAATAAATTCACTTTGCGAGATTGAAACCGCAATGTATCTACAAATACCGCATATGGATCGTTAACAACAATGGGAGAAACTTTATGAAAATCATCTTCAAAATGAATATTATCTCTCAAAGGAGAACACAAACTTTAATCTGCATATTTCCGCAATCAATAAATCCATCGTATTGATTAAAATTTTTATGTTCCAACTTTATTTCATCCACTCGACCTAATTGTTACTATTCCATAAAAGCAAAACCATATCCTGTTCGGTACCGTTTTGCAGAAAAAATTTACAGTCTAGTGCAGCTACCAAATCACCCTTGTTTCCGGTTTTTATTTCAACATTAGCAAGAGCAGTTCATTTAAACATTCACTGGTGCAATTTTGTGCATAGAAAGTGAGGACACTGTTAGACAATTTCAGAGACCAATTGATGGCACATTCACGCACATCCTTTATCGTTTGGCACCATTATGCGAACTGGTAATGTCTTCCTGTGTCAGAGGTTATTTTGGAATTTATGAAGAATCTATTTAGCACTGCTTAAAATAAAACAATAAAACCATAAAGAAAAATTGAAAATTGAACTAGGAGCATCCGGTGGATACATTGTTTAATTCACATACTTCCACGCGATGATTCTAAATGTGATGTCGAATGGGGAGATACGAGACCATTACTGCTCAGTGAATCAGTTGGTTTAAGCTCATATTGATTTAATAAATTGATATGTATATGAAAATCAAAATAGGAGTCAACTTGCAATGTACTATAGGTATAGTGTCATACATTGAATTATACAGTCTTTCGTCATAGCATTATTGAACAGGGTGGCCAATCGTTGGATTGTTTTTGAAATTGTTAATAAGACCATACCGTTCATTTTTCTTTAAATACTTTTAATTTTTTGATGAGAGTAAAGCATCCGATCATCTTTGATAGGGCAGATGGCAAACATAGCCTATACGGCGCCACGTCTAGTAACAGACTTACAAACTTTGCTGCAGGGCGAAACGTCACTATAGCATGCACACGGTTTACCCACCTCAATATTCACAAGAGGCCATGACAGTCTCCTAATCATAAAACGATCAACCAAATTGGTCACATTGCAATCGACGTAATCGATGCTTCCACTATTCTGGATATCCGAACCTTCCGAGTAGCCATCATCGACTCGAACCACTATCTTGTTGCAGCTCCTCGCAAGCACCACATCAACGAAGAATTATTGTGAGAAGATTCAACGTTGAAAAGCTGAGATCGCAAGATACCGCTAAAATCTTCGCCAAACACGTATGTATCCTGAAATCTCTCCACGACTCTTATGCCGCCTGTGGCAAGGCTGCCAACAAGTCATCATAGATGCCGCAACTGATGTACTGGGTTTCACTCAGCCAGGTTTTCCTTACTTTATAGATTGATCCTCTAATAAAACCCTTGTTTTCTCGACTCCTCTCCAGAATGTGTTATCCCCACAATTACAATAAATTCCTTTTTAAACAACAATCAATCCAATAATGAGTCCAAATCAAGAAATCTTCTATTCCGTACTTTTCAGGACCTCCAGCAACAATAGAAGTTGACATTATGGTGCGCAGCATGGGACCAATCTCCGAAGTAGACATGGTAAATTCATTCAATTGCATGCGATAAATATTCAAAGTAAATCTCCTCCCAGACGTACTCCATGGATTGCTATTTCCGCCAATCGTGGGTGGATAAACGATTAGCCTTTCAAGGAGCACAGGATACACTCGCACTCAGCGTCTCCATGTTAGCTAGAATATGGAAGCCCGATACTTACTTTTACAATGGAAAGCAAAGCTATTTACATACCATAACAACACCAAATAAATTCGTTCGGATCTACCAGGATGGGAGAGTCCTCTACTCGAGTAGGTAAGTCGTACTGCTGGAGTTGTATCTTATTTGAGGTAAACAAATTCGGATGACATTGCCGCGCATTATTGGTGGAATTAATTTATTCCCGAATGTACCCGGTGAAATTAACAGCAACCACAGCATCAATGCAATGTCACTTGCTAAGGAAAGTCCTTGCTCTTCTCTTCTCGGCTGGCAGCACTTTTTTTTGCCTGCTGGAAAGAGGGATGTTGAAAATTTGGTTTAAATAAATCCGATTACACCGAACGACGACAACCGTGGAGGAAAACAAATTTATTGATTCATCATTTGAGGTGAAGCAGAAAATTGTAAATCGTCGGCCAAAATATCAGAAACCAGAGGAAAAAACTGTCCGCAATAATTTTGCTCGCCATTTCCATATTCCGCATGAAACAAAACCGAAAGGACTGTGATGGTGCCTCCTTGTGCTGCTGTGGTGTACTTATAAGCATTTTCTGTTTCTTTTTTTATTATTTGCAGGTTAACCATAAAAGCAGGATGCCCCATGAATTTGGAGGACTTCCCAATGGATATCCAACGGTGCCCTTTAAAATTTGGTTCATGTAAGTTTAGCAAAAGTCTCCGCTTTGCCACAAATCATACACAGTGCTTGCACACACACGCGTGTATTTTAATTTACTTGATTTTTTGCGGTTGTATGTATGGAATCCTTAATCCTAGCGATGACAATATTCGCTGAACGTAAAGTAATAAGCGATTATCATGTATTTGGGTTGAGTGAAAATAAACTCGTAACGTTGCGTACACGCCACCGATTCTCTTATGTGAAATACCGTTATACACTAAATCAATATAATGCTCTACCAAGATTCTTTTTTTTAGGTAACAAACTTTGTTTTAGATAATCATCCATTGAGGGACTTTTTTTGTGATGTAACTAAGCGATGTTAAAGGGAAAAAAATGCCGGGAAACTATTCTTGATGAGAAGGACTTTGAGAGCAATTTGAGAGCAACAAGGTTAAGTGCGGGTGATGAAGGTCCTTGACATCGATTTATTATTCTTTTCTGTTCCCCTTGTGATTCCTAATTGAATTAATTAAGGATATGTGGGTGGTATGCTCATGTAAAAAGGTGTTGGTAATGATGATGTGATGACAGAAAATGTGTGAGTTTTATTGGTGATTAATGTGTAGAAGGGGCGACTTTACATGCAAGCTAGTCACTTTTGCTGGAGATGCAGTAGTCAGAATGTGTTATGAGCCTTGAGTTTTCTCAGGACTTAGGATTTAAAATGGAAATCACTCTTGCTAACATGCAAGTGTCCTATGATACAGATTATACTGGAAAAGTATTTAAATTCGAAAGACCTAGATTGGGTAAGGCGGATGGTCCCCTGTGACTTGCTTGTCACTGATCACCTAGACCAACAAGAGGGTCCGGTCCATTGGATTGCTTTTAATTTAAAATAAGAAAAGGAAAGCTGGCGGATTATCAGCCAAAATTAGGATATGAATAGGTTTCATTGAAATCCATGAAAAAGTGACTACCAAGAGTATGACTATTGGGTGTAAGCAGAGGCTGCCCGCAAGGCAGTGTTCTGTCTCCACTGCTAAGGTGCATGGTGGTTGACTCTCTGTTGCATACTCTCAATAGTTCAAACGTCTATGCCCAGGCATCCGCGGATGATATTGCCATATAAATCCGGCGAAGGGGATGTTATCTCAGGACCATAACATGTATTGGGTCTTCCCGCGTCCTGGGTCGGGGCCTCCATTGACGATTGGGTATCTCACAAACACAATTGCGTATAGCACGGCCCTTGAGGATACAGATGTAGGTAGCTACATTACCTAGATGTTTCCGTAGGATAATTGTAGGTCGCGTTGTATTCAGCCTCCATCTATCCGATTGGCTTATTCCGAGTGCACTTATAGCCGCAAGTCCTGTCGCTGGTGTTATCTTCAATGGATGCTAGTCTTTGTACTTTTGTTATGTTCTAGTGGAAGTAGGTTGAGGATGCCCTGGAGTCCTGCTGTTGGTGTTGTCTTCATTGTGCCGGTAGCTCCAATACTTTTGTTATGGCTCTTAGCTTGAAGGTTTTGCTAATGGTCTGCCACCATACAGGACTACCATAAGTGCGTATAGATCTTCCAATAGCTGTGTATGTCTACAGAGCTCTTTTGAAGCATGGTTCCCATGTTTTCTCATGTTCAGCTTCCAACTCAGTCTTTATTGAGTACTAGACCAAGATATTTGGCGCTATCAGAGATTCTGAGAGGAATACATCCTACAGAAGGTAATGTGAATTTTGGTATCTTCCTATTGTTTGCAAAGAGTACCAACTCAGTATTCAGAGGGTTGACTGCTTTCCCACACTTTTTTGTCCAAGAGTCCAATTTGAGTACCCGTTCAATTTGCTCGCTGAGAGTTGGAAGGAATTTTCCTGTCACTATCAGAAATACATCATTCGCATAAGCTGAAGTTTCAATTTCACTTTTTCTTAGGTTTTGGAATACCTCATTTAAGACGAAGATCTATTATAGTGGGGACGTAACTCCGCCTTGAGGTGTGCCTCTATAGGCGAAAATTTCCTCGTACTTCACTTTTTGTGTCTTTTCTTTGGCATTAGGATGTGGTCTAGATGGTTCGTTAAAGACCTACGCACCGCATCTGTTTTCACATTGGTGGCTTTAATGTATGTATAGGAAAATAGCTAGCGCTTTCAATGTTTTCTCAGTCGAGGCGAAAACACGGTGCAGCTTTGGCTCTATGCCTTTACCTCTTGTTATAGGCCTCCTGGACCTAGCTTACTACGAATATATATGTATATCTGCTAGACATTCAAAGGTTTTCAAGATGAAGAAGGTAAGGCTTATTGCTCTAAAGTCCTTCGCAGTATTAGGGCCTGCATTTGCCAGCCTTTGGTAATAAAGCCATGGACAACAAAATATTTTGCCAGGCTTTCTTCGTTTAAGAATGATATTAAATCGAATACTCCAACTCCATACGTATAATCAATCTCAGGACCAGTACCTGAGCAAAAGCTCATTATTCAGTTGTAAATCTCTTTCTAATAATTTCCCACAACTATAAGTGGAAAAAATCCAATTAAAACCGAGAATCAGTACAGTGCAACGGTGTCAGTTTAATTTTTTATTGAACACGTTTAACTTTAACAGGCAACCCATACCTATACTGACTTCTCGCACTCAATCGAAATTAATGATTTTCATCCTTGTTAACAACTCAAATACTTAAGGACACCGATTCGGTAAAATATACGAAGCACGACACTGATGAAAACCATTATCGTTGCTACTCCATTGGTATATCAATTTTTTTGTTTGAACGATTTCTTTTTTTTTTTTGCATTGTACGTCCTACCCATTTACTGTTTTATTGCATCGACAAGGATATTGAGTTTCACCTGTAAAAAAAAAAAAAAAAAAAAAACAAGTAGATTAGAAATGTAAGAGCAACAAAAGCAATACGAAATGCCCAAGTGACTTTACGTTGATGATCATTTCTATTTCCCATGTACACTCACCCACCGCCCACCATCAGTCGGATACACTACAACCGATGTTGTCTATCGATGGAATCAAGCACGTCAGCCTGTGGCCATTGCCGAGGATATGAAACTTTCGCAATTCGATTTGGTCGATTGTCCTGCCGGCAATACAACTGACACCGTGCACAAGTTAACCACCAAATCAACTGCGTCCAGAGCTCACCATCAACACTATCAGCAGAAGGAACAAATTAAGACAACGAGTGAGTATTAAAATCGTCTACTTTTATTATTGCATCCTTTTTTGTTGTTGTTGTTATTTGTGTGTAGTCCATGTGGTGGGTTTTATGTTGTCAATGGGAAGTTGCCTTCCATCCAGTTGTACTGCTACGCAGGAGTACGTTTAATTGTAGTTTGGAAAAACGTCAGCCAGAGCGTATATTGCGATTTATTTTACATCCTTGTATTCATCCTTTAAGAGGATGTTATTCCGCATGAAACAAGATAAACAAACTGAAACAACTGACACTTAATTTTGTGTTACTTAGCGTGCAATGCAATTTTCGTTGATTAGATGAATGTTTAATTTGTATTTACTGGCAACAAGTCGCATCGGTGAAATTGCAATCTGCAAGGACATTCGGGATGTTTGCTTTTGCAAATAAAAGAAAAACTCATTTTAATGAAGTTCATTAAGTCGCAGCGGTTTTTTATTTGAGTAACATGCGTTTAAACGATTTCAGGCTAAAAATTTTAAAATATTGTGCGACAAGATTGTGTTTGCTTTTAAGGGCATGAAAAATACAAGGGTTGAAGCCAAATCTTTCAAGGAAATATTTAATACGGCTTCCGAATGGAGATGCCATAGCATATACATACATATGTATACTTGGTTGGATAGGTTAGGTTGCAGTTGATGTCTCTACTACTATTTCCGCCTGGAATAGAATTATTTGGAAGACGAAAGACGAGATTAAGATTCAGCCTATGAATCCCGATTCGATCGACTTATTTACTTAATGCGAACCTCGTTTACCATTTGGGTTTCGAGATTGCATCTTTATTTTAGATTCATCTTTTCCTCTGAACGTTCCTCCAAGTGTTTCTGTCTCTGGTTAATTGCTTGGTCAAGTATTATCAACTTCCCTCGATGGACTACCAGTTTTTGTTAAACGTCGTTTTGGTGTGTGTTGTTCAACGTCGTTTTGGGCCTTCCTCTTTTGTTTTTTCCTTCTGCTTTTGCCTCCCAAAGTTCCTTTACCTCTGTCGATTTCATCAAACCACCGAAGTTTTTTATCTTTCATGGTTTTCTTCGTCGATTCCAAATTTAGTGTTTTTGTTATATCTTCGTTCCTCATCCTGTCGATTTTCCTTACTCCTAAATCGATCCTGAGATATTTCATCTCCATGGCTTGGATCTGGCTTTCCTGCTTTTTAGTAAGAGTAGATTAGCTCTTCTAAAAATTTGACTTCTTCCCAAAAATGGACTGTTAGGGATGGTGACTAGGAAGATTTTATAAAAATTTAGAAATTGGTGTAGTCCGTTTTCGGGAGGCATTTTGAACTATGATTGCCGACCACTGTGGTTTCGTTTCAATGCGAATGGCTGTACTAGCTGTCATTTGCCTACTCAAGATGTTGAGGGGTATATAGTGAAATAGAATGTCCAGTGATGCATAGGGAGTTGTACGAAGTGCTCTGCTCATACACAGACAAGCTGAACGTTGGATTTTACTTCGATAGACATCACGTAATTATCGGTCCTATAGGTACCGAGATGTAGAGCCAGCGAGTTATGCGAGATTGCAAACCCCACCTATTCCCGATAGTTCCTTTGAAATTGAAAAGTGCTACAGAAGGTTTCTTGACTCTGTCTTAAATATTAGGTTTCCATCCAGCTCATGACCATTAGCAATAAATGCGGGTGTATAACGCTTCCTCGAAGAGTTCCTCTGTTTGCAATCAGAACCAAAGTCGGGTGAATAATCCTCCTCTTAATCTCCTCTCCTTCATAATCCACTCTACTCAATGAATGAGGACGCTATGATGCTGAACACTGTAATTACAGTTCATTTTGTCATAATTCCAACGAACTAATGAATCGAAAATGTCACTCTGTCACCCGAGACTTCGACCTCAATCCATTCGGATAAGCAAGTTTGTCAATTTATTCGGAAAAATAAACAATTCCCAAATGTCCTACTTTGAAACACACAAATCCACTCACAAGCACTTCAGACATCCTTTAATCGTAAGATGAGACAGTTATCGATTCGGAATCAAAGATTTGCACATCCTCATATTGAGGATTATCCTTCGATTTGGGAATAGATTGCAATTCATATTCTGAGCAGAAACACATGTGTACACTTCTTGGGTTGATGGTGTCTGAATTTATCTTCACATATCCTTTAACTTTTATTGAGATATCAACATGTGAACTCTTCTCCCCCTTTCAGCTGCGGAATATTCAATGTTAATGGTCAACTTCCATCTGCAACGACATATGGGAAATTTTCTCATTCAGGTATACGGACCATGCTGCCTTCTTGTGGTGCTGTCATGGGTATCGTTTTGGCTTAATCGAGAGGCAACAGCAGACAGAGTGTCTCTGGGTATAACAACCGTGCTGACGATGACATTTCTTGGATTGGAAGCCAGAACTGATTTGCCAAAAGTACCATATCCAACAGCACTGGACTTTTTCGTTTTCTTATCGTTCGCCTTTATATTTGCGACTATTTTACAATTCGCCGTTGTGCACTACTTCACCAAGTATGGATCCGGTGAGTGTTACTTCATTATTGACGATCAGGACAGTGCCTCCGATACGGATCATGAAGATGAAGCGACACTAGGCAATCTAAGTGGAATCCCTTCAGAATTTAATGTCAGCACGGAGTCGAAAATCTACGAGGTCATACCACTATCCATGTGTTCATTTCCAATAACGCCATCTAATCGACGTCCTTATCGGTATTCGTGCTTTGGTTGGCACTGTTTCCGGAAGGATGAGAAACATAAAACTGCCAAAGAGCATTCAATTGAAGAGGAAGTGGTTCAATTGCGATCCGAAGGTAAGTCTTAAAACCATTTAAGGAAATATTCTCTGAAGTTTTTTTTTTATTTTACTTTCAGAGAGTAGTGTACCAACTCGCCGAGTCTCATCCTTTCGACAGCAGGAATCACAATTTAAGAAAAAACGAAAGCGTCAGCCGCAATTCAATTCAGTTTCGAAAATTGATCGAGCTTCAAGAGTGGTCTTTCCCTTGCTATTTTTGATCATAAATTTATTCTATTGGACAGCTTATCTTTCACGAAGCTCCAGAATCTTAACGGGCGTTGATTCAGGCTCTTGATGTTACCTTTTAGCAATTTAGACAAGTCCAAGAAGAAAACATGGAGTGAGACACAAAAACTGTGGATACAAAATTTCAGGCGTGTTCAACAACAAGATTATGATTTTATAAAACAGCGAATTGTTTATTTCTTCTTCTAAATTGCTAAAAGTAAAACCGAATGTCATAGTTCAATGGGCTTCTTAAAATGCTTTCCATTAGCATACAAGTTATATTTTTAAGTAAATTTGGTTCAAAGATCGAATACTGCCAAGTTAAGCATGGCTTTAATTATTTTACTAGATTAAACTAGGTTTTAAGTTTAAAATTGAGGATATTTCACGACGAATATCTCTGCAATTATTTCTCACCACCAGTTTATCAAACTGATGGCTATATAGACAGAATAGTATCAGAACAGTTAAATTAGTAGAGACAAAAGGCAAAAGGTATATATTTATGTAGGTATACCCCAGTTAACTTCAGTCGCTCCACGCAACGTTGTTTCGCTTTAATGTCGGTAAGTAAGTAAGTAAGTAAGCTAGATCCAAGTCAGGCTTCCTATTTTGGCAGCACTGTAAATCAAGCAACTGTCAATAAGCACCTGTTTTCAATAGCATATTTAAGTTCGTTACGTGAATCGTTTAACCACCACTTAACGCGTTAAAACTTTTCAATTGTTCTACAGAAATAACAATTCTGTATACTACTGAGAGAATAAAATGACTGTTTGGTATGCATTGTGGTCAGGCGGAGTCGTGGAACTTACTTTTTTGAAGATGATAAGTGGTCGGACTGTAATAGTCAATTATGAGCACTGTAGACCCACGATGACTGAGTATTTCTAGCACGAAATCGTATATATTGATGTGAAAGACATGTGGTTCCAACAAAACGATGCACATCGTCATTTCCATACATCGGGTGGAACGTTGGATGTACTGTTGACGTCAACTGGCGGCCAAAATCGTCCGATTTAACGTCGTTAGATTTCTTTTTGTTGGGTTACGTTAAAAGTCGCGTCAACGGCAAAAAGCCCAATACTTTGAAGCTACTAAAAACCAACATCCGCCGAGAAAAAATTTGGAACCTTAAATTGGATCACCCTTTATTATCGGTGAGTTGGAATACTGAGCATGAGATTTAAGGTTCGAATCCCAGAAAACACCAAAAAGATTTTTCATAATAATGATAAATGATAAACGTTAGAGAGCAATGAACAGAGAAAACTTCTCAATTTGGTTTTGGGCCTTAAACTGTAGATCCCTGCCATTTATGTGAAAAAATATAACACGCACAACACGAATGGCCCTGGACCACATACGATCTGTAGCGCCAAATATTTTTATTTGTATATGAAGTTCGGTGACCCCGATAATAGGCTTGGAGGCTGCATTAGCGCAGGTGTGCATTGCGCCTGTGCTACCAAGGCATGTTAGTCTAGGTGACTAGTTTGCTCAACTTCTTTAATCAATTTTCGAATTGATGACTCATTAGGAACATCATTTCGACTGAAAATTCAACGAAATTTGTGAACTGAGCCAAAATGTACTCATTTTTAGGGTATCGTATACAAATGATGGAAAATTATTGCTTACGCTCGTGCGTCCATCCTCTGGTCTGTCTGTCACAATATTCTAGCTCCAAAGCTGCAATGTAGTGACCCAAATAATAACGTCAAAAAAACAAATACAAATTCTTGGCGCAACGGACCGTATGTGGTCCAGGGCCTAGCTTCTCGCGACCATTCGTGTTGTGCGTGTTATATTTTTCACACAAATGGAAGGGACCTACAGTTTAGAGCCATATCCGAAAGGCAAATTGAGAAGCTTTCTCTTGACAATTATTACTCTCGGACGTTTGTCAGACATTCGCGAGAGGTGGGACCGTGAAAAACTTTTTTGGTGTTCTCTGGGATTCGAACCTCGAACCTCACGCTCAGCGATCCAACGCACTAACCACTTGAGCCACGGCGCCCACGTGTTAAGAAATACCGTTGCAAGAAGCGGTCATCATTGATTGTAACGTGAGCTCCTGCCTCATTTTTAAGTAAAAAGGGTAAAAAGTAAAACCGCAATCTCCGCGAACTGACAAATTTGGGTCTTCAATAACACTGGCCTAAATTGCGCCGGTATTTTTTTCGTTACGCACTGGTCTCATTCTTATTGTTGGCCTAATGTCATATAGCTTTATACTAATACGAAATCTACCCACAACCCACATTCAAGCAGAATGATTCGAGAAC
The DNA here is from genome assembly GCA_946965025.1 of Blera fallax. Classification (NCBI taxonomy): domain Eukaryota; kingdom Metazoa; phylum Arthropoda; class Insecta; order Diptera; family Syrphidae; genus Blera; species Blera fallax. The sequence continues at coordinate 23,428,266 of OX337245.1, read as the reverse complement.
TAAACTACTTCCCCAGAGTTTTGACACTGTCTGTAGAAGCTTAGGAGATAATATTGTGGGCCTTCTTTTATAATGTTGGAACCCATAGTACCGACAGATTCTGAATCGCATAACTACAATTCACACTCGATTTTATTAAATGACTTTCATTTTTTCGCATAGTCGAAATGGGAACCAAAAGCCGTCATAAATAAGCGCCATTACACGATTGTTGTCCTTTTTGCAATCATTCTGCCAATATATTGCTTATGTCATCTATTTTTTTTTTTTTTTATTTCCGCAATGTATATCCAGATCCCCCTCCATAGAATTTGCCACTGCATAGGAGCAGGTGACAGTCAGTTCAAACAAATCCTCTCTGTACAGAGGCATCCATACAAAAATAATAAAGGCATCTACTATGTGTTAGGTATTGTCCTCTTACCCATTCTATAAGGTATTTTGATTTATAGCTCAAATGCGTGGCAATTACATTTCAAATTATGTACGAGTATCTTTAAAATACGCGTCCATGTTTGGCAGTCCCTCCAAGGATTCTTATTTAAAAAAAATTCGGCTTTTCAACGTGTGCTTGAATTTGTGAACAGTGAACGATTTTGTGGAGTTAATTATAATCTTTGTCCTGTAATGTCCTTAATATTTATTACAGACTTTACTTTAAAATTAAATCGAATAGACTACACAAAACAGCACAAATATTAATTTGTTTCTGCAATAAAATTTAAAGAAAGTAATTTAACTTAAAAATGTTTATGAATAGCATAAAAAATTCAAATAAAATTAGATATTTATGTTAAATATAATTACAGAAGAAAAAACTTTTAAAAAGATGACCATTAGTAGGTTTAGGTACAATAAATTCAATAAAATTACCGTCTTATATTTTTAAAACATGTACATACGTATATATGACTTGAAAATGAATTGTTAACTTGGAAATATACCTACATGTAATAAAATGTTGTGTAAATTGGATTCACTCCTTTTGAACTCCTTATTCATCGACTAGGGCGAGAACTTCTTAAATACTTTATTTTTGTACTTTTTATAAATATAAAGAAACATACATAAGTCAACAGGCCGAAGGAAACCATAACTTCAGCTAACAAGCTTCCCAAGCGTACTTTCTAACGCAGCTTAGGTCATTTAGTGAGAAATGACGAGGAGTTCCTATATGCCTAGAGTCCAACATATCATAACACTAGGCTCAGGCTTTATTCCAAGAGGAGACTTCAAAACTAAAAACACCAACTGGGAACCGAGACTTATAAACAAAAAAAGAACAAATCTACTACCTCGAACCATGTTGAAACTAGAGAACCCACACAAAGGCCCACTCGCACCCGAAAAATACTTACTTACGTGAGCTTGATCTAGCTGCCTCCAGTTCCCCAAGGTAAGTTGGTTCCGTTTCACTTGCATGCGTCACCTGAACCGCGATCTTTCTCTACTGCGCCCTTCCTAGGGGGTGGATTCGAAGATTTTCCGGGCTAGAGCATTGGTATCATCTATACGCTCTATGTACCCCAGCTATCTCAGTCGTTGGGCCTTCACTCTTCTGACCAAGCCGATGTCGCTGTAAAGCCCTATGCAGAACTGTGCATATTTCACTGTGTAAAATATATCTTTGCTTTGAACTTCATAGACGCCGATTTTGAATTTGTGGTCAAGTTATACCAGAGTTGACTGTCACACTAAGAAGATGCATGGCTGAATGGGATTCAGCAGACTTGTATTATTTCCGTAAAAGGTGGTGGACTACATGCACGAGATTGTTGTTCAAGCAAGATGTAATGAGGGTTCTGTCATCAGGGAATCTAAGAAATATCAATTGAATAGAATTGAAGATAGTTTTTTCATTTTCCCATTAAGTTTATGTGGCAATCTGTTGCATGTTATTAGGGCTCGGGAGGGCCATGGCTCTTGATTTCCCATATTATTCTACGGTTGACACCCATTGCGTACATATCCCATGAGGTCCGTTGTTAAGCGCCATCTACGAAAACCATACTACCGATCAAATATTAGTATGTACTACTCGTAGTATTTGATTATGTTGCCTTTACTGTTTTCAGCACTTTCCGTAGATTGTGCTGGTTGGGCTACAGGACTAAAGATTGCGGCATGCATTTCCTTACCTTCTTGGGAATTGGTTCAACGGAAGCTCTTTTCCAGTAGACAGAAAAAAGCCAATAAAAACTACGTGGTTCTTTTGGTGCATCGTTTTTGAAAACCGATTTTTTGCACATCAAAAATGTAAGTAAGCACCAGGACAGTCGGTGGCTCTACTTGCTCCGGATCTAGTCGAATTTTTTGAAAACTGAAACATCAAGTGGTCTAACGTATGTACATACATACATATGTATATTGTGTATCGAAAAAGAAACTAATTTTGTTCCCATGAAGTAAAGAATTGTATAAGGATCAGGATTGCACTCAGCTGGCCGAAAACGCAAAGTGAGCTACCCCCAAGGAGACACAAAAGACAAGAAATAGCGATACTTATATTAAGATTTTTTATTCAATTATATCGATTATATCGACTGCCAACTTCTGAATGAGAATGCTATTATTAAGGCGATTAATTACATCACGCTTTCCGAATTAAATAACTAATAAGATTGCTTTTCAGGAGCGACAACAATAAACATATTCACAAGTGATTCAACATTCGTTTTTATTTTTGTGTAAATCCAAAATCGTTTTGCTCCGTTTTCCTTGGGTTTATACTCGCACATTTGATAATAAAGTAATAATTAAAAAATAAATTGCTTATTTGATTTTCAAAAATAAATAACGCAACGCATCGACTTAGGTTTCGTAGGGTGCTTGAATTTTATTCATTTGAAGAAGAATTAGAAATTAATTGGTTTACCAAACGAAGCGGCGATGTTAGCTTCTCTGAGGGCCTCAGAGCACGTCTGTAAAAAAAAATGACAAATACATAACGCAAACTTAAAAGGAAAGTATTTTAGTAACTTACAGGATGGGCATGACAGACACGAGCAACATCTTCCGCTGACGCACCATATTCCATAGCTAGAGCTGCTTCATTGATCATTTCACCAGCCGCCTAAAAGAAAACAAAAGTTAGGAAATGTAAATTGAATTTGGAATTTAACGTACCGGTCCAATGATATGTGTTCCCAAAATTTTGTCTGTCGCCTTATCAGCCAACACTTTGACAAATCCCTCGGTCTCGTTGTTAGTCTTCGCCCTAGAATTAGCAAGGAATGGGAATTTTCCGATCTTGTACTGAACTCCTTCTTGCTTAAGAGTCTCTTCGGTTTTTCCAACCCACGCGACTTCAGGATGTGTATACACTACACTTGGTACGCAGTTATAATCGATGTGCACATGACCACCCATAATTCCTTCAGCACAAGCGGAACCTTCATCTTCAGCCTTGTGGGCCAACATTGGACCGTGAATACAATCACCGATGGCATAGATGTTGGGTACAACCGTTTGCAATTTGGCGTTCACTGGAATCCGCCCCTTATCATCCTTTACGATACCAACTTTGTCCAATCCCAAACCATCGGTATATGGCCGGCGACCAACGCAAACAAGAAGAACATCACATGTCAGGTCTTCCTTTGCACCAGACTTAACATTCTCAACAGATACAGTAACTCCGCTGCCAGACTTTGTAGCTCCAGTCACCTTAGTTCCAAGTTTGAATTCCATTTTCTGCTTGGCAAGAATTTTCTGGAAGGTTTTTGAGACTTCACCGTCAATGCCTACGCCACCGATTGTATCTAAGAATTCAACGGCAGTAACTTGAGCTCCAAGACGTCCCCACACCGACCCAAGTTCCAAACCGATAACACCAGCTCCAATTATGATCATTTTCTTTGGCACTTGCTTTAGGGAAAGGGCACCAGTACTGGAAACAATAATTTGCTCATCGATCTAAGGACAAAAAAAATTAAAGCAATTAGTAGAATTAAAGTATGTAATGCGCGCGCTTTAAAAGAGGGCTTCAAATGTATAAATCGTAGGAGACAAATTTTTAAAAAAGTGGCTCTACAAGTGGGAAAATAACTTTCCAAAGAAAATGCGTCGCGTTCCAAATTTTATTATTTAGTTAAGCATTTAGATTTCGAGCAAAAGCGATCAATTTTTCATAACGTTTTGCAGGGATGCTCTCATATGTTGGATGCTAAGCGTGCATTGTACTAAATTTGTACTTTTATTAGTCAAGATTTTGTTCCACCGTTGACAAACACATTCCAAATTCCAATATTACTCTCGGACGTACAGTTACACACCCGATTACAGCCAGAATAAATGAATCGTTTGATGCGGTTTCCAAGCTGGTGGAATTACCGGACCTCATGTCTTCAAAAATGAAGCGAATTGGAGATCTTAACAAAAGAATTATGGGCTTTCTACGTGCAGTAAATTTGTATCAAATTAAAACTGAAGTGGTGATATAGTTATGAAAAATGCGAAAAAGTGTTTTCTTGTCTTTTCTCTTATGAAAAATAACGGAACTTTTCAACTTATCATAAAATTGTTTGCATTTTCATTACTCTTTCGGGTAAAACCGATTACTTGCAAATAAAATTATTTTATTCTTAAAAAATGCAAATACAGGGATGGTGACATAGTTATGAAATGGAGTGTATATTTGAAGAATTTAATATCGAACTTTAAATTGTTTGTTCATACTACGAAAGAAAGAAAATTTTGACGAAACCAATTCTTTCCCTTTAGATGCAAATGTGTTCTATTGTATTAAATGCAAAACTCTTATTATCTGTGCTGAACTGTAAGGGGAATAGAGAATAACGGGCATTGAACATTGCCGAGCGAACTGAACAAATCCAAAACAGATTGATCGCACAGATTGAGTATGTGATTATGACATGCAATTAATGTTTTTTTTTTCTTTTGAACTTTCACTTCATGTACCCATTTTATTGACAAATCCTAAAATTTTGAATAAGAATTGCGAGAGGAAAATCAGCGTAAAGATTACTATTGTAAACATAAAAATACTCTGTTTAGGACTTTCACGTTTTTTTCTCAACTGGTTTACAAAACTTTCCACTAGTTGGTAAAATGTACGAAAAGAGTGGAAATTCTAAAAAGGAGAACAAATAATTAGTGCGCTTAAACTGTCGACGCGCAAATAATGACTTTCGGAGTCGAATTTAGGTGCAGGGAGGACGAGGGAGAGCAAAACCAATATCTAATTGCGTGTGACTGGTTGTTTGTTTCTAATCGCGACAAAAATCCAAAACAAAACTCTCTGCCTACTCAGATTATCATAACTAATTTAACATCACACATACAAATAGTTTAGCAGTTATAGTACTTAATAGTAGTTACTATTGTAACTTTATTATTATTATTATTATAATTTATTAACAAATAATTAGAAATTAAAATGGTAACAGAATAAACTGAGCGCTAGCTGCAGAGGCTTTCGGCTCTATGATAACTTAAGGTATAATTAACATATTGAACTAATTAATGTGAAGTTAAATGATCTATTTCTTGAAATATTGATATTCAGTTTTTTTATGACAATGTTGATTGTATTAATGTTTCATGGCTGGTGTTTCTTAAAAACTCGTAGATAGATGAGGAGGTAGTCGACAGTTGTTGGGTGAATTGTGTGCTGGTTGGGCATTCTCCATTGCCTAAGATGTGATTTATGTCTATATTTTCGTTGCAGACTATGGGCCTTACCGCGAGATTCTATTCGCAAAAAGTCTATTCGACTTTTGTCGATTCTATTAAGCTCAAAATTGGTACCGGCGATTGCAGTAGAATTGCTGAAATGGAATCGACTTTCTGCAATAGAATCGACTTTCTGAAATAGAAAAGAAAAAGCTGAGCTTTCAACTCAAATGTCAAATCTCCGTCTGTTTTGTTGGTGTGTACAAAGAAGTAGTTGGTTTCAATATTACAAGGGCAATTTTAATCTCAAAATAATGAGTTTTATTTGGCTAAATGTATTTGAGGATTAATTAGAGAATGTACGACAAGTTGAAATACTGACAACACTTCGACACAGAAGAGTGAAGATTAAAATTGCTTTGAAATAATTGTTGTGTGTGTGTGTGATAGGACTTCTTCGGTTCCCACAATTATAAAACTATTGAGATTCTGCATTAGGAATGACTATAACCTTTCCCTTGGGCATTCAACAGTATCTATTGTCTTAAGCGAGCTCATCGATGTACATATGTAGTTGAAGAATATACATACATATTTGTCCTAAGTGGATCAAGTTTCAATACACGCGAGAAGAAGAGGAATCCAAATTGTTCTTTAACGAGAAGACTGGAGCTCCGGGTATGCAAAGACAAATTCATTTTGCTACAAGCGGATTTTTTTTCTAATAAGCAGACCTATTTCTCCATTTGCCGTCTATTCGTAAATTCTCTCTATTTTATGTAAAAATTGTATCAATTTACATAAAAAACGATGTAAATTGAATATAACTCAAAATAAACATGCTTATTTTCGTCGTTATTCGTTTTTTTCTTTGTTTAGAGTCCTTTCAAACAAAAGTCGACCAGGAATTTCCGATAGAATTGAAAATTCTATTAAATAGAAAAATATCGATACCAATAGAAACTCGCGGTACCGATAATCGACTTCAATTCTATTGAACTTTTGACAATTCTATCAACAGAAAAGCTTCGATACCAATAGAAACTCGCAGTACCGATAGATCGAATTTAATTCTATTCGACTTTAATTCTATTGCGAATAGAATCTCGCGGTTAGGCCCTAAGACATTTTGGTTGATTTGCTTTGGAAGAATGTGATTGTGTGTAGTCGCTGTATGAACCAGACGTAATCTGGTAAAATTTGATTTCATTAGCTTTGACATAGAGGTGGGGTAGGTCGGATGAGATCTTTAACTTTAACTTAAGGAAAGCAATACTGTAGGGTAGTTGTAAAAGCATTCTGTGTCCCCATCAGCATTGTTTCAGAGTCTTCAAAACATAAAATATTTTTTTTATTTCTTTATTCTAGAGATCATCGTTTACAAGAAAAAAAATAAAAGTAAACCTAAAAATAAAACTAAGGAAAATAATAACTAATATTTAGAATTTGCATCAAATAATCAAAAGTTAATCGCTTTGCCAAATGCTGACACCAAGCAGGCTTCTTTAACTGCTTCGGAATAGGTCTGAAAATAAATTTTTTTTAAATAAACACAACCAGAACTACTACGTTCACTCTAGCCTACTGGATGGGCATGACAGACACGTGCAAGATCTTCAGGCGTGCCACCGTATTGCATAAGAAGTCCACATTCACCAATAATTTCAGAAGCATGCTGCATACAAAGAAAATGCATAATACATATGTACGTCAATAAAGAGAAAATTTAATTTCAATTACAGGTCCAATGATATGCACTGCCAATATTTTTTTTGTCTTCTCGTCACTTATGACCTTAACAAAACCTAAGGGTTCGTTGTTAGTTTTTGCTCTAGAATTAGCTAGAAACGGAAATTTCCCAACTTTAAAGGCAACTTTTTTATCTTTAAGCATCTGTTCGTTTGGTCCAATCCAAGCTATCTCAGGATGTGAGAACATAATGCTTGGCAAGACATCATAATTAACTTCACACAAATGACCAGCTATTCCATCAGCGCAAGCCTCACCTTCTACTTCAGCCTTGTTAGCCAACTGTGGACCATGAATACAATCACCAATAGCATATATATTCGGTACAGTAGTTTGGAATTTATCATTCACTGGAATTGTTCCCGTTTTATGTAATTCTATTTTAACATTTTCCAATCCCAAGTTTTTGGTATTTGGACGACGACCAATGGCGATGAAAAGGCAATCTGCGGTCAATTCTTCAGTTTTTCCATCCTTTTTATTCTCAATTATTACTTTTGCGGTGTTGCCAGTCTTTTCGATAGCACTAACCTTACATTCAAATTTGAATTTGACTCCTGACTTCATGATAACCTTTTTAAATACATCTATGACGTCGTAATCCATGAAAAAACCACCAACGTACTTAGTTGCATCAACTGCTATTACTTCGCTTCCAAGACGTGCCCATGCTGCTGCTAGTTCTATGCCAATAATTCCACAACCAATCAGGATCATTTTCTTAGGAAGTCTTTTGAGTGAAAGGATTTCATTGCTGGACACCACGATTTCTTCATCCATCTGAAGAAGGGAAATGAAGAAAAGGATAGGTGACAAGGAAATAAAAGGGTAAATGACAAGGAAACAAATGGAACAAAGGATATTAACGAGGTTAAGTGTGATGCTTAAGAGTCGGATGTTTAAGAACCTGTTGCCTATAGCGTGACTGAGAATTAAGTTAGATTCAAGAGGAGGTTGTAAGATAAGTCATGAAGCATCATTTGGATCTCATGGATCGATTGTGGAAGGTAGAATAAAATGCCCTTGAAAAAAGTTATCAAAAGTGAGTTGTTAGCAAATTTCCTGAACCAGTGCGATTGCAAAATGAATTTAAGAATGGCTTTGATGGCATTATTTTCAGGTCGAACAGGCTGTCAAACAGTGCTGCTTGTCAAGAGCATTTTTTCCGATTCTGCTGAGACTTGGGGATAGGCAGAGTAAGTAGACAGTGACATTTTCTGCATACACATCTCTGAGTATTCTATTACTGAATGTTTCCGATCAGAGTTCCTGCCAGCTAGATTGTCGTTCATCTCGTTACCAAAAACCGAGCTGCTTTTCTTAGCTCATTCCGAGTTAATGACTTTAAATTTTATCACTCGCCAACCGCTTCGATTTCCATTTGGCTGCCTATGTACGAGTTCATGTCTACATTTTCTTGTCGAGTTGTTAACAAGTGGGACACTTTTAAGACGAAATTCCATAGATCGAGTGGTGTTAACGCAAATATTGTTTAGAGAACTGCGGGCGGAGTACTTATGAGGCTGGATTATTCTCTGACCTCTCAATCGTGCCATAACATAGCCGCCATTGCTACTGAGATCAGCTAATTGCATAGTAATTTTGACCTAAAAAAGAAGGAAGCAGTGACTAAAAAATTAAATGGAATGGAATTTTTGGAGTTAGAAAAAGAAGTTTAAGGGACTGTGATAGAATGACTGCCATATGATTGCTGGGCACATACATTCGATAATAGCATGTCTCCGTTTCAATTCTTTTCCCAAAGATTTTGTAATTATGAACACATAGTGTTTTGTAAGGTGTTTCTCTCCAGTTCAAGTCACGGTTTAAATATTTGGACTGTTTCCCAATTATTGTTTGAATTCCATGTACGAAAGACGGTGGACATCTTTTTCTAGTGCATATGCCTGCCTCCGTTCTTTTCGCATTGACGTTCAATCCTCATTTCTTATCCCAGTTGCTCAGTATATTTTAAGCCGTTTGTAACAAAAAAAAAAAGAAAAAAGCCGATTGTAACAATCTGATATCATTAGAAACTTACTGAATATACGCAGCAACTTGCTGTTTTCTGCAGTATTTCATTTGCTGCTAAGATCCATAGTAGAGGTTCCCCTAAGGGACTTAACATCCAAATTTCAAGGTAATGCGCTTCGTTTTGACATTGCTCTCCACCCAGTCTGACAGACATGAATCTATGTGCAAGAGGTCTATAGCTTGTCCGATACAACTTTAACTTTTATCTTGTTGAGGGGTCCTTCGATAATTGACAAAATTTACACTCTCTGACAGATTCTGGGAGGAAATTCAAGATGTCCACATTGATACTCACCACATGTTTATCGATTTTTATTTATGGAGACAAGCTATATTTTTTGTTTTGGCATCCCTGTCAAACTCGTCCGGTTTTGCTTGATGGCCTTTCAGCTCTAAATAAGGGCAAAACTAAGTACACATGTATGTATATGCTGTCAACAAAAATGGACACACAACAACGACGAAGCAGACAGAACGTCAGAGACTACAGCCATAACTTTGGGTAGTAAGGCACTTTGTCCACCTTGGCTCTACTATAAATTTTGAAAGTAAACATATTTCACAAATAAAACGTAGGAAATTCTATGCGAAACGCCAACCATCCCATTCCTTTTTTAGGCGCTGAAGCATAAAGTCTATCGAAAGCCGATAAAGATATTCTCGGTCGTTTCGAGAAAAATATTCGGTTCCCTTTGCATTGACGGGCTTCGAAGGAGAAGATTTCACGACGAACTTTCCGAGCTGTAGAGGGACATCTACATAATCAAAAAACTACGCATCAGTCGCCTAAGATGGCTAGGGCATGTAGAGCGCATGGACACAAATGCTTCGGCCTGTAGAGTCGTCAAATCTAACCGGGAAGCACAACACAGTAGAGGACTACCTCGCTTAACCCTTTGTTGCCCAAATTATTTTTTTTTTAATTTTAAAAACAAACAATTTAATACGATTTCTTAAACCTTCTAAACAAAATATTAACCTAGGAAAAAAAATTTGCACACACAACCACTAGGACACTAGAGAAAATTTGTTGATTTGGTGGTTTTATAATGCAACCACCGGGCAACAAAGGGTTAAGGTGGCGCACACAAGTAGAACGGAACCTCAACCAACTTGGAGTGCGCAACTGGAGGCAGATAGTTAAGGACCGGGCTAACTGGAAAGGCTTGTTGGTTGAGGCCCGGGTTCACCCCGAAATGAAGCGCCTCCTGAATAAGTAAGCGCATATGTATAAAAATGCCTTCGAGCTTGCATGCAGATGTACAGGAGCGCACATTCGGGCTGCAAACAAGAGACCGAATTTCGCCTACGCCAAAATTAAGGGCATTCACTTCTTCAGTTGTTATGCCCAACCGAGCGCAACCATGGCAGAGTACCAACAGATGTTGGAGGCGCGAATGCCTATCGAGCTAGAGGTCAAAGTAGCAGCATCAATATACAATGACGAAAACCGGGAGAGAAGAGCCATCAGAGCAGCTGCCGAAATATAATGGCAACGGCGATGGAACCCATCAGAAAACGGCCGATGGACATACAAACTGCTGCCGAACATAAAAGAATGGACCACAAGAAAACACGGAAGTAAACTTCTACCTTACCCAATTTCTAACGGGACATGGAAGCTTCCGGGAATTCCTCTACAAATACGACATTGCAGACGATCCATTATCTCGTCATTGTGAAGGAAAAATCCAGAAATTGACCGGTAGTACCGTAGGGGGAATCACAGGACAGGGATGGGGGGGTGTTTTAGCCACGTAAACATGCAGGAGCATGGAATCCATAAAGGATTTCACCCCTCCAGCGCATCAAAAAAAAAAAAAAAAACATTCGGGCTTTCGGCATTATGTCTCTAACAAGAGGCTATCGGATTCTTCCCGTGAGTGAGGATTAATTCGCACAATCAGCTAATATCAGGAACGATTTAGTCTCTAGACTTATTTTATCTTATATTTTGGAAATTCACTAAAATGTTTACATGTACTACCTGCGGCCTTCTTGTATCTAAGGGCACATAGCTACTTATTAGACAGGACCACTGACAAGAGAATCCTCTACAATCCCAGGCACTCGGTGAACGAATGTCCTAATTTATATATTGCACAAGCGTAACAAGCGTGAGGTTCGAGGTTCGAATCCCAGAGAACACCAAAAAGTTTTTTACGGTCCTACCTCTCGCGAATGTCTGACAAACGTCCGAGAGTAATAACTGTCAAGAGAAAGCTTCTCAATTTTCCTTTCGGATATGGCTCTAAACTGTAGGTCCCTTCGTGACACGTGACACGCACAACACGAATGGTCGCGAGAAGCTAGGCCCTGGACCACATACGGTCCGTTGCGCCAAGAATTTGCATTTACAAGCGTAACTGACAGGGAATCAAAAAATTATTTGCGAAAAATACAGGTGGCTCGATGTGGTTTAAGCTAACGATTAGGTCTAGTTTAGGGATTTTTTTATTATTATTATTGGTAGCTTTAGTTTAGTATCAAAAAAAAAAAAATGTCACCGGTCTCTCTAAGAAAAATATTATTTATATTGTATTATTATTTTGACGCAGCTTGAATATGTATCTGCACACTAGTATGTGAGATCCTGCAAACTTTTACTTGGCCAATTTTAAATTTTTTTTTTCTGGTCTCATTTCACCAAAGAAAAAATACCATCATATCTCCGAAAACGAGATTGAACGACACCGGATTTTCTTTCAAGCTTTCAGTTATGACGATAAAAAAAAACTTTTTACATCTAGAAAAGACCGAAATTTTTTCACAAACCTTAGCAAAACTAAGAAGTATTCCAAAGCCTTGTCAGGTAATCAAAAATAAGAATTTTCACATTTATATCTCAAAAATGAAATAATTACTCGTGTGTATTTGTAGTTCATTGGCTGATCTTACGTTTACCTACCTTGAATGTTAAGAATTTAATTTAATTGTCTGCCTGCACAGTGAATACAAAGATGCATATGTCTTTATTAAATCTCTTACCCCCTTGCAAATTTGTCTTAGTCCCGAATCAACCATACATCATTTATACAAAAAACATTCTTAGCCCATTTGTCTTTTTGAAAGTGTTCCAAACTCACCTCAATTCCAGGGAAGGGAGTAACAACCGACCCTGTAGCAATCATGATGTTCTTGGTATTAACTGTTTGCTTAGTGCCATCTTTTCCTGTGACTTCAACGGTATTTGGTGATTGGATAGTAGCGGTTCCGGTCAATTGTGTGACTTTGTTCTTTTTAAAAAGCTGTGCAATACCACTAGTAAGCGACTTAACCACATTTGCTTTCATTCCCATGAGTTTATCTAAATTCAATTCAACACCGCTTACGTTAATACCCCTTTCGGCCAGACCACCATGACTTGCCATCTCATACAGATAAGAGTTGTTAAGCAGAGCTTTGGATGGAATGCAACCGACATTCAGGCATGTTCCACCCAATGTGGGAAACTTTTCGACGTTAACAGTCTGCAAGAGACTTCCCATCATTAATAATATACCTTTTATATTATTTACCCGGTGCTTACCTTTAATCCCAATTGTGCTGCTTTAATAGAGCCAACATATCCACCAGGACCCGAACCAATCACCACCAAATCTGCATCTACTGTTGACGAATATAAACGACCATTTAATGCTCCCAGAATCGCTCCATTTGTCTTTAATGAAGTCTGCAAGAAATACATAACTCATTAATGATCTTGTCGAACGATATGATAAGCATAATTTCAAGGTTAATGCGGTTAGGCGATATCAGATGGTTAAAATAAACAATTCCCGTGATTAATACTTCACTCGTGAGTTAATGGAAACGATGAAACTAAATAAAACTTCTGCACTATCCAAGTGGCAGCAAGTGCACCAAAACGAGGTTATTGGGATTGCATAATCCGCAAACTTTGTGGGCCCTTTAGGGGGGACTAAGTCAATGCAACTCACCTTATTAGCCACACTTATGGCACTTCTTAGACTGCACTGCATTTTGTTTCAATAAAATGAAAAAGAGCTCGCGTACTATAAAAAATTTCGTTTGGTTCGCCCGCGAAAAATCGTATTCTTCTCCAATTCCTCGTTTGTATAATGGGGAGAAAAAAAAAGAAAATATTCCGGTGTAGCCCACAACTTACCACCACCTTTCACCAATGACGTTTAAAAAGTGAACGGATCAGATGACATTTCTGTGTGGAATGGTTGCTAACACTGCTTTCAAATACAACAAATCAGGAATTCCATTTGAAATGAAAAATTGTGCTTACTGGATAATTAATAAAGAATAGTGAACAGTTAATTTAAAAAAAAAAAAAAACTATCTGCTAAAAAATCAGTTACCAGAAAGCAGATTATTATCAGTCTGATTTAGAAACATGCTTTAAAGACTAATTAAATATAGCAACCTACCAACATGGTTCGTAAGCAATAAATATTAATTATTTATAAGCAAACTGTGTAAGAACCGCAGTCGATGGTAAAGATGTGGAGAGCACACTTCCATTGAACATGGAGGAGGATAACCAACAGTTCAAATGAAGTTAAGACAGGGATATGTAGACTTAAGTCCCATAAAGCTACAGGAGCTGACGGTGCGCTTACAAAGATTTTTTTTTAATTTTTGTAAAAAGGGGAATCTTGCATATGCAAGTTATGCGGTAGTGTCAGATTTTTACTAAACCTTACCTCTGCTAACCCGCACACCGAGAGACTAACGACTGCTTAATTTGTATTTGGGTTATAGTGTGTAAACCGCTTTTCCATTACACACCGTTACATGTAGAGCTGGTGAAAGCTCCTCGGGGGGTAGGCATACTAGAAGAAAACCTCGCTTATGTGCGGCTCACAAGTGGAAAGGGACCTTAACCAACTTATTCTAGAAAACCCTGAGCTGATTGGAAGTGATTGTTGGTTGAGGCTTCGGTTCATTCCGGACTGCATCACCTTCTAAGTAAGTTACGTGTACAATAACATCAACATGTTACAGGATGTACCCTCAAATTTTCCCCAAAATAGTACATTTTAATACTTTTCGATTATTTCCTGTGAAACTACATACACTGGCTTAGAAGCTAACATGCAATAATATACGGCAAGTACGATGGACTACAGTGTTTTTCGAGAAAATGAATCAAATTTTAAGTTCAACCAAATTAATTTAAGCGAACTGTATCGCACATGTAAAAACATAAATAACAAAAAAGATTCGGAGAAGTTAAACATTAAAATCGTATTAGACTGTTTTGATATAATTGGTCCGTTGATTGTTGAAATTATAAATAAGTCTTTCTTGCATGGAGAATTTCCACAACATTTTAAGGAATCTACTATTATTCCAATACCGAAAGAAAACAATGCAACGAAGTGTGAAAGTTTTCGACCCATAAATATGATGCCAGTTGTCGAAAAAGTTATTGAAAAAACAGCATATAATCAATTTTTTAAATTTATTGTGGATAATAATATTTTAATTGAAAACCAGTCCGGCTTCAGACCGGGTCATTCCTGTGAAACGTCGTTAAATTGGCTAATCATGAATTTAAAACAACAAAGACACGATGGCAATGTGATAATAGCAGTTTTTCTTGACTTTCAAAGGGCTTTTGAGACTATTGATCGTGAAATTCTAGTGGAAAAGCTATCCAAATACGGTGTAAAAGAAGCGGAATTAAAGTGGTTTAAATCTTACCTTAATAACAGAACGCAGCGAACTAAAATAGGAAATGTGTTATCGTCGACATTGCAAACGATTTTTGGTGTACCTCAAGGTACTATATTTGGTCCTCTGTTGTTCCTTCTGTATATTAACGAAGTAAATAAAGTGCTTAAATATTGTAAAATATCATTGTTTGCAGATGATGCCTTAATGTTTGTGTGTGGTAAAGAAATTAATGTGATTTTACAAAATCTTAAACATGATTTAATCAATTTGTGTAAATGGCTCGAAATGAATAAACTCAAACTCAATGTTAAAAAAACTAAATGTATGGTGTTAAGTGCGGATATTGCTTTAAATTTGTATGTGAATGGAGAATCCATAGAACAAGTCAGTGAAACTAAGTATCTTGGCATAATTTTAGATAACGGACTCAATTTCAAAAATCATATGAACTACGTGACAAAAAAGATATCTAAAAAAATTGGTTTTCTGAGAAGAATTCGTAAAAATGTAACTTTAATCTGTGCTATAAATATTTATAATACCATAATAACACTTTGAATTTTGCTCTACAATTTTGTTTATGGGAAATGTCGAAAACATAAGAAAACTTCAAACTCTGCAAAATAAAGCAATGCGAATTATCCTTAAATGTAATTTGTATACATCAATTGAATGGATGTTGTCATGCCTACGGTGGATGAGTATTAACCAGCGCATAACATTCAACGCAATACTGTTCGTGTTCAAGATCAAGCATAATTTGGTCCCCAACTACCTTTCATCGAACTTACGGTATATCCAAGATGTTCAACCTTATAACTTGAGATCGAACTCAAATTTCCGACTGCAGTTTTATAGAGACACCAGAACACAAAATATGCTGATGTATAAAGGGCTTAAATTATTTAATGAACTACCAAGTGAAATCAAGGCTCAAAATGTTTTCAGAATATTTAAAAAAATGTTAGCTAGCCATATTAAAACAAATGTACCTTGATAACGAATCTCTTTTTATAATAATTGCTAATAAATGTTAAAGTAAATGCTAGTCATTGTAAATAATAATTGTAAATAATAATTGTAAAATAATAATTGTAAATTGAATTCAATAGTAATACAAACTAAATAAATAAACATACAATACAATATATACGTCTTGAAATCCAACACTATTCCTGTTATGCATAACACACGGCCACTGTTTTTATATATCCAGGCGAACGCATTAAAATTCCGGATTTTAGCATAGCCTTAGCTGAAATCGTAGACGCCAACGTTAATTAAACCTGAAGAATAGTTATACTGACGCCTGGATCATACTTACCCAAGATAGGTAACTACATATCTTGCTCTACATATCTATAATTTACCAACAAAATTCCAATGCGATTGAAAACCAATCTTGCCCCGAGGTACTACCTAGTTGCACTGACAGTTGGTACACTGAAATTTTTCAAGAAACTTTTAGAAGCCTGCGTCTCCCAGATGTATATATCTACCCCTCGAATTCAATAAATCGTGAGAGAAACAATTAGTCAAACAATAATTGAAGATCTTTATTTATTCATAACGATGAAGCTACCACTCCTATCTACCTACCTACCTAACTTATTATTATTGAAATGTGCACTTCGTACTTATTTACTTAGGTGGGCTACAGTTTGGGGTGAACCTGTGCCTCAACCAACAAGGCTCCCCGTTAGCCCGATCTATCTACAGGTATACTTATCTATTACCAAAAAAATAAAAAATAAAGAATAAAAATATTCATCAAAGTCTGGCACCACTTTCTGCATTGAAATTTCCCACAATTTTGTATTTCACCAGCAATTGACATTTTCCTCAGAGCCTGTCAGTTCAGCAGTTCCAAGATGGCGTTGATGATGAAAAGTTGTTCGGCGTAGTTTCTTTGTGCAGAAAAATTTTGTTTGCATTTAATTTACAAAATAGTATTCATCGCTCAGCAAATCAGAACTGCAATAATAAATAAAATATTTCTCAATAAGTAAACCTTTTCGTTAATGTAGTTGTTGCTGGGTGAGGTGAAAATTACTCGCTCACCCTGAAACGCAAAAGGCGAAAAGTACATTTTTTTTTTCTTCTAAAATCCATCGGGGAAAAAAAGGCAAATTAAATTAAGAAAATGATGAACTACAATATGATGGGTGATCAGTTCCGTAAAATGGAATCGTTCTCCCCAAAATCATCACCTCGCGGTGGTCGTTCGCCAGTGGTCTCTAGACAAGACTCCTCTGGCACTCTAAAGACGACAATTTCGTTGGGAAAGAATCCATCGATTGTTCACAGCGGACCATTTTATTCGATGAAGGAACCACCAGGTAAATTGGAGTGGTCAAATACGAGTACATATCAACATTGGAATATAAATGCATTTTTTTTTCTATAGGAAAAGGTGAATTAACTGGTGACAAGGATCTTATGACTGAGTATGGACTTCATCACACCCTCACCAAGTTTAAGGATAAAAAAGTAAAAGAATCTTTATCATCGTTTTTACCAAATCTTCCTGGGATCTTTGACGGAATGAATAATTTGGTAAGTTCCTTTGAAAATGGGCAGAGGGGGAAAAAAAACGTTGGTTTATCAATGTGAGATGAGGTGGCACAAATTTGTTGTTGGGTGAGATTTTTGAACTGTATAGTTGGGTACTGTATAATTTTAGTTGGAATTCAATTAACATTTCATAATAAAAACTTTCACCTTTTATTCTGTTGAAAATGACAAGTATCGAGAGTTAAATCGATTAATCCAAGGAATGTACATATGCGTGTATTTATGTATACATATCTGTAAGCTCGTGAGGACTCGATATCGTTTTGTAACCTACTTATACTACATTGATAATAAGGATTGTATTGCAATTATATACTAGGTATACATAAGTGCGTATATGTATGTATGTATTAGAGCTTGGGAATCATAGGAAATGCTTGTGGCTTGTAATTGGGTCAACCAGCATTGACGGACAGTTTAGCAGCAAAAACTTGAATATGCACCTTCAAGCTACGGAATGAATCGAAAATCAAACGCCTTCATTTGGAGTCCTTATTATCCCCTTCATGAAAACGCTATCTGCTATGATTTTCTCAATTTTTTCATTCGTCAAAGGAATCTGTGTATTCTCCTACGTCTTCACTAGAGTCAATTGAGATTACAGTAAATGCTCGATATAGTGAACATACGATTTAATTCTTTAAGTACTGATTACACGGTATTTGTTATTTTTTTACGTTTCATTACCGGTGAAATGTTTTTGTTTCCAATAAATCATTAGTTTTAATAAATATTTGCTTGCTCTTTAGTAATTGGGAAAAAAAAAATTGAAACTTTATTTTATTAATAACACGGAGTGAACTAAATACGAAGAAGATCGATTGTTTGACGGCTGATATGGCACGTTGTGTCATCGTCTAATTACGGACACAAAAAAAAAACATATCTATAGCTCAGTCCGTTAACCGTAACGTTGTAACGTTTTTCAATAAAGTAGAGACATGATGCCACCAATCCAAAATCCACACCAAACTGTCACACTGAGGATTTATTAGTTTCTGTACGACTGTGTGCGGATCTTCGACACCTACAGTTTTGCTTATTGATAAAGCCTTAGAGATGAAAAAAGTTGATTTTGAGAAAACCTTTAATTCAACGAGAAGAGCGTGATCATTTTGCTTCAAATCTGGACTGAGTTACACCTTGTTACTTTAAATGCACTCAGAAAAATGGATTATTTCTACAATGGGATTAAAACGGAGACTCACTTCGCTGAAAATCAAATCTTCACCTCTGTTAGTTTCGGTTGCAGAAATTGACAATGAAACAACACATCGCGGAGGCTATCGAATATGCTTGGCATCGTTTCATCGCATTAAGTCGCCTGACATTGATGGTGTGCATCCGGCTCTGCTGAAACATCGTATAAATAAGTTGCTACTAACTTTAATAAGATTTTTCACTGCCAGCCTGGCAATCACCTGTTATATCTTCTTAGCGTATTATCAAATTGGTTCTTATACCAAAGGTTTATAAATGCTGTCATACGCAGCCTTGATTTCGATGAAAAGGTATCAATTTGAAGCTCCTGAGTTTTTTCCAAGATCTGCCGTAGTGTGAATATTTGATCGACAGTGGGCTTTCCTGGTCTAAAACCACACCGATATGGACCGATCAATCAATGATCAACGCCTTTAAGAGTTCGCACAGCAGGGCAGATCTTTTATGCGATGTTAAGAAGACTGATATCTCTATGGTTAGCGCAGTTCAAAGAGCCTCCTTTTTTAATGATCGGGAAAACAATGTTGAGGTTCCATTCATCGGGCATACTTTCATCTGACTTTATTTTACAAAGCTCTGTTTGACATAAGTTTAGATATGGCTATCCTTATTTCCTTCAGGTCGGGTGAACGAAATTTTTCATCTACATCGTCGGGGTTGAATAGTTCATTTTGCCTGACAGTGATTCGCCGTAGCCGTTTAAGAGTCTGTATCCTCAATATCGACTGCGTTTCTACTATGTTGTTCCCTTGACCATCCTTGCAGGCTTCGGTTCATGCTTTGTAACTTTGAGAAGATATTTTTAACCTTGGATAAAATTTTCAAATCTTATTCCTGTAGAAGTCTCCCTCTTTTTCCTCGACGGCGCGCTTCTGATGTTCCTATTTCCTCCTAAGATCCTGTGTTATACCGGTTACTTCTGCTCGTAGAGCCCGTAAGCAGATCTAGTCCTTCTATGAAGCGTCGCTTATTGATTAAAACAATGCTAATTGACAGAACGTTTATTACTGACGCGGATTGCTGCGAATCCATCCTGACAGGGATAAACAGGCTTACTCACAAGGTGGCGTTCTGTTTCCTCTCCTATAATGCATGCATCTACGGTCAGACTTACATATGTGGAAAAACCATGTTGTAAGGATTGAATGCGCGAAGTACGTGATATGCATTTTCGTCGATAGTAGGGATGCCGTTGATAAGAAGACAGACAATACGACGTGGATGAAACATTAGTGTTGTGGATTAAAACAATGCCAAAAAATAATAAAAAATACGTACATCTTAGTTAACAGGGCTAAGACAGCATTGAAAGCGGTGTTTATATGAAGTTACATACTTTTAGCAATGTTGGACACCAAACCACAATCCACGTCTTTCATGTCCCTATGTAAGGTTTACTGTATGTATTTGTTTTTTTTTTTTTTTTTTTTAGGAAAATAGTACATTGCGCAGCGTCATGGAGAAGCCCCCGATTGGTGGTAAGGAACTGCTACCACTGACTAGTGTTCAATTGGCTGGTTTCCGCCTACATGCTGGCCCTGTAAGTTTCCAACTCCACCTACAAGTTATACATTTTCTTACTCACGTTCACTTGAATAGCTTCCTGAACAGTATCGAGCGTTGAATACAACTCCTCAAAGGAAACACAAAAATAAACACAAAAAACATAAGCACAAGGACGGTGCAGTTCCACCAGAGAACTCCCTCATGGGTAAGATGACATTACATACTCCTAAAAAAGAACCAAAATCAAATATTTTTTATATTTACAGATTCAGCTGGCTTAGAGACGTATGAGAAAAAGCATAAAAAACAAAAACGTCACGAAGACGACAAAGAGCGCAAGAAGCGAAAAAAGGAAAAGAAACGCAAGAAACAACGTCATAGCCCAGAGCCACCAAGCGGAAACAATGGCGGGATTCTCATGACTCAGCAGACTCCCTTGTACTAAGCTAATGATGCATCTCGTATTGAAATACTTTCTTCTTTTTTATTGAAGGGCTTCAACCCCTTTCCTTCTTACTCATAACTCTGCGTTAATTTAGATGTCCATCGTTGTTCCAGTGTCGTAGAATCGGCAGTGCCCAATAATGATGCAAATAATTTGAGTTTGTGGCACGCAAAATGCAATAAATTTACATGTGTGGCAGATGTTGAATTTTTTAGATTCTATGCACTACCGATTCTGCAACACTGGAGTAATTTTACATTTAGGATCTACCCCTATTTCTAATGCCCCCTGTTTTCTATTACAAAAACAAAGAATTTAGGTTGATTGATTAATGTTTAAAAACCAACAAAGTAATGCAAATAGAAAGCAAATTAGATGTTTTTTTAGTCTTGGTTAGTTGAATAGATATATTACTCTTATTTTTTTTAATAGAAGCTAAGCTGTATAAATAACATAATAAAATATAAATATTCATACGTACATACATACATACATATATCTGTATCAAGCATGCAATTGTTGGTCTTTTATTCTGCGGAAATGTGAGGAACATGTGTAAACATCTCTAGGTGTAAGGATTTGAGACCTCAGCAAAGCGTGAAAAATTGCGTGCTTCTGAGCGGGAAGGTTTCAATCTCAGAAAAAATCAAAAACGAACGATTGTGATTACGCCAGACGTAATGTGTTATTTGTTAATGAAAAAGAAACATTCACGCACGAATTATTTTTATTTGTTTTTATTTATTATTTGTGTAGTTGACGCAATCTACTCGGTGCGGAGACCATCTGAGTTGTCTTTGTTTCATCGTAGTGTTGATCTAGATTATATCAGACGTCTACCGCATAAGAAGCCATATATGGCTTTTTGCAATGATAACGTATTTTCTTTATTTCGAAATGGCTAGAACACAACATGACCACTTTGTTTGTATCCTTTACAACACCAAACGGTTAACTTTTCATATTTACCAGATAACGGCTGTCTGCGATCTCCTCATTTATACTTCAGTTCCTCGCGCGTGTGCACCGAAAAAAAAGTGAGAAAAAAGTTTGATTTCAAGTGCAAATAATTGTGTTCAATCGGTAAGTACAATCAGTTTAAAAATACATTTTGGTTAAAATACTTCATTTTCTATAGTTAAAAAACTATTGCTAATACTTGTTTGATTAGTTTAATAACTAAAGCCATATATGGCTTCGTATGCATTAAATGTTATTTTTCGTTGATTTGGTTAATGTATGTTTGTACTCGCGTAAAGAAAAAAAATACTTGTTTTTTGTTACAGAAATGAATCCGGATGGTTTTTTTGGTAAGCTTAGAAGTACTCAGTTTATTCCTGGAGATGGATCTTTGAGCGATGACGAACTATTTGCAGCCTAACTCCAGAGGAACTCCCTCGCAAAACCATCAGGGGTCTAGTTACTCCCTAACATTGCCGGAAACTGACACGGAATCTGAAAATGTTGCATCGAACTCGAAACCAAAAAACTTGAATTTAAATTTACGGGACGTGCTGATCTTCCACGATTTGTAAAAACGTTGAATACACCTTACGATTTTCCATCCATTTGATCTAAAAAGTGGTGTAAAAAGATATTTTTTACATGATTGATTTATGTATCGTCAACTCCTGGATTCTCTGGCGCCAGCAGAATGAAGATCATATGCCTCTGTACGATTTCAGACTTGTAACTGCCGAGCATTTATGCAAAAAAATGTATCCGACCTAGAGTCCGGAATCCGGATCTCCTTCAGGAATACCAACTAACATCGGATCTCCAGCTCCAGAAACATCTTCAGACACATTTTTAATACCCAAAAATCGGCAGCGTCCAGCAAGAAACCAGTATTTTGCTCTGGTTTCTGTAATCCAGGACCCTCATCACGCATCTTCTGACGATATCGTTTCGACTATAGTTTTCGCGCCTGAAAGAAGACTCTGAAATGAAGGAAACTTACTTGTAGAAAATGCTCGCACATGTAGCATGCTCGCACATGTAGCAGTATCCTGGGCCCTCATCACGTATCTTCTGACGATATCGTTTCGACGATAGTTTTCGCGCCTGAAAGAAGACTCTGAAATGAAGGAAACTTATTTGTAGAAAATGCTATATGTGCGAGCATGCTACATGTGCGAGCACGTTTCGACGATAGTTTTCGCGCCTGAAAGAAGACTCTGAAATGAAGGAAACTTATTTGTAGAAAATGCTATATGTGCGAGCATGCTACATGTGCGAGCATTTTCTACAAATAAGTTTCCTTCATTTCAGAGTCTTCTTTCAGGCGCGAAAACTATCGTCGAAACGATATCGTCAGAAGATACGTGATGAGGGCCCAGGATACTGTAGGGCATTTGCCAAAGTGGATGAAAAAAGGGCCTGTTTCGCTCCTATACATTCTGCGATAAATGCAAGTTTTCCTGTGCTATAATGAAAAGAGAAATTGTTTCTCTGAATTCCATAAAGCATAAATTTAATATATGTATTTTTTATGTTTTTAACTTTTAATGCAATGTTATGAATAATTTGTTTGTTGTTTCCATTTTTTTTTATTTCATTTGCTTTCTTATCTTGTCGTTGAGTTTCATGTAAAGATTCGTTTTTTTTTTGTTTTCGTTAATGCATACGCCATATATGGCTCCGTATTTTATTTTTTAAACTAAATATTTTTTTTTGTACTTTTTTTAATAAATATTGTTAAAGAATAATCAAAAGATGCTATTTCAACCGCTTTTTATTTTTTTCCTCCTTACACATTAATTCATGCGGTAGAGGGTTAAGTATTTCTTGGGTACAAATGTCACATGAATACCTAACGCAAGAAATGGAGACATGCTGTCATTATTCCCATATGTGCAGACCACAGTGATCTCGAAATGTCGGGCTTACTGAAAGTCACACAATAGTTCGTTCACAAGTTTCACGCCAAGTAGACTTCTGGCGGTGATTTTTCGTCTGTTTCAAAACGTGAAAGCATTCAACACGTTCGGGCAGCAAGAAGAGCAACATCCTATTCACCAACGCCCTGGAATGTCGATAAAGGCAAAAAACGTTAAGGTGCCTGAGCGACTAATTCGGGGTGTGATTCACAAAAACCTCCAATATACATATGTATGTAAGTCTTATGCCAGAGAAATGGCGAAAGAAACAAATTGAACCATCCAGAAAATTCAGGAATTTGAAACAGAAACTCTACTCTTCGAACAAAGAGGACAGTATCAAATTAGAGTGGATCCCAGCACACGTGCACATATGGGAAAACAAAAAAAAAAAAAACACGGAAAACTTAGCCAAGAAAAAGCTGACATCATAGACAAAACCCCGGAAGATTCTTATATGAGTTCAGTAGTATTGTATCGTACGCAAATGTTGCAATCATTATTGTGCCTTCTTTTAGAAAGAGAAAAGAGTTTAGCTATTGGGTGGCCAAGCTTTTAGATGACATACTTAGAATAAATAAATAACGGCACTATACGAATGGTTCAACGGTGGCTAACATCTCTGGCCACAATAGATCCACAAAGGTTGCAGTGCGCTTACACCCCTATAACCAATCTACAATCCATTGGCTTCAAATTAGAGGAAGAAATTATATTCAAACACATTTTTGTAGGGCTCTTGGCTCAGTGGTTAGTGCGTGGGAATACTGCGCAAAAGTTTCGACAATCGAATCCAAGAAAACACCAAAAAGCTTTTTCACGATTCCACCTCTCGAAAATGTATGACAAACATCCCAGAGTAATAGCTGTTTAGAGAATCTTTTCAGCTACGTCCTCAAGATATGGCATTAAACGTAGGTCCTAACGATTTTAAAAAATTATCTTGTGTTTTTGTAGTTTTGTGGTTCGGGGGCAGACTACTTGAGATTTAAAATTTGTTCGTAGTTGGCTTGAAATCAAACTGTCGTGCATTAAATATCTTCAAAATTCAATTACTTTGACTTTCTTCATTTTATTTTAAATTATAATCCCTGTACCTCTATCAATGTGATTTGTTCCATCCATGTGATTTGTGTTGTGAATGTTACTGCCCAGAATTCGTTATTTGCTGTTAATCATAAAATCCGTTTCAGCTATTACTACTCGTAGACCGTCATTGTCCTTTCAAAATTGTTTTATCTCAAGAAAATGACAATTTAGTAAATTCTTTAATGTTAACAAAATTGCTATCACACCTAAAGACCTCTTTAACATGCCTGCCTTAAAATGTATTCTCTCGACAAGGTCAATTCAGTCAGCTGTGTGCATCCCACGTTTTCGCTTCACCTTCCCACCCCCCGTAATTTCAACAACTTTCAAGTGATTGGTGAAATAGAGCCGCGCGATAAAATGAATAAACTTCCAACATTCATATAAAGAAGTAAAATTGTTTTAGCTTTAATTAACTACTTGGGGTCATCGAACTGTGAGGAAAAATTCTAATAAACAATATTCTATTTCTATCGGAGTTTTAGACATATGTATTCATTTGGAAAATCACTTTGCCATTCCAGACATCGTCTAGCTCACGTCTCTAGAAATATGTACAAAAAAACTGCTACCAATTTGCTGAATCTACCAGAAGGCGATGTCAAGAAATGGCTAGACTCATTCGATGTAGTGCTCTCCGATTGTGATGGTGAGTGATTGGGGGCGCCTTTGCGTCAGATTGCGTAATGGCCTTGGAGTTTAATTAATTTTACCTACTTTATAGGCGTCGTTTGGTTTTTTAACAACCCCATCAAGGGAAGTGTCGAGTGTATCAATAGGTTTAAGGATCTAAACAAAAAGGTATTTTTCGTAACTAATAACTCGACCAAAACACGCAGTGAAATTCTGCAAAAGGCCCTTAATATGGGATTTAAAATGAACGCAGATGAAATTGTTTCCACTGCACATGCCGCGGCTACTTACCTTAAGAACCGAAATTTCGAAAAGAAGGTTTATGTGATTGGCAGCGAGGGAATTACAAAGGAACTAGACGCATTTGGGATTGCTCACAATGATGTCGGACCAGATGTAATTCAGTCATCGCTGAATCAATTTCTTTATGAGGACTTTAAGCCGGAACCTGGAGTCGGAGCCGTTATCGTTGGTTTTGATGAGCACATTAGTTACCCTAAGTTGACAAAAGCAGCATCGTACTTAGATGACCCAAATTGCATTTTCTTAGCTACAAACACTGACGAACGATTTCCTATGCCAAATTTGGTGATTCCCGGTACTGGTAGCATTGTAAGCGCTGTGGAGATATGTGCTGAAAGAAAAGCTACTCTTATTGGTAAACCAAATCCGAATATTTGTGAGTCATTGATACGCGAGGGAATTATTGTGCCCGAAAGGACTCTAATGATTGGTGACCGGTAAGTGGAAAGGGTGATATAAGACTGAAAACTTGCGAATAGTTGAGTGTACTGAACAACACACTGAAAATCTCATTGTCGTCATGATTTTTTGCTTTGGTAAAGCGTGCTGCAATTTGTGTTTCTTGTTCCAACTTATAGAAACCGCTGGAACCTTGTACAAAAATAGTGCACTTTATGTAGAAGTACTTAACAGATACGTCACGTGATGGCTATTCTGTTAAATAACAACATCTGTCCTTTGCAAGAATTGCAATGTCGTCTGCGTAAACAATGGCTAGGACTGATAGTGGTGTCTATGGAGTGATGGAGTTGTTTCACCCAGTTTCAAACCAGTGACAATGTCGAATGCCTCTGACTCCTTTTGCTGTATTACAACTCTACCCTTTGTGCCCGTGTTAAGAGAAGCAATTTGATTAGTTTGTTGTTAATGCCCAGCTTTCTTAGTATTTTCAGCGCGGCTTTCCTATCGATGTTGTCCAAGGTTTGTTTAAAATCTATGAACAACGTGTGTAAGTCTATGTTATATTCGCAACACTTTTCCAGGTTTTGACTTAAGATGAAGATTTGGTCGGAGGTGCCTCTGTTTGTGCCAAAACTGCATTGGTATCCACCAATAATACCTTTAAGTCGCCTACAACCTTAGCGAACATTTTTGTAGCCCCTATAATTTCCGCAACGCATTGTCCTCAGGTCCAAATCGGTGTGGGCATGGGTAGAATAACACATCAAACCTTTACAAGAAGTAACCTTTTACTTTGTCTTAATGCTGTTTTCTGGGTGTGATTGTTTCTCTAGTTCTCCTGCTGTAAGTTATCATGGTTTCCGCCAAGTCCAGTTCGACTGATATAAGCCGATATTTGACAATCCGTGTAGCTTCTGTGCAGATTTGTTCTACGAATTTTTATATCCACTACAACTTATACATTCATCATGGTGCCACTTAACAAAATGAGCTTCACACTGTTGTTATGTGTTATATTCTGCAGTAGCGAACCTAACAATAACCCTTGCGGAACTTGACTCAAAGAATCCTACTTGAGCCCGTCTTTTTTTGCACAACTGCAGAAGTTTTTTGGAGATATAGAAAGCTTGAGCTTTACCAAAACTTTGCGAAGTTGGATTTTTGATTCCTTTGAAGAGATCGCTTTATTGTTTTGTTTCATCAGCCTATGCATTGTTCTTGTTATTTTTAATCCATGACGTTTATTTTTATATTCGATCTCCATTTCGTCTGCTGTATTTAGGCTCTCACTGACACTAGGTTGGTCAGGAATTTTGCTTTCGCGAAGTTGATGTTTAGACCGATCAGTTTAGCATCGTTGAGGTTATCAGTCAGCGAAGTGGCGGTGACTCAAGTATTCGCTGTCAATGTTGATACTTTTGCTATCCCAATGCAGGTTTTTGAAAGAGTATTCCAAGATCGCTGTAAGGAGCTTTGGTGAACTTGCTTGGAGCACCGAAAACTTGAAGAAGATACTGTTCACGATAGGTGCTTAGATCTTCCCACTCAATGATAAAAAGACCCACTTCCCCAAAGAAAAATATAATCTATTCCACTCAAAATTCGACTAGTAATTGGTCAAAGAGGGAAGGATTTAGTAATAAAAGGTTTTTTTTTTATAAAAACTTCAAACTTTTCCCCAAAGTTCACTAAAGCAAAGCAAATGCAGGTTGATCAGTGAATTTATAACTGAAATTCTACAGAAGTAAAACTGTAAGGTACTAATTCGATTGTTTGTTTGACCAGATAGTAGACACTTTCGTATATCACTGACCATTGTCTAATAATTTTCAGTAAAACAAAAAAAAAGCATCACCGGAAAGAAATAAGATCTTTAGCGTGTTAGTCAGTTCATTTAATTTAAATTAGTTATTCTGAATCTTTATCACATTTGTTTGTATGTATGTATATGTTTGCAACTAATTTCTCGTAATTGACAATCTAGGTGCAATACAGACATTTTACTTGGAACCAATTGCGGATTTCAGACACTGCTGGTCGGCACTGGAATTCATCAGATGGAACACGTGGATGAATGGATAACCAATGGCACAGAGGAGGAGAAGAAACTCATTCCCGATGTTTTTCTACCGAGGTTGGGGGATCTTTTAAAGTTTATGTAACAGAAACTAATACGCTTAAGAGGCTATTTAATGTATTTTCGGTTTAAATATGGATTTACATTATATTTTCTACGGATCTATCATTTACATATGTATGCTATTTAAGTATATATACAGTTTTGTGATAACCATACTTAATTGTTGATAGTTTGTTTTCAGTGGAATAATGCAATTCTAATACAACCATGTTTATTGTAATTTGTTTTAGTAATTTGTTTGTTCGAATTTATCGATGTTGTGTAATTGATTGGCCTTAATGAAAATGTTTCCATTGTCTTGGACTGAATAAAGAATCTTAGTATGAACAAACCTTAAGTATGCAGTTTCAGTATTTAGTGATCTTGTCCGGTTAACTGATTCTAATCGAGAGATCAGTGTAAGGCACATTTACAGCCGTTTTGGGAGGCTCGGCTATATTAGAGCAGGTATGTGCTTATAATTGTAATTGATTGTTACCTTGAATATACATGGATTCGAGTGGAAAGTTCTCTCAATGAGATTAGTTCCGATCGCAGATTAAAAAAGATTAGATTTAAGGGACAGACGAGGCGAGTCTAACACTGCGAATTATTGAGATCTTGTAATATTATTTCCCTAGAACCCATAACATACATAGTAAGTGGACCGTTTTTTTCAAAATATCAGACCAATAGATGAACAAATGGATGGACATCCACGCAAAATGTTTTCTGAACTCTCTTCGTCTTTGAAACAGAGACGATCATTGCCAATCCTTTTAAGGTGGTAATTTGAAGTTACCTTTTCTCAGGGAGATCGTTTCTTCAGTTCGTTTGTTGGGGAATTTATTGAATCTTTAGCTTGGCGAGGACTTCAAGAGGAGTTCTATTTTTGTAAATGATCTAGGAGTAAGATAATGATCGCCGATAGTGCTCTCTAATATCCTATCTGATTGATGAAGCAGTATGGCGTGTCTCCACATCTCATTTACACTCTTATGCTACCAGACTACAGCGTTGGAAACCATATATGACTTGTTTTCAATTTACTTATACGGCAATTTTATAAGGAGTGCCGCAATAAACTAAAGCCATCCACAAAGGTACATACATAAATGTAGTACGTTTTCTGAGCTCTGTGATCAAACAAATTAAAACGCATGAGGAAGAGCGTTGTTATGACAAGGTCAACAAAATCGCAAAACCTCTACACCAAGCAGAGGCCTCTGTCTGGAAGTGCAATGGACCAAGATGAGTCTACATAAATGCTCTAAGAATCTGTTATCCTTTTTTGCTTATCGAAAAGAATAACCTAGGTGGCTGTAGCAGATTTGGAGACGAGAAGTCGCTGGATGTGGATGACATATGTACGAAACCAAGCCGTCAGATCTTTTCAATATCTACAACTTGCCCTTAAGGAAATGAGCGTTTGGAAAACAGTTGTTGTTGTTGTAGCAACTATACTAATTCGTGTTGGTCCAAACGTTGGGATGTGGTGTTTAAATTGCTCTCGGAACTGTCCAGGCCTAGAAATGTGGCTGCTTCAACGGGGTGTGTCCATAGGGATAGCGTAGTTAGTGATGTCGGGTGAGATGGGCAGTTGAAAAGATGAGCTGTGTCATGTGGTGAAGTGCCACAGTCAGGGCATTGATCGGTGATACTGTCGCGAATACGGTGTATGTAGCTGTTCAAGAAGGAGCTCCAACCAGATCTTAGTTGAGACAAAGTAGTTCTTGTATGCCTGGGGAGGTTTTCTTCGCTTTGATGGATAGGAGGCGGGCGGCCACCCAGAACGATGTTGTGTTGGCGACAGTCTAGAGCGGTTCTGACTGATTCTTCATGGATTGTGTTTAGGGCCGCTTTATAGTCCTCAGGATCCAGGGGTGTGAGAGTGATAAGCCGATTTACCTCTGCGCTGTACATTCTGAAATCAGATCGTATATGCCTGGGAGGAGTGTTGAGGGCGAGCAGGTCACGGTTTGGGTGATCCCCATCAGTTGGTGGCAAGCCAGTAAGAATTGCTTGGTGAGAAGCTCGTTGTGCTCCTTTACTTTTAGCATGAGGGTTTCTTGATGGAGGTGGTCCTCGTGTGACATGCGGTGGCAGCCAGTGATGATACGTAAGGCAGCGTTCTGACAGGTTTGGAGCTTCTGCCATTGTGTGCGGCAAAGACGGGGAGTGCAGATGGGAGCCGCATAGTTAAGAACCGATCTGCCAATCGCTTGGTATGTGATGCGGAGAGTTTCTTTATCCTTACCCCATGTGCTGCCCGCCAAGGATTTCAGAACATTATTTCTGGACATGACACATTTGTTGATGTTTCTGGAGTGCAAGGAAAATGTCAACAGATTGTCGAATGTGACTCCCAAGATTTTTGGGTGGTTGACTGTTGGGATTGCCCTTCCGTGTATCATGATGTCGAGTTGTATATTGACTTCTTTGGTCCAGGTGGTGAAAAGAGTGGCGGACGATTTTTCTGGAGACAGGGTTAGGTTTCGACTGTTGAAGAAATCCTCCAGTACATCAAGGTAGGTGTTTATGTTTCTGCATATGGTGGAGATATCTTTGCCAGAGGCAAGAACGGTGCAGTCATCGGCATAAGAAACAATTTTGACTCCGGAAGGTGGTGTGGGGAGTTTCGCCATGTAGAAATTAAAGAGGGTTGGTGATAGGACCCCTCCTTGGGGGACACCTTGCTTGACTTTTCTGTGTTGTGACTTGTTGTTCCGGAATTCGACATATGACTTCCTGCCATTAAGGTAGTTAGCAAGCCATCGTTTCGTGGAGTTGGAGAGGTGCGAGTCTAGGATGTCTTGGAGTAAGATGCCTAGATCGACGGTGTCAAACGCCTTGGATAGATCCAGTGCAACAAGAACAGTACGATCACAGGGACGCTGCTGGTTAAGGCCTTGCGAGATGTGAGTTGTGATATCCGATAGGGCCGTGGTGGTGCTGCGCTTCTTGCGGAAGCCGTGTTGGTGCTCGGCTAATTGGAGTTTAGAGTGAAGAAGAGGAAGTAGTATAGCCTCAAGTATTTTCGCAATTGGAGACAGGAGAGAGATCGGGCGATACGAGGATGCTTGATCTGCCGGTTTGCCAGGCTTGAGAAGTGGAATAATTCTGCCCACTTTCCAAGGGGCTGGGATGTCCAATGTCTGTAGCGAAAGATTAAAAACCTGTGTGAGATAGGTAATGCCTGTTGAGCCTAGATGTTTGAGCATAATCGTAGCGATTCCATCCGGTCCAGTAGCTTTAGACGGTTTTGCTTTTTGTATGGCTGCTTCGACTTCGGAGGGAAGTATAGTACGTGGAGTGTTGTTGTGCTCAAGGCTGTGAAGTTTTCTGAGTGTGGCACGTTTATTTTTGTTACAGTGTGCTGGGTGTTCTATGAATTGGCGACAGAACAATGAGGAACACTTCCTGGGGCAGTCATGTGGTACGTTGTTGAAGGCGATGGCTGTAAGGTCCCTGCGTTTGGCGGTATTAGAGAGATTCTTGATGGTGGACCATAGTTTTTTTGAACCTTTATCGCAGGATTGTAGGTGCTGTAGCCATTTTGCTCGTCGGTGTTCGTTGACTAGTCGATCGATCTCGCGATTGAGTTGGGCAATTCTGGTATTCGCTGGGTTATTGCTGCGAATCTGGTCACGTTCGTTGGCGAGCTGGGCTGCTGCGGCTGGGAAATTGGGCCTTAGTATAGGGATTCTACCTGCCGGAATGAATCGAGCAGCAGCTCTGACGACGATCCGACGGAAAGCCCTTTCTCCTGAGTTCGCGTTGGTGGGGGGTGGTAACTGTCCCAAATGTCTGTCGATAAAGCTGGTGAAACTTGGCCAGTCCGCCTTGGCGTAGTTGACAAAAGTACGTTTGTCAGCAGAAACGAAGTCATCGGGTTTATCCACGGTGATGATGATCGGTATATGGTCAGAGTTCAAGGCTTTATCAGTCCTCCAAGAAGTACAGGCTAATAGAGTGGCGCTCACGATGCTGATGTCTGGAGAGCTGGAGCAAGTTGCACAGATCCTGGTAGGAGAATCTTCGTTGATGGTGCCGAAGTTTGAGTCGTCGATTTGCTCCGCGATGTGCGTACCGCGACGATCATTCTCAAGGTTAGAGTGCCAGCATTCATGGTGGGCGTTGAAATCCCCAACAACTAGGCGGTTACCATCCGTAAGTAAGTGTTCTATAGAGGGTAGGTAACCGGGAGTGCAGCAAGCTGTTGGAGGAATGTACACATTTGTAATTTCAATCAAGGTGTCGTTGGACCTAACAGCAATGGTTTGTGTCTCAAGATGTGGGTCGTGTACGATGGGTGACGGTGTCGGAATGATTCTGTAGTTGACTGAATTGTGTACTATGAATGCAAGACCACCACCACCTCCACTGTTTCGATCCTTGCGTATAATATTATAGTTGGTGCTTCTGGATAGCATGCAGGAGGGGGTGAGTTTAGTTTCTTGTATGGCGGCAATTAAGATACCATAGCGCTCCATATAGTTGGTGATTTCGATTACTTTCCCTCGTAGGCCGTTGCAGTTCAGATGCATCACTGCGAAAGGTGAGTGGTCCCTGTGTGTAAGGCGTTGGTTGTTTGCAGGTGGGGGTGAGTCCGGTGGTGGTGTCGTGGCATTGAAGGCGGTGGTGACGCTGTCTGTTTGACTGTGACTAGTAGAGGCTGGAGAAATGGATGATGTGTGAAGTTGCGATGCTGTCTGTAGTGATTGATTAGAGCAGCATGGGGCTAAGAAGCTGGAGGTCCATTGACGGCAGTTAACCAAGCCGGAGCAAGCTCTAAGGTGGCACCAGTTCTCGCAGCCATTGCATTTGACAGAGGCGGCATTGCCGTGTATGCGGTTTTGGCAAACTGAGCAGTGCCAGGTGGTAGCGGGATTAATTGTTTGTGCCCGTGTTCTGCAGCAATCCGCGATGAATTTTGGACTCCAATTTCTGATGTTGGGAAGGCCTGAGCACCGTCGAAAATGACACCAGTTGCCGCAATTATTGCATTTGACTGAGGTGATGTTTCTAAAGATGGTTGTGTGACAGACGGAGCAGGTCCAGGTCCTGGGACCTGGATTTGGTTGGATGCCGGCTCGTAGGAGTAAGGTGCGGAGCAAGGATGCCGGCGTAATTTGCTCCGCTCCGGAAAAAACGTTTGGAGTGTACGAAAATAATAGTTGAGGTTGACATTCTTTGGCCAGGAAAATCCTGGGTCGATCCTGGGACGAAGACCCAAATGTCGTGAGGATCGTTTGGAAAACAGTAAAATATACTTGTTCTGCTGAGCAAAGCAAAACATGCCTGAAGCATTGGGCGAAATACTCGAGTGGACTATATGCAATCAGTTGGATTGAGCTATTAATTTAGTGGGTGGTTCTATAAATTTCATAAAAGTTTGGATATCATCAAAAAACTGACAACGATAGTACAAAATATTGTGGGGTAAAAAATGGAAACGAGACATAAGACAATCTACAGACTTAGAAATAAAGAGTGCGTTTAACACCGCGAGCTGGCGTTACATCCTAAAGACGATTAGAAAATGAGAGAAACAGATTAATTTATAAGTATGACGGACTACTTCAGGAGTAGCGTACCACACAAACCGCATAAGCTCAAAGTTCGGTGCAAGGTCTACTCTAGTGTGCCTGTAGGTTAAAAATTATATCGTATAAGGAGCCCCTGTACTGTTCCTGCGGCAAGTGTGCTTGCAAGAAGTGCTGCATTATCAAGAATATTTACAAGCCCCAGGAGATTAAAACAGAGTAAAAATCTACTTTTTGCAAAGGTAGTTCAGGCGATTATTTTATGCGTAGAACTATTCTGGGTAAATTCATTCAGACTAAAAAACCTAGGTGAATAAGACCAATTCTGTTCACTGATATATGTATGTAAAAAATTGCAACGGATTTTGTATGCCGTAATGAGGCTATTGATTTCTTATCGATCAAATAACGGCAGCACAATGGCAGACAAAGGCACCGAAACACTTTTTAGAAAATGACGAAATGCAGAAAATATGTGCCTCCATCTAGTCAATTGCTGAGCGGGGAAGGGTGTTTCAGCATTTATAACTCCTTTCAATCAAAAGCAACAGCATAGCATAAGGAAGGAACAGTTAATGGTAAATGCTCGACAGTTAAACCGCTGGTTTCAGCCGCAATCATGTTGGACTTATCAAGTGGACTTTCTTTTTATTTTATAATATACACTTACTTATATAAAGGTTTAGCCAATTCTTATGTTAATCCACCGTCCTGGTTTAAGAAAGAACGTAAGAAGGGGAAACATGAGTAAGTCTCATACTTTAAATCACGATTTTGGATCCAATGTCGATCTTTCTACGTTCTACTTCGATTTGGATGGATGAATGTAAATGTTGGTTGTCATCGTTCGACTTGAATACGCGTTTAACCCGACAACGGAGTTCTGTGTGTCATCGCGGTTTAATAGTCTGTAGAAATGACATTTTCAAACACTCCAACCCGAAGATGTCCTTCTTTACCGATGCAGACTTATTTGTGCTATGTAGCGTTCATAATCTTTTAGATTTTTATGTTTTTTTTTGTTTCAAAGAAGTTGATGTTACTTATTCTCCTCTGCTTACGGGTCTTATAAGCAGTTACCATCCCTCTATTCAGGTAGAAAATGATATTTAGGGGAATTTATAAGAGAGAAGTTTGGAGAGAACTTTATTTACTGGATGTAGGGCAGTGAAATAAGATTTTTGATTAAAATTAAGAGCCTTCTTGCTTCGAATGATCATCGTCGCGGAAAATGATTAGTCAAAGGTTTCTTTAGGATTAACGGCATAGACTAATGGAAGAATCTACAAACGTAGCTCTCAGAGAAAGAGCCGCAAGAGATTGCACATGGAGCACCGTAAAAAAAATTGCATTTGTAAGCCGTGGAAGCAATTCTGACTGACAATTCCCATGACATCTTATTAATCTGGCCTCCATATAGGCACAGATACATTTATGAACATAATTAATGCCTCATCGATTAATGCCTCATAATACAAAATATATTACTTGAAAAAATGTTTTTCGAAAATGGTCCTTAAAACCGTTTGCGCTTTATATTTCTGTTTCGTGTACGTCTAAATTTCACTAACACATTTTAGATGTAAGCCCAGCGGAATTCTTTCCTGAAAGTATGCCATAAAAAATAAAAACCAAACAGCTGTGCGCTGTCACATTTGTCTTTCTGTCAAAATTGTCACCAGTGGTCGGTATTTTTCTGGCTATTTTTTGCAATTTAGATGGAAAATTAAGAAATACTTAGGGAAGGATCATATTGTAATACGCAACTAAAATACATAATGAACTCTCTAAAGCGGTTGCCAGGACTCTTAACCCGAACTGTGGAACAACAATTTCCCCGTGCATTTACCAGCACAGTTGAAGGCCAAGACGATGAGGTAACTTATGCTTTTCATCAATGAAACTATATTGACATCCAACTATAAAGTCCAGCAAACGGCCGAGGAAGATCTTCTCTGGCATCCAACCAACTGGTGCACTCCATTTGGGTAACTACCTCGGAGCTGTGCAAAAGTGGACACAACTTCAGAACGCCAGCGAAGATGTAACGTTTTGCATTGTGGATCTTCATTCGATTACAGTCCCCCAGGACCCGGCTACGTTGCGCAACAACATTCTTCAGATGACAGCGACAATGCTGGCTTGTGGAATTGATCCTTTTAAGTCCACACTCTTCCTTCAGTCAACAGTGAAGGAACATACCGAATTAAATTGGATTTTAAGCTGCATCGGCACAATCGCAAGGCTTGGACACTTGCCGCAATACAAAGAGAAGACACAAAAAATGAAGGAAATCCCACTTGGCTTATATTTGTATCCAGTGTTGCAAGCGGCTGACATTCTTCTTTACAAGTTTGTGTAGAATCAGTGTCCGTTTGCTTAAGAGAATTCAATTATTATATTCTTACAGAGCCACACACGTTCCAGTTGGCGAGGATCAAATCCAACACATTCAACTAACTCAACACTTGGCAAAGATATTTAATTTTAGATTTGGGAATACATTCCCCAATTGCCATGCGATGATTGACAACAAAGATGCGGCACGGATACGATCTCTGCGAGATCCAACGAAAAAAATGTCAAAATCCGATCCGGATACGAAGAGTTGTATCTATTTGACCGATGAACCCGATGTGATTGTCGAGAAAATTAAGAAAGCAGTCACAGATTTTACCTCGGAGGTTACCTATGATCCAGAGAATCGCTTGGGTGTGAGTAATTTAGTTGCAATTCACTCGTTGGTGTCTGATGGAAAGATCCCCGAAGAAATTTGCGAAGAAGTTGAAGGCATTGACACGGGAAAATATAAGTTGCTTGTTGCAGAAGCTGTTGTCGAGCACTTGAAACCGATTCGAACGAAAATCAATGAATACATGAAGAATCCTAACGATTTGGTTTATATTCTCGATGTCGGACGGGAGAAAGCAGCAGTAATTGCTGAAGAGACAATGACTGAAGTGCGACAGAAAGTTGGCCTAGGTGCTAACCTGTCAGAGCTTTCTCTTGATAAAGTTGTGGCCAAGAAGTCGTAGTTAAGAAATGTTGTGTAAATATACATAAGCTTTAAAAGTTAATGCATTGTTGAATTCTTACAGTTTTATATCAAGCAATTCAAACTTTTTTTCCACGGTCCGATCTCTCGCGAACGTCTGATAAACGTCATGAGACAGCTTCTAAATCTGTCTTTCGGATATGGCTTTAAACTGAACGTTCCTTCAATTTGTGTAAAAAAAATATAACACGCACAACATAAATGGTCGCGAGAAGCTAGGCCCTGGACCACATGCAGTCTGTTGCGCCAAGTATTTATATTTGTAATTCAAGCTTATATGGGTTGAAAGGCTAGGCATGAGCGAGGCGTTAATATATTATCTGCGATTTACCAATCTATCTTCACATCTGATCAGTAAATCTCTCGTGTACTACGCCCAGAATCCTTCAGTAGGTTCTTAGTGACAGCAAATAGGAGAAAGAGGAGGTACTCTTCCTTAGATCCAGATAGCAGGAATGGAGACACTGGAGTCTGTATGGATTTTCAAATTGCTTCAGGCTCTTGAAGAAATATGTTGGCGTATGAACTGTTAATGTCTTATTGATTGTCCCCGACACCTATATGTCTTTTCCTTTCTTTCTTTCTCTACTGTTTTCCTGTTTGCAGATTTTCTATTCTCATGGCGTTATGCTGCGAACTCAAGTGATCATCTCTTCTCCTCTTTCTGTGACAACTGTACGTTCATCACCGTAAACTTCCTCGGGTTTCTTTAAGTTCGACTTCCATACATGTTTTTCATTTTGTTTACGACTTCGACCAAGATGCCATCTTGTAACATTTTCATTTCATGCAGCGATTGATTGTGCAGCCCAGAATTCGATCCATGTAAGATTACTGTTCTTGCGCTAGTTTTATATATTTTCGCTTTCACATAGAATGCCGGTTAGATTCGTTCACCTTATACAAGAGTGGTCACTATGTGGGTAACATCATAGTAGATACTTTCATTGTTGGTCACGATTGATCCAAGAAATTTGAGCTGATGCGTTTTAAACGATGCTGGTTCCTCTAGAACGTCGCTATGTGTTTTGCTAAGTTTTCTTCCGATATATTGAAATTTTCGCTTATTAAGGCAGTATCGTCCGCATGTAAAACGTAAGATGATCCATTAATGTGTTGAAAGCGGCAGACTAAGAGCTGCGCCTTGATGGCAGCCGATTTCAGAATGAAGAGTCCAGTTTAGCTGCTTTTGGTGCTCATGTTCTGAATTAGCCTGAAGTAGTATTCTGTAGTGGTTTCTTGCTCTTAAGGTTTTCTATACCAACTGTCGAAGACGTTTGCAAGGTGTATAGACACCACATACAGGTTTTGTTTCTAGATACAGTACTTTTCCCCAAATATTCTGATGGATGGAATTGAATCTGCCATCAAAGGGCCAAGGAATTTGTTTTTTGTTCTGATGCGTTTGTTCGTTTTTAGTCCCATTTTCTTTCGGGTTTAGCTGCTAACTAAAGATTGAAGTGTGATCGCCAACGCTGATGATGATGCTTTAGATGTCTTTGGAAATCGTAATTGTAATTCGCACAGAATAACCTCTTTAGACTCTCTTAATGGGATTGTTGATTAGAAGTATTTAAGGCCGTACAAAATTGAATTAGTCCTCTTTAGTAGTTGCCTAACCAAGCAAGAAGACATTACTTCGAGGAGTCAAGTATTGCAAGACATTTTTAGCGCCAACGACTAAAGACCCATCTTTCTTAAGAAACGTTCATAAATTTATGCACAAGGAACAATGTTATACCACCGAGTACAGAAAACCCCTGAAGAGGTATAATCTACTCCTAACCGGCAGAGTTAGTATGGTCATGAAGTGGTTATCGGGTGATACATTGAGATGGATCGAAAAGCAGAAACAAATAAGAGTTTGCATTGCACCCAATTACGCAGAGGTTTGAAACAAGCTTTTGTCCCAGCACCATATGAAAAAGTTGGAAGTCCAAACTATCGAACAAACTGGTGGTCAATATTCAGGCAAGATACGAACAAGTGAAATATCACATGATGCCGGAAAGGCGTAAGCGTGACCTAGTGGTCATTAGTGACGTTCTTTGGAGTCTTATAACCTATTTTAAGCAAAGGCGAATATGTGGCTACTATCATAAGGAATTTTTGAACTTACTCAAATTGTCCACTGATTTGTAACAAAGTAAATAACCTGGTAAACATATGATAAACTACGACAAGAACGCAGTTCCCAACATTCCTGATAATCCATAAATCTTACAAAAGATGTAAGTAGGTCTTTTAATTCTATCTCGTTGGCTTCCAGAGAACTAAATGCTTTACAGTTTTTGAGGATGTAATCGGAAGTTTTTTCGGTCTCGTTATAGAATCTACATTTTCCGTTGTCTATCTTGCAGAGCTGCTGACGGTGCTTTCACTGTCTTGCGGTAAAACCCGTAACGAAACCAATTTTGTATGTAAAACCGGAGGCAATTAACTAAGGAAAGACCTAGTTGGACAATTGTTGGGTAAGTACCAGGTTCACCGCACCGCCACCTTAAGTTAGCAAGGAATTAGAGCAACCCACAAATTCACATAGCTTCTTGGAAAAATATACCCATACGGTGCGATCCCTAAGAAACAAATAAGTTCAAGATTTGTAACCTTTTCTGTTAGCTTATAGACTGTGAAACAAAATTAAAAAAAAAAACTGTAACACTATACTGGCACCGTTTTTCAGAAACTTTGTTACTTGAAACTGAATATTCCAATGAAATGTGTAATCACAAAAAGATAGCCATACATCGTGACCTCTTTAAACTTCTCAACCTACAAGTTTGTCTCATTCCATGCATAACATCATTGCAGTACACGCATTCCTGTTGCAATCACCCACAAATCGATCGATGTGTGTACTTTCGCATCTTGCATTGGAACCGATATTGAAGCTAAAACCAGTTCTAAAGAACCAGTTATTGAATTTCATTATGCACACTTCTGGAGCAAATGCCATGTGAAAGGGTGAGGGATAGCAAAATGTCAGCATGATATAAAAAGAAACCTAAAAGTGACATGAAAACTTTAAAGCGAAAACCTACTTCCAACTGAGAGTACATTGGGTAGTACCCTATTACTGAGTTTTGTTTTAAATGGTTTACCTTGTCGATGATCACAGCCAACCATGATATTTGTACCATTACGTGTGCAGAGGGAACCAGCATAGAGCATCCTAAGAGTAAGAGTTTCATGATATAAAGGGTGGGCCATTTGTTGGATTCTTTCCAAATTGTTAATAATACTACACGTCTCAATATTTTCCAATAACTGTTGCTGTATTGAAGAGAGTTCACCTTCCGTTTATTAACGAAAAATAATTCCAATCAAATAGTTTTCGCGGCTGGCTTTGCAGTAGCCCATCCTGTCAACCCAATTTCACAGAACATTGTCGTTTGTTTGTGGTTCTATTTCGCAAATACCTCGGTGAATGTTTGGCTTAAATGCGTTAATTGTTTATGGATCCTCGAAGTTACAACAACCCTTACTAGTTCTTCATGAAAAAAAAAAAACATTTCAACAGCAACTAATCGCATCTGCCCGGTGGCAAAGCGGTTGATAACATGGTTACCGAACTTAGTGCCAAAATAGAGAATGTTTAACGGCTAGTGTGGCAAGCTCTATCTTCCTGAAATCAAAGCCCATCCAAGTCTACATTGCAGCTACAAACAATCAGTTATGATGATTCTTTAGTGCACTCCGTCCATAACGTAATTACCAACAAGCAATGATGCCACTAGGCTGATGCATGCTTCGAATCTTTTCCGTAGTAGTAGTTTCTTATTTTCAGGCCTTGAGTGCTATTCATCGAGGCCCTAGACCTGTTTTGTCTCTTAAAATTTTTTGAATTTTTCCTTAAGGGTGTGAGTCCCTATTCCACAGAAGGATCTGGTGCTCCTTGTCTAGCTAAAGAGACTAGTTTTTCATTGCCCTCTATTCCGGCATGATCCGGTATCTACTAGAGGGTTACTTTATTTCTTGCACAATCTTCAACCACTATGTGTAGGAGGGTCAGTTCCAGGAGCACCACCATGGCTGCTGTAGGGCATGTCCTCTTAACACCTGCCAGTCTGCGATTTGTTGAATGTTTCCCTCGCTGTTACTAGACTGGCCCGCTCAATCTTACAATGGTAGTGTACATCCATGTCAGGATACTCGGGCTACATCTCCAATATTTATTCATTAGGTTCCTGCGTATCATATTGCGTCTTGACATTACATACCTGTCCACCATTTATACGTCTTCGTTGCTTTGCTTCCTTGCTAGCTCAGATTTAATTTGTCAAAGAGTGGAATCGATCGAGCCGTTATGGTATATGGCTAAAAATTGTGCAAATGATGCTCAAACGCACAATTTGATGCAGGTACACTAACGGAGGGTTTAAATTGTTGCGATCACTTCAGCATACATAACCGGAATTGGCTGTAATATTCCAACAAAATTGACGACTCCGCAAGACATTGAGGCATTTTCCATCAGCTGGAAACTCACCCAGTTGGTGGACGAGCCCACACGGATACCAAATGAAAACAATCTAGATGTGTTTCTTTTGACAGAGCCAGAGAATAATGTCCTTAAAATATCTGTACGCGCCTACAGGAAATTGAGAACATATGTACATATGTATGTATGTAGCTTGGTATTGGCAAAGCACTGTGGCAAGTGTACTTACTGACAAAGTAAAGTACTCTCATTATGAAGCAGAAATCTCTCAATAGCTCCCATAGGACCTTTTTCAGAACTCTGTTTGTGGTCTTGTATCCCATGCTTCAGATTTAAACTCTCGCATGGAGCAGTTAAAGAAATTTCTGACATTCCTTGTCTATAACACTAAGGTGGGTGCACTTGCCCTAAAATTTGGATCACATACAGACGATTATAACCATTCCAGTTCTGATTGTACATGCTAAGTAGTTTTTGGTATTCAAGCTGGAGACTTGGTAGAGCATTGAATTTTGAATTTATTACTTACTACGAAGGTTTGACACTATGTGTTTGTCAGTACATCAAGCTCATCAGTGTTGCCATCATCGAAATGCCACCCACTTCAAATAGAAACGGACAGATGGCCCGCCCTTGGGTAAATAAAAACCTATCAGCCTTCATTACTTCTAATTGTTACATTTTTCGGATCAAAGATAATGCATCCTACTATGATAGGATATGAAAGCCAATACACACGCAAACTAACCGGTCGCTGTCGAAGGAATTTGGATAACCTTTAGTAATGGGCAAGCGGATGACGGTGGAAGCAACAAGCAAGAACCGTAACCAGGTAAATTGGATTCAATTACAGTCAACTTTTTTGGGATAGTGCAATGAGAGCCGAACGCGCATGCACATTAGGGTCTGTCTGGAATTTTTCTGCCGAGAGAAATTTGGTTAAAACGAACTCAAATTACTTTAAAGATAGTATTTGGAGATTCATTAACCAGGAATGTTTTTGGTTTTATGAATGAAATAGTAACCTTTTGATCAGTATGGAGTAAATCATCCATATCCTCGTTCCTCTTTTGCATGGTTACCGTCAATGGGCGTTAACTGTTGTGTATTACCATTGTATATGAAAGCTCTGGAAAACAAGGGCTAACTGAAGAAAGTTTGCTTTAACTGTGCGTAAAAAGCTCAGCGTTATGGTTACTTCTAAAAATCTCATTGTAGGGGACATGGCGTGGAGTACAACCAGTCCACATCGTAGTGTTCTTGATATAACATCGAAAATTACTTAATAATTTGAGTTCACTATTACGTTTTCCAATTTACCGCCTTGGGCGGCGTGGCTCAGTGGTTAGTGCGTTGAATTACCCGATAAGGAGCTACATTCCCCATTAATACCGAGGGTAGAAGTCATCTTCAACTCATTGAAAAAGTAGGTATCGACGGAATATCTAAGGTAATCTGCTACATGGCCCTAATTCGACCTGTGCTCGCATATGGTTGTCCTGTGTGGTTCAACGTGAGAGCAAGCTTGATGGATTCGGGTGTCTGAGAGTGCTTCCCTTCGTTTATACAGAATATCAGAGTCTTAGTACAAAAAATTCTGTTCCAATGAAGTTTTGTATTAGGTTAGGTTAGGTTGGCTGTCCGCACGAGAGTGCAGACACACTTAGACCAGTAAAGGTCCTTTGTGATGCCATGGATCAAACCACTTGGCCACTCAGGGACTAACCAACCGGAGCTTTTGATAAAGCGATGGATGCACATAATGCCTAAAGACGGCAGATTGCCAAGGTCTTCAAGGAAGGGGGACCCTAAATGGAGCATTCTTTTATGCGACAAAGCTGAGCAATTACATAGGAGGTGAAGGATGTTTTCTCCTCCTCCTCCTCCCTACAGCTTCTGCAGAAAATATTAGAAAAGAGGCCAAGTCTTCTGGCATGCTGGCCTATAAGACAGTGTCCACGAGGAATATCGACAACGCAGCTGAGCTATGATGGCTTTAATTTGACCAACTCGACACTACGTTTTTGATCTACCCTAGGCCAGATCTGTCTCGAAATGTGACACGTTGAGACGTTTTCCCATCTGAGGTGGGTCTTGCTAATAGCGCTCAGCCTTAGTAGATGCTTACATGTAGCTAGGGGCATACCTAGGGATTGCCTATCAGGCAGAATCCGTAGAGTAGTACCCTGTCTGGCGAGCTCGTCTGCCCTGCAGTTGCCTGGAATGTCTCTGTGGTCTGGCACCCAACATAGGTGAATGTTGAACTGCTCTGTCATCTCCATAAGAGATAGACGGCAGTTGAAGGCGGCCTTTGGGGTGAAGGAGCACGATTCCAGGGACTTGATTGCCGCTTGGCTGTCAGTGAAAATGTTAATATCCCTGACAGATAGTACATCACACTTCAGCCACGACAGGGCTTCCTTAATCGCCATGATTTCCGCCTGAAAAACGTTACAATGATCAGGGAGGTGGCAAGTTTTGTATTACAGGGCGAACATAAGCAGAGTGGACAAGTTCCTGATCAAGATGGTTCGAAGGCATATTTCAAGAGCAATGAACTTAATGTTCTCTTGAGCCTACTACTCCAATTATACATATGTACCACGAGAGAGGGTGCTTCAAAAGATGCATTGCCCCAGAGGAGTTCCTCAATCTATACATATATACATATAACACGCACAACACGAATGGTCGGAAGAAGTTAGGCTCTGGACCACATACGGTTTATCATGAAGTATGATAGCAATTTTAAAAATAAACCAACAGGCGACCTCTTACAAACATGCGAGCTGAATATTGAATGTTGAAACCACTCTTATGATGAAATGTTTGACAGCAGAACCATGAGGGGGAAGGAGGTAGTTTTAATTGGTAAGATTCTGGAATGCTATCCTGTTCTCCTTAAAAAGATTCCCATAACCCTAGGGTTAGATGCTTCATCTTTGGACTGTCACTGTAGCAAGGTATTGGCCAAAGTCATCGGGTCCTATACGCTTTTCATCCTAGTTTGGTCTTGCGTCGTACCTATACATATATCTAGCGGAAGTAACACTAGAATTTTTACTGCACTCTAAAAAGACTCATTAACTTGCAATTTGTCACAAATTAAGATAACAATTTGTATCCAAAACCTACCACACAACTTCGCATTCAAACACATCAATTAAATTCTCAACCCTTTCTCATGATTATGTCGTCAAATCGATTCGTTTTTTCGTCAATGGGAAACGAATAACATTTCCTGAAGTAATTTCGATGTGCAATTAAATTGATTCCATTGATAACAGTCTCTGTCTCTGTTACTCTGCCTGGGAAATTCTTCAACCACAGGTTGCAGTAGTACCTAAGCAATTTGCCTACTTTCCAGTGCATTGACTTCGCAGAGGATTGAGGATGAGCTGGGCAAGCAGGAGGTTTTTTTTTTGGTCCCCATTCTTTAGTATGACGCTA
This sequence comes from Blera fallax, assembly GCA_946965025.1. NCBI lineage: Eukaryota > Metazoa > Arthropoda > Insecta > Diptera > Syrphidae > Blera > Blera fallax. Next base: position 23,383,534 of record OX337245.1, on the reverse strand, counting down.
GTGACAGAGGCAGAATTGCAGCATTCCATGAGCCAAGAAAAAGTCTTCGGTTGCGCTTGAGAGGATACCGGCGCGGTGTGTACCGACATTTCTGCGATCCGGTTTCTTTGGGAAGTTGGCATTCCCTTACAAAAAAAAAAAAAAAAAACAGGAAATGTCGAAGTGGTGCTCATGCATTAACCTCTCTCTTGATTGCTAGAGAAAGGGAGATAGAGAGACATTTTGATCTCTGCGGCGGGTTTCAACCTTCGTTGCCATGAATTTAATTTGTTTTAGCCCGTCGTTAGGACAGTTTTAGTGGGAGTTTGAGTACAAGAAGGGTGGCTTGGATTATACACGTTTGAGTCCTTTTGAATGAAATTATTGGAGAATTTTTTAAGAGTCAAACAGTGTTACCGATTCACTAAACTCCCAACGGCATTTAATTTGGGAGCTTAGTTAGCTTCATATAAGTGGTGGGGAGGGGGCCTAGAGCATTTATTTCCTCAACCGAGCCTAGGCTCAGGAGGCTTGTAGGCTTACAATTGAAAATATTTAGAGAGTCAATACCTCAGTTGTATTTGGTTTGTTTTGTTGGTGACATCGCTTGAAGAAGTCAATTGCAGTTGAATCGTGCTTTATCATTGCTTCAGAATTTCGAACGTGCTCTAGAAAAGCGACAACAAAACGTTCAGCAGTGAATTGTTTCAAGCGATAGCGAACTGAACTTATCCATGGTTGTGACGCTTTCTTTGGCAGATTAATAGTTCCCGGTTCATAGTAAGAAAAGAAGAACACATATTGAACTTTCGTTTCCACCCTTTGGTGTCTTACGGTGATCAGACAGCTTTGGAGTTATGGATGCTTATGCTCTGTAAAGATTCAATTAAAGCTGAATGCGCCTTGACTGTGACGTAAAATAGGTAAAATTTACAGCATGTCGGTTAGCTACCCCTAGTAGCATTAACGAAAGCGGAGTTCTAGGGGTGATTCTGGACGCCCCAAACAACATGCTTACTACTCTCCCACCATCTATGGCGTCAATGAAAAGGATGCAGGGTGACCTTCTTTCGATGATTCCTTCAACTCTGGAAATAGTTGCAAAAAGGTTGTACCCGGTACGTACATATGTATAATCTTCCTCTTAAAAGACTGGCTGCTGTTGAAAGTGATGGAATGGCTACAAAATAAGGCTGAAAGTGCTCCTAAGACTGAAAGTGCTGCTGTCGTATCTCTATCTAATGAATCCCTGACTAAGAGTCAGCAGAAGACGAAGGCAATGACCACGTTGCGCAATGAGGCTGTAGAATTAGGTGGTACTAATAAAATAAACACTTCTCGCGCGTTCCTTTCAAAGGGAGCGAAGGCTTTTCTGTTCCAAATTTTCTTCCCATGGGAAAAATAAATATTTTGGGCAAGAAGCCCTTGTAGAATCCTACGGCCCAACTTCTCCCAAACATTCATCGTGTGCTTGTTATATTTTCTACACGAATGAGGGGGCCTCTTAATTAGACCGTTTCCGAAAGACTTTGAATGGAATGGTAGCCAGAATACCAAAGACCACTTGGTATGTAGAATCACAGCTTGAAATGTTGTAATCGTCTGTCGATGATGTATATTTTAAGGCATGTATACTCCCACCTTATTTGTAGAAACGATTCTACGCCGATTCTGCTGTAATATGCAAAGGCGGTCAGAAAGGTCTTTAACTGTGAGGAGAGAGTGTAAATCTGCAGTATGAGCTGGTTCAAAGGTTAAAATAAAAAATTTTAAGACATAATTGTCTGACCGGCTGGTTGGGTAATATGTACTTACAAAGCAAACCTATTTGGTGGAAACATGCAAGACAAATTTTGGCCATAGCTTCTCCACCAATTCCTCCCTTTAAAAGGTTAAATTTAACCTACAAGCAAACAGAGACTACACTTAAATCAAACGTAATGAAGCAACATAATATACAGGGTGTCCCAGTTAAGAGGTTTAATCCTTTAACTGGAGATTCTTGAAGTTCCGGTGAACAGAAAATCGTATGGCAGGGGGGGTCTATTTTCACCACAGTTCGAGTTATAATTATTGAACGATGCAGTGTTTTTAAAAAGAAATCAACAGATGGCCCAGCCTTAATACGCGACAAGTGATGACCTTATTTGTGTCCTGATATACATAGATATGTACACACATAGTCCTCAACAGAAATCAGCACGGGAAACTGACTCTTCCAACCCTTGCTGCTCCATTTCTCAAGCACCGTAATTCCATGATGTCTCACACCGGTTGCACCTCTCCATTTACCAAATAGCGACAGAAAATTTTCTGTTTCACAATTATTCAACGGCAACATTCTTTTGGTAGCATAAATTCCCCGGTTTGTGTGATGGCACACCATTTTCCTGATTGCTTCAATCTCGTCCACAACTCACTCACACGACACCATCTTTGCAACTCTCACTCAACTCTGATTTTCTCACTCCATCCTCCTTGAGTATTGAGTTTTATCGTTTTGAGTGGCTTTTCTCTTCAGTTAATTTGTTTTCAGTTTCAGTTTTCGAAGTTGCTTTGGTTAGTTCGAACGTGTCTTTGGTCTCGCTCGTGTCCGGATGAATCCGTAGGTTCGCATTTAATTCAACATCAACTAATCGGCGCGACATTAAATGCATTTACTCGTACCGTGGCACAATTTCCACGCCAAAAACACGGAAATATCGTAAAGTGCACAACAATATTGAAAACTCACAACAAAAAAAGCGTTTTTCTCCTCACACCACCTGTCCGTCGCCGGTCATATTTCAGTGTAAAAAGAAAAGGGAAAACCAGAAAATAACAGTATTTACATATCATCACGTATTTTCAAAACACCTCTGATATTCTTAGATCGTATAATAACGTTTTTGAGTATTTTTACCTGTCGCTTCAAACTTCTACCATCGCCACCACTACCACCACCACCTACATATGTGTGTTCTGTTCTGTTCCTTTTCGCGTGTGTTTTTCTTCTTATTTTCTCGTGATTAGTGATTGATTCCCTTTTTTTTGTTTTCCTGTCCCCGGTAAAGAGTTAGAAAATTCACAAAGTTCTAAAGAAAACCCATAAAGACGCGTACAAAGTCCATCATAAAAAAGGTTTCTCCGGTTCTCTTCTGTATGGCGATGTGCAAAGCATAAAGAATTAACCACTACACCAGCAGCCAACATCAATTTCATCTCGCCATCGTCGTCATCTTCTCGAATCGTTTGCGCTGCATATTGGCGCGGTGTAAGCTTTAAAGAAGTGTTAGTGCGCGACAGATCGCATATCCATCAACTCACCTGTGTATTGGAATTTGTTGTGTTTTTGTTTTTGGTTCACGTGTGTTTTGCGTGTGTATTTCGTATGAGAAGTACCTGTTTGAGCTGCGCCATTATAATTTTATTTCTTTTTCTCCCTCAATTCGCGCGATTGTGAGAGTTTTTTTTTTCTATTTTTTTTGTGTTTTGTTTTGAAATTGTTCGCGGTAACGATTTGTTGGTCTTTTTTTTTTGAATATTTTGTGCTGAATTTGAATTAAATTTCTGATCTTTGTTCATTTAAATCCGAATTCTATTCTGTGTTTTTTTTTTTATCGGATTGTGTCTGTGTTTATACTAACAACGTTCACACACCTGCTGATTGGATTATCATCGTAGAAAAGCTGTTTAACGAAAAAAAAAGAGAAGCAAACAACAGGTAAGATAAATTCCAATGACAAGTACCGTTTTCTTAGGGTGCAGGCGTTTGTGTAAAGAAGAATTTCGAGAATTCGTTCAAGGTGTCTTCGTTCTTTAGATGCGCTCCCACGGAAGATAATCAAAGAGTCATTAACCTGCTTAGATAAGGTTCTTCTACATCAGGCTTTCAGGCATGTGAAGATTGATAATCGGGGTAATTTTGTGTGAAACCAGTTCGACGACGCGATATGTTTCCAAGAAGCTACATAGCTTAAGACGTCCAAATGGTGTAACTGTAGAAAGTGATTGTTCTTCGATGTACTTATTTGTTAGAGGTCAGTGACTGTAATTAATCTTTTATCGGACACCTAGACATGACAGTGCTATTCTGTAACTCACTTAGATAGGTAGTTCTATGCCCTTATGTGTATGTCAGTGAAAAAGAATCGATAACTTTGACGCGATGTGTGGTAGAATTTGCGAACGCATTTTAAGTATTTAAGAGGAGTCCAAAAGCATAAATATGGAAGGCTTGCATTTATAACACTTGAAAGCCAAAACTGAAAAAGTTTCTAGTTTACGTAGTAAACGCTACGGAGTTAAATTCATGTTGGCAGACATAAGCACTAGAATACCATTTTGACATGTCTGCCACCGGACATAACCCTTAGAATGTGCCATATCCAAACAAGTGCAGTAATTTATATCTTTTTCAAGACCAACAACGATTGAACTACCTTTTTGCCTGATCTTATTTAGATGGCGCTACGACTCAGGATGAACCTGGGCCTGAACCGACAAGCCTCTGCAGCCAGCTTGAGTGTTAGCTATTTGCCTCCAGTTTTTTTTTAAGTTGGTTGAGGTGGCCCACAGAAGGGCACTAGCTACCTTTGTGTTGTATGTGCTACCTATATATGTAAGTCTTACTTTCACTTGGGCTCGTCACCTAAAGCATAGTCTTCCTCTACCGCGCCGTCCCCTTCGAAGTGAATTTGAATATTCTTTGGGTAGAACTGCTGGTGTTAATCCGTTCTACATGTCCCATCGTTCAGATTCTTCTGATCAGGTCAGTGTCGCTTTAAAGTCCGTTTAGTTGTGCGTTATGGTTGTGACTTCTTCTGCACTTACCGTTTATGCTGACGATTATTACTGATCTTGATGGAGCATTGTGCATTTTTTATCGTCATCCTCCACAACCGTATGAGTTTTTGAGGCATGCCCAAAACGCTGTTCTATGTGCGGCTTTAAAATCCGTGAAGAGATAGTGTGTATCCATTGGAAATTCCGGTGTTTTCTTCAGGATCAGTAGGAGTGTGTGTGCATTTGGTTGACGGCGGGCTTTCCTGGTCTGAAGTCCAACTGATGTGAACCAATCAGGTTGTTGACAAAGGGCTTTAAATGCTCACACAATTGTCGACGTCGTCCTCCAAAATATCACCTTTCAGTCGTAAACGCCTCGCCGCGCCGCACCAAACAGTGGCTTTGAGAGAATTTAATGATTCTTTGTGCATGACACGCAGATTTTAAGTGCCCCAGAATTGATAATTTTTCTTATTCCCATATGGAGGGAATAGAAAGTCATTCTTATCGCAGTCGAAGTTTAGGAGGATTTCGCTGTAAGGACCATCTTTTGATGGCCAATAGCTCATCGTTCTGAGGGTACTCGTGAACATCTGCAGCCATAGCGGCAATATTCTTGACCGAACTGCTGCTCCAGGGGTCCCATGTCTCATGTTGAGTCAGTCTCCTCGAGGCGAGCGGCTTAACGCTACAGTGTTTATCGAGTTGGTACCGCACGACCAGGAAATTGATGACGAAATTCACGTCAGACAAAGTCACCGACTGATTATTTGTCGGAAACATTGACATTATTTCGCATTTTTGAAGAGTAAAACAATCCACGGTCTATCTATGTATATTCTGCTTCTGTATACTTCATAAATGTCAAAGTCGTGATGATGAGCGCCATTTGCAAAAATGAGAGCATCATACGATAGGGTGACTTTAACATGACTTTTACGCCATCTTGTATAGAATCCCTCTCATCTTAGCTGTTTGAGATTGGGCCCTACTACTAAGTTGACTTCTTAGACAGAAGGAACAGCGATTGACAAGAGTTATTCTTCGTTTGATCTCTGCGCTGATGTTACTGTCAGCTGGAATGTCTAAGTTTAGCGGTGATGAAAATTAGTCGCTGCTCCGCTTCTTGATAGCACGCGTCGTAGTATATGTATATCCCTTTTTTTGGACAACGCAAATATGCTAAATAGGCTGCGGCACAATCTCGGATCGAGGTATTCTTCACCGCGTACTAAGAATAGGAATTAGAAGAGATGGGTTCCCAGAAACATGTAACTGAAAGCACGTACCTACTCTTTAACCTCAAATTTTACAAAGCATCTTTCGAAATTGACCATAAGTTATGCGCGCCTTTGTTTCCTACGCATGCAGTTGATGGCACACTGGAAGTAGACCGGTTTCTTTCTTTTTATGGTGACTAATTAAATACACGTCGCATCAAAATACCGTAAAATGGAAATCATTTTGGTCGGAATAATACATTGACTATAAATTAAGTTGAGCACAGCCTTGACCTTAAGGCATTGTTATATTCAAAGCGATTGAGGGCTCCCAACCGGTATTACTGAGTCTGCACTGCTTTAGTTTATTAAAATTCGGTTGACTTTGAACGACATCGATTGACCTAGATCTTCCACATTCCTTGTCAAGCGTATGTTCATATGTACATAGGAATAATTGACAGTAGGCGTCTCAGGTTTGTGGTGTATAATGGTAGATATCGTTCGTTTAAAAAGACAGATGTCTTTCTTACACCTCTGTGTACTCACTCTTTCTCTCACCTCCATATAGTGAACCCCAGGTGCATAGAACCTTGACTGGAGATGTGGTTCCATTCATCTATTTAATTGGGCTTGGTGGCAGCAAAGGAGTGTTTACACTTCACTTTCCCCCGAAAAAAAAGTGCTGGTTACGGAGCATCAATAAGCCTCGAAAAAGCATTGTCCACGAACTTTACAAATGAAGCAAGGACAACGATATTCGGATACGCACGTGGAATTTTAAGCCTCCAAACACATGCAGGCGAACTAACAGCAAAGGCGCAATAAACTGCTGCAAAGAAGCAATCGCCACCCTATCCAAGAAACGCCAGGATGAGAAACTGTGACATCTAGTAGGGCCATTGTTACCTACAACAAAAGCAAGGCTTCTTTCGATGCGGATTCGTCATTTGAGTCTGGTCAAAGAGTGATCACGTGATCTTCCTTCGACCAGTTATATTAGCCAGAGCTACACTCTGAATTTCTCCAGAGTCCACGCTAAGTCCACCTCGGGTCCTCGGGTCCACTGGCTGCAGTGGTGGCCCATGATCTGTATTTTTTTTGCTAGCTAAGGCCGGACATTGACACAGCATATGCATGTATGTGCCGCTGTCTCTACGTCTTCCAGGCATAGTCTGCAAGTACCATCTTCCTGAAGACCCATCTTCTTCCGGTAATATTTAAAGTTACCAGGTCCTTCGAGTAACGCTACTAACTATTTGAGTGTTCCTCGTATCGTGCTTAGAATATATCATTTGGTAGAGCTTTTCGCCATTTTTATTGTCTGTCTACACTGGTCCACTGTTGCTCCCCGTTTACGGTGTCCAGTTGTGGCCCATTTCTCGATCAGATTGTTCTGCGTTCCTCTGCCTAGTGCAGCAAATGGTTTACTTACTTACTTAGGTGGCGCTACGGTTCGGAGTGATCCTGGGCCTCAACCGACAAGCAAATGGTTTAGGACCCAGAAAATCCAAAGATGGCGCCCGTTTAGAAAGTTCGTCTGCTTTTTCATTCCCTTCGATGCCCACCTACAGATCCCTTATATTAATGTCAACGAGTCTCTCCATAGTTTTGAGGACAAATGACGATAGACTCAGTCTAAGTAAACAAGTCTCAGGTGTCTTTGTATATCAATCATCGGATGCATCTAGTTTCCACTCATTTCAATGAAAATGCGAAAAATTCAAATCTACACGTCACCTAGTCCCATGTGCATACGAGAGTTCATTCGACGCACATTTCCGTCGTCGAACACAACCGCACAAAAAACTGGCGCGTAATGATCCAAAACTTAAATTAATCTTAGTCGACTCGATGCACTCTTTTTATGCCGAGGCACACTACATTGGGCACTAAGTCATCCAAAAATAGTTCGGCATTTATTCGACATGCAACAGACCGTGCGTGGAAAATATTAAGAACACCAACCGCTAACCAGACTGAGCGGCAGACGCAACATGGACGAGCTATTTTTGCATTCACGTATCTTTTTTTTTTTTTTTGTTCAAGCGAAAGTCTTCTTTGTATCTACATCACCACAAATCAGTACAATAATGAAGGAAATCGTTACAGCAACCAATAATCATTCGCACATGCTAATGAATGGAGCTAAACAAAGAGTATCACTCGCATACGTATCGTATTTAGGCGCCAAGTTCCACGCAAAATGTATCTTTTAGCTACGTTTCACGTTCTCCAGTTATTTGGGTTAAAACAGCACTTAAGATACTTTGATACACTTCCTTCCTTCACGCGCGCATGCAATTTACGCTGTGAGTTGTTAGGTGAAAATGGGTGGTAGATACTTTTTAGAATGAGTGCGACTACTCGTAGATAGTTTTTTTTTTGGTTATGTTTCAGATTTCAGATGGTGAACGGACTGAAATAGATTTAAATTTTTGTAGATACTTTGCCTGCGTGAGAGTCAAGTGTGAAATAAGTCAAAATTCTCTCTGTTGTTTGACATTTGGACAGCAATTAACCATAAAAAGTGTGTTAATTGGTTGATTGGAGAGATACACGTTTGAATCTAGGCATTTATGGTCATGTATGCGAGTAGCTAATACAAAAGAGAAACAGTTTTTGATGGGTCATGGTTGTCCTATATTTATGAGCATAAATTCGAGGCATTTATTTCCCGCGGAGGTCTGTCAAGATATGGAGTAATAACCCTGTCGATTGTAAGGCCTTCTTTAGTAAGTTTTGATAGATCTGCTTATACACAAACCTGCACTTGCCGTGGCTCCCTAGTTAGTCAACCGATTGGGAGGTTCGGCGTTCGAATCCCTGGGAATGTATTTTTTCTCTGCGTTAGGACCTTAGGGTGTATGGCTATTCGTGAAACCGCAGATGGGTTGTCGATGAGGTCTGTATCGATTGCGGATATCGTAATTTACACCAAATGACAGCCAGGCAGCTATAAGCGCACTCGAATCGCCAAAAATGAGATCAGTATTCGTAAGACAGTCGCGCATCTCTGAACGAGGTATCGAGTAATTGTAGCATCACTTTGTGCTGGGTTTTTGGACACTCAGACATCCTAGTTGGAAGTGGAACTGAACAAGAGCTCTCAACTGTTGAAGGGGGTGTTCACTTACCCTTCGAAACGGCGAGATTCAATATCTTTACATCTCTGCATCAGGCAAATGTAATGGCGTAATCTCGGTACGTGCAACCATGCTAGGCAGATGTGAAAAATGTTCGGTTTGCTTTCCTGGTCCATGTGAATCCTACCGGGGACGGAGGATAGCCATTTAACCTAACCTAACCTAGGTTCTTTGTGATACCATCGATTTTTCCACTTTGTCTACGCATGGACTAATGAAACTAACCGAAGCATTTGATGAAGCGAAGGATGCTCGTAACGTCTAAAGACTCCAGTTCGCATAGGTCACTGTAGAAATAGCACCTAAATGGAGCAGTGTTCCTTGGGACAGAGTCAGACAGATACATAGGAGTGATGATTCCCTCGTCCTCTTCGTCCCTGTAGCTCCTGCAGAAGTCATTTCAAAAGAGTCCCAACCTTTCAGATAGTGTCCCGTGCGGACACCGATTAGGCAGTGCTCTGTGATTGCTTTAGGGTAACCAACCCGGAGCGTTACGTTTTTGATCCAATTTATGTCACATCTGTCTAGATATAGGAGTACGACACGTCAGCTATTTCCACAACTGTGGTTAGTCCTGCTGAAAGCGTCCATGTTAAGTAGATGTGTACATGTATCGAGGGGCTCTAATGTTTGACGAACTAATGTACTACGGCTACCCAACTTAGTGCGCAAAAGATCGATTTATTGACAGCTGATAAGCCACCTTCCCCTATTCTGCTAAAACAAATGCCCGCCCAAGGCCTAGCTCACAGTGCAGCATTTTAAACCTGGCCAAATAGGAGTTGATGCAGACCAGTGGAAAAGGCAGAGTCTGGTGCTATTCCCCAAAGAGAATAAGCCATAGGAGGAGTAGTAGGAGGTTGGGCTAGATCGACTCATCTGCTACAGATTGGAAGCAGTGATAGAAACTACCTCCGAGATGAACGTGAGCTTCCTCCGACGAAATGATTTTGCGACCAAAACTGACGTCATTTTCCAACTCACTTACGCGTAAACGTCACACAGAGATGCGATAATGTAGCGGTTGGTCACCTTGCTTTAGTGAGTGGCTTGAGTGAGCTGGATCTCGTAAACAAATAATCCGAGGTCTGTATGCAGAGTTTTTCTCAGAGAAGTGGGACTGGTGTTCAGTTGTTGAACTCTGGGAGTAGTTGAGGGTCTTGGATCTCCTCGCACATTTTGGACATCACCTGGAATTATTTTATCTTTCGGCTGGTTATTAAGACAGTCTCCGTCTTATGGTCAGCTAGCTCTAGGCTGTCAATTTTTGATCCTGGCGACCGCTTCTTCCGTGATGGATTCTACCTCGTGGATGTGTTAGGCCACAACGATATCATCAGCAAAGCCGATCACCTTAACTCTTTGTGGTACCGCCGAGACTTGACACTACATATGTACATATTCGTCAATATTTCAAGAGTGTTAGCGGTGCCGGCATCAAAATAACACGCACTTCAAAAGGAAACCAAGAGATTGCTTTCCCTTTAGTTCCCCCATGATGAAGAGCACAACAGTGCCACAAAAGTCGCTCCACAGGTCTTTTGAGGTATTGTTTGGACCAGTTTGAGTGCCAATGTGCTTGTTGTCAGTGTTTCAAGAGCTCTAGTACTGGAAGAGGGCTTAGGTACAATACTTCTGACCGATAATTTCTGAGCTCCGGCCTTCCAGGTTGTTTTTGTTTTGTTTAGTTCACTTTTGGACCTAGGGGAGAAATATATGTCGATCTATCCAGAGGGATAATCCCTACAGGGACAAAGCTGCCTAATCCGGAAGTCGCCTGGAATTGCTAATACTCCGTTCAAGACTGAGCTATTTTTGAAGGAGGTGAGTTTGATTCTCGACACGACACCTTAAAGGACACGGTGAGGACGGTATGGTATGGGAGGAAAGGATAGTTACGACTATATCGACGTTCATTTACAGTCCATGACCTTTTCTAGGTCCCTACACCCCAACAGGGGTTGCCAAACCTCACTAAATGCTATTAAAGTGCCACTTTTTACGCAGCAAATAAATCGCCAATAAATCCATTTGTTACATAAAACCTTGAAAATAACTTGAATCCCTCAAAACGGCAACAAGACACGGTCTCGCCGAATAAGATTAATTATAGAAACACGAATCAATAGTGTGGCCCCTACCCAAGCTCGCCCACACACTTACTCTAATTACTTACGCTGGTCATTAGAGTCTTCAGTCTCCATTCCCCCCAGCAACTCCCACTCCGCAGTGACAAATTTGGTGAAATTTCTACAACTGTACGTGTCAGCCTGGTACCTGTCCATAAGCCTGTCCATTGTTTGACTATTTAAGAGCGTTTCTTTGGCATTTGACAATTTAACAACAAAGGTCGGTGATTCTTTGGCAACACTGTCATTATTGGCATATTCTTAAGAGAAGGCATTCAGTATCCAATTGTGTTAGTTACAGATACAAAAATATATTTTTTTTCTTTGGATTGGATGCGGTGGATTTAAGAAGCATTACTCTGCCTCGTTTCTCTTTTTCTACTTCGTCGTCGCTGCTATAGGTTGTCGCCGAAGTACCCCTTCTTGCGTAGACCATGTCGTGATATCTCCAAATGGCACCGTCAAAGTAAAACGGAGCTAAGTTTGCTTTGATTTTTCTTTTTTTTTCTTCTTTCATTCTCTGCCTTCGTCTCCCTGGTACACGTAGATTTTATTGGTGCACAGGTAAATGTACCTATAACGACAGCGACCATGCAAAGCAATATACCCACGACTTCAGTGCATGGGTGTTGTGGGAGTGTATGGGTGCGTATTCGTATCTGTGTGTGATATTTATGCATGACTCGTTTCAATCACAGGTAGACACTGAGATACCGAGTACACAAATAGAATTCCATTAAATTCGAATGTTTATTTGGTGGATTTCAGGTGACTTTGGGTGGAGCGGTTATAGTTTGGCAAATTGCATTCCGAAGATAGATTCGCCGCAGGCAACTTTAAGAGGATTCATAGATTCTGGGTCCAATTTCAGTCAGTAGTGTACGATATGCTACCCATTCACATAAAAAAGAAAACTTTTAATCCATGAAATACTGAAAAAAACTACTTCAACGTCAGAGTGACAAACGTTGCAGTACTTTCGTTTTAACACTGGTAGTTATCCGTACCCCACTTGGAGTAGCTTTAGTTAGCAATGCAAAGTGAGCAACCGCTGGAAAGATAACTTCGTGACTTTTGTGGAAACAAGTTGTTAGGAATTAATGTAATTTTTGTTTCGCAATTATATTGCTGTTGTATGTGGAGTGAGATTATTGCTAAGCATACGAAAGCAAACAATTTGTCAAGGGCAAAACGGACATAAAACAGTGCCAACATGAAGCGGTTTCTATGGTGAATGCTTTGAAAGTTGGAAGGAAAGTGGTTAGAAGTGACTGTGTCTCCTGTGCTTTCACGACTTTCCGTTCACCTGTTCGCGAAAAAATGAGATTTTACGTACTATCCACACCAGATTGGTGAGGTGGGATAAACGTCTTTGATAAATGACTTGAAAGGATAATAGCAGTCCACTTCTGTCCGTTGGATGACACTACCAGATTAAGTTGGCAATCATGTTGCCATATCCTTCTTAGGATTTTGCTGTGTGAACCAGCTATAGAATTATTTTGAAACCAGTCTGATTTTTGATGTTGGTGGACCATGGATTTTGCTTTTTATCCCATACCTGGCCAACCTTCGATTCATCTCTCAGCAATCAGTTGTAGCAGTAAATATCACGTTTGGGAGCACGGATTCATCGTACCTCTTTGAAACGAGCCTCCTGCCATCTGAATACGAGACTTGATATCCATGTCGAATGGCCAGTTTTTATGAAGCCAGCAGCCCGGATATTTAAGGCCTTTCGCATCCACTTCATGGCAATGGAGGAATAAAATGAAGGAAAAGTGGGTTACAGTAACAGCCAATTAAGGGTGTCACATCTGAAATTCCTTTGTGAATAGATACATACATATATAGGCGTGTAAGTGGACTGCTACCTTCGGATTTATCAAAGGGCTAGATAGGTATAATTTCAGACCGGAAGTCTGCGGAACTACGCAAACCAAGAACCAAGTAAGAGTTGGAAAATATAGAAAAATTATTTCCAAAGAGAGTCCGACTGTCCTGTTCGGGGCATTGTTCGTAAGTTTTTGCGAGAAGCTCGTAGAACCTTTCTTTGGTAGCATAACCGGTTTGTGAGGCCTGCGCATGACAGAGATCATTTGTGGGACTGGTTCTTCAGAGCTTTTTCGTTCGCTCCTAGTTCCCGAAAATGTAACCCAGCTGTCGCAGCCCGTGGATCCGATGGATCTAATGCTCGTCGGTAGTTCACCCTTCGGTTATCCAGCGGGCACCACATGGAGGTAATGATGCGATTTTACTCGCCTTCTCCTTCTTCTTCATTTCTTAGTGCCTGGAAAGAATCGCTTTCACTCTTTCTTATAAGTTTTCGAAGTTCCTTTCTTCTTTTCTTTCTCATTAATCCCATGTCTCTTCGGAATCATCTGTTTGTCTTGCTCGCTGCAAGGCAGTCTGCTCAGTAGTACACCGGTTTTGTTAAATTTCCCTTGCTTTTGCGTAGCATGGATGCGTCACATCCTCGGGTGAGACAAATTGTCACCTGTGTGGTCTGTTCTTCAGTTGTGTCCCTGGATATTTCCATGTTGGTCAGCCAGTAGTCGAGCATCTATTTATCTATGCTGTTCCTTTCAAAGCCCAACTTCTGTACCTTTTCAGTGGCTTTTTGGTACTGAAACCGTTTTGGCTGTATTATCTGAGTTTCAAACCACTACACCAATCTCTTTCTCTCTCTCTCTCTCTATCTATCTATCTTTCTAACGCCCGCACCATGTGAAAACATGTAAAAGGGTATTAATAACCCATTGAGTGCGTGCAAATTATATAAAAAAAAAAAATATTATGGTCCGATGTTCACTGTTTGTGTAGAATCGGAGACTTGCCATTTGTTTTCCTTGCCATATTTCTGGTGGGAAAAGTTAGGTTTATGATGGAGCCTGATCTGTCGTTTCTTTGTTTCCTTGATTTAGTCGTAGAAGGTCTAGGTTAGCAAACGCAACGGTTAGCGATTCCACTAACCATGCGTTAAAGTCCCCCGCTACAACTGGTAATCTTCCTCGTGCATCAGACACAACTACGTCAAACATCTGTTGGTACTTAGCCATGCTCGCACTCTGTGGGGCATAACAGCTCATGTCTAACAAGGATGTCCTTAACTTTGACGTACGCGAAATGCATCCTTTTGTTTTCGTTTTGCGCTTGAATCCGATCTCTTGGTAAAGTCATCTACCCATCTGTGACTGTTGACCTGTGTGAGACAGAGATTTTCAAATGCGAACTCCAGACAGATGTATGGATGCAGCTTAATGCAAAATATCTAAGATAACTTCTGGGTTCTGTCAATGAAACCTCCAGCAATAACGATCAACACAAAGGATTTAAAAAAAAAAGAAACGCGCCTCTGATGTCATTAACCTTTTCGTCATTAAGACTCCAATAGAAACGACCGTCGACAAGCTCCAGTAATTAACTTTTCGTCCATTAACTTCTAAGCGAAAATAATACCATTACTTGGCTGGCAAACCATCGCCCTTACCTACATAGATCGACCAATTACCTACGAGACTAATTATCATATTAATTAAACGTTTAAAATCCTCCAAGCAAAGATCGTAAATTATTCCTGTGAGAGCCTCGTGCGATGGAAATGTCAACAGACTACATTTTCCCTGTCAGACCGGTTCTCCATCGGGACACAACTCTTATAGTTTATCATCGCGCTGCTGTTCTATAATTAAAAACAAATTATCGAAGCGTTCACCGGTTAGCGAGGCTATAAACTATCGAAAACGCTGCCTTTTTTCCCCAGTAGCCAGTTGCGAAACCAACTTACAACACGAGAATCGAGTCGGTATCTCTGAAAATCGAAGCGGAAATTTCCCGCAACGTTTCGTAAATTAGTTCTCCTCCAAAATGATGGAGTTTCCCTCATTAATAGCTTGGCCCTGTTGGCAGACATCCATTTTGCATGTTGGGCAGCAAAAACAAATTACCTCCATCCAAAGGCGCAGACAGAGTTGAGATGCGTTGTTGGGAACGTTTATCTAGGAACCTAACAGCGGCAACAGCAGCAACTGGAACGCTTTTCAGTGAAAAGACCCAAAAATTCAGTTAAGTCAAAGGGTCGATGCTTCGTGGCCAAATGAAACAAACGACGTTTGACCCAGATAAGTACGTTTGTGTGGTTATTTTCACTCCACATGGGCCTGAGACCTGAGTCTCGCATGTCTATCTGCTGCCCACTGTCTGCCAGAACTTGTTTTTTTTTTGTTTTGTTTGTTTTTTGTTTCTCATTCGTCGTTTGTTGTTTGTTATTGTGCCCCTTTCTCAATCTCCCCCTTCAACCCCACCCCACACATTCCCATGAGGAGGAGTACGGTCGGACTTAAACACACTGTCAAACGGATGACGAATACCTTGCTAACCTTGGGTGGGTTTTTGTTCATTTTAGATACAAAAACAAAACAAACTGCTTCCAGAGATGAGAAACTTAATTCACAGCGCTCTGTGAAACTAAAGAAGTGTTACAGCCGCAAAATTTTAATTGAAAAAGAAGGCAAGAGCGGACGCAAAAAAAAAGTATCTCACGAATATTTTTTTCTATCGCCGCAGTAACTTTGACCATTATTTGCGAATTTCGCGATGATCTCAGATGCACATATTGACCTTAGTGGTTCGCGTTAGTTTTATTTGAAAAAAAAAAAAAAATAAAAAACAAGATGAAGTTTTTATTGAAATTTTTAATGTGTTGTAAGAGATAAACAAATTGAAGCGAATTTTGCAATAAGCCGTGCAATGCTTGCGGCGAATTGTTCGAAAATTTGTTTGCATTAATTTTTTTAGTGTTGACTTTAATGGTATAGTGACCTTCAATTAGCAGGTTGATTGCAATTACATAAGCGGAGCTTAGGTTCCTTATTTTCTACTCTACAAACGTAATCTCAACTCAAAATTAGCGTTTACGACAGGTAAATGGATGGGAGTCTGACATTTGCTTACTGACTTGGTGGTGGTAGAGTGAGTGAGCTTACACACTTCACTTAGACCTTCCCGTATAGGGATCATGCGGAGCATAAAAGGGAACTATATAGTGTAGAGATCGAGAAGGCGTCTTGTACGCCCAACAAATTCCAATATGTCACCGATTGTCGCTATTTTTTCTATGGATGCGCCAATGGGTGTGGTAATCTTCCAACTTGCACGATTCGTAAACCAGAATAATCAATACCGGGAGTTCGCCTACGTACTAATCCACACGCCGCACATTTCTACGAGTTCGCAAGGCTGGTTAGCCAATTATGTTCTGTATCTGCCGTTTCGGCTCTTCTTAATCTTTCAAGTCTTCTTAACTCGTTCTGCACGTTCGTTATGAAGGTACACATCTCTAACTAGTCTCGTGGTCATATGGCTTTCTAGAACCCTCTATTGTGTAACGGAAGAGGGACCGAAGACAAACAGGATTACGGGAGGAGTCCCTCAATGGTCAGTTCTGGGACCACTCTTGTGCAACATAATTTATGCTGGTGTACTAAGAACGCAGAGGCCGAGCGGAGTAGATATCATCGGTTATGCTGGCGATATCGCATTGGTAGGAGTGGCCAAAGCACTAGAGGAAGTGACGCAGAACTGTAACCGAGTGAAGATATGGCTAGAGACATCAGGTCTGGAACTTGCGGATCACAAAACTGAAGCGGTCATTAAAAGCATGCCGTAAAAAACTGAACGCCTAACACATGTAGGTCGGTGAGCACACCATTGACTCAAAGACGTACATTAAGTACCTGGGACTGCTGATAAACCACATACTCAACTTTAGAGAACACAGAAGGCATGCAGGCGAGAAAGCTTCGTGTGCAGTGGTCGCACTGTGGAGATTAATGCCGAATATTGGAGGACCAAGACACCCAATAAGAAACTTATTATCAACGGGCTCCAATATGGGTACCAGCAGCTAATCGTGAGTCATACATTAGAAGGATGAAATCGGTGTACAGAATTGTATCTCTAAGGATACGCTTCTCTTTTCGAACGGTCATATTGCATCCGCCAAACGCGCATCCACCCACGACCCAGAAACGAAGAAGTCTGCGGCAATACGCGAGGACGGGAATGACGACAGGAGAAGTTAAATATTACGTTACACCCTTCCTGTCGGGGCATAATGGTTCCGGGAGTATCTTTATAAATATAAGACCGTGGATGATCCAAGGAATCCATTGACTGGAGGTGCCGCAAGGGGCAAACTGAACAGAGCAAGATGAGAGGTTTTCTTTTTTTTAGCCGCATGGACATGCAGTAGCATGGAGCCGGGCATAGCTCGTATTCGAGAGAAAAATTCTTAGTAAAATATTTGGTCCCGTTTGTGTTGACGTATCTTGGAGAAAAAGATTTAACGACACCCTGCACCAGTCGCCTAAGATGGCTAGGCAATGTAGAGCGAATGGACTTCAATGCTTCAGCCCTATAAGTCTTCTAATAAAACCCTGAGGGACAACGCAGTAGACGTCGCCTAGGGTGGTGCACATAAGTAGAAGGGGACAACCAACTTGCAGTGCTAACTACAGAGACTTGCTGGTTGGGGCCCAGTTTCACCCCGAACTGTAGCGCCACATATGTACATAGTAAGTAAATAACATATCGCATGTAGTCCTGTGCCTAGTTTCTCGCAACCATTCATGTTGTGCGTGCGAAACATATCTCTGGGAAAGCTAAAGCTAAACGAGTATGGACTCTGTAAAGGTTGGGAAGACGAGGAAGTCAATAAAACTCAGGCCACTTTCTATGTTACTGCCCTCTCAAGCATAAATCTTTTGGAAGACACATTTTCCGGGATATTGAAGCACTATGTGGCATACCTATCAAGGACCTCTATAGGTTGACCAAAGCTTCAAGATGGTGCGAGTCCCGAACGGAAAAAGAGAGTGCTTTAGCGATTGTTAAGTGAAAAGTGATACTTTCCCCAAACGGGCATCATAGTGGGTCTACCTTATATTAAGCTGAGTGTGGCGCAAAGGGATCTGTTTTCCTCATCGACCCGTCTACCTAACCTAACCTAAGAAAGCATTTCTGTGAAACTAGGAATGTGTCCGAAAATTTGGATAGAATTTCAAAATAATGCCGTTTTCTACAATCGCATATCGCGCCATGACGACAAGACTTGTAATCTGTACACACCTGCTCCTGTTTCCACTGAACGTTTACACACAAATACTCTCCAGATAAATGTAAGTATTCTTCTGCTTCCTCGAAGGTCACTTGAAACCGTTGAGTGTGTTCCACTCAACCATGAGGATCTAATAAACTACAAGTCTATGCCGTCTATCCTCCCTCACTGCAATTGGATTCCTTTCAAGGAGGCGAACACAAAAACAAAAAAACTGCACCTGCATGAGTACTAAGGAAATATGCACTTATCTTTCCGATAAGTAGCCACTTCCACACACTGCCTGTGGCATCATCTGCATCGGTTCAAGTGTGTAACATGCCATTGGCACATGTTTACGAGAGGAAACAGAGTAAACGAGTCCTTTAAGAAATTTGATATTTTATTTGCAGAACATCATTGGCGGAGGCACACGAGAACCCCTCGTGTTTCGTTCGTTCACCTGTGCTAGCGTATGAAATATGCAATCTTTCAAACGGTCTAACATCCTGCATTTGTCTCTGTTTACATGTACTCTCCAGATTCCTAGGTGAGACAGTGATTTATCTCAGACGAGACCAAACAAAATGATTCCCTGTTTCGCTGCTATTTCTGGAATTTCCTTGTTTGTTAATGAAAAGAACATCTGTGTCAACTTGAAAGACAGATGAACCACTCAAAAAAAGCTTCAATCACACTCTCAAAAGAACAAAGATATAAAAAAAAACTTTGAAGTTCATGGTTGGGATCAGAGAGACAATTCATCAGAGATGATATCGCCCCCGCCAAGTGGCATGTAAACTTTGCTTGTTCCAGTGACTAATGTCTGTGTTCTAGGGTCGACACAAATGTATACGAGTAGGTTACAGCCTGCTTAAGTGACGACGACGATGACGATGCTTTGAAGTATTTCATTTAGATACATAAAACGTTATGGGAAGCGACGCGTCGTGGTCGTCTGTGAGCTTCAAATCAATTTCGTATTTAAAGAGATAAACACCCACTAACCTAGATGTGATGAAATTTAGAGAAACGGAATTCTCTGGCGGGTCTTTTCCTCCTCCATGGGATGTTCTAGTGAGTTTTCTTAAAATCTTTCAGTTAATTATGGGAGGAGAATGTTGAAAGATAAACAGGATAAATGTATGGGAAAACAAATTACCTAACGTTTTGTGAAATACATTTTGCACAACCGAACGCTTTTAAGTAGATTTCTCGGTTTTTGATTTATCTTACGTTGGCCAATTGAAATAGAATTGGTGACAACATATGACATTTTTGAACGCCTATCTCTGTGGACCTAAGCAGTATTGAATTGAGTGGCTTGTTACTCAAGAACGTTTGGACAGATTACCATACCATTCGCCTTGGGTAGAGTTATAAGCCTGGGCTTCTAATCGAAAACCTAAATACTCGATGCCAGGAATACGCCTACGGACTAACCCACACCCTACACAATTCAGGACTGTTTGGTTGGTACTTCTATATACTGTAACGTCTGAGTTAACTCAGACTGGACATGATGTGTCTTCCCACGTGTTTGTGTCCCAGCGCCCCTATTGCAGCGCAATCGCAAAGAAAGTGCTCGAGACTTTTCCTCTTCCTCGCTTTACGGGCAAATGATAGATGTCACCAGTCCCAGTCTGTAGGCGTGTCTGTTAAGGTTGGCTTGTCCGGTGTACAGACCGACCATCTTCCTTAAGTGTCTTCTGCCTAGATCGAGCGCTCTCTTTGCCTGGTGGAAACAGGGGCGCTTAGTCAAGGATTTGACAGCTTTGCAGGCTTGCAGTTTTGCGAACGAGCTGCTGTATGCGATTTTAACAACATTTAAGGCTACTCATATGGTTGCAACCGTAGGTGTACCCATGTTTACCACTCCCTTCCTCGCCAGTTCATCACGGGCTTCTTATATTGCAGTGACCAGGTACACAAAGCAGGTTGATCTGGCAGAAGGTTGCCAAAATATTGCATTCTTTCACCCATTTCGAATTGGTTCTTGGATTTGCTAAATCCATTAGGCCTAGGTCCATTAGTCTGACCGTGGAGATGTTAATGCTATTGCCTTTCGGGCAGGTGTTCAAGACCTATAGGTTGGCTTCCCCTAAGAGATGTTTTTCAATAGATGTAAGCTAAGAAATCTTCTGTAAGTTGCTGGTATTTTTAACCAGTTTAATGTCTTCTATCCATTTAAGCGGAGTGCTGTCCACTTCGGTTGGCATTCGAAGCCTAAAAAAACACCAAAAAGCGTTCATGATCTCTTCGGACCAAAGACGTCGGTACATGGGAGACTTTCCTTAAGCATGGGAACTGCAAAAATTTGGTACAATTGAATTAAAATCTGAATAATAGGACAGACGACGACATTTGTACTGCAGGCAACCTACTTTCTTTCCATAGCCCGATGCGCTGCAGTTGATTACGTTTTATTGAAAAAAAAAAAGTAAAAGTCTTCACCAACTTTATCCAAATTTTTATGAAAATAATCTTGAAGTCACTCTCTGTCATTGAAGGGCTAATAGTGGCAAAGCGAAAGTATCTCATAAAACAAATCTGTTCGCGATAAATCTCATCTTATGCTCCGTCGCACTGTTAAGTGTTTTTTCCTGAAAGTTTTTCCCTTTTTTTCTTTCTATTTTTAGGTCCATTACATATATGTATCTTTTTGGCTTTTTTTTTTTATAGTATTTTCACTTAACTATTCGATTTGAAAAGTTAAGTGGGTGCTTACTTTTCTACCTAAGAGAAGAAGGGTACGACGAAAGGTGATATTTTCACGGTGGTTTGGTTTAACGTTCATCAATTATGTGACATTTTCAGGCATTTGTTTAGCTTTTTTTTTGTGAAAATTGTAGTAAAACTGCATTCGCCATAAATTTTTTTATGTTTATGCTCTTAAATGCTGCGCCTGGAAATGTAAGGAAAGTCGTCAAAGTCTTTAACCGATGCAAATGACTCGATTTCTTCTGAGGGCTTAAGTTTATTATCTGTTTCAGGGCACTAGGAGGTGATTTGCTTTTGATGGGATAGTTTGGGAGCAAATTAAATTTAAATGAGGGGGATAAAGGTGTATTATTATCCCAAGCACTCAACCAGACAATGGTCTGCATCCTCTAAATTAACAGCAGAATTTCGATGAGTATCCACCGCTGTTGACAATTTGCCGATCCGTCGCAATCGGGTAGGTGAAACTTGTCTACGAGAGGTAGTCGCTATCGCCCTCTCTATATTGGTGAACATTGGATCGGATGATGCCATGATCGCGACTAAATATACAAGCCAAGCTTCATATTGGTTGACTGATCCTCTAGAAATTCATAAAAGGCCACAGACGCACCATCCTTCTCACCCGAGCATGTCCCATTGGACATTTTTAATCTCTAAGATGAACGACGCCTTGGTTCGTAAATAGGGGTACTCCGCAAGGTGGCGTGCTCTCTCCCCTTCTTTGGAACCTAGTGGTCAATGAATTGCTTTAATTTCTGGAAAGGGAAGGCTGTAAGGAATGACCTATGCAGATGACGTTGCTATGGTTGATTCGGATAAACACCTCAGTACGCTCAGAAATCTTCTGCAGAATGGTATCTCTAAGCTCTAAATATATTTTATTCTGACGTTTAAGCGTTAACCCTAAAAAACCAAACTAGTCCTCTTTACAAGGAGGATTTTGATCCTTCAAAACTTTGTGGCAACCAAACTAGTCCTCTTTACAAGGAGGATTTTGATCCTTCAAAACTTTGTGGCGTCAGTCTGATACTTGCAGCTACAGCCAAATATTTGGGCGTCGTCCTAGATAATCAGTTGGCAACTCAACATCCTGGAACGGTTCAAGAAAGCCACTACAGTTTTGTACTGCTGTAAAAAGCAAGAAGTAGATGGGGACTTCAGCCACTGGCTACAGGTGTCATCAGGTCTATGCTATCGTATGGTGTGAGGGTCTTGAGGGTCCGTTCACCGCAATCATTTGGACCAAGTGCAAAGTTCGGCTTGCGCATGCATCTGTGGAGCTCTAAAAACTTCTCCAACAGCTGCTGTTTAAATGCTGTTCTGCTTTCCACCCTTAGATATCTACAGTAGGCAGGTGGCAGCGTGTGCTTCTACTCACACGAAGGCCATATCGCAGTGGTCTAGTCTACGTCCTGGACACTCCTCTATACCCAACGATCCTTAATTCCTTCCGGAAGACAGCGACTATACTCTTCCATTACTTCTGTTTGACAAACGCCTTGAAACCAGGCTAGACTGGCAAAGGGGTCTTAGGTTACAAAGGAATGTTTCTCTGCAGATGGACCTAAAACAGAACCAGGGTCGGGTGGGGGTGTCTTCTCCCATGATCACGGCTTAAAAATTTCCTTCCGCCTCCCTAAACACTTCTGTGTCTTCCAGGCGGAGATCATGGTTATAAAGGAAGCCTTGTCGTGGCTAAAGTACATTTGGAATCTAAGCGAGGTATCATCGCTTTTACTGACTGCCTAGTCGCGTCGACGATGCTCTTATTTGCCGAGTTGTCGTCATTGAACTCGGTGAAACCGATGCTCTCCGATCACCAGTGCTGCATATCATTTCGAAGCTACAAAGTTGTGCACAAGGATTTT
The DNA here is from genome assembly GCA_946965025.1 of Blera fallax. Lineage (NCBI taxonomy): Eukaryota > Metazoa > Arthropoda > Insecta > Diptera > Syrphidae > Blera > Blera fallax. The sequence continues at coordinate 23,360,608 of OX337245.1, read as the reverse complement.
TTTTCCAGATCATGGTTTGAGCAAATGCTATCATGTACACTTCTTGGAAAGATGCTCCTGTTGCACCAATCGATTCGTGTAGATCTTCGATCACAAGGAAGTTGTCATTGCAGACTCCGTTCCCCGAATGTATTCATCGTTCGGGGGACCTTAAGGCACGTCAGGTCGTTTTTATGTTCCTCGAAACGTGCATGCACACTAACTTTTTTACCGTGATCACTACCTACAGATGTGGCAATAACATCGACTGGAGATATATTTTTTTTTTTATAAAAAAAGAGCCACCAAATTCGAGAAGCACTCAGACTCTATACGGTCCATTGTACCACCAGTCAGCAACTCCTTTTTTTTTTTTTGGTGTGGTAGTCGGAGAAACTCTGATATTATTCATTTCTCTGTTGTGCTTGGTGGCTGTGATTGATTGTTGTTCCTCTAGGGGGGTTTGAACTTGCACCGGCCAGGTCACAAGCAAACTTTCTATACATACTACTGGACGCCCTTCTGCATTAGGGGGGCAACCTGTCATCGTTATCTTCGTGACTTTCAATTGAAATTAATCAAGACACCAAGGTGTCTACCAAATAATCCTGCCTTCGGCACAGATACAATCCACAATCAATTGAATCTCTTAATCCAGTGCCTGTGCCTTTCTCCAATAATCCGTGAGACATGTACAAAAATAAATTGTTTCCTCTTTCTGGATAAATCCAAACCAGATGTTGCTTCCGCCAACTGTCTGCGATCGCGGACACATTAAACAGCGGTAAATTGAAACGCGTGCCATCCGTCCAAGAAATTATTGCACATTTGTATCTCATCTCTCATTCGTTGTACGGATACGTTCGGATACTTCAAGAAACCAATTGTTGCTGCTCTTCAGAACCCTGAAGGGGGCAGGCAGCGTGTTGATTGATCTCCTTCAAGTGAGTTTCTTCGTTAATTTCCGACGTATCGTCGTCGGATAGCTACGGATGGATTCCAAGATACTCGTACTACCAACGTGAATGCATTGTTTTCTAGAATGGGAATCTAAAAATACTTTCCACAGCCAATACTGTTGAGAGTGTGGCATGAAAATTATCGAAAGTTACCTTGTGGAAAGCTAATTTTCCTCTTTTTTTTCTGTGTTTCACTTATTTTTAGTTTCTTTTCCCATTAAAAAACGAAAAAAAAAAAGGAAAACACAAGAAGAGGGAATTACATGCAGCAACAAATGATGATCACGATTTTTATTGGATTTGATGAGCACATAATTTTATCTTTCTCGCCTCCTTATGTCCCCCTGATGATCGAGATTCGTTTTATTCGTTTTTTTTTTCCAATAAATCATTTTTTTTTTCGTTTTAATTTTCGCTTTTTAGCATGACGTGACCGGTGTAAATTGCGAAATTATAAGAAAAAAATGTAAACCGCATATACAGGGTGATAATGGGAATATCTGGCCCAGAGAAGCGACCAATAAGTATGTATCTTCGGCCTAGAGCTAAACACAGATCACATATGGGACGATAGCTTGGGAAAAACGAACCAGTCTAGTCACAAGGAGGGAAAAACTCACTAAAGTGCAAAGACTTGCATGGCTCTGCATCACTGGGGCCATGAGAACATGTCCAACTGCTGCCATGGAAGTACTCTTAGAGCTGACTCCGCTCCATCTCGTAGTGGAGAGAAGTGCAAAGCGAACGATCCTAGTGATGGCAAAGGAAGGTATTGGAAGGGAGAAATGTGTCAGCTCGAAAGAATATGACGCACTTCTTAAAAAACTTCCCGTTCTGGCAATCCCTAGGGACGACAGTATTAGAAAATTTAACTTTGGGAAAAACTTCTGTGCCAAGTTAAATAATAAGAAAGAATGGAGCAACGAATCTGCAACATATGGACTGAGTAGCTACGCGATACAGTGGTACACAGACGGCTCGAGAACTGAGGAAGGGACAGGGGCAGGCGTGTTTGGGCCCAGAACGAAGCACTCAGAACCCATGGGCAAGAGTACTAGTATCCTCCAGGCTGAAATACTAGCCATAGACCGATGCATCCAACTCAATCTCGAAAAAAGATATAGAAACTGTGACATAGTAATAATGTCAGACAGTCAGGCAGCCATCAAAGCACTCGACTCCTATGCCATTAAGTCGAAACTTGTTTGCGAATGCCTAAACAAACTTAATGAATTAGGCAGGAACTAAAAGTAACACTTTGCTGGGTACCCGGTCATGTCGGGATAAAAGGCAATGAAGTAGCACACTCACTGGCAAGACAAGAAGCTGCAGAACCCTTTATTGGCCCTGAACCATTCTGCAGAATAGGGGAACAGACCATCCGCGAAGAATTTAGCCAAACGGAGAAAGAAGACAGGGCAAGAACCTGGAACAACACTACAGGCCTAATGCCAGCTAAGAAATTACTGGGATACTATAACCAAAAAAGATTTGAAGCCTACATATGCCTTAGGACGAACAACCTACGAATCCTAACAGGCTTCCTAACGGGGCATTGCAAACTCAGGGAGCATTTAAGGAAAATAGGAATAACAAATGAAGACCTTTGCAGCAACGAGTCAAGTGAGTCTCCGGAGCATCTTCTGGAATCATGTGGGGCACTGACCCACAAAAGACTGAAAGTACTGGGCAAGTACCAGTTATCCCGCTTCTTATACTCTTATACTCAGATTCTTAAAAGAAACTGGTCTGGTGAGAGAGCTCTAAGGTGAATTATTCTCGCCAAGCCTAAGCTAGAGGATATAAACCTCAAACACAATTCTGATGGAATCGCAATGCGAGGGGAACTCTAAATAGGGATCAAACCTCTCCAAGGCAATAGCAAGATGACCCTACACAAATAATAATAAAGAGTAAAAGAGCTTGAGTCTTGCCACAGCTTTTCAGTTTTCCACTTTAGGAGTGGTAACAGTGAGGCACTCGTGTTTTATCCAGGCAGCAGGAGCAGTATCCCCCAAGTGCAACACCAATGGTGACGTTTGCAGAGGGCGCCTAACATGGGTCACTTCGACATATTCGGAGCTTAAGCCAAAAAGCATGTCTAAGAGTAAATCCATAAAGGCTATCACATGCAGCTTTGAAGTCAATGAAAAGACTTGAAATTCGTTGATCTTTTCCAGGATTGGCTTTATTGTAAAGATTTGGTCTATCGTCGATCTGCGGGGCGGAAGTCACACTGGTAATCCGCTATCAGTGTGTTACAGAAAGGCTTTAGACGCTTACACAGTATATGGGATAGGATAGTATAGGCGACATTTAGTAGGGATATACGATCCCTGATATTCCAGTCATCGGCATCCATACTTTATTCGTGATTTGATGCATGTACTCTACCAAAACATCATCACCAGCCCTGCTGGTAAGCCATCAGAGCGGGTGACCTTGTTATTCTTCTATTCTTCTACAGGAATATTTAGAACAGAGGAAGTCTTGAAGCTAAGCTAAGCTTATTAAAACACGCGACACGTGTACCAACTTTTCAAAAAAATTATGATCGAGAAATGCCATCTTTGTGCGAGGCCGTGAATTATTCACCTTATTGACATAAGTCTGCCTTTGATTAAAATTCCCCATCCAAATAGGCCCACATCAAATAGGAGGACATCACACATCTGCTCTGTGAATACCAAGGCAGTGCTAGGAGCAGACTAAAACATTTTGGGTTTGGTTGAAAACCCTTCAGCGGCTGGTGTCGGGTGATTCATAAAGAAAATTCATGAAACAATGACGCTTATAAAGAACAAAGATTAGGCAGATAGCTCACCTGGTGCGCACAGGCGAAAAAATTGCTCCTAGTGCCCAAATTGTGCGTGAAAGGAGCTCAACGCGTCAAAAAGCATAATATCAGTTGTACTTCTATGTTTACCAGTAAATGAGATGGAAAATTACGTCAATTTTGGTCGCAAAACCATATTTTCCGGCGAAGTTCATTTTAATCACGGAGTCAGGAAGCTGAAGCTGTAGGAGTGACTGTTTGGTGTGGGATATGGGGTGGTGACATGGTATGTAAGTGGCCCCTACTTCTTTGAACATGAAACTGCCTACAGCGGTGAATAGAGCGCGCTACAGTGGTACGATAATTGACTTTTTGTGGACGCAATTGGACGACTCAGATTCGGCCAGGCAGAGGATGGCGAAAAGTGCCACTCCAGCTGTCAAATACTCGATCGTTGCGCACTAATTTTGGTAACCATGTTATCAGCCGTTTTAGAGACGTGTCTTGACTACCGGGCAACTGCGATTTGACGGACTCTTTGGATTCTTTTTATGGAAAATTGTTAGGGACCGTTTTTACTTTATTGATCCACATGCAATTGGCGTACTTAAGGAAACCATCCATCAGGCTATTCGCGGAATAAAGACACAATTGATCGTCAATGTACTGCAAAATTTGGTTGACAGGATGGGCTACTGTCAAGGTAGCTGCGTCAACCATTAGAATGAAACTATTTTTTATTCAATCGGAGGGTGTACTCTTTTTTATAAAGCAACAATCATAAAAAAAATATTGAACTGTGTAGTCTTAATAGCAACTTCAAAAAGAATCCAACAGATGGCTCAACAATCTTCGTGAAGAGGCATCACTCCATACTCAAAAGTATACACATCGAAGGCAGTTCTAAAAGCAAACTCCGGGTAGTCACTATACTGCTCCTAAAACTGCGAAAGTTCAAGACTTTCAAATTTCAAAAACGTTTTTGTGTGAAAAATTCAAAAAACGAAAAAATTGCGCTACACCTCACAGATGAAGTGTTTGTTTTTATATCGGCGAATTTCACATTATGGGCAACATATTTGGTACACCCTGTAACGCTTTAAGCCCGCACCTGTTTCATTTATCAGTGATGGGCCGGTGGCATATCAAAACTGATTGTTGTTAAGGCATCTGAAAGAGTAGTGAAATTGAATTGAATCCGCCTCTTAATTGAATGAAATTTGATTTGAATGGCATACGCCCAGCAATAAATTTTAATTCTCCCTCGGGATTAGGCAAACTGCTGATAGTGCTCCTCTCGTGTGGCGTGGAGTATCTGGTCCACTTGTACAATTGGAAAAAATTTCAGCATCCGATGAAAGTGGCACTTGAGCCGGTCGACTATTTCTAAATTTAATTTGCTTTTGCACAAGATGAAGAAAGTTTTTTCCGCGTGTGCTGTTGCGTTGGAAAATTGTGTAATGAGATGGGAAATTCGTGGGCATTCGTCATGAGGCCGGCCAGGGTAGAGCGGTCATTTGACGAATGTAGGGCAATCCGTTTCTGTGCATGCAACCACAAGTATTTGCTTACTTCGAAACAAGTTGAGCATAGTTTCGAAATATGTATGTACGTGGCATTTGGAAATATCGTCCCATTAGACAGGCTGAACTAGGTCAAGCCGTGGCGTACAAGCTTCACTAGAAAGAATTTTGGATTGATTAAGGCACAAAAAGTAAAACGTGAAGGAAAAGTTAGGTAAACCACTCAGTCCCGACGATTGGGGCCGTCCCCATGCAAGACTTCAGCTTTTCCAGTAAAAGTCTTGTCGCGAACCCACCCACAGCAATCGTGATGAACGAGAAGACACTAGATTCGAACTCTCTATAGGGTAACCAAAAAAATTTGGCCTTATACAGTGTACTCTCTCCTTACGGACACCTCTCATAAGCGGACAAATTCTTCGGAACCGTCGGTGTCCGCTTATAAGGGAGTACACTGTATATTGCGGATGTACTATCAAAGCAGTCTAATGTCTCAGACGCGGTGGCTCTTGGTACTATCCGCACTGGAGTTTTGATGACCTTGGGTCTGGACAGAACTGTAATCGAAACTCCACGTATGGATGCGAAACTGGTCAAGGTCTGACGCAGGTGTCTTCGTGAAGACCGACAACACTAGACTTCTCGTTGAGTAAACATGCCACCGTTTTTCAAGCGGAGGTCTATGCTATCCTAACGGGCTACCGACTACCGACTAAATTGTAGAGAATAGGTGGATCGCTCAAAGTATTTGCGTCTGTAGTGACAGTCAGGGTGCGCTTGAGGCTCTGCTTCAACCCTTTAACTCGTTGCAAAATTGTTGGAGAATGCAAGCACTTTGAATTTCCTCTCTGACACTTGTCTGGGTCCCAGGTCACGTTGTGTGGAAAATGAGATCTCCGATGAGAAGGCTCAGAGGATGTTTTCTCTGGCTCTGGACCTACCATTGTTGGATTCGCTCCAGGTACTCTGATTCAGAGATCTACAAAGGTCATAGTGCGTCGGGTCTTCTCGCGTCTTCGGTCAAGTCCTCCATTGTCCACAATTGTGTGTGGCACCAGGATGAAGGTGGAACGTTTGTAAGGAATCACCGGCATTCTTGCTGTCAAGGTATTAGCAGAAAAAAGTGCTGACAACTTATTGGCGTTCTCACGGGACGTTTTCCTTTTGCTGAGTATGTTAGTATGGTGGGCTTATGAGCCACCAATGTCTGCAACGCTCTTCGAGAGGGCGACGATAGATACTTTCGATTACTTGCTATGTTACTGACCTGCCTTTGCCGGGAATAGGTGGCAGATCTTCGGTGCTTATTTTGTGAGTGGTGATACTGTAAGCTCTCCGCCTTTCTCCGAAAATCGAAAAAATTCCAGTAAAACGAGTAAAATTGGGTCTTACTTCCTGGTAGTATAATGGACCAGTTGCGCTGAGTACTCCAGTGGAGATCTTCTTAACCCTCGTCGAACTGGTAGGTATAGTGACGTGAAAGTTGTGCATTAGGGGTCATAAAGTGATCGGGAAGTCGTCTTGTTCGTCTAACGAGCTCCAATATATCACAGATTCCTTACTAACTGAGGTGTCTTACGTCTCTTATCGTTGAGGATCGCAATATCTTCAGTCTTAACCTTTCACTAAAAGACACAGAATTCCCTAGATAACACCACCAAAAATGGAAGGAAGTCTCCTAAACTTCTGCGCACATGCCAGATACCTTGGACTTATACTAGACAGGAAACTGACATGGAAACTTAACATACGTGAAGGAATTAAGAAGGCCGCTACGGCAGTATACGCTTGCAAAAGAGCCATTGGGCGCAAATGGGGGGTCCGCCTGCTTATCATGCATTGGCTCTATACAGCGGTAAGACCTATACTCATGTATGGGATACTAGTCTGGTGGACAGAGCTAAATAAACATTGCCATGTTTCTCTCATAAGTAAGATTCAGAGAATGGCATGCGTCCCTATTTCCAGCGCCCTCCGAACAACTCCCACGGCGGCGCTGGAAACTATGCTGCATATCCTTCCTCTGGACATTTATGGAAGAGAGGTTGCGATGAAATCGGCGCTTCGGCTGAGGCTGGTCATCGCAATGGTATACCAGCGATACAGGGCACGCCATTATCCTCAATTCAGATCATATAAAAGTAGAATCCACGGACTATGTGATTCCGTTCCTAGACTTCAATATACAATACCGCACACGTATACCAAGCCGACAGAATTGAACAGACAATACGATTAGCAATAATTCTGCACTGGAAACCTACACTGATGGGTCTAAGACTTGCGAAGGTGTGGACACTGGACAACTTTCAGTCTTTCTCGACGTAGCATGTTTTTTAGACCAGACTATTGCAGTGCTTTCCAAGCCGAGGTAATGGCTATTCGTGAAGCTGTTGTTTGGTTGACGATGAAATCGATATCTCGTGCGGACATCGTTATTTACACCGACAGCCAGGCAGCTGTAAAAGCACTCGAATCACCAATAGAAAGATCTAAATTGGTCAAAAAATGTCGCACATCCCTGAATGAGAAACCGAATCATTGTAATATCACTCTGTGTTGAGTCCCTGGGCACTCAGAAATCCTAGGAAACAGTGAAGCAGACGAATTAGTCAAAAGTGGAACTAAGCTGGAGCCCTCGACTGGGCTTCATTTACCCATCGAAACGGTAAGATACAATAACTCTTCTCTACAGTAGCTCTGCATCAGGCAAATGTAGGATGGCGTAATCTCAATACGTGTAACCATGCTAGGCAGGTGTGGCCACAGCTAAGCAGACGCAAGACAGCTAGTCTGTTGCTCATAAGCAGACCACGCATACATACATATATAGGTACCCTGCTCGGACTACTGACGGGTCACTGTGCGTTAGCTAGATACGTCTTGAGGCTTGAAATTCCGGCCAATGACTTTTGTCCCAGCTGCATGGATGAGGAGGAGGAGGAATACCCGTTTCACCTTCTCTGCAGCTACTCTGCATTATCCTCAGCGAGAAAGCAGGTCCTCGGTGAATACTTCTTTGAGGAACTTCAAGATATTTCCGACATGAATAAAATTTGGAAACTGATTCAAAAATCAAAATGGTTCCAAGAGTGACGGGAGTGACCGGCTCGTGTGGTATCACAATGGATCTCTTCTGGTCCAAGTGTAACTTGCCGTGAACGGAGTGGCAGAGACTTCTTCTGCCTTTTCCTCCTCCTCCTCACAGTTGGCAGAGATTGATGTTCAGCTAGCCCGAGTTTAAACGAATGTTTGTTGAGATTGATGAGCCCTACTGTTAGTTCCACCGTCAGTTTCATCTGTGTTTTGCTTAAGTTTAATGCTCATTTTGCTGTATTGTTACTCCGCTCTTTTACTACAGATCTGGCCATTTTGCACGTATCTAGATTCGTCCGGAAGTCATTGAGCTTCTGTTGTATCTGTGTGTTACTTCTGTTGGTGGTTTCCATTGCTTACTTCATAAATCTTCCAATGACGTGGGACAGGCATTTATAATTAAAATTTCAGCTCAACTACAACCAAAGTACGACTATTAACGACAATTTGTTGTTTATCTCTTTTCAGAACTGGCGTCATAAACTAATCATTTACAATAAGGTAAGCAATTTCCACATCTGTATCTACCACCTGTTGCATAAGACATAAGTATCTACCACAAAAGAAAGCCGTTAACAAAATAGACAGGCAAAAAAAAAAGTTCAATGAATTTGCAAAACTTTATTCGAAATTATCAAACAAATTACTCAACAGAGTCTCATTGAAATGGAAATCTCCGATTGAATATTCGTTTTCCCACATCAAAAATACCCGTACACGTTGGGCCTTAATTCGTTGGTTCGTCGACTCGTTATATAAGCTCGTTTGGGGTGCCCTACTATGATTAAAAATTTAACAAAAATCCCACGCTTTGCTAATTTCATTTTTTTTTTTTTACCTTTTACCCTCCAAGATGTAAGATGGTGCGCTTCAGTGACTGCAAATGCATGGAAGTATCTGAAAGAAGTCATAACTGACTGAGGTAGTACCTTGTAAATATATGCACACTACACACGTCCGAAGGAAATGTGCGCATCCGTAAATGTCGTTGCTCTTCAAATTATAAGTCTAGGCTCCCTGAGTTATGGTTATTGAAGTGAAACTTCGTTTTTTTTTAGGGAGAGATACTAATTATTCGTTCGTTGTTGCATAGAAATTACTGATTTGTGTGAAACTTTTTCGACGAATCAGTTTAAGTCGGCATTAATCATTCTGAAGTCACTTTTACCAGTGAGATACGGGAAGTAAGTATTTTCCCCCCGGCACCTTTTACTGTATTCAAGTTCAAAGACTTGTGTTGTGTTGGGATTATATCAGCTCCCTTTCCTTCCGGTTAACGATAGAACTTCCTTTGTAACTTTCTTTGACCTCGAGATGATACCAAGAAGAGTGGATAGAGCTAGATACACAGAAAGAGTCCAACGAGATCTCGGCGATCAGCCTATTATGAACTCCGATCCAAGATGAACTGGCGCAGAATGGGTTCAAACCAGCCAGGAATTGTTGCCTACTGCAGTGGAAGTCCATTTACGAGTTTTTTTAGCCAGGAGCTTGGTTGGTTTTAAGCCTGTCAAAATGTTTTATAAGGTCCAGCAGCCTTATTGGATACGCCAATGTGCGTAAAGACACTACGACCACTTTCCCGGCGAGGGCCATAATTAATGCTGCGGAGAAGTTCTTTCGATTTTTTCGAGAAAATGCTTCACCTAGTACTACACAGATTCACGGACTCATTAGTATGTGCTCTGCGGCTTCGTCCTCTTCTAGACAGAGGCGGCAGATGGTATCCTCAGTGATGGGCATTTTGTGGAGGTGGCACTTGAGCTGACACTGGCCAGAAAGGAAGCTTACAAGCCTTCTTGTGTCGTCCCTGCTAAACTTCAAGATATCTCTTGCTTTTTTATGGAAGGGTTCGATGGGTCTTTTAGCCTATCCGGACCTTTGAATATTGTTCCATAGAGTTGGCGCATGTTGCTTTTCTTAGCGTTTGGGGTATATTTGAAAGCAAAACAGGGATTCCACAAAAGTGTTCGGGTCAGAGCCTTGAGGTTCGCTTAATTGTCCGAGAGTATATGGATGTGGCAGCTTTAATGTCTTAGTTCCGGTCGATGTCGGCGCACAGTTCTATGGCGAAACCAAATGGTTTCGAGATTTGGCGATGGGGTCCATATACACCAGTATCAACGCCAGAATCCCTTTTTTGACCCATCTGTATACCGCACGTATCCTTTTGTATTGAGCAGCGGTCCGCTGGTGGTCCATGGATCACAATCTCAAACCTCCAACCAAAACAAACTGATTTGGCCATAAGGTTGGAAACCGTGCTAAACATTTCTCGATGGGGGAAGTCGGGCAGCAGTATTCCATGAGATCCACCTGATCACAAGGAGTAGGTATAATGGCCACTTTTGTGACAAATGCGAGGAGTTAGCTCGATGGCTGTCGTAGGACAGGTATGCATTATGCCTGTGAGTCTTAAGGGCAACTGAGATAAGGCTCAATTTCGTTTTCCTTGGGAAAGGTAAAATGACTGTCTTGCTAGAGTTGATCGATATACCTTGTCTAGAGCATCAGTTAGAACCGTCAATAGCCGTCAAGGAGCACAGGTTGCATAAGTGTTGACGCACATTGTCTTCATGCTGGCCTTTGATTGTGATCACTACATCCTCTGCGTAGCCTATAACACTGACGCCTAATCTATGTATTTATCCTTACCAGTAGGTCGACCGCGAATAGAGACCATAGTAGACTCGATAGGACACCGTTTTGAAGCCTTTTGCTGAACAGACCGTCAGAGAAACCCCCCTGTTGTTAATGCAATAATGCGGCAATCCAGTTGTTGGATACACGATTCCTCTGCGTCTCGTGGCACTAGTGATAGAATCATAACCAGTATTGTCAAAACCGCCCTAGATGTCGATGAAGTCACATAGAGCTGCAGAGGTATGGATTCCTCCAATATGACCGTCTAGCAGTCTTTCCATGGTTTTCACGAATTCAATCTCCCTGATTGGACGGTAGGATTTAGGCAGCTCACTGGGCTTGTTACCTTACTTAAGTACAACCACTACGTGTACCTTCTGCCAAATTTGTGTTAGGATCTCCCTTACTCAAATTGAAATTGATTGTCATCCATTCCAGAGCCATGGTTGCTTCGTGCTCTTTCTTCGTCGAATATTCAGACCCATATGCCAGGAGGGCGAATGGAGAAGGCTCGGTCACCTCGAGCGAATGGACAATAATGCTCTAACTAAGATAATCTTCGAATCCCAGTCCCCAGGCTCAAGACGATGGAAGGCAGCCGTGTCTCAGGCAGAGACCCTCCACGGGTTAGGAGCCTGTTAAGTAAGTAAGTCCACTGTCCAATCCCCTGCGACTTTCGTCGTCGAATGGTGATGTCTATCGGTGTCTGACCCGTTTTCTTATGGTGCTGCGAAATCTTTTCTGTCATCTTTCAAAAATATCATCCGTTAAACCTTTTTCAAAGCTTCCCTCTGTTCTTGGATGTGTAGCAGTAATAAGCTGCTGATTATTTCTACTCCTTGCGACAGATGTTTCCCTAACTTCAGGCGCATTGAGGGATTTTTTAGCCGAGTTATGTTATACCCGAGCATCACCATGTGGATGCCAAGAAATGAAGCCTCTTCGTGCGGTTAGTGCCAGCAGCAGATGCATTCCGGAATCACGGGAATTACCGGAGGGCTTTCCAAAGCAGAGTAGCACAGTGCTATGCGTTGGGAACTGGTACTCTCCCGCATCTAATCATCTTACTTCACTCACACCCAATATCCAATTTATATTAAATGAACTTATGCTCCAAATGAAAGAATCTGTTTCTTCACTCCCTAAGACTAGGACCGTCCTCACATTCCAAAAACCAATCTTAATGCGGGCACACTAGCCAAAAGTCGTAATCACTTAATCATTCCTTATCCGAGGCGATATGTCACTTTCGTGAGGGGCAGAACGCGGAAAGCCAACTCACGTTACCTAGACCGTTCGCACTTGCAATTTTAGGATGCATGTGGAAGGATTACAGAGAAATGAGTTCGACAGACAGTACTACTGAAATCACCGCAGATGGTCTAACATCGGACGAATAAAGAGTATCTTAGGCCTTTTAGCCAGCGCTAGATCGCAACAAGGTTAGGGAACTATTACGCTAGGTCAGCCTCAACTATTAGAACTCCATTTCTATAAGGCTTTCGTGAGACTAGGCCTTACAAATACGGACGTGAGAATGTAGATACTCTCATGACACATGTCGTCGAAGGCTTTGGTTAAAGGCTTTTTTTTTTAATGCTTCTCCAGCGATGAACCTTAATCCAGCCGCATGGAAGACTTGCCTAATAACCTTCTCTAACCTAACAATCAAAAGAATCTTCACAATAATTTCTTTGCTTAAAATCTCGTTTCGTAACCCGACACCTCTGACATAACCAAAAGCAACTATATTCTCAAATTAGCTTAATAAGGACTCCCCCGTGTATACGAGTAGCACAGTACCCCATCGAAAGTATCTAAATAAAAACTTCCATTTCACTACCTCTTGGAAAACCTGAACTCCTGCCAATCGTCAACTAGTTGAATCCGAATGCGGAATCCCATAACCATCATCACTCTGTATTAAGTGTGCTATTTACGAGGACAACTCTTATATGGAATGCAACCCCATTAAACGCGATGGGATTACTGCAGCAGTCTGACGACTGCATGGAGTGAAAACTATGTCGGAATTTATGTTCTCACTGCAGTTTTTCAAGTTTTATGGTTTAACAATCGTATTCGAGAGAATTTATGATCTAATCCGAGAAAAGTTGGAAAGTATTTGAGTTTGAGTGTATTTTGTTGGCTGGAACTGGGTTATTTATTGTGTTGTCTAGCGTGTGTAGCACATTTCGAAATGAGTATCGCAATCAATTGTCAGCTGGATGCATCCCACGACCTAAAGACTAATTTATTGGAATGTTTTATGCGAGATTTGTGAATTTTGAACTATTGGCAGTGGTTCGGGAGAGTACGAGTACGAGAATGTGCATCTTTGGCTGCATTGGTAACTCATTTGGACACGGAGATGTATCTATCAATCGTGCAGACTTTCGGACTCAATAGATCGCCGACGGAGGGTTCGGACTTTTTTTTTTTTTTTTTTTTTCCTCTTGTACAACCCTTGCCCGCATGGTTCGGACTTCATAGGTTGCTTAGATCGCTGACTAAGGGCCGTTTTATTCACTATTGTTCAACTTGCCGAAAAATCTCAAGTTAGCTAACTCCGGAGTTGATTTCAACTCGAGAGTTAAACGGCAAGTTGAAAAATGTTTTTTTTTCACTATTTCAACGCCCGGTTTGGAAGTTGTAATCAGCAAGTTGGCGTACTTGCTCTTTCGAGAAATTCCCTGGGATATTTGTGACAGATGACACATAATATGTCAGTCTCAACGCTTTTGACGCCTTCTACCTTGGGTCTTGCTGCAATATCTGGCGATAGCGACCATTCAACAGCCAACAAGTCAGCACTGCAATATGCTAGCCGGAAAATAGCTTCATCTTCTGACCAGATGCAATCGATTTCTATTGAAGAAATCGTCGTCGATGATGGGGATATGGCCTTCCATTTAGATGATTACCTGTGTTCAAGTAGTGAGGCACAGACAACGATCCAAATGCAACCTGTTGAAACTCCAACTGACGAATTTAAAAGGACAAAACACCACACCGCAGATTCAATTTTGTTGAACGAAGTGGCAGTTGTTGACCGTACTTGGGAGAGAGTAAATCCTGCCAAATTGCGGAAACCTTTAAACGCCCTATTGCACAGTCGGCGGCGTAAAATGGAACCGGAAGAAATCCCAACCCCAAGTAAAATTAAAAAATTGTCAGAAGAAAAGCAGCAACATTCCGCGAACAAATACAGGATCGAAATTGAGATTTTAGAGGGTGAGAGAGAGCGGTACAAGTTTGAACGCGAACGAGCAGCCTTAGATCTCAAACGAGCTGCAATTGAATGTGAACGGGCTGAGCTTGATCGGGAGCGTTCGGCCATTGAATTGCAGCGGTCAAAAAATCAACTTGCTCACGACAAAGAGTTTCAACGCCTTCGTTTGTCCACTTTTTAACCTACAATATTCAATGACACCAGTCACAAGAATATAATTGAGTAATTTATGTTTGTTTAAGTTTTCAGTTATTCAATAAAATTCCTAATAAACTGTATTTTCACTTTTATATTGTATTAAGCTAGCGATCTAACATTGGCTGAAAATACGTCCGAGCCAATCGAGAGCGAATGTTGTTAGTGGCTGTCGATGGTGCTCCCAAAAGCGTAGCCGACGGAACATATGCGGCGGCTAGCCCATCAGCGAAACCGGGCATTTCCGGTGGTGGTTGCGATTTATTTTCATCGATGGCTATATTATGGAGGACGGCACAAGCGGTGATGATTAATTGAGCCGTTTCCACTCTGCACCTTAAGCCAGTGACCAACACTGGAAACCGCCTGTTCCAAATGCCGTACGAACGTTCGTCGCAGTTGCGAGTGCGAATCTGCGATTCATTGAATAGATTTTCAACAGTGTTTGTGGTATTCAGGAAAGGCGTTGCAAGGTAACTCGTATTTGTGTAGCCCGAATCTCCAATAAGAATGAAATACCTGAACTCCCCTTCTTCGAATCTCTCGACATATTGAAAATACGTTGATCATGTGTGGAGCCCTTTTAAAGAAGGAAACAATAAAAATCGATTTGATATTTATATTAATATCAAGAACTAGAGTGAATAAACAGAAATTAAACAAAATCCCAAGTTTGCTCGGATAACTTCTACTATTTCGGGCAGTTGAGAAATCAAAAGTTGACTAACTTCAGATTTTCTCAACTTTTGAATATGGAAAGTTGAGAGAGTTAACTTTGAGTGAATATAAGCAATTTCTCAAGTTGAGAATAAAAATCCCCAAGTTGTGTTCAACTTCGAGTGAATAAAATGGCCCTAAGGGTTTTTAGTCTTCCAGTGGTTATCTACAGGACTGGAGAATTTTGCAGAAGATGAGTAGCCATCTCTCTTCATATGTACATACAGCTTTTGCAGAAATAGTCGCAGGGTACTCTCATTCATCTTAAATGTCGTTCTATCAAACAAGCTGTCCATGAAGGCGTGATTGTAAAACTTGTTTACACCAAGGCACCCCTCTAAACGTCTGCGGAAAATTCAGCAACGACAGCGCCTATAGTTTTAGTTCCATCGGACTATTTAGTGAACACCTTGTATAAGAGGTAGCACATCCAGCCGCTCTGCCCTAGAGGATTAACCAAGAAACCAAGGTTGCGAGTTGAGTCGTCGGTGTAATTGTCCAACCGTATAGAAAAATTTTGATTACGAACCGAAAACAAGCTTCGGATGGCGAAAGGTCATAAGTCCACAGGCCAAAAGTCCACAATTGACTTTTGACTCAATTCGTTTGTGGACTTATAACCCACCCAAGTGAGTTAGAATTCCATTGTGGACTTATTGCCTGTGGACTTATGACCCTGCGCCGCTTCGGATAAGGATTATTCTACTGTTGACGACCCCTGCAAACGAAACGAAGGCAGCGATATGCGGATATGCACGTGGGATGTTTTGTCCTGACCACATCGCATCCAGTCGAACAACTAGAAGTTCGTTTGTTAGGATAGGTTAGGTTAAGTTGAAGTGGCTGTCAGCTCTCGCCAACACACTTGGATCAAAAATAGGATCATGGAAAAAGTTCCCTACCTACCCGTTAAAACCAATTTGAGCTTCTGATGAAGCGTAAGAGGCACCTAATATCCGGGTTTATCAGGGCGCCTAGATCGTTGTGATTAAAAGCTCCTAAGTGAGGCTTCCTTCTGTGGGAGAGAGCTGGGCAGGTACAAAGGCGATGAAAGGTTTATTCTTCTTCGTCCTACAGCTGCTACAAAAGTCGTTGGAATCTACGCTAAGCCTTGTTGCATAGTTGTCTATTAGACAGTGTCTAGTGATGAGACCTATTACAGTGCCAATATGCAATCTGTTGAGCGAAGTCAGCGTCTTAAAGCTTTTCAGATCCAGCTTTGGCCAAATCTGTTTTTTCGCTAGACGTGTTATACCACTTGCCCACGTAAGGTTTGTTCTCTGGAAAGCATCCAGTTTAAATTTGAGTTTGCGAGTAGCGATCGGTATCCTTTTTGATGAAGATGGGTAGGTTAGGTTAGGTAAATGGGTGCTTCTGTTGACAGTATTGTCAACGGCTCACTTAGACCACTAAGAGTCCATTGTGCCCAATATTTAAAAAAAAAAACCCTGGGAGCTAAGTGAAACCACCCAGATAAATATATGAATTTCATGAGTTTGCTTAGGTCAATGTTACCTAACTCGTCCAGTTCTGAAAAGACGTAACTGCCAAGAGCAATTTTTCTTTTGGTGGCCATCGCTGGACAGTCACAAAGGAGGTGATAACCGGATTCTATTTCCTCTTCGTCCTTACAGCTGCTACACTAGTCGTTGTGCTGTAATTCTAGCCGTGCTGCGTGATTACCTATCACACAGCGTCTTGTCACGATGCCAACAGCTATTCGGATATCCCTTCGACTTATTTCCATAAGATTGAGGGACCTCTTTTTGTCGTAGACTGGCCATAATGATTTGGCTGTTGTGCATGTATCTAATCGGTACCAGCGTTTATTGGCTTCGATTTCTATCTCCCATTGCAGTGTACTGAGCGGTGAGGAGTTCATAAGCGAACCTTCTCTGGCTAGTTCGTCCGCTTTTTCGTTACCCGTTAACACAGGGTCACCGTATTGGCCGCTGAGATGTCATTCAGTCGCTTTTTTGAAGTTGGCTATAATTGTGCCATATTGGGCGAGTTCGTCAGCCTCACATCAGCCGGAATATCTCTGTATCCTGGCATCCAAAAGATGTGAATATTGAACGGGTCCCCCATCGCTCTAAGAGATGACCGGCAGTCTAGAGCTGTTACTGAAATTTGGGAGACCGATTCCAAGGCTTTGGTAGCAGCTTGACTGTCCGAAAAGATGCGGATATCCCTAGCGTATATCACGTTTGTCTTGAGTCAAGATTAAGCTTCTTTAATCGCCATCATTTCCTACATGGAGATTGGTTTGAAGGCATCTGTTGCATAGAAGTTGCTGGTACTTTTCCCAAGGGTTCGGAGTGTTTTATTCTTCAAATTCTCCTGCTTCCGTTCCTTCATTAGTTCTCGACACATCTGTGTAACACTTTTTTGTACGGTTGCTCAGTCTTTCATTAGTGGAGTCATTGCTTCATTTGTTTTTGTTGCTGAGCCTCGCCAGGAAGTTCTTTTCAAAGTTGAACGTCCTCACACTATCGTCCCTGTGGATTGCTAGAAGGGGAAGTTTTTTGAAAAGCACATAAAATGCCTTTGACTTGATGCACCTTTCCCTGCCTTTTCCTTCTTTGCCATTCTTAGGATCGCCTTATATGCACAATTTTCAACCACTTTGTATAGGGCGGTTAGTTCCAAGGGCATCTCCATGGCTGCGGTTGGGCACGTCCTCGTAGCCCCCGTAATGCAGGGCACATGCCAGTCTTTGCACTTTGTTGTGTGTCTATCTCGATGTGATTAGATTGACCCGCTCTGCCATTGCTCCATAGGTTATCATAGTTTTACTATGGCAGTGTACATCCATCTCAGAATGCTCGGGCTACATCTCCAAGATTTGCTTCTGCATATCATAAAAGGACGCGTAACCTCTGGTTATTTCCTTTGTAACCCTATATACTTCACTTCTTTAACTGGGTGCCAGTATCGTGGCCGTCATTCGGATTGGCTCCAGTTCAAGTTTCCTTTTCTCCGTGAATAGTGCTGTTGTAGAATTGGGTGGGTTTAAGTTGAGCCCAGTCGTATGACACCATTGTTGAGTTACTCGTAGACCCTTTTGTATGAAGTCACAGAGGGTTTCTTCAAACTTTCCTTTGGCAATCAATAGTATGTCGTCAGCATAAGCTTCCGAGGTTGGTTAACTTATCAAGAAGTTCATCCACAACTAGACTACATTAGATGGGATACCACTCCTCCTTGCGGGCATCCTCTTTTTGTGTTGACCTTGATGTTCCTTTGCGATGTTTGAATTTCTGCTGATTTTGTGCTCAGTAATTCGTGCATCCACTTACAGACTGTGCTCCTAACTCATTTTCTTGCCAGGCGTCTCTTGATGACTTCATGTGAAGTGTACCAACTGCCCTTCCTACATTTACCCAAATGAATGCCGAATCCATCAGATTTGTAAGCAAACATAACGTACGAGTATGTATCTGTCAAAAATTTGTGTAAAATTGAGTTGAATATCCTTAAATCAAAAATGAAAATGCTTTGCTTCAAGGTGGAGGTCCTTGAAAAAGGCATCATTCATCAACCAGATTCAAAGGCCAAACGGTGTCGCTTTCAAGTTATTTTTGCGTAAAAAAAAACTGCTTCTAAACTAGCCGACGTGCTTAGGTGAAAGAACTTCATTGCTACAGCTTTAGCAACCAAAGTCACATGTGATGACTAAGAAATAGTAACCGATATAAATTTCCGCTGTTTTCCTGTTAACCATTTACGGTTTTGCTTGATATATGTATGTTTTGCGGTTGCGGTAAATACCTAGCGGACTTAATCTGCGCACCGCAAAAACCGATACAATTCCACAAAACCCAGAAGAATTCTACTAACTTCCGCGTTCTTCTCCAAACTTAACCAAGCAATCCGATACCTAATTATCTTTCTTCGCCTCTAACTCCTCCCCTTTGGAAGAACAAACAAAAGAAAGAAACAAAAATCCAATTTGTAAGATGCAGATCGTCCAACCGTTGATTGAGATGAGATACTCGTACACTTCTATCCGAGGAAAAATCCCATCGTAGATACTAAAAAAAGCTGAATCACCTTGGTTTAGTTCTTCATTCCCTCTTCGATCTTGCAGATGCACGTGTGTGCATTCTCGCAATCTTTTCCATCACCAGCTGTACAAGTATCTATGGACTCATCAGTACCTATGAGACGCAATTATCTGATTCACAAAAGAAAGGAAAAAAAAGGCCCTAATGATGACTGGGCTGGGAAAAAGCCATTATTCCACCCCACCGTCAGCCAGCCGGTGTGAAAAATCATAATCACATTGTAATTGTGAAGAGATTGCACCCATGGTGGTTTGCAATCAGTGATGCTGATTGTGATGTGCCTCTTAAGCTCTCAACGATTAAAGTGGTCGATGATTGCATAGATTGCTGCAGGCAATTCCATTGTTTCACTCAAGGATGCCTCTTATGACATGCAAGACAGCAAGAGGCCCAGATAGCCCTGGTTAACCAAAAATATCTTGTAATACTCGCAGAGTAGAGCTACTTAAGACGACAGTTGCATACCGCGAACCAGGAAAACAGTTTGCGGTCCCATACGTCAAATCAGTAGAGAAAGCCGATGAATTTACAATTGTATGAGGTGATTTGGTTATTATAGATACTTTTGTTTGAAGTACACACGTAAAAGTCACGCGCGTTAATAAAATTATCGGCAGCTGGTCTTTGCGTCTTTAGATTGCTTTTGAACGTGCGTATCTACACGTATAAGTAGTATGTATGGCTACGATTTTTTTCTGTGTTTTATTGCAATACGCTTCCGAGAGTTTTGAGTTCCAAAGGAATTCCGAGAAAAAATGATTTTAGAGTCCAATCGCCGGAGTTCTTTGGCTCGTTCTACCTGCAGCAGTGTTCAGATTTGTTATGGTTAAGGTCGTGATGGTTTTAGGGGTGCAACTTATTGTTTAGCACCCTGGGGATGTGTGTTTCTATTTTTTTTTTATGACACCGTCTGGTTAAAGGGCATGAGTGATTGGATTTTCTTTGCATGAACACGGCGGATCGCTGACGCCAGTGTAGGGATACGTTTCCATGCATGTTTCCTCAGAATTAAGGTGCATTACGTTGCACGTAGTTACAAAGTAATTTCGCAGGAATGTGCGTTTAATTTATGTGATGGTAATGTAATTTCCGTTGTACATTGATATTATTATTGGAAACAAAGTATGGAAATCAATCCATAGGTAGAGCTATTTTAACTGAAAAACGTCCACCAAAGCTTGAAGGAATCTTTAACTCTTTGCAGCCGCTTTATTGCTTTTATAGCAGGCAAAGAGAGGACGTAAAAATTTTATAGAACAGAAGCTGACAGTGAGCCTTAATTTTAAACCTCGGCCAGTTTTACCAGTCCGGGCGTTCTGAGCATGGTAAGCCGGTGCGTGTCAGGTACTTTGGCGTTGGTTGGAGGGTTGCTGCAATGAGTTGCTAAAATTCTGTCAAAATTTCCCCATAAATGGGTAAACTGCTGGCATTCTTACAGAACCTCTCTGAACCCACAGCTTCTGTCTGGTGAGAGCAAGTATGTCTTTACCACGTCTTTCGATACCACGACATGAACGACTGTTGTTTGCTTTCCATGAATACTGCCAAAAGATAACGTTAAGTGTGGAAGCAATCACGGCTCTAAGAGACACAGTGTTTGAAGAAACGGCCGTCAGTTGAAGGTTTAAACACCAGTCTGGATACCATAAATCGACAGGCAGCTAAATGGTTAAAAACTAGCGTTTAAAGCTTGGATATAGGTTGAACTCAGGATATGCGTGGATGATGACTTCATAAGAGTACATGCAATCACTCGTCGGGAAAAGTCCAAGCTAAGAGAAGATAGAATCCTTGACATTGAAGAACAGAATAATGGGTTTGACGCCCGAATCTAAAAGAAGGCCGCGGAGAAGAAAGTTCTATTACTTCAGGCTAGCACGGTTACCGCCAGAGTCCAAGCCATTTAATTGCGGCTACGGTCTTCTAAAAGAGATTTTTTTTTTGTAGTAACCTCAATGGGAGACGTTTTTGTTAGTTGTGTCTCAGCTCAAATCCAGTTCTCGAATGAAGCTTAGGAGATTATATCAGAGGAAGTGGTGAACTATTTCTGAAAATTTAGACCGCTACGAGCCATGGTGAGACATTGGCACGTCATGTACGAATTTCATTGCCACGCTTGCCTTTGTGTCCAGTGAGTGCTGTCTGCAGAAAACTGCTTGAGGGTAAGGAAACCATTGCACACTAGTCACTAGTTTTTTTTATATAATTTACCCGTACTCAAGGGGTTATGAATGCCCTTTTGATGTTTATACACAGTGCGGGCGTTGAAAGGAAGATAGAAAGAGAGTGAAAGAGATTGGTGTAGTGGTTTGAAACTCAGGTGTATTAGGTTTCACACATTAGCTCCAGGGGTGGTGTCCAGATAACTGGGGAAATTTTTGTTGTCATTTATTTGTTTTGCCTTCGCTTCTGATTCACAGTATTTTTTTCCCGATCCACCTGATGTCATGACCATATCAATTATCAACAGAGCGATCAATTTCTCCAGCCATATGACAAACCTACTGTCAGTGTTATGCCTTCGCAGTAGTGTTGTCTGACATCAGGGATTGAACTGTGAACCATCAGCACGACAACGATGACGCTACCACTACACCATTGCCACCCTTACTAGTCTCTAGTGTTGACTCAAAGCTGTTTGATTTGAGGGGTTTCGGAGCTTTGATAAAATGTATGTCTGACCTTCGGTGGTTTCTTCTAATATCACCCCTGGAAAATAGCTCTAGCTTAGACCTCTGCTTGAAAGCTAGAAATATTGTGACAGCAGATTTAAAATTGGGGCCAGATATTCCGGCACCCGGTCTATTTGCCATTTTTAAACAGTTGATTTGTCACTATGACTGAAGAATCATCAAAGCCCTTGGCATTGCAAAGGAGATAAAGCTTAAGAACGCTGGCAGCATCAGTTTTCTTAACTCTCATGTCCATTAGAGCTTCCAGTGCCGCTGCCGGGCATGTCCACATTTTACTCTTAATACCTTCGCAGGCAGGTTTTTGTACCTTTTGAATGGCAATGCGAGCATAGATCTATTCGGTTGGTGATTATAGGAAAGACGATGGTAAGGTAAGTCCAGTGAATCATTTTGGGCTTTGGATGCAATTTTTCCCCAAAGAGTCTAGGCGAGGCCTAGAAGGCTTTATTTGCCTTTGATGTGGTTATACCTACATGAGGCTTCCAGATAAGTTTTTGGCCAATGGTTACTCCTAGATATTAAACTCAAATAGAAGGACATCACTTAGCGTTAGTGTTTGGAGATGTAAGTTTCAGTAAAACCAGATTCTTGCTCGTGCCTTATTGTTATGACCCGGTCATCTGCATAACCTTGAAGTGCAATGGCCTTAGAGATCAGATGGAACAAGTGCTTGGAGCTTAAGGAAGATTATGTTGATAAATAGAGGTAATTTTATCGATCGCGAACTTTTTATTTCACTCTCGTAAATGTAAGGTTCTATTAGGCCCTTATCTACTAAATCTACACTTCCCTACTCAGATTGCACTTAAAATGACGAGAATAGATAGTGTGTATATTGCAACTTTGGATCTGCAGATGAACTAGCTAGAACTTGGTCAGAATCTACGTTCCTCTGCCACCAGAGCATTGATTAATGACTGGGAACATAAACTTCGTCTAGTCCGCTGAAAAAATGTTCCGGTCCTAGGACAATCCAAACGATTAATCAGGCCTTATTCCTACAAGAAATCCCTTACCTTGAAAAGGAAAGTATTAGAAAGCCGGTGGGTTTTCTTACAAGCCACTGTGAAGTACCACATGAACAAACTAAATTTTTGCCCAGAGACGGAATGAAGGTTCTGCTTGGAGGATTAAGAAATATCCGAAGACGTTTGTTAGTGGAATGAAGATCTGACTAAGATCAGGAAGATGACCAGAGATATCTTTAATATCTGCTACAAAAACAAGTTCTGGCAGCCTTACAAAGACCGTCTAAAAATATACAAGGAATCCATCAGAAATGCTAAAAAACAGGGCTGAGCAAGATGCTGCCAATCTATAGAAATCCTTAAAGAATCTGCTAGACTGAGGAAGATTTTGTCCAAAGGACATAGAAATCCATCCTTTTTGAGAAAAACAGATGGAAGCTGCGGAATCCCTGGATCTCCTTATTAACACCCACTTCCTAGGCTGCTACGACAGTACCACAGAACTAGATAGTTCAAATAGTGGGCAATCAGCTTCATGGGACAGTATTTCAACCATAGTCTCAAAGGAGACAACGTCCTGGGCTATTTTTCTCTATATAAATCCCCTGACTTCGATAACATATGCCTATTATGTTACAGAAATTACAAGACATAGTAATTCCCTGGCTAGTGCCGATTTATATTGGAGACGTGTCCGAGTGGTGTTTATTCCGAAGGTGGAACGACGAGGACGTGAATCAGCTAAGGATTCTAGGCCTATCAGCTTGACCTCCTTCGTTTTAAAGACCATGGAGCGTATCCAACGTAGTGGTAAAGTAGTCAAAGATTTTGATGCTACTATCCATACGGACAGATCGAAAATGGACTGTGGAGTCAGCGCAGTCGATTTCTCAGACAAGCTGAACGTCTCGAAATCTTTCCGTCTACCGAATTTCGCCACTGTTTTTCAAGCAGGCCTGTCAATCACTGAACACTCTCTCAACATCCAACCGTTATCTTGCTATCTTCACTGATAGCCAAGCTGCTATCAAAGCTATTGATTCAGCTATCACATCCTCAAAACTGGTAGAGCAATGCCGGAAAGAGCTTAACAAACCAGGTGCTCAATCAAATATCCCCCTCATCTGGATCCCACGACACAGCAACTATGAGGGAAACGAGCGGGCAGACGATCTGGGGAGACGAGGGTCAGATTTTAGCAGTTCGCTAGCAGAAAGACTAAATGTTTCGCTAGGAGTCGTTAAGGTTCCTAAAGCTGGCCAACCTAGGTTGGAACACGCTTTCTAGCTGCGCTATATCAAGAAAGACATGGTGCAGCTATTGCAAACCTAAAACAAATGAGCACTAGGCCGATCAAGACCAGGTATTGCCAGAATTGTAGCCGTTAGCACGGGCCAATGGCTGATAGGAGACCATGCAGCCAAGCTTGGTATCCCCCACAATTCCTTCTACCGTAGCTGCAGAGATGGAAACGAAAAAGAATCTCTTCTTCACTTTCTTTCCAGGTGTCCGGTCAGGCCCTCGCGAGAACCCGATAACGTACTCTAGGTAAACCTTTCTTCGACGACCTGAGACAGATATCTGACAGAAGAATTGGAGCCCTCATCCTCTACCTGTACTCGACAGGATGGGCTTAGATTATCTGTCGCCTCAACTGTAAACAACTTCTTTTACAACCAGGTTACATGAATTTTGTGGTATCAAAACGGCGTAGTCTAGCGCTAATTGTGTGTCTATCTAAAGAAACAGCCACCTCTACCTACCTACCTTGCTAGTGGATTAACCTTCATAAGGGTGGTGGTACTTTTATTAGGTCAATTCATCCCTTTGGATAAAATATATCTCTTTCGTCGCAGTGTCAGGCATATGGGCAAGGGTTCAAGCTTTACCCTTTGATAAGAAATTTGAAAATTCAAGCGACACAGTTACGAACACTAATCATTTTAGCGATTTTTTACTACCAATTACCCGCCTTGTTATTGTCCCCATTCAACAATTACCTACTTCACTCGCAATCTTCCATCAAAAAAATTTCATAATTTCGTATCGCAATTTGATGACTCCCCAGTGAGCCTCAGTTGCAAAATAAACTTTGCACTTAAATCTCAAAGCTAAAAGCAAAAGCATTTAATTTCGGTCATTCGTATTAAATGTCAGCCGTATTCCGTTACAAGGCGAGCACTATTCCATTCAACTCTAAGTGGTAGAACGTCTAAAAGCCAACAAGCCAGCGGCAATCTTTTTTTTTTTTTTTTGTTTTCGATGGATGCACAGTCACTGCAGATATTCTTTTCTTTTTGTTGAGTTTTCCCTCGCTTGGTAGTGTGCCATTTACAAACCCTTTACAGCGACAAAGCAGCACCTTGCACCTTTGCGTCCGCGAGAAAGTCTTTTTTTTAGATTTTTTTTTCTCATGGTGCATGCACCAGAAAGGGAACGAGACGAGTAAAAGATAGGAATGTGCTGTAATGCAAGAAAGCGCAGAGGGAAACACTGCAATCCGATTGAAAAAAGGTCAGAGATACCCTATGACGGAGACACAATTTAGTGAATTCGGAGGAATGCATCCTCTAGGTGTGTCTGTTCAGTCTTACTCTGTATTCAGATTTTTTCTTATACAATCATGAATTTCTAAGGTGGAAGCCGTGACTTAGTGGTTAGTGTGTTGGACTACTGAGTCGGAAGTCCGAGATTCGAATCCCAGAAAACACGGTCCCACATCTTGACAAATGTCTGAGAGTATGACAAAGCTTCGTAATTGTCTTTGGGATGTGGCTTTAAACTGCAGGTCTCTTCCATATCTGCGCTAAATATGTAACACGCACAACACGAATGGTTGCGGGATGCTAGTGCCCGGACCACATACGCCAGTTATTATTAGAAATTCCTAAGGAGCTACTTATCCTCGCCCCAGACCAACGAAACCTCTGCTGGAAGTTGAACACATGGCTCATACTAGAGAACCATCTAGATACATGCTTTGTGGAAGCGGAGTCTTTCAATATGCCAGCCGCATAATTCGTTTTTTTGCCGGATTAGAAAGTACTCCACTGGAGCACTCAGATGCAACTGGTCCACTCTATTACCATGAATCAAGACCCAGTATTACCATTTTTACTGGAACTTATGTAGAAAGCTGAGAAAGCACTTCAGTCATGCAGAGCTTACAGAATCAGAACTCACCACATCAGCACGGAAGATTTGGCATCTGATCCGAACAATCGCAGGAAAATACTAAAGGAAGTTATCCGAAGTATCGTCGCCCTCTTCACAGGCGTCGCAGACTGTCAAATAAAAAGCGGATAATACCAAAAACTGTCCCATTTAGGACCCAGAAGAGCAGCATCGAGCGTACTCGAAAACGTTCCTATGTGGCCGAAGCAGGCTTTTTTTAAGTTTGTTGCAGAGGGCGGTCACCAAAAAACCTCCTTATCATAGCCATATAGATCCAGAGACCCCTTTTCGGGGACAAACCACTCTTACACTAGTGCAACAGTCATCGATCATGTCTGAAGCCACAGACAGTCTCTAGGTATATCCCTGACTATAGTACGACAACATCATTTGCATTTGACCGTCCATCCTGCTTTGAGCAGCGTTCCATCCGATCCGATTTTCCTTTCCGGTACCCATTTTGCAAATTGGCTGATGGGTCTCAAATCCTCTGTAATTTGTTGTGTGAGCACCATAATCTGTCTCAAAAATTGAGTAATATATTCCGGCCAAAGCTAATTAAAGTTCAACGGCGGTAAGAATGTCAGTGACAGGTGTCTTTCAAGCTTGAAAATTATTGACCTTTGAGTCTACATATAGTGTCGCCTGTCGTTGAGTAATTTTTGAAACAGGCATCTGTTCAATAGATTCTAAAAGATTGTTGGATGTAGATACGACAATTTTGAAGAATTAACAAGAAAATGGATTACAACAAGTTTGTCAAGCATTCCCCTAGTCGAAGTGATCCATAAACCGCCTCTGTAGCTGGATACTTATTTACTTAGGTCCTCCAACCCCTGGGGGGGCATAGGGCGTCTGCGTATTCGGAGTTCTGCAACGGGCTTGAGCTCCCTACAAATCATCCCCAATGCGATGTAGGTTTGGAGTTTCCTTGTGACGGTGCTGGTCACTATAGCTGGATACAGAGTCCGATTTTGACAGAATTTTTCTGAGTCTGTCGGCTTCATTTGCTACAGACAGCATTTGGCATACAGAATCTAGGCTTACCTTTGCAATCTACGTAGAAAATTCTGTAATTTCCAACCATATGTGGGACAATGTCCTGTTGTATATCCGCAGCTCAAAAATCAGTGCTCTAGCTAAACCCGATCTACCAGATGTACATAAGTGTATTCCAGTGGTGAAAGGGATACATTCGCACATAAACAAATTCGTTTGCTTGCCGTACTATCTCATATGCCTTTTTGGAAGGAATGCACAAAGAAGGAGGGTACCTAGAGTTGGACGAAAAAGTGTCAGAGTCACGTCACTCCGTGTGCGCTTCTTAGACGTTTCACATAGGTTTTCCTCGCGTGACCCAGCACTAAACGTAATCTACTCACGACTTCCTTGCAGTTCAGTACGTTAGAGGCAAAAAACTTGAAGTAATTTACCCTACAGGAGTTGAGTATGAAAAAAAAGACGAACGGAAATTGCTTGCCTAGCTATGATTCATTAAAGCAAATTCACTGATTACATCTTCCGATTCATGTATCTGCATCAAAGTGAATGGAGTATACTCAACGTAGAGCGAAAAAGAGGACCAAAACAAAAGCTAATTTTCCCTATAAGTGTACATGCATGTGCTCGAGTCCTTGCCTGCGATCCCTGCCATACTATGCTGGCGCACATGCAATAATTCCTTACATAAAAAAATGCAGTAAATGTGCAACGCAAGAATTTGTATCTTTCAGGCTTTGTTGGACAGGTGAAGTGGAATATCTTTATTGCCTTGTGTTATCGTTGTGTCTGTGTGTGTGTGTGTGTGTAGTAGTACCACTGACCATGCTTACTTTGTAATTTTATCGATTTTCTTCGGTTCGTTTTAGACTTAAAGTCGAATGAGATACTTTTTTTTTAAGTCAGTTACGAGAAATGGTTGGGAAAAGCAACATGTTATTGGGCGTTGAGATAGGTTTTTGTGGGGTAATTGAAAAAATATCGATTTTCTACGAATGAATAGTAACCTTAGTCAAGATGTATCGATTGCAGTTTTATTTTGATTTCTTTAAACTAAAGTATCTTTCACAGTGTAAATGGGTGGAACGTTGCTGTGAGAAATCTCTAAAAAAAATTTTTAAATGTGTAGATACGCTGAGACAAGACGACATGAAGTTACAGACTTTAGGTGGTGGGAAGCACTTTGAGGACATGTAGGATTGATTGCGTTGATAGCAGACGTTTAAGTTTTTTCTCGGGTACAATGTGAGATAAATACCGCACACAGGAAATGGAAAGACATGCCGGTGATTGTTGCAGACAGCATTGGAGCAACCAGTGCAATGAGAACAACACCAACGGCAGGACTCACTCGAGGCCATCCTTAACCCAGACCCTTTTATACAAAAATCGGCGGCTTTTAGCGCCCTAAGGATCGACCAGTGAGACCTTTCACAAGGCCGAGAAGATAGAGAAGAATGGAAAAACAGAAAAATATCAGGCGCACAATTTAAAGAAGTCTACGATGATGGGTCCAAGATGGACATTGGTATGGACGCAGGTATCTTTTCTGATTCGTTGTTTTTTAAGCGGGGGTCCTGGCAGTGACAAAAGCCGCCTGCGAGACTGCGTTGAAGAAGATACAACGTGATGGTCCCTTTGTAAGTAAGTAAGTAAGTCGTATACCAGATCCTTACTTTGGATAGGTAGTGCTCTACGATCATGCTCTACGAGCATAACCTATTCCAGCAATGAGCGTCACAATAGGCCTACACTGACCTGAGTGCGGTAGAGAGGAGCTTTCCCCGCTTCAGAAGAAGGGACCAATCCTACACTAAACAGTCAGTGTCCAGTCTTCTCTATGATTACGTATGGATTTTCGGAGATGAACCCAAATCGACGTAATTTGTCAACTCATTGAAAGCCCACACAGAAAAGTGATACTATGGCCGCGGATGGTCGTTTTACGTCAGTTCCTGAACCTTGTTAGTAAATAATTCGGCTTTTATGCAATATTCTCCTCAGAGAAGTGCAACTGGTGTTTATTTGTTGAGCTCAAGCGCAAGTTGAGGTTCCTGGGTTTTCATGAATAGCTTGGCTGTTATACTTAGTGTGCGCGCCGGACGATAAGAAGTTAATATCTAGGTCGGCTTGTATTCTTAGCCCTTTGGTTGCACAGTTATTCTTGGATCTCATTATGCCCGATGGCTCTCTGGACCATTGTAAATGTGCTACAATGCTCTCCGGTCTGACTGTATTTTGTACCATTTGTTCCAGCCTGGCACTCGGTGTGCTCCGAGCATAGAGCAACTTAAGAAAATATGTTCAGCATTCTCGTTTGTCTCAAGGCAATATGGACAGATGTCCTCGTTGTCGTGTCCATATCTGTGCAGATAGTCTCTGAAACCATCCATAACCTGACTTAGAGAAATTGTGTCTTGTAGTAGTCTTCTTCGCTGTGACTCCTATACGACCAACGACCTTTGGCAGTTGTGTCTTAGCGTTGTTGCCATTTTCTAAGTGACTCCTGACGCTTAGGTTCTTTTTCTTGATTCCTCACTGCTCCAGTATCCTGTCCAACAATTTTCTTCTTTTTTGAATTTTTCCATATTCTACAGTCAGGATGTCCGGAGGTATTATTCCCGCTATAACAGGCTATGGAGGGTGAAGCTCATAAGGCTCTAACCTAAATGAAGAGCAAATTCGAAGCGCTCTTAGGTTTATAATTCCTCACAGCAGCTTATGGCTTTCTGCCACACTGGAGTAGCATACATTATCACTGATACTGCAACCTTGACAAATATGCTAATGTTGCACTCACATTTCCAGCCTTAACGTGGACCTATGTGTTAAGTCTGGCATCCACCACCACTCCAAGGTATTTGTTAGCCGGTCTAGACTTGATTTCGTATCCATCTATGTCAATTGTGATCGTTTCTCTGACTTTCCCTCTAGTAATCAGGACTACTTCGATATTTGTGCGGTTAGCGTAAGGCCCCTTCTAGGAAGCAGCCTCTTATGCCTGTTAGTTCTCTTGCTCGTATGGTCATCGCCGTAACTAACTTTATTACTTCGCTAGGAATTTCCGACCGTTGAAAAATATTTCACAATGCGGGTCCTAACACAGATCCTTGTGGAACTCCGTAGGTTAGTTTGCACTGCCTGTGCTTAACACTATTTATCTGTCGATATTTCTGGCGCGAAAAGTCTATTAACCTCATCAAAAACAGGTCAAGCAAACTACATGAATCCAGCAAAAAAGATTTGCGAACTCAAACGGGCTACAGAACCGGAACTTGTCGACTCAGATACCGTCATGTGCAGACTCTGGAGAGACTTGTGCATTGAGACTCAGGTCTGACTCGATAGTGTTGTTGCGTTCTTGTATCTTGCTGAGCCAACTTCGTGTCATGTTTGATGCAAACTGGAGGCAACTAGTCAGACAGAGCTGCGTGTTCATTGAGGCTCAGGTTCCCCGGACCGTAGCGCTGCGTATTCTAGGTGAATTTTCTCGATAGTGTAGTTACATTCTTGTATCTTGTTTAGTTTTTATCTGACAACCAACTTCGTTTCGTTTCTTTTTTGTAGAACGTTTTCTCCACGACTGCGTCATTATTTCAGTGATGAACCACCTTGATCCACACCTTAGCCTACTGAAACAACACCATAAATCGAATAAGAAACGATAAAAATCATGAAGCAAGGTGCTCTAGTGCTCTAGTTATGTCGCCGATAGACATTGCCCTTAATGACTATGCCCAGCTGAATGAATGTACTCGTAGCCATGTACTACAGTCGAATTAGGTTGCACCCACCCAACCGAAATTACCATCTTCCAATATAATGCGGTTAATTGGAGCTCTCATTTTTTCATTTTTAATGCATTTTTATTTTTGGAATTCATTATTTCTTACAAGCTAGACAAAAACGCTTAAACTAACTTAACTAACTTAACTTAATCTTATTCTAACTTACTGACCCTATGCGGGTGCTCTAAGCTAAACCTAATGCTTAAAACTATGTCTTTCGACGTAACCTAACTTAAAATTAATTATTTATTTAAATGACTTAACAACTAGGATGACTAAGGAAAATTTAGAAAAAACTTAGTAAACGTACGTGTTTTTTTATAAAAAACTAAGATAAAAACTTATACATCTAAAACTTAAAAACTACCTTAAAAATAAACCTTAAAACTACCTTAACAATAAACCTTAAAAACTACCTAAAAAAATAAACCTTAAAACTACTTATTCTAAACCATATATGTATATATACACATATATATATATTTATATATATATATAGATATACACATATATAATTTTTTTTTTTTTTTTTTTTTTTTTTTTTTTTTTTTTTTTTTTTTTTTTTTTTTTTTTTTTTTTTTTTTTTTTTTTTATAAATATCCTACACCTAAACCTTAAACCTATGTAAGCCGGCCAGGCCAACTTTGCGCCGTAGGAGGAGCTACCCTGTATCAAAAGGAAACGACGAGGGAGTTCCCTCTCCGTCCCCTAACCACCAGAATGTCTGATGCTGCCTTACTACGTCTCGCAAATCGCGACCTGCTATCGCTCTACTGAACCGAAGACGCTCCGTCATGCTGAGCGCTACGTCTCGGTCGTAGTTGAGTCGCCTATCCACAGCTGTCCGGGCAACATGGAAGATTAGCGGCACCGCTACTTTGTCCTGTATCAGACCTTCTCTATCTAAATAGAGGAACGCCTCTGGGGGAATGAAGCCGTTAAGGCGCACGCTCTCATGATACATATCATTGGGGTAGTAGGCCCCAGAGATCAGGTTATTCATCGAGTTCATTGCTCTTGCAATGTGCCTTCGAATCATCTTGATCAAGAAATTATCCACCCTGCTTATGTCCGCCTTGTTATAGAGGATCTCATTGGAGTAGAATTTTATGTACTGAGACTCTGGTGTTCTGTATAAGCGAAGGCAGGCCCTAAGGCAAGCCCTCTCAAACACCCGAATCCTTTCCAACGAGCTTGCTCCCACGTTGAACCACACGGGACAACCATACACGAGCATGGGCCGAATGAGGGCCATGTAGCAGATTACCTTCACCCTCGCATCGAGTTGGCTGCTATAAAACAGTCTCTTTGTGAGGGCGAAAGCCGCTTTGGCTCTGGCCAGAGCAGCATCTATATGTTTGTTAAAATATAGATACTGGTCTAGCCAGAACCCAAGGTATCTGACTACATTTCGAGACGCTAATGGTTGTCCGTGCTGTCCCACTATTGAGAACTTTCGCCAATTCTTTCTGGTATCCGCAGAGGCCCCAGATAACGACGTCCTAAACAGGATGGTTTCCGACTTCTGGAAGTTGATTTTCAACTTCCAGTCGTCGCAATATCGCTTGATCTTATCGAAGTCACGCTGCAAGAGTATTGCAATGACCTCAATCTTTGGTCCTGATCTGTACGCTATCAAGTCGTCGGCATACGCTATAGCATGGTGAAGAGATCCTACAAGATCACTTGTGTAAATGTTAAAGAGGATCGGCGAATTTACCGCACCCTGTTGCAGACCATTATTAATATCAAACGTACCAGCAGAAGTCACATTGCCATTTTTCACAATGAACTGTCTACCGGTGAGCATGTTACAAAACATGTATAGCAGTGGTTTACTTATGCCCAGCCTACTCAACTTGTAGAAGAGTCCTTCTAGCCATACGGTATCGAAGGCCTTCTCCAAGTCAACCAGGCAGGCACCCGTGCATTGTTTCTTGCTTTTGTTCCATTGGATATCCGACACCAGTTTAGACGCGGCATGTATTGTATCATGCCCCGCCTTAAAACCGAATTGGTTATCCGGAACAATATTCATGTCCTCAACCCACTTAGACAGGGCTCTATTGACAACCTTCTCGAATACCTTGCTGATGTTCGGAAGGAGACTTATCGACCGGAGATTTGCCGGATTGGACGTATCTTTACCCCTTTTGGGAATAGGATGAACCACCGCTGTTTTCCAGTGCGCCGGATAATGTGCATTATTCAGCGCATTGTTAAACAGGATGGTGTAAATGTTCACCGCTTCTGGAGGGAGATGTCTTAGCACAATGTTAGACACTCCGTCGATACCCACGGATTTCTTCCTTCTCAGTGATTCGAAGATCGCTTGGAGTTCTACCTTCAATATGAACGGGGGATGTACCTCCACATTGGCGATGACATTGTTTGCCATATTATCGTCATTGAACTCGGTGAAACCGTTGTTCTCTGATCGCCAGTGCTGTATATCATTTTGAAGGTTAAAGTTGTGCACAAGGACTCGACTTTCCAGGTCGTGGTTCGGGCAAATACTATCATTCACCTTATACACTTCCTGAAAAGTCGCTCCTATAGCCTCCACCTTCTCCTGCGGATCTTCGATCACAAAGAAGTTGTCATCACTGACGGCGTTCCCTGGATCTATGCCTGCTGTTATAAGTATCTGTTCGGTGTTCGTCGTTCGGGGGATCTTAAGACATGGCAGGTCGTTCTGATTATTCCTCCGAAATATTTTATTTATTTGCGGGAACATACTCGGGTTGCTGGATTTTACAGCCCGAATTTTTTTGTTCCAGTGCAAACTTACAGAGAGTCTGTAATTTTCTTTTATTAACTGTTGGAGATTTTTAATCAACGACTTGAGTGTCCTGACCTCCGAGTTTTGTCTGTCAGTAAACCGTCTGTACAAGGTTTTAAGTCTTGACAGAAGTCTACTTTTTTGTAGGTGAAGTGCGTCAATTGTTGCGTTGCGGTATATGTCAACGTTGTCAGTATGTTGATACCGAGGTATCGTGCTGTCCATCGTTCGTTTAATGGTCTCGTCCATTCGTTGTAGGTATCTGTCGATCTCCTCATTTGACAGGTTCCTATTGGACGGTAGGTAGAGCAAGTTCGAGGAGAGTGCTCTTGCCAATAGTCTGGAGAAGCGTGTCCAACGCGTCCTACTGTAATTGTAGGGGTACGTTTGGACAAACTCCTCCAACTCCGCAATCTCGTTGGGAATTGTTATTTCGGCACTGAGTCCGCAATGGTCACTGTCATACACGAATGTATGTAGGCAGTTTCTCGTTTGTCGGTTCGTGTTGGTCAGTTGTAACCGTACGTCGAACAGCAGAAGATCCAGATAGGAGCCGCCGCTAGGATACGACGGACTATCGGTAGCTTTCAAATCGAGTCTATACTCGACATTGTGTAGACCCCACCAATTGAGTAGTAGGTTCCCCCTAGAATTTGGTATATTATTTCCCCAATCACTATGCTTGGCATTTAAATCTCCAGCCATAATAAAATAGTTCTCCTCCGACTCCAGCCTTAGACATCGAAAAAGTGTCTCGAGCTCTGTTATAAATGAAGTGGTTTGAGTAGCTCCGGAAGCGTAGACTGCGACCATGTACAACCTCTTTCCACTACGGAGAGGGATGCACACGATACAGGCCTCCAGCTCCTGAAACCTCCGCACTTCACCGCTGTACACAGCCTTATAACGCAAATCTTTCCTAATGAAGATCGCAACACCTCCCCCTTGAATGGAGTTGGGTCGGTCTCTTCTTATAATATTATATTTACTGTGCCATAGTTTGTGCTTCTGGGATAGCTTTAATTGGAGCTCTAATCGACCTAGAATGGCGGAACGTGTGTCGTGCGTACCCAAATGTCAAGAACATTTTTTTTTTCGTTGCTTTTTTGAGTCACCTGTTGTCTTTGTAGATTATAGTTGTACATGACCCTCGGCTCCGGCGATTGACTGTTCCAATTTGTGTACAACAACATGTGTGTGGTGGAAGCCTTAGTGTCGATATCTTTTCACTTATTTTCCACCAAAAGATATCCGATGGCACTCTTTATAAATATAAAATTCCATTACCTACACGAGGTACGTGTATCTATGCCGCAGCAAACCACAAGTTTGCGTGCATCAACGTATAGATACTCATGCAACGGTGAGCAATGTCCTTATGGGGGGGTATGTGTTCAAATACTTCCGTACCAGGAAGCCGGATGTGCTGTAGATATTGAATTTCATTTCACATGATAATCGGAGAAGATTTGTGGGGAATCATCCGTGTTTGCCGTGCGTAAAGACAATCTCTCCGTCCGCAAGGAGTGGGAATACGAGTATCTTTCTGGCGCACTTGAAAGGGGGAAATCGTATTCGATTGCAATTTGAAGGAAACACATTTTGAAAAATGAAATTAGATAAACTTCAGATACATTTCGGATAATTTTACGATTTATTCAGACTTTGGGGGGCTTCAGGCGATTTGTTTGATTGATGTGAGCATGTGTTTCGTGCCATAGCAAGCGAAATGGCGTTTATTTTCGGTTGCTTATGGCCTAGATTGGCACAGTTTTTTGGTGAATAAAAGCTGGTCCTTGACACAATTGCAAACATTTGGTTGTTAGGTGTGAGGAGGAACACTTGTGCTCCATTTGCTGTGTGAGAATGACGTTCGCGTGATGGTGTATTTCCTTCTGAAAGCTTTTAGGCACTTGTGGGGGCATTTACACAAAGTAAATCGGACGTTTAAATGGTAGATATCGTTCATGACTCAGGCATCTCCCACCTCGTCCTACTCTCATTTATACGCAATGAACTAACCCTGTACTTTGACTGAAGGTTGGGTTGCAATTCATTTAGAAGGTTTTGGAGGCAGCAAACAAGAAAGCGGAGGGCGTTACACTGAGGCAGCCTTCTTTCTTGGATTCAGGTGATGACAAAAAACTCTAAATGAAAACATAGGCGGAGTTTATAGTTCCAGTTAGGGTCGAACGAAAAAAATACATCCAATGAATGTAACCTCTTCATTGCCCCGGAGACAAACTTGTCTGCACCAGCTACAGAGGTACATGTTTCCATCGGAATCCTCTTGTCCGCAACCTCATTATTCCTGATCAGTATGAAATCCAAGGTTTTACATCTCCTATTCGTCGATTTTGAAGCCGCGTTTGACAACAGCTAGACACTAATATATATGATTGGCATCCCTGCCAAACGCGTTCGGATTAGCTGGATGATGATGCAGAAGGCCCACTGCTCCAACAAGTTCGGCAATGACCTCACCGAGATCTATGATGTCTAGAATGGATTTGAACAGCTATCCTGTTCTGAAAGAATTGTGCCAACATATGGGCACAATCGGTCAGCATTCCGTGCGATACTCGCATATGGCGACGATATTGACACAATTGGGAGAAGGCGCCGTGGTGATCATAGGGACTTCGTGAGTGTTGACGCATCGAAGGATGAATGAGTGCAATACGACACTCAACACAAATGCTTCGGACAGGAAATCACTCTCGATGGATACAATTTTGAGGTATTTAAGGACTTTTCTTTACCTAAGCTCCGCTACCAGTGCTGAGGGCAATTGAAGTATAACTCTGACCAAGCGCTGCTTCTTTGGGCTAAGAAAGCTTTTCAGAAGTATGTGAAGCCCTCTCTAAAACGACCAACGAGACTCTGTATCAGATCTCGATAGATTACCCAGGTCCTGCTACATGGCGTTGAAGCATGGGCTCTGACAAGAGCGGATGAAAATTTTCTCGGTTGCCTTGAAAGTATCATGCCTTCTGATATTCGGTGCAGCTTGTACCAATGAAATGTGGATGAGACGATTCAACGACGAACTCTACGGGTTATACAGCGACGTCGACCTAGTCAAAAAGTGCAGCAGCTTAGAAGGTCGGGACACGTAGATCGCATGAACAGCAGCGCACCTGCCAGTCGAGTCATTGAATCGACAATGCAGCAGAGAAAAACCCTACCTTAGGTGGCGCGTTCAATTGGAGAGTGATCTCAACCAAATCGTTGCACGAAACGGAAGGCAACTAGGCAGGGATCGAGCTGGCTGAAGGTCTAGTTGGTTGAGGCCATGGTCCACTTCAAACTGAAGTAAAGTAACGAAGAGACTTAGAGGCCAATATCGTACCCGAAAGGCGCAAGAGGCACGACTGTGAAATAACTTTTTGATGTGTTCTGTGATCCAACTTTGAATCTTCCGCTCAGTAGTCCATCGCACTCACCACTGAGGCATACCCCGCCGCCGTGATCGTGGTGTAGTGTATTATTTTGAGTCCGGATCTCCATGTTCGATTGGTTGGGCGCCTACACACCATTAGAGTTGGAGTTGCCTCGCCGGTTACTTATTCCTTGTAATTTCTCGAGAGCTATCATACCTCTTGCCTGTACCTACCATGTCTGAAGGGTATCAGGGGTCTTTTTCAAGACAAAGGTGTACGTCCAGAAAATGCAGCATTTGCTGCGGTTTCCACACTGCACTAGTGGCACAATCATACCTTATTTCTTCAAAAATAAGGCCGTAGATCGTGTTAAGGGCAATGGAGATCGTCACCAGACCCAGATCAGTAAATATTTCTTCGAAAATATCGATGACATTGATTCAGACGAGGATAGTTCTTCGTGTCACACAGGGAGCAAAACTAAAGGCAGAATGTGTTATTGGCGAATGTGGTCCTGATCTGCTTAGTAGCGCATTTGATTTAGGTTTCTTAGAGCAGTGCCATGACTTTCTTGTTACAGCGCAGCTAGGAAGCTTGATTCTCACGAAGTTGGCCAGCTTTAAGAAGTGATTATGCATGTTAGCCTTAACGACAACGACACTAGCGGGACATTGACTTTTTCTAGAGAAAGCCGCCAAAGTCTGAGCCTTGACTGGTCAGATCGTCGGCTCCTTCGTTTCCCTCAAAGTTACTGTGTCCTGGGATCCAGATGCATGTCTACTTTGTCTATTTCTTTCGAGCACCGCTCTACCAGATTCGATGGTGTAAATCAATGACCTCGACAGTAGCTTGGTTACCAGTGAATATAGTACCATTGCAGTTGGCTATAGGGAAAGTGTTCAATATGCGACAAGCCTTCCAATTCGCGAGAAGCTGCGCTTGAAAGACTAGGATAATTCGGTAATTCCACCTTGAAACCCTCTAAGTCCAGTTGCACCAAGATCTTGTTGATGCCATTAGCCATAAAAGAGGAGATGTAATGCTTCTTTAAGGATAACCTCGTCTCCAATCTTAGGTGCTATTGTTACAGAGTTTCGACTAAATAACTCGCGTTTTAGCATGGATACTATCGATACGTTTCTCTATAGCTACACAGCTCGGCGAGAGATGTTCGAATCGCTTCAGTGTGAATGTTTTTAAAAGGTCCCCCTAACTCTGAGAAGGTGGCAAGAGTGTGACCTTTGTAGTGAGGTGCCAACTGTGCGCACAACCTCGTGAAGGGCCGCCTCTGTGGATCTTCCTTTGAGATACGCATTTTGAGAGTTGGACGGTGGTGATCTTTCCAGAGTTTTACGATTGTGGATACAAAGAATGGGTTAGGCTAATAGGCCTAAAATCTCTTGCTCATGTCCTCGCCGGACATGTGGGACGTCTCCAAGTTTGAGGAACGTGATTTTGTACTATGCCGATCCTGTGAATCGGCACTAGCCAGGGAATTGCTGTCTTAATGGGCATTATGTTGTCGTAGCCAGGGGATTTGTATGGAGAGGTACTAGTAATAGCCCAAGAGATAGAATCCTCTGGGGTATACTGTTCCATGAAGCTGACCGCGCATCATTTAAACTATCTTGCTCCATGCTGCTGTCGCAACAACCTTGGAAGTGTGTTTTAATGAGGAGCTCCAGGACATCCGCAGCTTCCATCTACATATCTCTCTCAGAAAGCGTGGTTTACTATGTCCTTTGGACAAAATCTTGTAGAGTTCTCAGGCAACGTTAAAGGTTTCTATGGATTGACAGTATTCTCCCCTTGGTTTTCAAATAGACTCCCCCTAAATTTTTAGATAATACAATGAATTTAACAATCCCTTGAGTACCTACTAATTTTTTATGTTATTCTGTTTTTTTTTCAGCTATAAAGACATAATCAAGATGGCGCCAATGCCCAGTATTAAAGGTTCAGCAAACGCACCAACATTCCTATTTTCTACCGCCGATTCTGGTGATTCAAGTCCAACACCTTCAAGCCCCCCCAGTACAGGTACACAGATTGTTATATTCTATTTCTAGTCTAAAATAATGTAAAAAAAAAACTATTCCCTTCCAGATGTGCCAAAATCTCAGTGCTCTTCTCTGTCTGAGGGAGAATCCTTCGAAGGCTATGGAGAAGGTGAAAGCGGCGGTGGCCTAGTACGTAGTAGCCTCAACGATGGCAATAATAATCTAAATAATAGCGGCGGTGTTGAACTGGAGTTGGCACCACATGGAAACTCTACGCCGAGCGGGTACGTTAAATATAAATTTCCTTAAAAATCTTTCTGTTTATGGCGTCATAAAAAGAAACTCTTTTCACTTGTACAAGAAAAAATTTAAATTTTATTGCGTGCACTTGCCGCACAGCTAATTGCCGACGATTTTCACTTTTCATTGTAAAATGTTCATTATTCGAGTGAAGCGGAACTATAGTTACTTTTTTTTTTATTATTTAACGAAAAAAAATTAACAATTTTTTGTTTGTTTTAGCGATGAAGACCGCAATATCATTCCAAGAGATAACTGGGCCCGGATGAGTTTGCGACGAACGCCTACAAGGTAAGTGCATCACATTTTTTTGTACTTGGTTTAGAAATGTACTGCACATTTCGTGATCTCTTTTATGGTTTCTCTTTACTATTATTCTGCTTTCGACTCAATTTCTCTTGAGTAGTTTTATTGTGACTTCCACTCGAAATGACAGAAAAAAATGGAATAGAATAGCGTCAACATAATATAGCTTTGAGTCGAAGCTTTTTCTACTCTCTTGAGTTTCAGAGGCTGAGCTTGAGTTGATTTAGAGTGGAGTGGGCTTTCGCTCTCAATGGGAAAGTGAGTGAACGGACTTGTAGACTACGTGTGCGACGATATAGCACATTTTTGGCTGTAACACATTAAGTGCGGTCGCGGTGAAAATAATATCGTGTCCTGCAAACGTTTTCGTAAGGACATTGAATAAAAACTGCTACGAACATTTGATTCGAACTCTTTTTTTTTATATACTCCTCGGTCCTTTTGGTTAGATTAGGTGACTTGCTTGCCACTGCACACTTAGATCAACAGTCGGGTCCATTATGTCAATTTATTGGTTTTAACCCTGCGAACCTAAAAAGAGAGAGGGAATGTCTCTGAATAGAAGCCAGGTCGATTTTGTTACCATCCTTCAAGTCAATTCTTAATGGAACCTGCATTTAGCCCGGTATTTTGGATGCAGATTAATTTTCGCTAAAAGTGGAACTCGAGAGTCGTATCGGTTATATCTGCTTGTGGAACCATTTGGATTTTGGCTGATATAACTCCAGGTCGGCAACTGTCAGCTCATTTTTTCGTAAAGTGCAGTGCACTCTGCATGCGTTCTTCAAGTATACTTCCTCGTCACTAGTATGCAAGATCTTTAGCGCACGCTGTGTATTTGAAACCATCGCCTTTTAATTGCATCGCAGTATCACCAAGGCTTCATCCAATACTAGGAGCCATATCAGGGGAAAGAGGACTCTGCCTTAGGCGGTTCCTCTGTAGACCCTCTCTCTCCGAGATGATTGCGTCGTCTAGCGTTGTGTTTATTATTCCTGATTTGAGCATCAGTGTGATCTAATTACAAAGGCGATGTTTAGCTGCTCAGGATAATGTCAGTACTCACGTTGTTGAACGCCCCTTTAATGTCTAGGAAAGCCCCAAGAGTGAATTCCTTAAGAGATCTTTATATGTTTGACACTACCTTGTGGACTGCGGTATCTACTGATCTGCTGCAAATGTGTTCACGTTGTGACTTAAATAGGTAGTTATCGCCAATCATTTTCACCAGAAATAAGGATAGACTGGTCGGTCTGAAGTTCCTTGAGGTTATGTGACTTGATTTCCCTGCTTCGGGAATGAATATGACCCGGACCTCAAACAATACTTTACGAACATATACTAGCTTAATGCAACCTGTGAAAATTCGCTTGAGCCACTGACTCACGTAGCATCAAAAGACGAATGTTATCCAGTCCTGGTGCCTTGTATGGAGCAAAAAATTTGACTGGCCAGGCTATCTCATCTTCATCCAAAATTTGTTCCAACTTTTCCGCTTTTATTGCTGACGTCCTCTCTGGAATGGGTAGATCATCTCCGCAGCTTAGTGTACATTGGGAAAAATGGGTGCTCAATATGATGTCCAGCGTTTCCTCATGTGACTCTGCCCAAGTACCATCACTTTTCCTGATATGGGATGCCGGCATTGGTGTCTTATAGAGGATCTTCCTTTGAGGAGATCTTCATAAGTTGCTTCCATAGAGTCTCCAGGAGTTCCTAGTCGCGAAACTGATTTCTCTCTTGAAGAGCTTTACGCTGTCTTTATACGAGGTTACATCTTGCTCTCGAAGGACGGATGAGCTCCATTATTTTATCGCTCCACCATACAGGACGTTTTTTCTCGCTCTACCTACTGACCGGACAGGATCGTTCAAAGGATGGCGCAGGGAACTGATCAGTGCAGGTGAGGTTAGATCTTCAGTAGGGTCAGGTTCCACTGCTTTTCTCAGTCCTCTGTTGAATTTTGACCAGTTTGCCTCACGCAAACTTTTGAATGTCACCTTCCTACGAGTAGTTGGTCTTAACTTGGAAATTATGCAGCAATGGTCAGATATTGGGGACTCTCCAGTCGACAACTTCAACAGCGCTCTGTTCAGATATGAACGTTTTGACATCGCGGTCATTGCCTCCGTTTACATGACAAGATTGGACTCTGATTTGTAATTAAACAAAACTTCGCCTTTGATATCACACAGCGTAAGACTAAGTATTTTTTTGCCTTATTGAGGTTGAGGTTTATATGAGCGACCACCAAGACTCCGAGGGGACGTTAGTGCCTTCATCTTAGGGTAAGCACCAGACGCCACCTCTCACATTTACCATTGTCATGGCGCCGGAGCTGAAATGCGTCTGCATTAGTATACGATACAAGTTCCAGCCTTGGCAGCGTCGGGAGTTCCTTCTATAGCTTCGCTATTTATAAATTTTCCTTAGTTCTTTTCGTACAGTATACGGTCCCAGCCCCCACAACATTGTTCCGGGCCTGTAAAGACGGTTTTTGATCCTTCTCTTGCTAGTTTGTCAGCTGCCTCATTTCCCTCTACTGCCACATAACCTGGTACCCAGTAGAGGATGACTCTGTTGTTCTCATTTAGTCAGTTTATCTTGGCAACGTACTCGCACACCAGTGAAAACTTAATTTCATGAGAGCTTAACGCCTTGCTGGCTTAACGCCTATCGCGATACTGGCTATCCGACAGTACCACGATGTCTTGTCCACGGTAGTCCTTTATGAGGTTAAATAGGATGCATCTTTCGATTGCGTAGACCATTTTATGATGTTTTGCTTGAGGTAGTACATCCCGACTTCACCACTCTAGCTGATTTTTTTTTTAGAAGCAGTATCTCCTGACCATATCATCCCTGGGCCAATCGAAAAGTTGGACTAATTTGAAAGTGTATCTATGTGTGTATGCGATGCCGTTTCCTTTCTTGATGCCCTCCTTAGTATGGTTTCTTTGGCAATCTTTTCTAGAACTAAATGTAGGGTCCCAATATCTTTTCCAGTGCCGCTGTGGGACAGGTTCTCATAGTTCCGTTTCTGTAGATGCATACTTCTTCTAGCCCAAGCTACCACTTGGTTATAATAGGCCTGACCATCATGGTGTACATCCACCTCTGTGTAGCTGTGTTACATCCACAGGACTTGCATTGCATGCATGCTTCTGCACATCATCAGTGCTCGGGTTGCTTTAACTACCACAGCTTCTTTATGATGCTTGCAGAGAAGTTTGCTGTCTAGTGTTATACCTCGACCGTAAGTTGGGGGGTTTTCTTATGAGTTTCTTCCTCAACTCCAGGTGCTCCTTTAGGAAGGCTTGCGCTTTCCTGTTATTGGGTTCTGTTTTTAGTTGAGCAGGGGTCTCCTTTATGCCCTCTTTCGGTTTTAGACGGCCATTTGCTTGTTTTGCAGGCGTTCTGCGGCTTGCGTCTAGTTTTTTATGTCTTCTTCCTCTTCACCTCTGATTTGACAGGTAAAAACCTACGACTGGTTCCTGGTATCTTCATCTTTAATGTCTTGAAATGGGTAGTCGCCACTTCGGTCGCGGTAGTATCCCGCTTTTTCCTAAATTTTGTCTTTTTTTTGCCATTTGCCCACGAGTAGCTAGAGTCTCGCATGACGTGATAAGGCCATAGTTACTCTCGTATTTGACTGCAAACCATCCAATGGGCACGGTTTCGCATGACACCCTGGAT
This sequence comes from Blera fallax, assembly GCA_946965025.1. NCBI lineage: Eukaryota > Metazoa > Arthropoda > Insecta > Diptera > Syrphidae > Blera > Blera fallax. Next base: position 23,317,332 of record OX337245.1, on the reverse strand, counting down.
TAGGGAGTTGACTACCTCTTGATTTCAGGACTGTTTTCGAGCAAGTTCCTGAGAGTGATTGCCCCTACTCAGCCCATACAGCCCTCGACAACATTGGCAGTCGAGTAGGAGTCACAGACGCTGACATAAGGGATATCAATTTACGAACCTATTTCTTCTCTGCAGAAAGTAAATTTATTTCCTCGAAATTGTTCAATTAAAGTATTCGTCGTCGTCCTCTTGTGGTATCTGGCAAGGAAGAGCTGCATATCACTTTTTTTCTTATTTTATGTGAGCGGTGTGTGCAGGAATCCGTATTTCATAGATTTTATCACAAAATTTTCCTTAAATTAGTTGGTCCAAAGGTTTTCAATACGAATAAACAGTTGTAGATACATGATTTCTCCTCTTTTCATCATTTTCTATACAAAAATTCTTACATTGCCACCTAACTATCTGAGAAAATAAAAATAAAATCTTCAATTTTCCATAAGAAACCGCTTTTAACGCTGAACTGTAATTTATTTTTACAGCAATCCCGACAGCTTGCCAAATCGTCGTTGGGGTTCCATGAGACAGTAAGCAGAATATCATAAATTTACAAAAAAAAAAAAAAAAATAATCCTCTATGGTTTCGGGGACACAAAACTCATTTCTACACAAAAACTAATCCGGTATCTATGTATCTATCGTCATCCTTATCGAAGCCGACAAAGTTATGCAATTGCGGCGGGTTTCTTGTTCATAACACACATTCTGTATCTAAACTTGTTCAATGGGAATCTTTTCATCTAAATTCTGCGCTTTTAATTACATCTTGCCTCACTTAATGGTTCTGGATAAACATTGGATGTGTATCTGAAGCATAATTTCACTCTCATACTGGTTGTGGTTAATTGGGTTTCGGTGTCATTAGTCATATTTCTATGAAATTTTTATCTTTCAGCGAAAAATTTTGTGGTAAGTACCAACATATTTCAGTTTTTGTATCTATCAGATACTGGCGGCAATCTTTGCCAAATTCCGTATTAAATTTCTCCACCACGTACTTCATGGATTGAATATAGAAAGTGCTGTCGTATTTTATCTGATAGCTTGCCAACAGCCTACTTACTTTCGGGAGGGATAACCAAACGAGTTGACATATTGCGGAAGTATCTGTATCTTGATTTGCCATCGACGAGCTGGCAAATTAGTTGTGGTCGGTCACTGCTTGACTCTCACACTTTTCTTCTTCGCCTTTAAAGTCAGTGTGACGCAATCGAACACGGCGAATGGCATCCACCATTGACATGAATATCTACAAACATGCATCCGAAACCTTAATCAGCAGAGAGACAAAAAGAAGGCTCTACGAGTGGTATTTCATGTCTTCAATCTTGAGAAGCTTGGTAAAAGAAAAAAAATTCTTTTTGTTGGCTTTGTTTCATGGAAGCCTCATGGAGTCAAATCAGTGTGAAGAGAGTGAGATACGTTTTCTTTACCACCATCATCATGGGAAGATATTATGGAAGAAAGAAGCTCTTCTACATGGCGGACACGTCATTGCAGTGGAATGGTAACCAAGTCGGTGTCTCACCTCGGGGGTATGCTGTCTTTGTTTATGTTTTATGCATGTGCACACCGAAGTGTCATATTAAATCAGCGAGGTGTTCGGTTGCGAGCAAGATTTATGGATAAATTTTAAGCGACTGTAAAGCGTTTTAAAGTGCATGCAGTGCTCACCGGCCGATTGGTCAGTGACGTGAATTATTACCCGTATTCGAGTACGTATCTGTCGAGTATTTTAAAAACAATTCTTTTCAGCTTTTCGATTTGCCATCGATTTATCTTTTATCTCGTGACTGTTATGATCTGCGAGAAGCTTTCGGATGGAGTATCTTATAATTTTTTCTGTTTCATTCCGTACAGGACTAAGTAAATGACTATCCAATCGATTAAGTCATTCTAGGAAAGAATACGCTGTGGGCATCTTCATCGACATACAAGACGCTTTCCACAATGCGACCTTTGACTGTGTGACTCTGCTAGGCAACACGGAGCAGATGAGACATTTGTATTGCGGACTAGGCAAAGCTGGTGAACAGAAATTTGGTTGTAGATGCGGATTGTGGTCGCTATGTTATGGCGGGTGTACACAAAGGCTGCCCGCAAGATGGTGTTCTGTTTCTCACTATGGTGCATGGTGGTTGACTCTCTGTTGCACACTGTCAAGTCTACGCTCAGACATACGTGGATAATATTGCCATACTTTCTGCCGGGCTATGGCTAGAGACTGTCTGTGCCAACGCGCAAGCAGCCGTAGACATGATCAATGAAAGCTGCACTAGGAGTCGGCTTTCGGTCAACCTTCTAAAAACTAAAGTTGTTCTCTTTAAGTGAAGGAGGAATGTGACCGGTCTGGCTCAGCCAGTTATAAAGAGTGTCTCTATCCACATCGCTGATGACAGATAGGGAAATTCTCTGGGCAAAGCATGTCAAGTCGAAGACGTCCAAGGAGCTCTCAGTCTCCTGGCAGTCTAAGGGTGCTTTTGGCAAGACATGGGACTTATCACGAAAAAGGATCTATGGATCTGTACGGTTACGATAAGACCTTTTCTAGCTTATGCGTCGGTTGTTTGGTGGAGGGGGCTCTCGCATAAGTACGTGACTGCCTTCTGCACTAAACGTCAAAGATTGGTCTGTCCCGGTTGCACGGGAATTTTTCCGAGTACGTCTGGCTATGTTCTAAACGCTCTGCCGGATTTATCTCCCCTTGATATGTATATCATGGGTTCTACTATCAAAGCAATCTGCCGCTTCTCAGACGGGGTGGCTTTTGATATCATCCGCACAGGAGTGTCGATAACGCTGCCCGACACTTATGCTACGAGCCTGGTTCCATGGATATACCGTCTGATGCAATGAAACCGGAACTTCAGCTGCTGTGCAAATTTAGAGTCGCCTTTCCTACGGCTTCGGCCAGTGTCTGAGACTAGCGGGCTGTGATCGTGTCTTCAGGGATGGCTCCAAAACTGGTCAAGGGTTTGGCGCAGGTGTCTTCGTGGAGACCGACGACAAGAACTCTTTAAATTTGGTCGCAAGACTGAACTCTCTGACTTTCCTCGGTGTGGGTTGCGCACCAACACAATTGTGGAACGGAAGTATTTCACCAACAATGAAAAAAAAAAAAAAAAAAGACCATGGCTGCGGCATGTGTAAGGTGGTGGAGAGGAATTCTAGTGCTCTTGCCATTTCCTCACGCTTGGCATTCTCAGTGTTCTTCCTGCAGTACTTGCTTTGAGGTTCATCTGTCAGAATGTCTATTGGAGGAATTCTTGTCACTTCGCAGGGGGCATCGTTTGAAATAGTGCGTAATCCTTTCTCTCAGCGGACTCAGACTTGGCACACTGACTCGATTTTTCATTTGGTTACGCTAATCCTCGTTGCAATGGCCCAGATTGGTGTAGTGTAGAGGGTTATGGATGTAAGCAGTCTTTGACTTTGCCTTGGACTGCCTTTGTTGTTGGAGTGCTAGTGCAGTTCCGCTGCCTCACTGCTCATGTAGCTTATCTGCTCCTCGAATGAAAGTCTTGTATCTATCATGACGCCTGGGTGTTTCATTTGTGACTTTGATGTATAGTACATACATATGTACATATGCACCTACTGCAAAATTGATCGTTTCTATCTTCGTCGTATTGCTTACGAATACTGCCTTGGTTTTGTGTTTTGCCTGTGTAGTGTATTTCACAGCAGCTTCTCACAGTGGCCCGGGAAGCCGCGGTCTGGCTTTCAATTAACACAGTAGATTGTATCGCAATTGTTCTTTGAATCGCCAATAATACGATCGAAATTGGCTAAGCAATGCCACGGATCTTTTAACGAGATCGCTATCAGATGCTACGTCTCTCTATAATGGGGAGGGACCGCTAGCCCCTATTAAATCGATAAAGTTCCCTCTGAAATACCGCAGCCATCAGTATAGAAAACAGAAGGTGAAATAACATAAGTACGTGGTTCCCATTTAAAAAAGCTAGCGAAGACTGGATTGCAGAAAAACAAAAAGACTCATCTCGGTAATTAGGAAAAATTTAAGAAAAATAATAGGAGCATGCCCTAGTGGGCACCGTGGCTCAAGTGGTTAGTGCGTTGAATAGCTGAGCGCAAGGTTCGACGTTGGAATCTCAGAAACCACTAATAATAATAATAATAGGTCCCTTCCATTTGTGTGAGAAATATAACACGCACAAAGCGAATGGTCGCAAGAAGCTAGGCCCTGGACCACTTGTGTCCGTTGCGCCAAGAATTTGTATTTGTAATAGGAGCTCTACCGGGCTAATAGGCAGACATGCCAGGAGGCTGGGTGCTCCCTTCAATAAATTCGGTAGAAGCTTTAGAAACAAGGAGGTGGAATAAACTATAACCCACCTCCTGTGCACTTGTCCTGCCCTAACGACTCTGAGAAGGAAAACCCTTGGTGAACACTTCTTCGACGTTCTTAGTAATCTAGCTACAAAAATCCTGTCTCAGTGTCAAATTGATTTAATGCCTGAACGGCGAATAACCGTACGGCATGGGTTCATACCAAAACTTGTATAAACAGAAAAGACAAAAACTACTTTTTAAATGAATAGAATTGAAAGGCAACCAAGCAGTCAACTCGGACATATGTCTATCGTTGTTGCGTGCCGATATTGAACTCAACAACATCTAACACCCCACTCATATGCCCGAGCTACCATGTTTCCATTTCCTAGCACTACTCAAGTACTAGTACTAAGGGGTAGGTTATACTTTTCTTTTCTGGGTTTACACTTATAACCAAGCCTTTTGTCCTTTATGGAAAATTGCATGGAGGTCCATAGGTGCTGGTAATCCGGTTCTATCTTTGTGGTATTACAATGCACCTTTTTTCTGGTCTAAGTGCGTCTCTGCCTGAGCGCCGAGCGGGGACAATTACTCAACTCTACCCAACACCAACGAGTGTCAGGCCAGACGAAGCAAACCAATGTCGAGCAGTCGATGAAGTAGTTAGCTTAGTTGTATGCCTTAAATGTTTGGTTAAACTGTCCAACAGTCTGCATTTACAAGGACTATGGCTAGAGTACTTTGGATCCCTCTTTATTTGAGAAACCGTTTAAATTTTGACATAATTATATTTTTGAACGGAAATGCTTGAGGCTGCGCCTTAAATAACTCCATGCCGCTGTAGAGGTCAGATTCAATGGTAATTACCAAACAGTTTACACTGCCAATTGGTCCAGTACAATATTTTGATTGAATTCCAAAAAAAATAGGCAGCCTGTGTTCACCGTAAGCTTTTCTAATGAAACTGACCTTCAAGTGAACACAACAAAATGCTTAAATGGCGGAAAATTACTAATAATTTGCTGCATTAGTACAATTTTACCCGCTTTTCTGTTGCAGAGTATTAAAAATCGAGTAAAACACTTAAAATTCTATTACCTCATTGCTTTGGTTAAATAATAACAAATGAAGCGAATTGCAGGCCGCTAAATGCGATAAATATCCACTGAATGCATTGACCTGGTGGACAGGAGAACATGCTCAGAATGTCATAATAGTCGAACTGGAAATGCTTGAGGAAACGTCGTCATACAAGTATGAGAGTACGTTCTGTGTCATGCGAGATAGCTTTTATGGGAAGTTTGTTTCTGGTATAGAAAGGCTCAAGAATGGCAGCAAACAGTTAAAAAAGGACTTCCTGGCGCTATGTATCGCAAGCACGGTGTTGTGCAAAAGTCCTCACTCGATTTCCTAAGGCAGTAAGTTTGTAAATACAAAAAATTGGTCCTGTCTGTTGTTTACTTTCACTTACACGTTTATACAATTTTTCCCATTAAGTCGGGAAGACAGTACGGGTCAAGTGGCTGCTGCCAGGGTTGATGAACATTCCGGTTCGAGTCCCACAGCATTTTCCATGACTTTTCCCATACCGTCGGACGATAAATTCTCCACTTCTTGTCGGATGTTCTGCTTTAGTGCCATCAAGGTCTGTACGTATAGACCCATGACTTCAAAAAATCGAATCTGGAACCGTCAATCGGGCGATCTTTTGGGCCATTGCAAATCGCCAAAACGAGAGGTCAAGCCGCCGGGAAACAATTGGTGAGGTCTTTACTGACCTTGATGGAGCAACTATCTCCCATTGTCATTCTGCATAGTCTTCGAATCAGAGCTGGAGGGACAACATTCTAAAGGACAGGCTCGCCTCAGGTGGTGCGCAAACATAAGTAGAAATATGAAGCTCAACGAACTTTGAGTGCGCAATTGGAGGCTGTTAGCTAAGGACCTGAGGTTTTTTGAAAAGTTACAAAAACCAACTTAATGCGTGAGACGACAGGCAGTTACAAGGAGCACTAGTTGAGGCTTAGATACATCGCGAACTGTACCGCCAACTGTAAGCATTTCAATCTGTCTTAGACAGATGGACACATATATTCTCCTGTCGTACCTATAGGTGTCACATAAAGCTTGGCGTAGAGGTAAGACTATCCAAGTTAGGGCATTGTACCGCACTGTATGAAGCGATGAACTCGTAAACCTAATTTACTCTGTACAAGTACCTCCTTGTACAAAATGACTTGTAACAGCAAAAATTAGTCTTGCTATTCGCTTGACGAGTTATGACTTTCCAGAAGCACCCAAGCTCTTGTCAATGTGTAATCCCTAATGCATATACTTTCCGTACCTTTCAACCGACACACTATAAACTGCATTTGTTCCCGAGAACATTCTCCTAAGAACTATAAACTGCACTAACCTCAAACCGTCAACATGAACCCAAGCACTAGACTCGAAGACCCTGAAGTTCTCACAACGTTCTCATGCAAAATATAACAGAAAAAAGTAAAAGAAAAAAAAACCTTTTATTCTCTCCATTCACAAACTGTTTCTCACGCAAAAATGACTTAAAAAAAATAAAAAAAAAATCTACAAGAACATGCAACAGTTTTAAAGAAAAGTAGCAACAGTAGCTCGGCGAGTTACTTATTCTTGATCCGTGGGATTGCTCGTACTCATTGCCTCTTAGTGTAAGAAAAACAATGCTCGTTCGCAGTCGTAAATACGACGATAAAAATGTACTGCAGATACCCGTAGATATTCGGTGGAAATTGCAATTGTATCTGCGCTGATTGCCACAGCCTACAACCACATTAAATTAATTTATCTTTTTATTATTATGACGGGAGTTTGTTTCGTTTGTGCCACGCAAAATGCAGATAGATTAACCAGATCTCTTCCTTAGGTAACATGTGTGTGAGAAGACAGAAGGAAAACCTTCAGACGTGAGTGGAGGTACTACGTCAGCATTTCTATAACGACGGCAAAGCCACAGGTTTGCCAATGACAAGAGATTTACTTTATATAACAATCTACTGAGTTCTGCGAGCGATGTAAGGTTGGTTTGAATTAGGCCCCATGATTGGCGCTATTGGATGAAAGTGCACTTCGAGAGAAGAGTTCTACGTTCGATCTATGGTCCCACCTGCGTTTAGATGTAAATTTGACCACGAATTAGATCTATACAGCGACACCGACCTGGTCAAAACTATACGTGTACAACGATTAAGATGGCTTGGTCGTGTAGAGCGGATGAACACCAATGTGCCAGCCCGAAGAATACATATTTTATACCATCCCTGAGGGACTAAGTAGAAGAGGACGACCTTCGTCCGATGCGCTTGGAAATTGAAGGTGACCTTAACCTAGGCGTATTCAACTGGAAGCAGTTGGCTAAGGATCGTGCTGGCTGGAGTAACTTGCTGCGTCACTGAACTGTCATCATAAGTCAACATAAGTAAGCCCATAGTCTACTAAGGGATTTGCTTTGGTGACCAAACTGGTCCAAGACTCCTACCACAGGGCCACAATACAGGTCAAAGTGGGTATACCTATAGTGTGACTGGGAAATTAAAAGTTGGAGACCACGAAGGATCCACTCTGAGTTCATAGCTTTTCAACCTCGCTATGGACTAACTTATCTGCGATATACAAAAGGATGGAATGACATGGACTCCCTACGCTGATGATATTGCCCTTATGTCACTAGATCCCAGACTTCTCTTGACGTCTGGGTAACATCCCTTACATTCTAGCGGACAACGGATTCTAACTTTGCTGCAGAGACAACTCAACTCGGTTCAAGATTTTAGAAGAACTCTTAAGGCCACTGTTTTAATAATAGGGCTTGCACGTCAGTAGGCACCATCCACGGGAAGAATCACACAGACTACAGTGTGGCTGGCAAAGTTGGCGTTCGATCTCGGGCGTCCACTTCGCCAGTAAAATACTCCGTATATCAAGGGGAAAATATACCAGACGGTAGTTAGACCTCCGCTTATAAATACAAAAATGTCTCGGAATACTAGCCTTCTGCGAAGAAATTCGAGCAAAAGATTAACATAACAGAATACTCAGATGGCATCGGAAGTGACAAAACTTGCGCAAAGCAAGCGTGCAAAGCGATGCTGTAGGTTGGCGCTATTAGCTGAAAAGCTCCAGATAAATCGCTTAAGTCCCAACGGACATATATTATAAGACTATCTTCAGACCACCCCTTATGAAAAACTCTGTTGCTGCCAAAGCGAAAGAGAAGTCCAGGAAGACGACCGAGAAGATGAAATGTACATGCGCCACAACAAAGTGGATACACAGCCAACCCAGACTAGGATAACCTGGGGCCTAAGTACGAGGTGGACCGAAGAGAAAATGCGAGAAAATAGAAAAAGGAAAAGATTTCAACTGGGCGACGGTAAAAATGCTGATATCCCCGCATAGATTTTGTACTTAAAACACCATAAACACCTATAACACCAATATCTCCGCCTGTAAAACGCTACTGTGGTTGGGAAGTCGGGTTATGTTGTACATAATTGCAAAGGACGAATTAGTCCAAAGCGGTCCACCAAACGATAACGCCATTTTGGGCAAGTAACGGACACGTACATAGATACATTTATACAAGGTGCTGCACGCTTCATCGCCCTATCGAAAGATAGTTTTGCATCTTATGTCGTCGCAACTTTTACATTTGTAAAGTACACAGAGCCGAACACACGTAGACAAACCATGGATTGCTATATGTATATGTATGCTATATGAACAATCGTTCAGAGGTTTTGGTTCAGCGTGGATTTCATCATCGATTCCCTGGTAACTAGCGAACTAGCTAGTGTGGCTGCAGATGTCCAAGAGGACTCCCAACAAGAAGCAGACGACTAGCCACGCAATAAGGTATGAGTAGACGGTCTTTACAGCGATTTTGGTGAAACATCGTTTCTGACGCACTGAAAATCCACGTGTAATGCAAGAAGAGCCTATACATCCTCTTGAAGTCATTGTTTTCTGCGTCGTTTACGGAGGGAAGGTGACTGGCAACATCGGTACTGTGATTGATGAGCGCTACAGAACCATGATCAACGACTTCTTGTCGCCGCAAATCGACGAATTTGATTTCCAGTGGGTGTTTCTGGACTCCTGATCTCTCGTTTTGGCGATTTCTACTGGCCAATATCTCTCGATTTGACCGGTTTAGATTGGGTTTTTCGAAGTCATGGGTCTATATGAACAGAGCTTGGTGGCCCTACAGGACAACATCCAACAAAAAGAGGAGAATTTATCGCCAGAAATTCTAAGAAAAGTCATGGAGAATGCTATGGAATACGAGTCCGAATGAATGTGGCCACTTGACCGATACTAACTTCGCGATTCAATGGACAAAATTGAATCGTCTAAATTAAGAAATTCAGCAAACAGATGGTTTCGTTCCTCTTATTTACAAATAAAGCTACTTACTCACTTTACTTAGGTGGCATAGTTCGGTGTGAATCTGGACCTTAACCAACAAGCCTCTCCAATTAGCCCGGTGCTGAACTAACTGCCTCCAGTTGCGAACTCCAAGTTAGACAAAATTACTGCCGTAGGAAATCGAGTGAGTGTGCCACCGTGCTTTGTCTGCATAATTCTCGTTGGAACCATGCGTCCATTGCAGTAAATGAACGATTAAGTTGATAAATTATGACTTGTAAACGTTTTTCTAGTTTCATTGTCTTGCGATCGTATTTACCTCAAAAACTTCCCAGGCATGTGTTAAACGAGTATCATTATATAAACATTAGTGCCTGTGACCAAATCTCTTGCAAGGTTATAGCCAATAAATCATTCCAGCGACACTGATGAAAAACTATCTGAATCTATTCTTTAACCCGCCCGGTGTAAAAGTGTAAAACTACCTCAGCCCCAATCGAACATGTTGCAAAGCACGCACCTACAACTTCAACCTCTACCCACAAAGCGTTGTGAACTTGCGGATGCAACCTCTGTTCCAATAAAAGCTTGACAAACAAACAAAAAAGATACAAAAAAAAAACAAAAAAAAATTCTCTCTCTTTTCTCTTCGTCGTCGTCTTTCGGTTGGAATAGTTTTTTTCTTTTGTTTTTGTTTCAGTTAATGGAAACCGTGCTGCCGGTTCGGATGTACTTACTCATTTGCCCATTTCTCTAGTTTTACTATAAAATTTGAATTTTTTTTCTTTTAAATGTTTTAATTAAAATTAAATAAAGTTGTTTATTAAAAGAGAAAGATACTCCGTACGACCGAGCGTAGTTTGCTTATTGGATTACCAGTGAAGGACGGATTGATGGATACCTGTCACTAGTGATGGATCGCCTTGTCAATTTCTCCATTCAAATTGTGATATTTTAAACCAACCGTCCCATCATTCCTCCCTCGGATGTGGTGGCAATCGAAAGAAAGTGCATTGTGTGCAAATGTCAATTTACATCTAAAGCGTATCTGTAAGATACATGATTTTCTCTGATTGCAAATTAACTTCATTTGCAACTGTGATACGTTTATACTACACTAAAGCAGACTATACTGTGCGAATTGTTTTTTTTTTTTAACAATTATTAGAGCGGCTGATGAAAAGATACATTGTGCGCATCTAATGTGTATCTGCAGCGAGAACCAAGTGCAGATTTAATTCACAAAGTGTACGTGTGTAGTGTGGGTTAATGAATGAAAGTAACCAAAGTATCTGCAGCAGCGACAACAAAAGTAATTAAGTAAATTTCTTAAATTTTTTAAGTGCTTTTTTTGATTACCGGTTGTGCCTACTTACCTGCGACGGTATAATTGTAAGTTGACAAGTCTACGATGCCTTAAAAGCTACACAACTCCGCACTCTATTGTTAACCACTCCTAACACGCATCTGTGCTAATTCTCTGCCTTTTATAATTAAAAAAAAAAAAAAAACATCTCTGTTTTGTTTTATGTTTTTGCTTTAAGACTTTTTTTTTAACATAAGTGAAAGAAAGTTAATTGTGAAAAAAATCGTTTTAACAACCTCAAGAGAAGGAAAAAGTTTTTATTTTCTTTCTATCGGAAGTGATCTCTTTCTGTTTCTTAATTTTTTTTTTTTTAATTTTCTGTGTTGTGCATGTGACTAATAATTAACGAGAGAGCGCATCGACGAAGTATTATTCTAATTTTATGTATTTTTGTGTTTATAAGTCAACAAAAATACAACGAATGACGAGCGTTTAAAGATCTAGTATCTATCCCCCCACCGGGTAGTGTATCTCTGCAGTGATAATTGGCTTAAAATAATAAATTCACAGGGGAACAACCATCAAAAAAAAGGCGCATTTATGGAGGATGATTGTTTTAATTTTATACCATATGACTACAGTTACTTAAAAAAGTTCGTAAGAATATTTAAAAAAAAAATTAATTTATCAAGGTTTTGGTTTGAGTGGCATTGTAGTTTGGTTGTGGTTGTATCTTTTAGTATTTAATTCAATTTACAGAGCATGTAGATACGCGACAAAGTTTTGTTGGTTGATCGCACGTGTTTTGCTTTGATTTGTATCATTTTTTTTGTATCTATTGATGCGTATTTCTGAAAATTTGATTCAAGAAATTAAGAGCTGCCATTAAGTTTACCGATGAAGTGGAAAGTGAATGTTGTAACTTTTTTCATGTAATGATGACGTTAATCACTTAATTACGTTGCAACTTTTATGAAATAATTTGACGGAAACAGTCCATAGACCCGTAGGGCATATGGCCAAGGGGGTACCTTCTTGCAGTCATTCTTGTTGTGCGAGTTACACTCTCTAGAGTTGAATGTAAATTTGTTGACTAATTTATTTATTCCCGGAAGCAGCTTCTGACAGCCCCTAGAAGGCATTTGATCTGCGACGAGCCTATTCCAACTGTCACTTCTCCGCGTGATTTGGTTGGACTTTGAACTTTCGGAGAGGGCTGTGGTCCAGAGCTCAGTATCGAAGATCTGCCAACTGATCGGAGCAATGGCAGGAAAATAATAAAGGAAGTGACCCGAAGTATCGTTGCGCTCAATAAAAGTAGCAGACAATGGAGTCTCTTAAGTCTAAGCACACTAAGATGCTAGCAAAAGAAAACTGCCCGTGAGAACGCCAACAAGTTGTTTGCAGTCTTTTCTGCCGCCGATTCCTTACAAAAGTTCGTGACGAGTCTTTTAGTTCACCTGCATCCTGGAGAGCCGTGCTACACACAATTGCATACGCGAGAAATCCAATCGTCAATGGAGGCCCTGATCGAGGACGGGAGAAGACCCGACGTGAATTGGTAGATTGGTTATAGGGGTTTAAGCGTAGTACGACCTTTGTATGTAGATCTATTGTGCTCTCTCAACTTGAAGCTTTAGTCGATGAGGTACTCGATTTAGTGAACGTCTTCCAGTTCAGTTTTCTTGATGAATCGGAGTACCTTGAGTCGCATGGTAAGTACAGATTCAGAGCAACACATCCTCTGAGCCTTGCTTAGCAATCTCATCGGTGAGCTTCTTCCCGCAATCCAAGTGTGATTTGGGACCCAGACAAGAGTCCGAGAGCAAATTCAAAGAGTTCTTGTATTCTCAAACTTTTCTGGAACGGATAAAAGGGTTGAGAGCAGCCTGACTGTCACTACATACACAAATACTCCGACCCCTCCACCCATTCTTTACAATGTAGTCGGTAGCCATTAGGATATCATAGGCCTTTGCTTGAAAAACAGGTGCACGTTTACCTAACGAGTAAAGAGGTTAGGCGTTGTCGGTCTTCACGAAGACACCCGCGCCAGACCATCGAACAGTTTTGGACCCATCCATGAAGATTCGTCCTGGCTGAAGCCATTCCTGAACGCAAGGTAAGTCGACTCTAAATTTGCCCAGCATGCGAAATTCCGATGTGATTGCATCAGACAGCGTGTCCATGGATCCAGGATCGTAGGATAAGTGTCGCATAAAGTCATCGACATATGTACCTCGTTTCTTTTTCGCATCCTCTACTGCTTCCGTGCAGGTTAGGCTATAGGGATTGTGTTTGTATCCATACCTGTGGAGGTAGGCTCTAGAGCCTCCATGGCCGGTAAACATCTGGGTCAGATGGAAATTCTGGGTCAGAAAAACTCTCCTGCCATTCTTCCAGACTCATTTGACTCGGCGCTGTTGATGCCGTTGTCCTACTGGTAACGTATTTCCTTGGCGTGGTAAGTTGTTGTTCGGAAGGCGCGCTTTTGTGGAAGACTATATTTTTTGAGCGAATTTGAATTTCTTTTTCGAAAGACGGACCTGGGAGACTTCTCATGATGTTTGTTACTCTCAAACTTCTGTCAGATATTCCCGGAAGGAAGAAGGAACCATGAAAACTTGTTCATGTTCACTTGAAACTCAATCCTGAACCTTTCACTTAGAGGCATCTCACAAATCGAAAGTATCTTACTCCAACCAATCGGCCCACTGTCTGTCTATTCGATGTCTCAGGGGAGATTTATGACTTTGCAGTAAAATAAGAAATGGTACTCAATTTTCTTTTTTATTTACCATTAAAATTAACAGAGATAATTAATGTCGGACGCTGTGTTTTTTAAACTAATTAAGTAGGTAGGTAGGTTGGTAGGTAGAGATTGTGGTTCAGGCGAATGCCGATGACCGAGTTGTGTAACCATAACACACATGACGAATGGTCTTGACATCTGGAAGAAAAGAAAGGTCCAACCGTGAAGTTCATAAATGTGATCAAATCTCGAGTTCGAGGAATGCCTAGTGCGCGATGCCTGGTTCTAACTAGTGCCGCAGGTCCGACAAGAGTTCGGATCTTTAATCCATTCTACTGGCCCTACGACACCCCATGTTCAATATTGTTTCGTGCGGGCGTTCCGTGGATGTGGAATCTGCATAGATGCTAGGAACCGGTACTACTTGCATGCATTATTCGCTGACTAGGAATGATATTTCCTACATACCAAACCACATCTTTGCACTCTTTTGGCACTCTCCCCGCGGGACTATTATTGAATATGACTTCATGGGCCTGGTAGGCCATTTATTGGCGTCTTCATCTTGCCTTCTTCTTTCTATATTCCTCAGCTGGTTTTGTACATTCGTGATGAGCGAGCAAATTTCCGTCCAGTGTTCTTCTGACTGCATCATTTGGTCGATAAGGGATGATAAGTTTGGAAAATTGTCTCTGCATTCTTGAAAGCGTGTTCTGCGTCTTCATCTTGGTTGAGCACTCTGGGCACAAGAGTGAGCTATCGTGTCGTAATCTGAAGACGTATTTGCGATAGTCTCCTGTGCATGTAGGAAGTGCGTGAAGTGGTAATTGCAAACTCCTTGTGCTCGATTCACTCAGATCTCGAGATCAGTTTGTGTGCCCATTTATGGTACGTAGACATCGTTCTTACAGGGCGAGCAAGTGGATTAGCAGATGTTGACTCCACTTCTTCTTCATCTCCCTAGCTTCTGCATAAATCGTTGGACTCTACTAGCGCTGTTTGAGAGACTAAAAGTGGAATCTTCCAGTGTGGGAGACGAGAAACAGGGGACTTTGTATTTCCAAGGGGAGTTCGTTGGGAACAAGATTCCAGAGGGATACCCAGTAGTGCTTGTTTCTTGATAGAGCTAACCCTCAAAAAGAAGTAATTATTCCTCTCAATTAGAGGGCTGTCTCAAAAGCCTTGCCTTTCTGATAGGTGTGTTGCGAGTTAGATAGCGAGACACTATCTGCTGAGTTTTGACTATAAAAGATGCCAGGCTAATTGGTCTGAGATACATACCTTCACCTCGGACCAGGGATTCTGTATAGTTCCTAGTGTCAAATTTCCGAATACAGAACTGGTTCTGTCGTATGATTCCGAATGCCTTCTGGAGTTGAGCCGAAAAGCTGGATTTGGATGGTTCGTAACTGTTGACCACCCACTTTAGTTTCTCAGCTGATTAGGTTAGCAGAGATCTGTGGGCGTACAGCATATACTGTGGCAGGTCTCAGATCGGGAATAAGCACACAGCCGGGGAAGTGTGTGTCCATTAACAGATTGAGGGAAGCCGTCCAAGATCCATCGGGATTCTTTAGGACACTTGATGCGGTAGGTGCTTTTGAGAAGACCTCATGCAGCCCAGCAGGTTGAGACGTGTTTTCAATACTCTTTCAGAAACTACTCCAGGATCTACGTCGGGCTTCCCTAACCGCAATTTTTAACAGCTCTAGTACGAGTATCTCCTTATAGATCTCCCAGTCGGAAGGTTGCTTCGTAGATTTAGCTCTATTGAAGTTCTTTCTGCTCTCGTGACGAAGGCGCAAACGTTTGCTTACCTCGTTTTGCTTAGTTTCAGCAATAACGTACGAGAGGTATCACAGTCCTTCTTAGGCAGCTAGAACGAGATGGGCTCTTTCTCTATTATGCCGTCTATTATGCCATACAAATTGGTAGTCGGTGGTGGTATGGATGAGTCCGCATCGCTAAAGTTCATTGCCGACCCCATTCTTGGCAATGCATCCGTCTCTTCGTTCCCTTGTATTTTTATGTCCAGGAACCTAGCAAAGCTTTACCGAATGGTACCTGATGGTAATAAATGCATCGTGACACTTCTTGAACGCCTCTGATTTCATTGCATTTGGTTTTATCGGTTCTAAGGCTGCCGGACTATCAACGAAGGTTTTCCTCTTGGAATACACTGCACGCTTCTTGTATCCTAAAAGATTCCTGCTTTTGCAGTGCATCCGAGTAAAAAATTGCTCCCGTACCTATGTACGTATATCCAGTGCCATCCAGAGCCATCAGTGTAGACCAAGATCCTTGATCTTTGTCATGCTTTTTTACTCAAAGTACATAACGTTCTCCTACTTAACTCAATCTTCTCTTCAACCCGCATTTCCTTGTCGTCACTTCTAAGTGCGGACTCATGAGCGCAACTTTTAATTTTTAAGCCAACTTTTTAACCTCTAATGTCGTCTTTTTTTGTGGCCACGAAATTGTAATGGTCGCGGCGTTCAATTATTTGTTCGCCACAATTTATGCTCAAGGCCAGCAGGTACCTGTACCCACACGACTCGTCACTCGTAATTTCACGACTGTAATGAACTTTAATTTGCTAAAATCATGGGTGAATGAGTTCAAGAAAACATATCCAATCATAAACAATCTCGGCAAGGGTTAGAGGGGGTCATCACCTAAAAGTGATATCTTCACATGGTAAGTGAGCAAAGAGAGTAAGTCATGCATACATGTCTGCCTAGTTTTACGTATCTGTGCACTCTATAGCAACGTATTTCCATGAACTATTGGTCGGTAACTGCTTTCAAGGAGTTGAATGAAAAGACTTAAAAACCACTTAACACCTTCCTACTCAATTTCCACACCTAGCAGCTGATTTACACCCTTTCGTTGGGCATGTTTACTGCGACTTGTAAGCTCATTGATGTCAACTTGCATGTCCACTTGTGAGATTCTCTTCCTCCATCCAACCCATGACACTCGGATTGCCCATCTTCCTGAATGACACCTACTTCTCAAGTCAGCTACCGTACAGTGTATTAATTTTTATATGCAAACATGACTTGCTGGGAGTGCTTGTCGTCTGCATACATAATTCACATGCTTCAACTACTTCGGGGAACATGAGCCAAACGGGGGGAAAAAACGAAGAGGAGAACACGTTTTGGGACCATCATTGGTAGGTGTGGGGTTCTGTGTAAGGTTTCTTGAACTCCCTGTTCGGCTTATTATCTTTCACGTTGCGCATTCCATCGATTTAAAAGGAACTTGTTTTACCCTTAAACGTTTTTTGTGTGCTAATTAGGCGAAAGAGGGTTGATTTCGGGAACAGTGGTGATTGTGAGTAACCTATCAGCTAGTGTAACACGTTAAACATGTCTTCAAGGTTTCTATCTAAAATTTTAATAAAGGATTGGACATCTGTTGGTTTCTTTTTGAAATTGTAAAAGATCGATTTTTTGACAGCCGATGAGGCACGTTGCGCTATGTGCTTGTTCAAGACCAAATCGTTCATGTGCAGCCACAAAAAATCAGTTGTCAAGCCCCTTTAGCGCACTCCGTTCACCCTACCGTTGTTGCTTCAATTTAATTTTCAAGGATGACAGGTGGCTATGGTGTAGTAGTAATGTACTTAGTTCTGAGTTTTTTTAGTTCTCAGGTACAGGTCTGAGCCCCGCCGGAGAACAGAAATGAAAGTGTAAGCTCTTCAACCACTATACTACTACCTGGCAGGCAAATGGTCTGAATCCTCTACGATTTGGTCGATTATCATAGATTCATAAATCTGAGATCCTTAGGACGAGCGTGAGAGGTTTACCCGTTTTCAGTATAAAAACATTAACTTCTGTTCATAGCTGGGAAATGTGTACCAGAGTCGTACTGCAATCCAGAATTACTTCAAGCCAACGCAAGAAGAAAGGGAGATTCTGTTGGATATTCTACCGTAAGAATGTGTATCTGAGAGACATGGCACCCAATGAAAAGTCCAAGTCATTCAAATGAATTTGTTTCCTGGTAAGTAGTGCATGAGATGTATCAATCTCTTCAGGTGAACGTAGAGTCGGTTGTTCTAAGTATCAATTGCAAGAAGGTACAAATAATGACCACAGGCCCGTCCTCACATCTGGTGTATTATATTGAATCAGACGCCACCTGGAAGGTTTTGTATTATCTGATAGCGGAAGCGATCTAGGCGTTAAATAAAGCTCGCACTGCCTTTGGAATCCTGCCCCCAGTTCGGAAATCCAGTCAAATCTCCTTAACTAAGTTGATACTCCCCGAATCCAACGCATTGTATGCTGGTGAAGCCTGGAAAGTCGCGGCAAACATCACGTGAAAGTTACTTACCGAGTAGTACGATAGACTGTATAGAGTCTGAGTGCTTCTGCGATTTGGATATACATATCCGGCAAATAAATGGCTGCCAGGGCGTCCATTCGTCTCTAAGATCTCGTCGCAGTGGTCCATCTACTACGGTGGTCACACCTCGATTCTACTAAGTTTTACCAATGAAAATATCGACTACACCCCGTCGAAACTGAGATTTGACTGTAATTTCCGAACGAGTATTCCTGCCCGCATCAAATGAGATTCCGATATCTCCGTAGCACAGTTTAGATATGCGCAGACGGCTCTAAGACCGAAAACGGCGTAGGGTGTGGTGTCCACTCTGAGAAACTCAATCTAAGCACCTGCTGGGTGCGACATTCTGGGAAACCGCAACGCTGACGAGCTCGCCAGAGAGGGTACGACTCTTAAAATTCTGCCTAGATGGCAGAAACCTGGTTATGCCTCTGGGTGCATGGAAACATCTACTTAAGCTGACCTTAGCGAACTGACGTCCTTACACGTCACCAACATCGTTTGCCTCACTGAAAGCTTTGTTTTGTTTTATTACTACGCCCATATTCGCTGCAGCATCAATTCAAACTTGCTGTCAGCCTTCCGCCATCCGTACAATTGGTGCCGTTTTTAACCCTGGAAAGGGAACGCTGTAAGGTAATTGCTTATGCAAATGACGTTGCTATAGCTGTCTCGGGTAAACACCTCAGTTCACTCAGAGATCTTCTGTAGAGTGCTTTCTCTAAGCTCTCTTAATGGACTAAAGGCTGTGGTTTAGGCGTTAACCCTAAAAATTAGAACTAGTCCTCTTTTCAAGGAAATATACTCGTAAATTTCCGCATTTTGATCCCTCACAACTTTGCGGTATCAGGCTGTCAATTGGAGATAAAGCCAAATATTTGGGCGTCATACTTGACAGGAAACTCAGAAGGAAACCCAACATCCTGGAGGGCGTCAAGAAAGCCACTACGGCTCTGTACTACTGTAAGAGAGCAAGAAGTAGATATGAACCACAGCCACTGGCAATATGTATCTGTCATGCTAACGTATGACGTGATCATCTGGTGGACGTCCTTGGAGAAGCCCGTTCAGCGCAACCACTTTTGCCGAGTGCAAAGGCCAGCTTGCATACGCCCTAGTGGAGCACTAAGAACTTCCCCGACAGCTGCTCCAGAAATGCTGTTTCTCTTGCCACACTTCGATCTTTACAGTAAACAGGTGGCAGCCGAATACCCTTCAAACTGGGCTAACGAGGGGATCTTGGACTATAAATGGATTCCATGTGTTTCTCTGCAGCTGGATCTAAAACGGAATCAGGGGTGGGTCTTCCGCAATGGTCACAATTTAAAAAAACTCCTTCCGCCTCCCTAATCATTGTCTCTGCATCTTTCAAGCAGAGATTATAGCGATGAAGGAAGGCTTGTCGTGAATAAAGTACATGTGAAATCTAAGCGGCATATCATCCTTTTTACCGAAACCGTCACTTTGCGAACTACCCTAAGTTATCGTCTGTTTCTTAACGAGATGGCTAAACAATTCAATATCCACCTCCTTTGGGGCGGGCCAGAGGGGCATTGCAGATAATTGAATGGCCGACGAGCTCACCAAGCAGGGTACAACCTATCGATTTTGCTGAACAAGACGAATATCGCTTCAGTTAAACTGCTACTTAAGCTCAATGCCATCAAACTATCCAACCGCAGATGGGCAGATGGTACTAAGTGCCTCATCGCTAGACAGATCTGGCCTAAATTGAAACTCTCCAACTGTCTTATTATTACACAGAAAGGTTGCTCATTTCAAACATAGTTGGTGTCGTTAACGGGCATTGCATTATCGGAAGGGCACACTGCCAGGCCGGGCCTCCTGGCAAACGACTTCTGAATGGTGAAGATGAAGAAACTATACTTCATCTTTTTTGGACATGCGAAGCTCTCTATGCTCGTAGGAAACTGCAAGCATTAGTAGCTTCCAGCGCTTTATTACTAGCTACTCCTGGTTCAGTCGGTGGCCCTTCGGAGATGTTAAGCCTGTGGTAACACAATGGACCTTACTGTTCTAAGTGAGGTTGCGTCTACTGTATCATTAGTACCTGTGTAGGCGAAGTGGAGACATCCATGATATCACAAGGGACCTCTTCTGGTCTTAGTGTGTCTGACAGCCACTTTTACCACCTAATGGCTTCATGGTGTCTTATCATTTTTCACTGAGATCTCCCAGCTTTCTTTTCCTGTTTTCAACATTAATGACGACTGAGATGGCTTAATAAAAGAACTTCGTCTTCAGTATCTGCGCTCTAAAAAGAGTCATCAATATCCGAATAGCTGTAGATACAGAATTTATTACGAAAGTGGGTATCTTCAAGGTTAGTACAAATCAAAAAATATTTATTTTTTCGCTCCAAATTGTTTACGATGAAGTTTAAATGTTTACCGGACATAAAGATACGGTTTAGGATAGCTTTTCTATTTCATTCCACATGGTAATCAATTTTTTGAAATATCTTATGGTGTCCAACCCCATGGGAACCACTTGAACACCACCCATTGCCATGTTGCCCAACTGCTCAACTCTTCTCAACCAAAAAACACATAAATCATTCCAATCACGAAACAGTTTCGTTTTTATTTCTTCTTCCAAATTTCATTGACAAAATGCCAAAAAAATTTAAAAAAAAAATCGCATTCAATTGATGCAGAGAATAATAAATCGAAGTTCGATTCAAAGTTCGATAACACTTTCGTGTGAATGCGGCGAAAACAACGGTTTTTTTGTGTGCTTTTCTTGACGTGAAAAAAAAGAAGACATCTGCACCACTTTCAGTGGAATAGACAAAAACGTATCCAATTGAATCAACACATCGCATTCGTTTGCGAAGAATCAACACCCGAAGATCTAGAACGAATTCTGTGCGCTTCCAAAAGTATCTAAGAGGCGCCTTTGATTGCGTTTTCTTTTGAAAAGAGTTAGGGGATTTTTTTTTGGGTTATTTCACAATAGGATGAGCTTTTTGCGTTGGAATTCTAATTTGAAGTGTTAATGCCGTGTCAATGGCAATTGGTTTCGTTACTCGCAAATGCGATTTAATGTGCGGATAAAGGTGCCTCTTTTGTGTGCAAAAGAACAACACGGCACCCAACCCTTTAAGCTTAGCAGTGATGGTTGTTTAAGGTGAATTTCCCATGAGTCGAATGACCTAGGCACAGCAATTACATAATTATACTCACAAGTAACCAGTCGCTGTAAACCTGAATGCCTTCTTGGAATTTGAACTCGGTGGACATACCTTTAAAGTGGAAATGGTCATGTGTATCTGATTGGATTGCCAGAGGATTGTGGGACTTTTGTGAGAATAGTTTGATGGAAAACTTAGTGAAATTCATGGAAAACAATTGGTCATTTGGTCGTTATGGCAAAGTTCAAATGGCAATTTAAGCGGTGCGTTGGGTAGGGTATGAAAATTAATTTCTCTACAGCTGAGGGGAAAGCGTTCAATTAAATTTATTCAAAAAGAAAAGAAGTAAGACCGTTGGAGGTGAATGCAAAGTATCGCAACTTGAGCACTTCAATTAATTTACGGACGGATTTATAAATCTTTTTTAGTAACAATATTAGCATGAAAACTCCCGTTGTAAACAGCATTTTACGGTTTCGTAATGCTGCGCTGGTGGGATGAAACTGACCCCGTAATCAGTAACAGAGTGGGATCTCCACCCACTAAACCCACCTCTCCTCCTACCCCCGGCTTCCGAGGCACTGCAGTCAAGCATTTCATCGCTAGGGGGGACTGAAGCGATAGGTGTTCGGTTTACTCATGTTGGCAGCCTTCCGTGCTTCGTTTCATTGCCGCTTCTGACTTCGCTGTTCCTTCATGATGGTTACCACCGTGTCGCAAACTGCGTCCCAAGCATCTTCCATGCTCATCATCTGTCTGGGGATGCTGTCTTCGGTTCCCAGTTTGTCCACCAGTCGATGCTAGTATGTATATTGAATATGACGTGCTTCGCACTCTCAACTGCCGCCGTACAGGTTTAGAAACAGGGGTTGTCGTCGTGCCCAAACCTGTGGAGGTAGGCTCTGAAGCATGCATGACTGTCAGGTGCAAATTCAGTTTCCCGTGCTTCCTGTTGATCTAAGCGAGTCTAAATTGGGAGTCACCTACCTTTATCACTGTGTGTCTGGTACTGGCATATAACGGTTCGACTGGCTTTTACAAGCTATGATAAGACCTTTTTAACCTATGGAGGGGGCTGCACTAAACTTAAAAGAACGATCTGTTTCGACTACATGGGAGCTTTTTCGAGTGAGTACGCCTGACCGTGCTTTAGACGCTCTGTTTGATTTATCTCCCCTCGCTGCATATGTCATGGGTTCTACCGTCTCAATCTACCGCAATCTACCGTCTCAAACGATGTGCCTGTATCATCCGCACTGGAGTTTTGATGACCTTGCGCGACATTTATCCTACGACCTTGGGTTCATGGATATGCTATCTGATGCAATGAGACCGAACACCGGAACTTCGGTTGCTGACCATATTTAGAGTCGACTTTGGTTGCGTTCTGGACTGGTTTCGGACAGGGTCATAATCTGGACTGGGATCTAGTAGAATCTTCATGAATGACTCCAAAATTGGTAAAAAGTCTAGTGCGGCTGTTTTAGTGGAGCCCGACAATAATAGACTGCACTACTCGTTAGGCAAATATGCCACTGTTTTTCCACAAGAGGTTTATGCTATCCTAATGGCTACCGACTATATTGTAAAGAATAGGTGGAGGGGCTGGAGTATCTGTATCTGTTATGACAGACCGATTGCAAAGCAAGACTCAGACCTGAACCTGCGTTGAGGCAAACTCTCCCGCACTCTAGGCAAAGTACCGACTGTCTACCAGTCTTTCTCTTTATCTAAGTAGCAAACTGGATAATCGATGCCGCGGTAGTAAGACCGTAAGAACTCAACGCACTCGAGGCTCCCGCAAATTATTCAAAGACTGTACAAGAATGTATGAATAGACTGAACAAGCTTTCTTTGTGAACTAAAGTCTGTCTTATATTTGTATGGGTATCGGGCCACAGCGAGAAACGTTGAAAATTAAACGTCCCACTTGTAAAAAGAGATCGGAGATTAACCCCCTAAGACTGGAACCGTTAATTGGTGTCAGTTTAGCAAAAGTCCTTTACTGGATCGACTCACATATGGTCTCGACACGTAATGAGAAAGGGTAGAGTATGCTAAACAGCGAGTGTCTTGCGAAACTATGACCGGACTAATCAGAGGACGCAGTATGTACTCATACATGTGGTTGTCATCATCTGACTAACATTGGAATCATCACGGACACTACTTATGAGTCTTGTCTCTCGAAGGATACGACCGAGCACTTCCTCTGCCAATATCCAGCTTTTGCAAGAACGAAATTGCGTACTTTTGGCCGCCAAGATATAGGAATGGATTCAATCCAATCCTTTTCTTTGGTTGAAATACTTTGGTTCACTAAGAGCAATCAAATGCTTACCGAGTTGTGTTTTTTTTAAGGGCACAATGGATCCTTCTGTGCCTCGTAATGTACCCTTGTCCATCCATATAAATTTAACCTAATTTTCAATTTCATCTTCGAACTCGTCGCCATTTTCTTCCGCTCCCCTTGGATAAGGTCTACCTCTGAAGTCAATCTTGCTTTGTGACATTGAATTTTTCATTCGAAATGAATTTTCCCACAAATTATGTCACGTGGGCTAAAAACGCTTAAAACACGACACTTGATTGCATTTTTTATGACTTTCAAGACGTAGTCATTAAACGAAAAATGCCATTGACACACATGTCGTAGGTACACGGTCATGTCATTCAAGACCAAAAGCGGACGTTAATCTCTGGCATGTAAGTCTGTAAACTAGACTCAATCACGTCTCAATCACTCATATTTTCTAGATTGCACAGAGCCAGTCTCTCACAGACTGTTTCTCCCCTAAAGCGTCGCCATTAACCCAGTGGTTTACTTTGTATCCCACGCATAGTGGTTCCACCTTAATGGTAACATAATTTCACTTATTGACAGCATTTAGCTTGTGGATTTGGTGTGCAACGCAAAAATGTAACGCATACGGGTGTGCAATTCATTCACCATACGTACACTATACGAGTACGTATCGTATTTAACAAAACGTTCTGCAGAGTGACTTTTTATTTATTTTTTTTATGTAACACAATAATCCGCCTTCCGGTGGAAAATATGCCCACTCTGGCATATACTCGTACGAAGTATGTACGAATATGAAAAATTAACCACGTAATTTGCTATTTTTATTGTTCACCTTTTGTTGTACGCTTTTGTTGACAGTGACAAAAAACAAAACAAAAAAAAGGTTAACGTCATACATTTACATGACAACCGACAGCGATAAAGCTTATGGCATGCATACCGGCTGAACGTGATTTCCATGTTGGTTGGTGTGGTTCTGACAATGCCGCGCTTTTCGCATGACATATGGCCCAAACCTAGGTGGGAATTTAAAGGGAAATGTACAGAAATTCATGATCTATATAATTAAATCCGATCCCCAATAGAGAGAAAAGCTTCGGATATCAATGTGGATCCTTGACTTACTTTCCAAACGACGGGCATGCATGCGAATACTATGCTTGAATAAATAAACCATTGAATGCCATTTACGACCCCATGCCACCGATTATTATTTCATCTGCGAAGGATATCTGTCTTGCACTACGTCGGCGTAGTCTACTACCTATACCTTGGAGAGTAACCTCTCTTCTCTTCTGAGTTTCTCTCGCGCGGTAATTCCTATCAGAATTATTTTTGTGAGTCCTATTCCCTGACCTCGGTTGTGGTCAGGCGACATAGAAGTAGTGATCCACAACGCCACACTCAGGTCAATGCCGACCCATTGTGGTATCCATACGTGTCTTGCCCATTGGGTAACCTTGTTTAGTATCTATGGTTCAACTTCTTGCTTGTAATGAACTTGCGAACCATCCAGTTGTAGCTCAAAATGTCGTCCATTGGTCTACTGGATATTTTTTCTATGTCCTCGAGAATCTGTCGCCTGAGAAATTTCTATCTAAGGTGGATGAGACCAGAACAGTAACAGAGAAAGTAGGTTGTATCCTAGTTGACTTCCTCGTCTCCACATCCTCGACTTAAGGCTCCTTCGTAAGTCGCACTGACTCATGGTGACTCTTATCCCTTTGCATAAACCCGTTGATTCTAGTTTTGTCAAAGAAAGGCCAATTTTTCTTGTAGTTGGAAAAGTGTTTAGGGACCATCTGTTGTTTTCCTCCCTTGGGACCTTGAATCCTGTTTTGAGCTTCAGTGTGTAAGGCGGAATGTTTCCCCAGAAGTTTATTTACTCTGGTTCAGATTCCGAAACTCTTCAATTCGTCGGCCTTCTCATTACCTGGAACGTAACATTGTGCTGTGTCTCAAGAACATCTAGCTCTTCTCGACAGCAGTAATCGCTTTTATTGCCGCCTGGCTGTCGATTGGAAAAGTGATACCTTCTCATGGTTTTTTTTTATCCTTTAATTTATTTTTAGCCTCTAATTCAGCTTTTTATCGGGCACGAAGGCTAGGTATCTGTTTTCCCTAGAACGCAATCTCTAGTTCAGATTCTTTAAGGAACTTTCAAGAAACGTCTCCAAACCGGCTGATAACACGGTTACCATACTATGTGCTCAAAAGATCGATTGTTTCACGGCTGTTGTGGAACATTGCGCCATTCTGTTAAAACCAAATCCCATTCAAGTCAAATACTTCAACTGGGGTCATAAAAAATAAAATTTTCAAAGAAGTAGGGACCGATGTTACCACCATTCCAAAGCCCACGCCAATAATCAGTCCTTGAGGATGTATCAGCGTCTCCACGACTATGTGTGGAACCCCAAATCCTACAGTTTTGCTTGTTGATATAGCCTACGAATTAAAAATTACCTTCGTCCGAAAATATGATTATCGATCAAAATCTATGTCGAACTCATTTAAAACTCGCACAGAGATGGTATAACGAAGTGGACGTCCATTTTGCTTCTCTTCTTGGAGAGCTACATAGTATGCAAATAATCCGAGTTCTTGTTGAGCCACTCAACGAGCTCAGATTCTTGGATTTTGACGAATACTTTGGGTGACAGAAGCAATTGCGTCGCCGATTTCAGGAGCCTTCCTCATGAATCTCTCATTTCGAGCAAAAATTCTTTTAGATTTTCGCACCGTTTCTGCAACGCAGCACTCACTTCGGAAATAGATTTTCAATACTTCTTAGCATCGTTCAAGCACAAAGCGACCCATTTCTTTCCGCGGAGACTTGACCCTACAAACCTGGCTGTATCACAAGTGTGTTAGTGTTGCCAGCGGAGACATTACACTGACTCATAGTATTTTTCAAACACGCTATGAATACCAGTTCTATTCTCTGCAACATGCATAGAATGCCTTACACGCTGAGTGCCTGATTAGGCGCAAAGATAATTTAATCGTGTGCCCTACTTAAAAATCAATTCGTAGCGCAAAGTCAAGTGAATGTAGTCTTCCTAGTGCAAAAGTATCTACAGGTGATATTCGTGCTACCAATTGACTTGAAGGATGTATGTAACTAATTTCAAATTCATTTCAAAACACAAAAAATATAATAACTGACTCGTGCATTAAAAGGTGCACCGGTGTCGGTGTAGGTATCGATTATTCTTGTGTTAGTCGATAGAAGTGTGCGCCCATTGGACGACCTCCAGAATTGGACACTTGTAGCCAAAAGCGATTAAATCGTATAAAATGTGGCATAGAGCGTGGTCCGTAAAGTGGGCTTGGTGTTGGTATTTTTTTTGTCGGCGCTAATTAAGCCCACAAATGTGATTCCATTTGCCGGAGAGTGAAAGTGCTTCTGAAGTCGGTAAAATGCTTGTTGGCTTCATGATTCTGTTGTTTGAATGTTTTTGTACTGCAAATAGAGAGATAAATTGGTTTACGTTATGCAACTCGAATGTGGCAGAGATTTTGGACGTTTTTTTTCTGTTCAATGCTTATTGACTCGATTGTGTTGTTAATTATTTTTGATTCAAAACAAACGCTTAAGTATCTGTATGCTGTGGCATAATAGATACTTTTTTTATTGCACGGCTTATGGTGGATAATGTATTTTAAATTGCTATCGTAATTTAATTTCATGGTTAGTACGGTTTTTGTTGCACTAAATTGCTTATTAAGTTGGGAGCTTCCTTTCAAATAGGTCTCACGGCTGACACATAGGGCTTATGGGTCAGTTTTCAGTCAGTTTGAACGACGTCCGAAGATGAACATTTTGCATTTCTACCTTCAACTTGACATTCCCATTGAATTTATTATTAATAACTGCAATTTGTGGTTCGTGTGTTATGTGGCATGATTGAGAATGATAGGTTCAGCTTGCGGCATAATGAAATCGATTGGCGGGAAAGTCAAATGCACGCTGTCTTTTACTAAAATTCAATGTTAGGTGGGCAGCAAGGTTGGCATGTAAGGCTTCTTCTATTTACAAAAGAGATTAGCAACTCATTGCTTATTCTTTCATGATGACGAACTTTTTTTTTTCATTTTCATATCATTCTAGAGCTACAGTCTGATCAATAAGAATATGACTGACGGGTGGAAGACAAAGAAAAGGTTTTACTCAAGACTGAGTTCATTTTATAAGAATGCATGACTTAGGCTTAGTTTGGGTCTTGATATCTAAGGACACAAGTTCGCTGAGGTCATTGAAGAAACGAGGCCCTAAATGCAGCAGCCGGGCAGCCCCTATGCAGATGCAGAGGAAGTGAATGATACTATCAGGCAGTGTACCAAGAGGACATCGTTTGCATAGCTAATCTGATTACTTTAGCTGTACCAACCCAGTACTATGTATCTGATCCAGCTTAAACCATAAGAATGCATTGTATACGTATGTACATACATATGTCTGATACGCGGACCAACTTGCTAAGCAGAGATGAGCTTTTGAGTTTCTAGATTCTGAACTATTTTCTGTAGTAGGCAGAGAAACGGTGAAGCACATATCTGTTTGAGAAAAGGGTCGCTACTGATCAACAGTGAACGGGTGTAGACCGAAGCAAAAGTGACAGTAAAAATGTGAAAAAGGATTACACGTTGAAATGAATGCGGTATTTATACCGAATGCTGTCAGCCTCCAAGCTTACGTACAGTGAAGGGAAATCGGTAGAAACGGCTCTACACTCTCTGGTGCGCATCAGTAAAAAAAATTTAAGATTATACACTCTGGTGGCATTTCTCGGTATCAAGGGAGCTTTTAACAGCGTCTAACAGGGTTATTAACTCTAAGCTATGTGACGCTGTAGTTCGGAGACTCGTAAGCAGGGGTACTCCGCAAGATGGGGTGTCCTTTCCCTTCTTTAGAACCTAGTGGTAAATGAACTGCTTTTAATCTTGGAAACGGAAGGTTGTAAGGTGATTGCCTATGTAGATGACGTTGCTATAGCTGTCTCGGGTTAACACCTTAATACGTTCAGAGATCATCTGGAAACCCAACATCCTGGACCGCGTCAAGAAAGCCACTACAGCTCTGAACTGCTGTAAGAAAGCAAAAGTAGGTAGATAGAGCTACGAATGTCTGGTGGATGTCTTTGGATAAGTTCGCGCACCGCAACCATTTGGGCCGAGTTTACAAATCGGCTTGAATATGCATCAGTGGAGCTCTATAATGTACTTGCCACCCTTAGATTTCTACAGCAAACGAGTGGCAGCGTATACAGTCAATCGCATGAAGGCCATGTCTCTGTGGTCTAGTCTACGTACTGGACACTCCGCTATTCCCAACGATCTTGAATTCCTTCTACACTACACCGACTACATTCTTCCACAACTTCCGTTTGACAACCGTTTTGAGACATGAATACTCTCTAGACTAGGCTAGTAAGGGGATCTTGGATTACAAATGGAATCAGGGGTGGGGGTGTCTTCTCCAATGATCACAACTGAAAAGTCAATTTCCGCCTACCTGAGCACTGCAGCGTCTTCCAGGCGGAGATCATGGCGATAACGGAGGGCTTCTCCTGGCAAAAGTACAATTTTCATCGCCATCATCGCCAAGCCGCGATTAAATCTCTGGAATCCACCACCTTTAACTCACGAACTGCCCTAGATTGCCACCTATCTCTTAACGAGATGGCAACTCAATATACACCTCACGGGTTCGACAGACAGGATACAACCCCATCGATTTTGCCCGACAAGGCTAATCTCGGTATGTCTACCGCTTCAGTTAAACTGCTACTCAGGCTCAATACCATCAACTTAGCCAATCGTAGATGGGCGTGCCTCATCTCCAGATAGGCCTGG
This sequence comes from Blera fallax, assembly GCA_946965025.1. Taxonomy (NCBI): domain Eukaryota; kingdom Metazoa; phylum Arthropoda; class Insecta; order Diptera; family Syrphidae; genus Blera; species Blera fallax. The sequence continues at coordinate 23,287,859 of OX337245.1, read as the reverse complement.
CCTGAGCTGGATCAGAAACGCTTCAACGCTTCTCATTAGAAAAAAAGGTTGCTCAATCATAGTTGGTGGCGTTACAAGGCACTGCTTTATCGGCAGGCAGCCCACCAGGCTGGGCTTCTTCGCAAACGACTTGTGAATCTCCTTACATCAGACGTTGGAGGAGCTTCATTTCGACCAAAAAATCTTATAAGATTTTGGAATATATCCCAACGTTGTCCAAGCATTAAGCGATTTATTTCTTATAGCGGATGCCTTACGCTGCATACCTATCGATATTTTAAAGGCGTTAGTGTTGCCGGACTTTGCTTACAGATGATAGCACGAAGATGTTTCAACGAGCTTACTGGAATGAATCCAAAAATGCAAAATTTGGTCGTCCTATTCGATATCCTACACCATCCGCTGAAGGGGCTTCATTTTGACAATTATTTTCCGATTTCGTCAAATTTCTTTAGCACATCACCCACTTTGGAAATAATTTTTCACTATTTGCCAGCGTTGTTCAAATGTAAAACGGGGGCTTACCTACTTTACTTAGATCCCCTGACTTCTCGTAAGACAAAGGGCGTCAACAGCGCCTGAGCGCAATGGTGTTCGGTGCGCTTCAACGCGCTTGAGCTCTCCCTCCAAGTCATCGCCAGTGATCTAGATTCCTCCTCTATACTCATTCTCCAATGTCTGCCTGACTAGGGCGGTCCACTCATCTGCCTAAATGGGTACGTGGATTCTATTACATGGCGTACTGCGCAATTGAAGTGTTTTCGCGCCGTAAGTTGTGACCAATCCACTGCCACTTTCTTTTCCGTATTTTGACGTCTATTGGTTCATGGCCAATCGCGTGTAGTTGGTCGTTTGATATACGGTACGACCAGAATATCTTTAAAATATTGCGAAGACATCTGTTTGTGAAGGCTTGCAGCTTCCTTGTGACGGTGTTGGTCACAACACCTTCCTTCCAAGGACTACACCCATAGAGTAGCACTGATTCCAATCTTGATGGGAGTAGTCCCAGTTTGGTTTTTATGCTGAAAGCATTGCTTCTCCAGATTTTAGACAGCATACCGAACGCAGCCTTTGCTTTGCGAATTTTGCTGTTAATATCCAGTTCGGTGACACCGTCTTCTGAGACCGTACTAAGCTGATTACTTTCTCCACTTGCTGTCGATCAATGTTAAGTTGAGCGGCGCTGGTGTTATTTAGAGAAAATAAAGTCCTTAGGGCCTCTGTTTTTGCCGTAGTTATTTTGAGCTCTATTTTCTTCGTTTCTGACTCTAACTTATGGGCCATCTAATGTAGGTTCGTTATCCTGTTCGAAAGCAGGCGAATGTTACAGCGTAGTCAAGACGTTTAAGGTATGATGTCATAGTCCATCTCAACCCCATGTTTCTTCCAGACAACTGCCCTGATCACATGACTGCTTATTACAAGGAATAGCAGTGGCGAAAGAATTCGACCTTGTCCTACTCCGCTGGGAAAGTGTGGTTACGAGTATTCGTTGCTGCGACAGACTCTACTGGGCTTGGGTCCAAAACACTGTTACCTAAGTGGCTAAGCATTCCGCGGGCGATGGACACTACATATGTATCTGTGAATATTTCAAGCACGTTAGTATTGTCATCGTCGATAGAGAACACATTCAAAATGAAACCAACAAATGGCTGCTTTTTTATACAGCATAGAACATATCTACACACTCAAGGTCTTAGTTGACTCGCTCATTAGCTCGCGCTCTAATTGTATCTGTAGTTTGGTCACTTATCTATGTATCTTTTCCATCGTTTTTTTGTGTAGTTTCACTATTCTATTCTCTTGTATCGATGCATTCATCCGACGTTTATAGCTTGAGCTGTTAATTTTCGCGTGCAAATAAAGTTTCACGACAATTTGCGTACGAGTCGTAAACGTATCATGACAACCACCGAAATTTCAAGGACAGAGTTCCAACAAACATGTTTCCATGACCATTAAACAAATAAATTAAATAATAAATTCAAAAAATTCAAAACAAAAAAAAGACGACTACTCCACCATGGATCACACATCTGCTTAGCCAGCCACTTGACGAATCAATTGGACAAGAATCTGCGAGAATAATTGTCGGTCGACGGAATGTCTCATGCCATCGAATTTGTGTCACAATGCTGTACCTAACCTATAAAACGCCTCCAAATGAATCATAATCTTCACACAGCAGTGCATTGAAATGCGCGCTCCATATTTTGAAATACACTTCATTGCATTATCGTGCTTTTCAAAAAGGTTCCTAAAATTTATTTATAAATGCATTTTATCAAAAAAAAAAAAAAAAAAGCAAACAAAAACTATAATTAACTAGCTCAGTACATCTATCAAGCGTGTGACAGATGGCGAATAAGAAAATGTATCTGTGGCTATGACGGAACGAATCAATTATTCATGGAGTTGAGATGAAATTTGCAATTCCTGTTATACTGAGTCAGAGGCAACTAATTGTTTGGAGTTTCTATGACAAATTTTAATTTTGCAAGCAATTTTTGTTTAGTTTTGAAAAACAAATCAATTTGAGCCGTCTAATATTGATATTGGCTCCTGCACTTCAGAGATAGATTAGGTTAGCGCTTAGCTGCAATGCTATGGTAAGGGTTGATCTGAACAAGTTTCGCCTTGCCTTAGCACCCGCGTCCCTTTTCCGCGTCACTAGTCCGTTGAAGAAGAACCGACTCTGCAGAGGGTGGTCCCAGTGCGGACCTTGTTTTTGTATCTCCTGAGCATTGGCATGGATTTGTGATTTAGGAGAACCACTATCTTTGTTCCAAATTCCAAATGCTCCCAGTTATCACTATAGAGCTCAGGATTGAGATGACAAAGGTTCCTTTCTCTGGGAATATGTGGACGCGGAATCAGAATTTACCCTATCGGGCTGGTAAATTCAATCAGGGCCTTTTTTTGGCTAGTGGTGTTTGTGGCAAAGGACTTACGCCAATTTAGAGTAAACTATTATCGACCCTACTGAGGGTGTTGCGAGCTCTATGCGAGCTCGTGGACCCTATCCGTGAAGGACTTATGGCCATGCTTCCTAAACCACTTAATAAGGCGTAATGCACTTCTCTTCAGGTCACGGAGAGAAGTCATCTTCCTTGTGTTGTACTGGTGTGCCTAGTCTCAGCAGAGTTGGGCAATGGTGGTGCTAGTCCCAGACCATGTACTCCAGCGCTTACTTCAGACTCCAAGCTTTTAAGGACTGACATCAACCGCCGTAGCAGGTACCGCAGTCTTCATCCTCTCAAGTAGCAGTGGCTCTTCGCGTTGGAGTGGTCCAGCAGTCCTGTATCTTCCTTCAGAACCACCTCCTTCCTCAATAGAAGGGCTGACCCATTTGTCGTTGATGACGATGGCGGTTCCGATGGTGATGGCAGAGCAGTCGAAACGGATGACCCCCCTGGATTGGTCTATGAGGCAACCTTTTGTTTTGACTGGCGATGGCTTGTCGCAGACTTGAGTGGTTCCATCAACCCTTCCATTCTCAGCTCTACTGCAGGATTAGCTCCAGAAGGTTGGCACTTGGCTTACCCCGCGTCAATAAAAACTCCTGCAAGTATACCCGGGCATTATAGAGTCTCATCCTCTCCGACTCAGATAGCTCGTCCCACTTCAACTTGCAGTTCTTAGACCGCTGGGAGCTAGTTGACCAGCTTGAGAAGGATGAGTTGTCAATGGAACAGCTGTCGCTAGAGTCTAGAAAAAGGTTTTCCAGATTAACGTCAACGGTACCGGCGCTTTCCCCATCCGAAACATTAAGCAGGGCTTCTTCTCTCCTTTCATTTGGATCAAGTTTTATAGAACTACAAGTGCCCGATCCATTTACACTCTTCGGTTTAAGAATTGAGCCAGTTTCGTCGCCTTGAGGAATTTGCTTGAACGTGGGACAGGCGTTTGGTCAATAATATTGTTGCTGTGGCTGCAGATGTCCAAGAGGACCCTCAAATATGAACCAGATTACGGGCCACACAATAAGGTATCAATAGACGGTATTGGATGCGGATACGTGCATGAACAAATTTCTGAGGCACTGACAATTTGTGTGTAATGTACATACGAAGAATCATTCCATCCTCAGTGGACATTCTGTTGTAAGCGTTTCCAGGAGGCTTCATCTCTCGTTTTGACTATTTTTACTGACCCGTAAGACCGCCCGATTCGACCGTTCCAAATTAGATTTTTGAAGTCATGGGCCTATATAAATAGACCATGGTGGCCCTGCAACCCCCTACAGACGATAAACTTGGTTGTGAACCGTCCTGAACTAATGTTGCCAACTATGTTGTCAACACTGCTACAGACCTAAAACTCAGTTCACAAACATTAGGCTCGGCCCACAAAATATCAAACATTTTTGATATTACCTTAACCATTCGACCAACCTAGGTTTAGGTTGACAACACATCTACAAACGTTCAACATCGACACCAACATGGCATGTTGACAACCTAGTTGATCGTCTGTAGGGGTGCTTAAATCAGAACATCCGAGAAGAAGTGGAGAATTTATCACCCAAAGTTTTGAGAAAAGTCAGCGAAAATGCTGTGGAACGAGCTCGAATGTGCAGCGGCGACTTGACCAGTATGATGTATCTTCGCCACTTAATACAAAAAGAAGAAATTAAACGTCTAAGTGAACATAACCAACAAACAGGATCAACTTTTTTTACTTACAAACAAAGTTACTGCCCTACCAAATCGAGCGAGGACTTTTACGCCACCTTGCATAAGCTGGCTTGCGTGTAAAATCTTTTTTTATGACTAAAAGGCAGCTGAGAAGCAACTTATGTATCTCAAGGCATCTTACGTGTTTCAAATTGAAATTTGTAATCATTTCCATAATCCAAATCTTATTTAAGTCTTTTTATGCGTGTAATACTTCGATTCAGTAGGCGTCCAAAAGCTATCTATTCAATCCGTCGCGCAGAAATTGCTGAAATTTCGCATCAAAATTCAGGGCACACCTGTCAATAATTTATTCACCTTTTTATAGGCAATTATTTTGCAATTTTCGACACAAAGACGTAATGAGGCTAGAATCCAAAAATTCAACCCACACTCTAAACGGCCTCAAGACGCATCCAAGTGTGTGTTATTTTAGGATTCAAATCGTATGAAAGGTAAGGTAGATACTTCCTTTAGACAAACACACACATAAAGATAATTTGGCGAAAAGCTCTAGACATATCAGTCTTTCTTCAATCTTGCTGAAAACTTTGGGATGAATGGTAGAAAAGTATGTGAGTAGGTGGTATTGAAGGGCGCCGTGGCTCAAATGGGTACTGCGTTGAATCGCTGAACGGGAGGTTCGACGTTCGCATCCCAGAAAACACCACAAAGTTTTTCACGGTCCCACCCTTCGAATGTCTGAGAGTAATAACTGTCAAGAGTAAGCTTCTCAATTTGCCTTTCGGATATGGCTATAAACTGTAGATCCCTTCCATTTGTGTGAAAAATATAACACGCACAACTCGAATGGTCGCGAGAAGCTATGTAAACCCTGGACCATATGCGGTCTGTTGCGCCAAGTATTTGTTTTTTTTTTTTTAGGTGATATTGAAAATAAATATCCTATGTAGACACCAGCATGCCTATCGGAGTGGTAGATCCTGCGAATCTACCCCTAATAACCGTCTTTGCAAGATCGATATCAGGCTGGACGAGAGAAGTCATGTTTACTCTAGGAGTCTTTGCGACGTAAAGGTTGCCATTGACAGTCCTACCTTTGATACCATATGTAATTCTGCCAGAAAATATGGAGGGGATGAAACTGTCGTTAGATGGACCTAATACTAATGGGATCAGGTGGGGCGATTAAATGACAGTTGACGTTGAGAGGGACTGCCGCAAGGTGGATATATTTTTCCTTAACTGTAATGCTTTTTTTTTTGTTGACTTCATGCAGTGATGTAAATGATGATGATGTAAATCACTGGTTTCAGGAACTCCGTTTGCAATCATATGCAGAACGCCTTGGATAAAATCGATAACCAGCGCGCGACTATTCCTGAAGGCTTTCCGAAAGATGTTAGTCTTCAACTTCTCACTGATGTTAAAAATTTAAAAGTAGTCTTAGATACTAAACTGTAATGGCATAAACACGTCAAACAGAAATCTAGTCCCGCTCACAGAACCTTCTTGCAGTGTTGATGAGCTTTCATAACGACGTGCAGTCTAAAACCTTCCTTGCACACTGGTTGACGAACCTTACAAATGAAAAGGACAAGGATTTTCGGACCCGCACATGGAATGTTCAGACCCTTAACAGACTGCATGCGGCCTATCAATTTGCAGAAAAACAGTATGCTACGGTGATTGCTACAGAGGACAGAAGCAGCGCTTATTCGGGTGTGGACGCGGCAGACTTAGACAAGCGAGTGTCGACAATCCGCATCAAGGCTAAATTCGCCAACATTAGCCTAATATGCGCTCATGTCCCCACAGAGGACAAGAACGACGCCACCAAAGAGCGTTCCTACGAGCTCATCGATAAAGCCTATGAGCATAGACTACAAGGCACCACGTCTAACAAGGGACTTCGGTTTATTGACGTTGTTGCGGGGCGGAGCGTCACTATAGCAATTACACGGTGTTCTCATCTCAATATTCATAAGGGGTCACGGGCGGCGATCTCCTGATAGTGAAAGGATCAACCAAATTGATCACTTTGCATTCGATGCAAAGTATTCTGGATGCCCGAACCTTCCGAGCAGCCACCGACATTGCAGGAAGCCAATGCTAATTATTCGGCTGCATGAAGTCTGTAAAGAGAGCTAACATTCCACGTGCAGGTTGGACTATCGTTATCGTTGTTTCCTTTGTAGAGAATGTCAACAGTAAGATCGGTCTTATCGGAGCTTGTTGACCTATAAAGTTTTGTGTAACTAAGTAGTTCAACTAAACTGGAACCAAAGACTCCGCCGTTGATTCCATCTGGAGAATTGATAGAGAATCCTCGGACGGATGGTTCCTTAATGTAAACAAACCTCTTTCTCTCTCGTTTAGTGCCGTCAAGACCTTCCAAAGGGACTGCCACCCAATCATCATTCAAGGTAGGTACATACATAGATTGCTAGGCATTATAATAAAGCCCCTGAAATGGTCAACGAAAAGATCCAACAAAATCACCGACAGATGGGAACTCTACTAGCGCCTGACCATAAGGGTATCCACATTCCAAGCAGGATGCTAGTCGCATTTAAAATGAACTAAACTGTTGAGCGCGCGAACACTATTGTGTCATATTGTTTCTACTCAAGATCTCGTTTAATTATTTTTACTACACAGAAGGTTGGAAAGCTTAGAATCTGTAAATCCAGAAGCTAAAAATGTATCTTTGGAAGAAAGCCTTATCCCCGAATATCCGCTGGAGATTCGGGCATTCTGAAAATTCGGAAAACCGGCTTGTTAGCATCAAGAACGGATTTCGCCTTACTCTAGTCATGAAATGGCTGCGCGTCAAGTCCTATATTCCTCGTATGAAACTAAATAAATAAAGGATTACTTAATGTTGAGTAGCTCAGTAGCGACATTTGAACGAAGAAGGCCGGTATGTAGTCACATCATCTAGCAGAGCTGTGGGTGGATTTCACAAGTATCTAATGCATGTTGACTCAATGAAAACTGTTTACATAGACACAGCTTAGTAAATTAACCTCTAATCTCGTAAAAATATTTAAATTTCTTTGGTGTCAGATACATTACTCGTTAACTACTGCAATCAGATACAACATTCATTTTTTCTCTCTCTTTTTTTTCAGTTCTGGCAGACGGCAGCTTGGATCCAATGCCTTAGCCAGGTAAGTTTACGATACCACCACGACTGTTGTGGTATTTCAACTTCAACTTCCGATGACGTTCGCTCATTGGCCATATTTGTACAGTTAACTGTTTTGATTAGATATTCCTGGAACGTATGTGCAATGCGCGCACGATTAGTTGTGTGTGCGTGGAGAAATAGAAAAATTATAATAAACAACAACAAATTGTGTGGTGCTGGCATGCTCGAATAAATTAGTTGCAGATTAATGAACTGTGCACAGTCGGAGCATTTCGCAGACATAATTCGCAGTTGTTTTGCGTAAACTTTTCTAAAATGTAGTAAGCAGGCATGGTCCCTAGGTATACTAGCTTACTGTGTAGTCAGTATGTCGGCCAGAGAGGCTTTGTAGATTTGATGTGTTATTATGATGTAAGAACGTGGAAATGTGCGTTGAGCATGATGTGTGGAAGACCTTTACAATACTGTCTTGCGTCATCAATAGTCTATCGGTTTTCTCGACCCCACCATGAAGAAAAATTAAGTTTGTTTGGGGGGACAAAGGTATGTTATTATCCCGAGCATTCAGACAATGAAATGTCACTTGAACTCGTACTTCTACTCCTGGAAAATATTTCCTTACTTTGAAGGCTCTCCGGGCAGAAGCTTTGATGTCCATTCGTTCTACATGTCCTAGCCATTCTAAGCGGCTGATGCGCAACTGCAACATCTACTGCGGCAATTTTTACTGCCAACAAAAGGAGCGCTTGCATGGACGCGTCATTGGAGACAGTTGAGTTTCCGGCATGTCAATGATCGGAGGAGGAAAATTACGAAAGCAATGGTAGATTCAATAAGTTTTGGACCAAACAACAAGCTTCTAGTTACGACATTAAAATTGTCCTGAGCAGGTTATTATCGCAAGCGCTCACACAGAGAGGTGTAGTGATTCAATCCCTGGAAAGTAAAAACCGTCAAATTACTGGGAAGCGAAAAATTTCAACAAGTGAAGGAGATTCGATAGAATCAATTACGCCCAAGATGCGTAACCTCGTCCCTACTAAGTCTGGATACTGGCAGAGGAAGTGGTCCGTCAAGTCCTCGCGTAAGAGATAGGACTCAAACGTATGGTCCGAGATAATTCCCGTGTTAGTCATATGACGACGACCATAGGTATTGTGTCCTTTACTTAGCCCGAGTATAGCTCTAGTCTTTCTTGTTCAAATGATCAGAAATCGTGCAGTGCTCCTATCAGGACCTTTCACAAAACTCTGGATGGCTTTGCATGAGTCCAGACCCCTGAGAGATCCATAGGAATATTGCTAAATTGACACCAATTATAGGTTCCGCACTTTGGAGATAAGTCCCTTATCGCTCCTCTACAAGAGCATTAGGAATTTCATTTCCTTCGGTCCGCTACGCCTGTAAGACAGATCTTATTCCACTTGGAAAGCTTGTTCTGTCTATTCTTCCTTTTTTGAACCTAGAGATACTGAGGACAACTTAAATCGATTATTCAGTTTGCTACTGAGAGTATGGGAACGACTTCAGCCTCGAAGGCCTCATCGTCTAAAAAACAGACTCCAGGGGTTCAAGAGCCGTTGGAATAGTGGATATTCGTGAAATCCATAAGAAGTTCATTTGAATTTGCCGAATTGGCCTGTCAGGGAAATACATTTCCTCTCTTCTTTTGAGTATGACGACAAGACTCGTCTTGTCAATGGGCATCATGATTTCATCCTCGATTCGCAAATTCCTCTACTTACGTAGACCTCGTGCTTTGTCGGACATAATCGTCCCCATTAGTTACAAAGCCGCAACTTCGGAGAAGCGATATCGAGCATAGTGGTACACGGCAAACTGGTGGGGCTGTTGAAATTTGGTCGATCAGATCGATCTAACGTTCTCAAGGCTAACGCTGGCAGTCGCCTGACTTGAAAGGCTTGCTGTTGTATTTCATTAGAGCGGATGCATACATATATTGACTTTCTCTTCTAGCGCCGGTGCCTTTCTTGCTTTCTTTCCATTTCGTCGTTTGGTAGTTTGACTGTCATTCGAATGAGTATCCACCGTTCGTTGACAGTTGACCAAACCTTTCCAAGCCGACAGTTGGAAGTTGGATCTCTGGTTGGAGCTTTGGTGTCCATACGCTCTACATACCCTCAGTCGTTGGAGAATCTCTCATCTGGTTAAGTCGATGTCGCTGTACTGTTCGTTGTTATAACTCCTCCTCCACTCACCGTATATGCAGACGGGACCAAAACTCACTCGAAGAATTTTCCTCTAGAAACAACCAAGAGAAACCTCATGCACTTTGACAAAGTCCATGCCTGGTCCCCATCGCATAAAACAAAGTTCTCCATTGACCTCTTTAGTGTGCCATTGGACGATAACCCGTCTAGAGACAGATCATCTTCCGCAACCTCTAGTAAGCTTGCATTGTGACTACGTTTGCCAATCCCAGTCATAGCAACAGATGAGGTTTGGGCCTGCGCATCCATTGTCCAGGCCCCTTGCCAGGAAGCGGAGATTCCCATTTTTCTGGTTACCCACTTTGTATTCGTATCCCATTTCGTCAATTGCAAAGCCAAGTCTTGCTTTTAAAAAGAGTCAGAGTATCTAACACTATTTCCATCAAACAATTTAGGGAACTGAGGTACTGAACTCTTCAACTCTTCCTCATGTTTCTTGGTTATGTAGGTACTGCTTTTGAAGCCTTACATTGCTGTCATGCATGAATGTACTCCATTCGCAAAGGGTTCCGTACCAATTATCAGAAACGTATTTCATAGCAAATAACAAACACGTAATGGAAAACTGATATCTGCTACAGATACTGTCTTTTACACCATACCACTGTCACAGATGACCCACATCGGTCTCGAGCGTGTTAATTGATAGTCTTCCGTCCGACAAATTATAACATAAATCTCCCGCGTGCCACGTGACATATCAACAGAAAACTGACGAATTGAGTAACTTGAATAACTCACTTCGATAAAAGTTGTCCCATCTTGGGAACGCAGGCTCTAATGGAATAGGCATAGCGTTGTGAATATTTTGTTTAAAATAAAAGGTTGTCCTGCTACTCTGAGTATGTTATGTGTCCTCAATATTCACACGATATTATCCGAGACTTTTGTTTTGAGGGAAAAAATGGACGCGGCTTACCATTACCGTTACCATTTCTACTGGAAATCCACGGATTCTTATAGGTTTTTGAAAACATAACTTAATCATCGCTCTATGTAGCTTCAAAAAATCTAGATCTGTTTATTTTTAGAGAAAACGCCCAGAAATAGTGGGCGTGGCTCTAAATGGCGAATAGCTGAATCGTAGAGAGACCATTTTTTTTGGGTAGGGAAACTCCTCAGGAACACTCAGATACAACTGGTCCCTTGTACGAGTACTATGAAGACGCAATCCAGTTTTTCCTATCTTACTCACCATATCAGGACCGAAGACCTGCCACCTGAAACGACAAAGACAGAACAATCGCAGAAAAAGCGTTTCGCAGAGATGTCTCGTTGTCTACAACCGTCGCAGATTGTAGTTTCACATAAGCCTAGCACATTGAGGCGGCAGTCTTATATTCTGAGAAATGGAAAGAATGTCGTGGATTTCTTACAGACATTCTGGAAGCATTCGTTAGGTCTGCCCTTGAGTTGGTGACTAATGGAATGTTACAATTATATACCGTCTAAGCAACGTAAGCTACCATTGTGATCACGAAATCTCCTCTAAAGCCTTGCCAATGAGGGTTAGGTTAGGTTTGTGAGTATGGCGAGGAAAGAAGACAAGTAAACCACTTCGCCACACTAAGGTCAATACGAACCGATTGTGATACCCATGAGGAAAAGGTATCCCTTTTCGTTCGGCTTTGGTATTCCTTTATGTCCAGGGACCCATCAGAGCATCACTTTATACTGCGTTCCAAATACGTTAAGCTCTTTTCGCCAACACTTCAGAAACTTCAACTGTAGCTACAGTGCTCTGGGTACTGTTTGTCGTCGAGGAACCGCTGAAAATTGCATTTCACGCAATCAATTGTACTAGATTGCTGACTCTCAAAAAAGAAAAAAAGGTGATTCGAGTATGTGATGTATGAAATCGAGTCATCGGTGGATGTCTTGACTGGTGTCGTACTTTTTGGTTGTTGTCAGTGATTCACTATTATTATTGTAGTATATTCCTAAACCTCTATCCAGTATTTGCACCTGTGGTTGCTGAACATGCTGCTGTAAGTTCACAATCATTTTCTTGAAATGTTACTACCTTCATTCACAATAAGTAATGCAGTTATTATTTAATTTTTAAATGTTCCTTATTTTCAAACTGCATACTGTTTAGGTGGAAATGGAATAAAAAGGTTTGTGACGAGCACAAATAGTTTTTAATACCCTGAAGGGAATTGAATTTTTAAATTGAAATCTTTAAGACACGGTTCTGCTTACATAATGTCCTCAGAATTGTATGGCAATTCATGATTAATTCAGATTCTGTGACGTAGGACTCGAGCGCCTTAAGCGCTTGTAGGTTATCTCTAGAAATCGCGCGTCTTTAAGCACAGCTACACCCTCTGCTTGGAACACACTGCATGCGTCCGAAAGTCTCAGGGCTACTTATAGGTTTATATCTCTCGAGTCCCTAGCCTCACTAATTTGGAACCATCCGTGTAAACTGAAATTTCATTTCGGAAAGGAACTACCTTCCTCTGACAATTCGCTGAAGAGTCAAGGGTACCAAGGATTTGATCATTTTTATAGTACAGTGCGTTGAGCGGTGTTTAAATGATACATATTCCAAAATGGCAGCGAAAGAACTAACTGCCTGTCACTATGGATGACATATGCATTTGACAGATGTCACATCGCAGGGATGTGCAATCCTTTAGTTAGTCAATAAATTTAAATTTAATTTTGCATGAAATTTAACATTTTTTTTTTATATTTAAATAAAATTTAATTGATCTACTTGCAGTCATCTTTACAGATCGTCGAGTTTCAACTCATCTGGAAGGAGCTCAAACTGTGATACAACGGAAGACATGTACAGCGATGTCAGTCTAGAGGACGTCCAAGATTTAAGTCATAAGGTAAGCTCCTAACCATACTTCTGTACACTTAGCTGCTAAAAGTAAAGAATTTCACTAGTGAGGCTGTGAGTAGTAGTGTTCCGTTGCAAGTTTCACTGCAGCGAGTAAAAGTGTTGAACATTCCCTCCGTTTAGCTTGATACCTGTTTGGCGGTGTCGTTGCACACAATTGCTTTCCTCTAGATGCGACCTTGCGGCAGGTTTCATTCGTCTGTGTAACTGGGCAGGCAATTCCTTTAACGTATCTCGCTGATGACAGTCATCAACAGCGGGGCATACCACTCTCCCTTTGCAATAAGAGTGGCATTTGTGGACGAATTGGATTGTGCTGGTCTATGAACTTGAAGATAGAGATATACTCCGCGATTGTAAGTGCCACTGCCACCACAGTGACTACCTGGTATAATGAAGAGTTTGATTTGAGGTTTGATGGCTTTGGGGCTTTCTTTTCCAAGCCCAAAGGATGATTGGCTTCATTGAGAGTTCGCTTTAAGGCTCAGTGAATCTGACTTTAATGGAAGTAATTGTCAGTCAGTATGTTTGGTTGTTATTACCATTTTTGTGGCAATTTAATTGGATTTTCTTGGGAAATGGCTTCAGATATTGAGTGTACCGCCCGGGAGTTGCTTAAGGTGCTGCTGAGCGTTGGAAAATTGTGTAAAGTAATTCATTGAGTTTACATAAAAATTCAATTTCAATGTCATTGAGTAATAAAATTAAGCTTGCTTAAGGCATTTGGCATCAGTAATCGCTGTCTTGGACTTTTTACTTGAAAAGTTTGCATTGACTTGGTGCGCTTTCGAATGCTTAGTATTTTTTGTGAATAGAAAGTCTTGGGTTTCTTAGCCGACGATTTTTTTTTTTTGTATTCGAAACCAGCTAGAAATGAGTTTTCACTCCATGGGAGAGGTTAGGTTAAGACAGATGAAATTATTGGGTGCCTTGTGACTAATAAAGTGATCGCTCACTTAGATCAACAGTTGGAGCCCATTGTGTCAATTTTTTTAGCAGCCAGAAAGTGAGATGAATGTCAGGAGGTCTATCAGCCAAAATCCTGGAAGTCTATCGGTGCATCATTCGGAATGCATTGTCACCTGGTGATCACCGATGTGGTCACCGGTGATACTCTGGCCTTTGGGGAATGTCTTTTGTTGTGATCACCAGTGATGCACTGGCAGCCAGCGTATTAAGTGATCTAGTTCCAAGAAGAAGTAAATACCAAGAGCCCCCATTCTTCTGACTAAAAGGAGGGGACAGTCACACAGCAGCTGGCGAACAGAATTCGTTTTTTCCTCGTTTCTTTAGCTTCTGCAAATAGTCGTTCTGCTGTACACCGAAGCGTTCCGCATGAATACCGGTGTCGCAATCTTACTCTGGATTGCTGGGGATGACCTGTGTGTTGTGACGACTAAGTTTCACCAGAGACAGAGATCTCGGCAAGGACATAGGGCAATACAAAAGCCTTAGGTAAGAAGCCGACGGCTTAGCTGCTGAACGGCCTAAGGTAGCGGGGATGGCTTGGTAGAAAGCCGGCCATAACCTCCTGACAGTTGCACAAGTGTCTAGATGTCATTTTGCTCAACTGCTGGCTTCATCTACTATTTTCTTTTCTTAAAGAGCTAAGGGAGACCCTGTGATGCATGCAACTCCGATCCCTTTCTTGCAAGCCCTTTTGTTTCCTGCGACATCCATATGTCCTGGTATCCAGCAGATAGTCACCGCATTGGCTCTGGATATTTCGTTGAAAAGCGATTTTCAGATGTTCACAAATCTCGATCTAATTACCGCAGAAGAAGTAAGGTTTGTATAAACAGCAACAGAACCGGCTGTGCATCACTGTAGACTTAAGGAACATCCCAGGAAACTGGGTATAGCACAACGTAGAGACTGCAGATTCTGTGGTCTGATCCACAAAGAAGGAAACACCTGGATGCCTACAAACTGTCAGAAAAAGATCTGCCTTAGTTGGATTCACTTCAGGTACTCCGATTCATAAAGGAAATCGGACTGGAGGAGGTGCTCTAAGTCGAGTATCTTATCGACTAAAGCTTCAAGCGGGCGGAGCACACTAGATCTACAAAGGTCGCAGTGCGCTTACACCCCTATAATCAGTCAGGCAACACTTATAGTGCTTTCCCTTACTTTACTTTTGTGGGCGCTGCGGTCCGGAACGGATCCGAGCTTCCGTCATAACAAAAAGCCTCTTTAACCAGCTGCATAGAATTCTACACGGTGATACAGCAATACACATGCTTCAGCTATGCATCCGTAGTCTGGTGACCTCGGAACTGTGCTTATTCTAACTTTTAAAAATCCAAATTTCCGGCAGGATAAAGTAAACGACAAATTTTGTAGAGAAATGTTTTAATGGAAATTAAAACAATAAATAAATAAATGCCGCCTAATTGATGTCCAGGCACAAGGCAGGCATGTGGTTGAACTTTTGCAGTTTACTACGTTTACGAATTCGCCCAATACTATATCTTCTTTCCAGATGCGAAGCGCTCTCCGCTCGTAGGAAACCGCCTACCACCGTCTAGGAGCCTAATTTTTCAACAACCTTGGGGAACTGGGTAATGTAAGCAATAGTAGCCTCCAACTCTTTATTACTAGCTCCTCTTAGTTCAGTGGGTACCACTCTGGAGGCGTTGATCCTGCGCTAACATAATGGACCTTCCTGGGGTTGGATATACTGCAGCCTGCCACTATAACCTATCCTAACCTAACCTCCATTAAATCAATTTCGGACAAATTGATGGTCAAGTAGATTACTAATTCTATGACTAAAAGGAAAACAAAGCGTGAAAAGCGTATGTTTTATTCCTATTACCCTTTGAAGGCCAATACAAAAAACTCTCATAAATAATCAATTTTGAGGTCATTCGAAGAAAAACGATCTTTGAAGCAGATGGTAACAGATTGGTGCTTAGAATCGCTGTTTACGTCTACCCCAGTCTCTTGCTGCGTGGATTCTTTAATTTGTTTTCTTATTTTTAAAAACGTCGAAATTATGTTCAATAAAAAAGCAAATAACTCACAGAAGGAGCACAAGTGATTCATTCTCAGACACTGCAGGAAACATCGTATGAATGTTTACAATTCGTTCGACCTAATATTTACATACAAACATACCAGCACATTAACTGCTAGAACAAGACTCGTGATAGCTTTGCCAAATGCTTACATGAAATGCTTTATAAAACTAAAATGACTAATCGGCTGTCAAATAAGTTTACTTGCGTCTGCATCGCTATTTTTCGATAGACCGATATGAAGGACGTCATCATCACAATTTACGAGGCGTGAACAAATTATTTAGGGTCAGCAGTGCCTTGAACAACTTATCCCAGTGGTGTCGTATTGGCCGTTGATTATCGCAGCTTACAATGCTTACCGATGTGATCGTTACAATTCAGCCGGTGAACATGGAGATTATAATGGCTGACGCCGTCAAATGTCAGGTCGATGCAGTCTGTACTAACCTGAACAACGCCCTCGAAAACTGCATTCAGTTTCTTGCAAAGCTTGTTAGTTTTTCATTTCTCGTTAGCTGAACGCAAAAAGTGCAGATTGACAGTTTGTTGTCAATGCCAGTTGGATGCACTTCTCAAGGTAACCGCTTGATCCCAGTATTTCTCATAGTTTTCATCGACGATTTAAAATACAGTGAATTTCTACTGCAAGCAGATTATCTCACAATGCTCCCCCGAAGGGTAGGCCTTTTTTTTTTTACTGAATTTTGAATTTGAAGGTGAATTTTCTGCTGTTGACAACTGTCAAAAATGTCTTATTCACAATAGCTACAAATTTTATCAAACGAGTTACACAATACCGAAAATTGTTTCGAATGATAAATGTGTCAATCGTCAATTGATTGATAATTGACACTCGCAATAAGGGTGTGAGTGTCCCTTCTTGTTGACAGCATAAACTTGGTTTTGCCCTCATTTATCGAACGATAATTTGACGGCTGTTGGGGCACGTTACGCCATCCTGCTGGTATCATAAGTCGTCCAAATGTCACCAAAACGGATAATAACACATCTACCGAACTTAGTGCACCAAAAACTGATTGTTTGACGACACATGTTGCACATTGCGTTACTCTGCTCTGTAGTTCACCGTACATCGGGATGTACAGCTTAAAGAAGTAGACACCAATGATGGCTCATAAGTTGGGTTCACTACGAATCGTTGCCATTGTTCCGTTTGTAGGGATCTTCCAGTAAAATCATCCATATCCGAGGCTTGTCACTTGTTAATCACCTTTTTTTTTTACGTTGGCGGATAGCTACTCCTGTACTGTACTCCCAAAATGAAGGGTTCGATCCTCTGTTCTAAAACACAGGTGCCGCATAAATCGCTTCTTATAGGCCAGGCCTCCAATTATGCCTAAGTAACTCATAAAAGGTATTCACTAAGTGGCCCACCTTAACTGAAACTGTAGGCGCAGTCGTTGGTTAGATCCGAAGAAGGATGACGAATCTATGCCTGGATCCAAGGAAGGATGGCAAAGTATGAATACCCCTTCCCATCAAGACTTTCCATGGGTATTGAAACCCAATCTTCAAGGTACTGAGTACCATGGGTTCACCACTTAGAGGTGAGAATAGAAGTTAGATCGGTAGAGGTGGCGGTTCAAAAGAGAGGCACCATTTTGCGCCATTTTGATACCACAAGTCATGTACGAGACCTGGTCAAGTGGCATAGTCTTCGGTTGAAATAAGAAATATTCTAAGCCCAGCCTGTTGAGTTCAGGTAGAGGATGAGGGCACCGATCCTTTTGTGAACTATCTCTCACAGATCATCAGAAAAGGGTTTATCTGGAGTACGTTGTCTCGCTAAGGCCGGACATCTATGAAGGAAGTGAAAAAAAAAATTCTTTCCCCTTAGTATCTCTGCAACAACAGAAGAAGGCGTTATGGGGGATGCCCAGCTTGGCTGTATGATCTTCTATTGACCTTTTGATCTGCTTAGTAGCTCATTTTATTATGTCTAAAGTTGCAGTAAGTAGACAGAGCTGCCATATTCACCATTTGAATTCTGGATTTACAAAAATACTCGCATATTAGGAAGCGGCTGAGGTAGCAACTTCCTATCGAAATTGAAAACAAGTACTCACACAGGATGCCGAGTTCATCAGACAGTATCGACACTTGTTGTGTTTTCCCTGCACGTCGTCAAACGTCAGTACGTGATGATACTGCGAAACGATGTTTTTTATTTATATTTACCAGTAACTCATCTGGCATACGTCGATGATGGCTCAACCGCACACGTATCCACGAGTATGTATCTTTCTGTGTTTTGCAGTGATTGCCAAATCACATAGAGAAAACCTTCTGCTATCACAGCAACTATGCACTGTCAAACCGTCAGCAGTCACAGCCAGCTATCACTCACCCCACAGACAATCCCTAGGAGTCGTTCGCCCATCGCCATATAAATTTCGTGTAATTAATTTCCTCCGTATCTTCATTGTGTGTGGCGCGCGAAGAGCCTTAACCATTGCATCGTAGCGCGTCTTTACATTCCATGGAAAGTGCTACACTTTTTCCTAAAAAAAAAAATGTTTCTCTTTCCATCGCTCACTGTAAAAATAAAAAATTTCTTCATTAGCATTAATCACTAAACAAAAAAAAAAAAAACGGTTTGTCTTGTAGGAAAATAAAAACTTTAAGTGGCCCATCTCAAGTGAATTTCACTACTCGAAGCGATACACTACAAGATTTTTCCTTGGGGGCTTGTCTGTAAGAAATGAAAACGAAACCAACTGCGGGGACCACTAGAGTTGGTTCAAGTGGCTGGAGGCTTAGAGGATACAAGTTAACCACGAAATGGGGTCTTAGCGTGGCTAACTCCCACAGCTGCTTGAGATCTGCTTGAGGAAAATGGCATGCAACATGGAGCTGAAAAAAAATTCCAATAAACTTGTTGCTGCTGGAAATAATTTGAAGTGAAAAATGCGCCGTCTTTGTTTTTTCGGGGCGTTAAATACTGGAAAACAATTTGTGAACTACTTGGGATCATTGAACGATATGGTGCAGGTGTTTGAGTGTCAGAAGGACGCCGAGTGATCAAGGCAAACTTAGATGAATTTTTTCAAATTTTCGTCCACCAAAAGAGAGTAGAAAACGTTGAGTACTGGAACATGCTCAGATATACAGATGCATCCAGAACACAGGAGTAGATAGATAGGGGTGAAGGCGCACTGCGCCCTTTGTACATATATTGTGCTCGCGCGACTTAGATGTCGATGAGATGAGATGAGATGAGATATTCGGCTAAGAGCACCTCCTCCAGTCCAATTTCCTTGATAAATCGGAGAACCTGGAGTGGATCCAACAGTGGTAGATCTTCTTCTAATGGTTGGTAGGCATCCAAGTGTTTTCTTCTATTGTGGAACTGTGCTCCACATTCCCTTAGAAGGTGCCCTGGGGTTTCCTCAACACCTTAGCAGAATCTGCAGTCTCCACGTTGCTTTTTATCTAGTTTCCTGGTGTGCTCCTTAAGTCTACAGTGACCCGGTAAGGAGCCTGTAAGGATGCGCAGAGGGTTCTTGTTGATGTTTATACAGACCTTACTTCTTTTCCGGTTGTAGCTCCCGAGAAGTTTTTTCGCCTTTTGTTAGCCCAAATTTATAAGCAACAGGGGGTAATGCTACTTGTCACTGGATAAAGCGACCTTTGACTGCATGTGTAACTATGCTTGATAACACGGGGAGATGAGACGTTGGTATTGTGAATTAGGGTAATGCTGATGAACAGAACCTTAGTTGTAGATGCGGATTCTGGCCGCTATGTTATGTAAATGGAATGTCTAACCTGACTATATTATGTTCCCGTCTTTCCGTCTACAGTTGAATTTCGACAGAGATTTCCTCTAGTGAAGGTAAGACTTTCTTCGCAAGGGTTTTTCTGAGGCTGATCTCCGCCTGGTCGATTCGTCGCGTCGGCTCGCTCATTTCCCTTTACGATACAACCTGGTACCTAAAGACTATGCTTAGCTGACTTAAGTCCCCTTGGTCTGTCGTACTTCCGCCTAATAAAGCCTCTCCATCGCCAAGTAACTCGACTCTGAGACTTCGTTTTGCATTACTTTGGAGTGCGGTACAATTGTTCTTAGGCTCTATTAGAATTCCATCTTTTGTGGTGATAACAGGTTTATGTCCTGTACCTTTTTCTTTCTCCTTAGCAATACTTCGATGTAGGAGTGCACTTCATTTCCAGTTTTCCTTCTTCGTGCGGATTTCCGTGACGATCTTGTCGGTGCTGCCAATCTCTAATGTTTCTGTCTCTGTTTAAGCCATCTTATGCACATTAAAAGATCGAGTCATGCTCTGCTTCCTATTTTTCCAATCCTATGTGTGACGTAGAAATTTGCTTCTTCATACTTTTACTCTGTGCAATCCACAGTCTTTCCGATCAGCCTTGCCGTCCATCTACTCATAGTTCCTCTGATCCAATGTTCTTAGCAGATCTCCTTGGCTTGTGCTGTTACCGCTAATTTTCCTTTCCAATTCCTGCTTATCGATGGGGATTACTCTGAGCGACTACGAGAACGGCTGGTTCTGAGACTGTTTGAGACACCACCCTCTGATGGTATAGGGCTTTTTGTAGTTGTTCTCATGCTGATTTTATAAATGGGTCTTCCGCGACCTCAGTTATTTTAGAGAAAGCGATGATTGGCTCTCCATAGAGCCGGCATCCAAGGAAGAGGGCTTTTACAATAGCACTGGATTATAAGCTACCTCTTACCTCTAGTTTTATTCTAGCTGAAGTTTTATAAATTTTTGACTTTTAAAACTGCTTCTTCGTGTGGATGAAAGTACTCTCTTACGACGTGAATACCTCACATGCATGCTTCCTTCGCAAAGAAAACTGAGTCCCATGGCGGTTTCCTTATTCGGATTTACCTTGTCTATTTGAAAAAAAGATACTTTTTGCGAAAAAAATTAAATTAACGATAAAATTTCTCCTTCACTGTTATTCTGGTTCCACCCCTTCTTCCTCAGCTGGAAACTGTGGCCAATTTGCATGTTTAAATGGAAACTGTGTGAACAAAAAGTTACGTAAATTAATTTGTTTAAAATTATAAATTAAGTTGGGTGGAACATATGCCCGCTCATGTGGTAAATTAATTCGCTGATTAATTGCACCTTGTTTTGGCATGTAATTCGATCGCTGGCTTACTAAATACTTGTTTCAAGATTTTGAATAATAAGCCAGAGTGTAGGTTGGAATTCCAATGGTGGTGACGTATGTTGAAACTATTTGGTCGACGGCCATATGTATTTGTTCTTGCAGAGGAAGTACAAAAGATACTCTGGCTAGCCCAGATAACATAACATGCTGTGAATCGTGCTCTAGACTATTAAGCCGGATGTTCGAAGTTCGAATCCAAAAAAAAAAAAAAAATGTTTTTCCACGGTCCCTCCTCGGAATGTCTGACAAACGTCCGAGAGTAATAACTGTCATGAGAAGCTTCTGAATTCGCCTTTCAACTTTAAACCGTAGGTCCCTTCCATTTGTGTGCAAAAATGTAACACGCACAAGACAAATGGTGTCGAGAAGCTAGGTCATGAACCATATGCAGAAGTCAACTCTTTCAGGGTCATTTCTCGGCTAAAACTTGACGGATGTTAGTTTTTAGGTGCTCCAATGCTAGGATTTGCTGGCACAATTTTTCCGTAACCCCACAAAAAAATCCGACGGCGCTAAATCGATTGATCTTGACGGCTAGTTGGCGTCACTGGAACATGAAATAATGCGACCTGTGAAATTTTCACGCAAAACATCCAACATTGCACCCAATGCGTACGAAGTTGCGTCTTGTCTTGTTGGAACCACAAGTCTTGTGAAATACCAATGAGTGTTACAGTCCGACCGTCATCATCTTCGAAGGCCCAATGACGTCGCCTGACAAAAATTTGCACCCAGCCGTCACTTTTGGGGCATCTAATGGTGTCATGTGAATTACATGAAGATTTTCCTCGCCTCTTATTCCTTACTGACACCCAGAGGGGTAGAAATGTACTTCCTCAAAGAAGAAGATTTTCGTAAAAAAATCAGCATCATCTTCCTGCTACTCTAAACCTCAATCTCCTAAATTCCTCGCTGCCCATTGTCTCTGTGCAGTTTTGGGTTAACAGAATTTCAAACGAATGTAGGTCGAAGTCCTGGATCAAAAAAATCGGGTGTCTGGTCACACTCTCACTTACAGCAGCACTATTTTTGACAGAACGGTCGTCAAGATGATGCACAGGCCTCACCCCACCAGTGCACCGTAAAATTGGGTTGACACAATGGACTACTACCTAACAAGCCGCGGCAACCGTTTGAATGAATTTTTTTTTTATTAATAAATCTTTTCAATAAAGTTGTACTCATAGCAAAATATTGAACTGTGTAGCTTTATAAACGATTTCAAAAAGAAACAAACAGATGGCTCCCCTCGTTAGAATGATCGTATCTTAAAGGATTTTGAACAACAAAATGTTCTGCACTACTTTAGTACAAATCGTTTAGTTATTTACTTAGGCAGATATACCGCAAGTTCCACTGGAGAGAAAACATCAACGAACGTGTAAAAAAAAGCGGTGGGCTCAACGTGGGGCCTGCAACCCCACATAATGAGCTGACTATGCACATCGGTTGCAAGGCCGATTCTCTATACAACGAAAGGGTGTACTAGATCGCCTGGGAGAAGAATTGCAACTTAAAATTAAGGGAAAAGGTTCAACGAGTGGCATGACTCAGCATCATGGCTGTGCTGAGAACCTCTCCAACATCGGTGCTAAAGACCATGCTTCACCTTCTCCCCATAGACATCGTCGGTAAACAAATAGCTACCACCTCAGCTCTTGGACTGAGAAACTCTTGACTATGAAAAGAGCAAGACACTGGTCATACTAGCATACTTATGATGCATCGTCATCACCGACCGCCTGCCTATCGAAATCTTCTCGAAGGACTTAGGTATCTGCCTCTCCTTCAGCCTTCCGAACCATTGCAGCGTTTTTGAGGCCGAAGTCAGCGCGATTCGCCAAGCCGTTGACTGTCCAGCATCATAACGTCTAAGAGAGTAAAAAACTGCTGGGAATCTTTAAACAGGATAGCTGGACAGTACAACATCACCCTCTGATGGGTACCAGTTCACTATGACGTCCCTGAGAACTGACGAATTGACTGGACGGGGCTCTTCCAGTATTATAAGCATAATTATGAATATGCAACATAAACGCACCGATGTCCTATGCTAAGTATATCACAAACTTACCATAGTTGGGGTCAGCTTGGCCCACGCCTCATCGCTGGACAACTAGACTAAAGAAGATCAAACTTACTTCTAAAGCATAAGAGAGGAACCTCTCTGCACTAACTAACGTAATAACTGGACACTGTACGATTGGCAGACATGTTCAAAAGTTGGACATCCCCTTTAATTACCTCTGCAGGAATTCCAGAGACGAGGAAGAGGACGAGCACGTGTCCTGCACTTGCTAACGTTACGAAGGCTACACATTACCAGTTCAATGGTCTCAATGGCTTGACTCTATGGCAAATAAACAGCTTCATCAGAAAAAGTAATTGGTTCGACGAGCGGACAGTGTGATCCACCTGGCGGCAGCACAATGGTCTAAGTGTACCTTATCGGGGCCCACATCAATCAACCAACCAACCATGTAGCTCTAAAGTTCGAGGTAAGCCTGCGCCTTAACAATCAAGCCTCTCCAATCAAACCGGTCCTTAGATACCTGTCTCTAGCTGGACACTCCAAGTTGGTTGAGATATCTTTCTACTCATGTGCGCCACGTCTTCTGCGTTGTTTCTCCGGGTTGGATAGACTCTACTGGCCCAAGCGTTAGTTTTCATTCGCTCCACATTTTCTAGACATCTTAGGCGACTGATGCGCAGCGCAACGCTCACATCGATGTACATCTCGGGTAGTTCATCGTTGAATCTTTTCCTCACTTACGAAGCAAACGATTTTTCACTCAAAACGACCAAGAATTTGTTCATCGATAATGTCCTTGTTTTCGCAAGCACAAATCGCTTCCTGATTATCAAAAGTTTGTTAGGCGTTTCAAACATTCTTAGCATTTATCTCTGCCAGCTGCCAGCAGCATCCCATCTAACAGACTGCAATTGCATTTCATATTCTAATTCCCAACACTTTTTTGTATCTACTATCTTTATACTCGTATCTATCAGCTACATTTCGATGCATAACAATGGGCATGTCTGCATTAAATGCAAATGAGCCAAGAACAAGGGTTTACATTCGATTGCGAAAGTTCCCCAGATGGGCGTAGAGGCCCCCAGGTGGTAAGACTCACTTAAGGCGTACGTCTGTACGTTGAATCAGTAATTTTCTCTACGCAATGAATAATTATCTAAAAGTAGAATAAATTTATTCAAACTGTTAACTGTTGGCTGTCAGCCATGTATTCGTTGCATTTTACTGCACAAACATCTGAAAAAAAAATTGACAAAATTATGAATCCATCTCTCCTGAGCTAATTTAAATTTCTTCGACACACATTTATCCGCCATAAATGTACTTATTAACTGTTTCTTAGAAGAACTTTGCTCACTAGACCGTTAATTGAAATGAAACTTAAGTCTTGCATGGCTTTTCTCCGGTGTGCATCAAATCGGTGTGTTTTGAAAGGTAATACATAAAAACGTTATGTCAAGGGAAAGAACCTAAGCAGTTAGAAAAATGGGGGAGATTACAGTTCTACGAGTGATGGTCTCCTACAAGCATCTACAGTAAAAGCTTTAAAGTAATCTCTTCCAAGTCCAATGCGTTGTTGTACGTTCGGAGTCGATTGTTTGTCTCCATCTCACACCTGGATTCAAATCCAATAGATACATGCACTGTACCACATTCTTAGGAATTCAATGAGGGAGCAAAACCTGCCAGAGACCTACCCAAACCAATTTGGCTGCAGGAAATGAATTTACATTCGCAAAAGATACAAAATTAAGCCAAAATGACATCAACACAACTACTGGTGGTGGTGTACACCACGCAACACATGCAGGAACATAAATTAATAACTACAACTCCACCTGGCAGAACACCAGCCAAAGATACACACTCAGCTAACCAGCAAAGCCAGCCCACCAGCTGAACGACACAAGGCACGTCGCCCAGCAACAACAATACCACCTCCTACGTCAGTAGGTACTACGTAAGGTGGTGGGTACACTTTTCGACAAAAAAAAATTTTTTTTTTATGCTTTGACAATGATACCGGTGTCGCTTCTATGTAGTGTGACTTCTCCATTTGTAGCCAGCAAACAAAAACGTGTTTAACAGAAAAACAAACAAAAGTATCTAGACACACCGCACACACTGTATCGCTGGAGAACTTGCAGACCAAATGCATGTATCTATTCGTAGGTGCACTCGCCAGAGATCAAGTTACGCAACAATTAAAAAACCGACATTTCTCTGGGCTTCGGTTACCTCATGGAATTCTTATATTTCGTGCGCATATTTTGCGCCGTCAAAGGGGGCCACATGTGGACCGAGCCATTGTTTTATTGTTTTCATTCCGAAAGTGGGTAGCTGCGAAGTTTTCATCGATTTGGCGATTATATTCAAAGAATTTTCGGTTAAATGTGCACCTTGAGAGAGGGAGAAAGAATAAAAATAAACTTTTTGACGTGACTATTGCGATGTTCTCTTGTGTTTGTGTTATTTGGTGCAGAGGCCTTCGCTATTCTTAGATAAAAAGTGTTAATCATCTATTATCGTGTATCTGAGACTCATGACTGTCGGAATAAAACTTGACAGGGTTATTGTGACAGCACAAAGTAACTTGCTTGACACTGTACAGCTGAAAAAAGTGGTTTAAGAAGTGTCTCACTTACGTACGTTGACTTACCGATGAGTGTTATTAAAGGGTGGCCATGTGTTGGTTTCTTTTTGAAATTGCTATTAGGGGTACACCGTTCAATGTTTTTCAACGATTGTTGCCTTGCTAAGAAGGATACACCTTCCGATTATTTTTAACAGCTGTTGATCGGAAGAGAAATGAAAGCATACATAAAAGTTGGTACCCAACCTTGCTGCAACAGGCCATAAATCAGTTGCTGGCAACTCTGAGGAGAATCGTCGTTGAATGATTGACACTGGCATGTAGTCATTTTACTAGAATATCCCCGACTTTCGGAGAAAGCTGTGAAGGCACTTCAGTGATGCAGACCTTACAGTATCTGTACTCACCAGCTCCGAAGGTCTGTCACCTAATACGAGCAAAGACAGGTCAATATCAAAGACAGTATCGTGGCCTCCTCCTAAACCGTCGCAGATGTGTCTCTTAAGCCTAAGCACACCAAGGTGCTTAGCAAAAGAAAATAGTCCCGTGAGGCTGCAGGCTTTACTGAGATGCAAAAAGAATGCCGCTAATTTTTTACAAACTTGGGAGCATTCGTTAAGTCCACCCGCATTTTGGAGACCCGTGCTACACACAATTGTGTTCATGAAAGACCCAATCGTCAATGGAGGCCCTGACCGAGGACGTGGAAAATCCCAACGTAGATTGGTAAATTGGTTATAGGGGTGTAAAAGCACTTATAAAAGTGCTCCCCCGATTTGTAGATATAGTCGATGAGATATTCGACTAAGAGCACCTCCTCCAGTTCAATTTCGGAGTTACTGCAGTGGATCCAACTATGGTAGGTTCAGGTCCTGATAGAGCATCCTCTGAGCCTTGCTTAGCAATCTCATAGCAATCCCATTGTGACCTGGGAGCCAGACTAGAGTCAGAGAGCAAAGAGTTCTTGCATTTTCGAACTATTTTGAAACGAATTGAAGTGTTGATCAAAGCTTAAACGCAGCCTGACTGTCACTATAGACGCGAATACTCCGACCCCTCCACATGTTCTTTACAGTGTAGTCGGTAGACATTAGGATAGCATAGACCTGTGCTTGGAAAACAGTGGTAACGAGTAGTGGGGTCTAGTTTAGTCGGTCTCCAAGAAGACACCCGCGCTAGACCCTTAACCAGTTGTGGAACCATCCATGAAGATTCGACTATAGCCCAGTCCAGGCTCAGACTAAATTTACACAGCAGCCGAAGTTCTCGTGTTATTGCATCAGACAGCATGACCATGAAACCTGGGTCATAGGATAAGTGTCGCGCAAGGTCATCAAAATTCCAGTGCGGATGATACCAAAAGCCACTTCGTCTGAGACGATAGATTGCTTTGATAGTACAATCCATGATATAACTTATCAAGCAGGGAGGTAAATCAAGCAGAGCAACTAGAGCAGAGCCAGGCGTACTCGGAAAAGCTCATGTGCAGCCGAGACAGACCGAGCAGTCACATAATTACGCGGCGCCCCTTCCACCAAACAACCAACGTATAAGCTAGAGAAGCTCTTAACATAGCCGTATAGATCCATAGAACCTTTTTTTGTGATAAACGCCCAAACGTCATATTGCCCAAACCGCAGTCTCGCAGGGCACCCTCTTGGAAAACGCTACTGTGGCTCGGGAATCAAAATGATTTTAACACGTCCAACGAATCAGAAAAGATGCCTACGCCTACATCGGACGGAAGAAGATTGAAGATAGCCTTGACTCCTGCCGTTGGCGTTGCTCTCATTGCATTGCAAAAGCTCCAATGCATCTAGCCTTTGCACTCTCATGATGGTTTAGGGATTGATTGCTATCCCAATCACAGTTCGCATTTCTTAGTCTGGTTGGTTGGTTTGGGAGTGTGAGTATATCCTCATCAGATAGGGCGCCGTTTGGGCACGTACTGTTTTTTTTAACGAACTTCAGGGTTTTTCCGAAACTGTAACATCTAAGATAACTTAGCCCGGGCAGGTGGTGTGTTCCCAAACGTTTGTATCTTAGCGCCCTTATTGCAGGACATTCGCAGAGTGTTCGAGGCCGGGTAAGTGCTAGACTTCACCAGTCCCAGTCTGTAGGTGTGTTTATTCAGGTTGATATGTCTGGTATACAGACCAACTTCTGTCTTAATTGTTCTCTGCTTAGATCGAACGCTCTCTTGCCTGACGGAAAGACGACTGCTCAGTCATGACTTTGGCAGCCTCGCAGGCTCGCAATCCTTTCCACATGTTTTCGTGGTGTTTTGAGAACGAGCTGCTGTATGCGGTTTTAACAGCCTGGCTGGAGTATCTATGTTTGTAACCGTGGGCGTATCTATGTTTCCCACCCCTTCCTTGCCAGGTAATCCGCGGCTTCGTGCTGATTCTCCATCTTTGTACACTTCTCTTCCATCCTCGGCCCTGCTGGCATTCCTCGGGTTTGGGCAGTCGAACTGTGTAGCTTGTGTCGAGATGGTACTAATTTCTGAAAAGGTCGCCGGGTTGCCTTACGAGTCCAGACGTCGCCTGTACTTCCTTCTAGATAGCCCTGTGTCCCGTTGCGGTCCATTCGTTGAATTGCTCCAAGGTCTTGAGTCCAAGTGCTGCCAGTCCGGCAGATTCTTACACCTCTAGTTCTATAGGGATTGTCTTCATGGCTGCTGTGGGGGTATTGGATTGGGATCCGGTAATACTTAGGCAAGCTGTACTTGGGATATTCGAAAGTTGTGAAAAGGCATTCTCTGGTCTGGGTATCCAAGATTTTTGGAAGGAATATCCCTCTCGCTTGTAGTACCACATCTTGAGTATATGCTGTGACTTTGATTCCGCTAATTCTGACTTAAAAAAGTGTTTCCCGATAGCAGTGGGAAGAATACTCTGCCTTGCGGAGTGCCTCTGGAGGCGTGTACTTCTAAATTTCAGTTTAATGTGTCTTTCCTCTAGCATGCTCACTTTTTAGTTGTTTAGGATGTGGTTGACGGTGAAGTTTGTTAGGGTCCTACACTAAGTAAAGTAGGTCGATGTAGCACGAATATTTTAATTTTTCGTTCGTTTCGTACCGTGTAGCTGTAGCAAACAAATCCTGGCCACAAAACTGTGGTCACTGAAAGGAAGGTTGGCTGTCGATCTTTCAGATCACTCCTCACAGAAAATCTCCCAAGCCACAAATGCTCTTCTTCCACACCCACGGTTCATGTGTAGCTGTTATGCGCATCTAGAATCAACGTCTGGAACGTTTTTGACTACCTCTTCCAACGCTCATACAATTATACACAAAACTCGCATCTGTTCAACGATAGTCTCCTCAGTTTTAAGGGTAAAGTTAATCGAAATCTATACTCTTTAATCCCTCAACCTTAGAAGCCAACCGTTCATCTACTTCAGCGGCAAAACTACCCCAAATTACCTGCGCTAACTTAATTTGTTCACGTAATTTCCCTCGTTTCGATGTCATGGCTAGAAGTTCACTGCTTGACTTGGAACTCTTTTTTTATATCGCACGCTGACCGCATTCGTCCGGCTAATTGTGTTGGGTGTTATTTCAAGTGAACATGTAAACGACTTAAAATTCTATATCTCTGTGTGTGTATCTATTTCTATCGATTTGTATCTGTGGCTTCTTTCTTAAGACAAAAACAAAAACTGTACATGAGCACATTATTTTCTAGTGGACTGCATTTGTTGCGTCAACTTCAGCCCTTAAGCGGACAGTCTGGAATTCTAAATTGCTAAGGTGGCCGCTTTGTTGTCGGAGTGCTTTGTTTAGTTAGCCCCTTCCTAATGTATTTATGCAAAGGATTATATAAAAAAAATATCTAAACAGGCACATGGGGGTAACAATATGCGAAAATATCCAATAAAATGGAAAAACGATTCGGTCGGTGGGGCACATGGGAAAATAGAGAAAAAATGCGAGGAAAAAAATGAATATCGTTGCAGGTTCATTTGGGTTATGGATTTAAAGGTCGACTGAGAGTATCTGCACTCAATAGACGTTGAGTATCTCATGCATGTATGGGTTGCTGTGAATCAGATTTGTATTCCATTTCAATTGGTGGCATGGAGTGATTGGCACACTGGCACATTAGCTGCAAAAATGTTACCAATTTTCCATTGCTGTGCTGGCTTTTCCCTTAAAAGTATTTGACAGCCTAAAGCACAAGCAAATCTAACAGTTTTTAGGTAAGAATAACCTTTGGGTTGCTTAGAATAGCGATAGATACGTGGGTAGATAGGTATTCTAGACTTCCTTCGGTTAAATGTAAATGTATCTTGATACAGGCAGACCCTGGCAGCAACAACATGTTTAGCGTGTCAATCAAGTTTCTACCCCGGCCAATCGATAGAGCCTGGGTAACCTTTCTGTTAAGTTTTGGATTTCTCAAAGGCCTTTAAGACACAATCAACCACGTAGAACTTCGCTACAAGGGAAAATATATTTTTAGTCTTCCTAATGTCACTCTTAAGTTAAATTTAGGATCCAATGAAATAAGTTAAATACTGTTATTACTGTCTTTTCCAATCACGAATGAGGTATCACAGGCATCAGCAGTGGGACCTGATTTGTTTTATTTTCTATCAAAAAATATTGCTTACATAAATGGCGCTATAGTTCAGGGTGACCCTGGGCCTCAACCAACAAGCCTGTCTCCTTAGCTAACTGCCTTCAGTTGCGCACTCCAAGTTGGTTGCGGTCCCCTTCTATTTGTGCACTCCACCTTAGCCGATGCTGCCGTCTACTGCGTTGTCCCTCCGGGTTTGATTAGAAGACTCTGCCGGAGCATTGGTGTCAATTCGCTCCACATATCCTAACCATCTTACGCGACTGATGGGTAGTTTTTGAACTAGGTCGATGTCACTGTAGAGCTCGTATATTTCGTCGTTGAATCTTCTCCTCCAAGAATGTAACAGAAAGCAAGGAGAGCAAGGTAGGGAAAGAAGGCACATGACAGAGTGGATCACCTTGTCTAAATATTTTTTTGACATCAAAGATCTTGGTGAGTTCTTTACCGACCTTGATGGAGTAGTATGCATTATCCATCGTCATCCGAGTATGGCAGGGATGCAAAAACTAGATATGTATCTGTATAGCTCGTCTTTATAAATGCTGTCATATGCGACCTTAAAATCAATAAAAAGATGGTGGGTATCGATGTGGACTTCTTGGGTTTTTTTCCCTGCAGAAGTGTGAAAATTTGATTGACAGTGTACTTTCCTGACCTGATACCACAATGGTAGGGGCCAATCAGGTTGTTGGCGAAGGGTTTCAGGCGTTCGCAGAAGATCCTGTACCCGATATTGTTGAGACTGATGCCTATGTAATTGACGCTGTTGGGGGGGTCCCCCTTCTTGTGGATCAGGCAAACGATGCTGAGATTCCATTCATCAGGCATACACTCGTCTGACCAAATATTAGAAATGAGTTGGTGTATACTCTCTACCAAGTCATCTTCAGCTGCATTCAATAGCTCGGCCAGTAGGCCAGTAGGTCCAGCAGCTTTGTTGGATTTAAGCTTGGGTATTGCTATCTTCACTTCGTTTTGGTCAGGCGGATAGAAGTCTTATGTGTTATTGTCTATGTTGAATGGTTTATTCTGCTGACAGAGGTATGTTGGTCTTCGTCGCTGTTGAACAGTCCGCAGAAGAAGTTTCGCCATATTCCCAGCACCGACTGTGACTCTACTACAAGGTTGCTTTCTTCATCTCTACAAGGTCTTGTTGGCTTGACACGTTCTTCTTAACTTTTGATTAAACTTCCGTGCATTATTGCTGGAGTATAATTTCTCAATATTTTCGATCGTACGCTTCTCGGGCTTTTTTTTTTCTTCTTCTAGAGAAGCTGATGTTCTTCCCGTCTTTTGGTCGTAAAGCTCACGAGCTGCCCTCGCCCTTCTTTGCAGCGCCGCTTTGAATGTGCTACATGTACGTGCCGCAGAATGAAAGCTAATTTAACTCTATTTCAGGAAAAGTTTACTGGTCTTCAAGATTGGGCGATATCAATTCTGTGATCTGAGCCCGTTGAATTTTTTTTTTGTGGAGCTATGCTAAAGGTCGTGTCTATGTAGATACTCCTCAAAGCTTAGACAGAAATATGCCAAAAATCATCGAAAATTACCTCACCAGAATCAATGTTTGCAAAAACTCCCGCGCCTTCCATCCATTTAACGTTCCATACATATGGCATAGTTTAAGGCTTGAAACAGTTGACGAATTTCATTAAAGTCGTTAATGCTTTTTATTTTATTGAAATTATAATGCTAAAGCACAAAATTAATAACACAAAATATTTTGTATCTGTACCCTCTAATATTGAATTTTTTTCGTTTTAGGTAAGCATGGCTTTTGAGAAATTAAAGAAAAAAAAATCGTAAGTTAATAGATTAAGAACATTTGACGTATATTCCTCACATTCCTTTATATTTAACGGTTCTTTTAAGTACTAAAACCTTAACTGCGCAAGCTGTGTTGGTAATTTAAGGGCACTTTCTTATAAAAGATTAAAATAAATGTCCTCTCATTCCATTAAATTAGTAAAAAAAAGCCCGCTCTAAGCCTTTTTTGAAACCGTCTATGTATCCATCAACTATAAAAAGAAAAATAAAAAAAAAATACTTTGCGTTGTGCTCCATTGAATGCGTATCCAATATGCTTACAATTACCACCACTACCGCTGCATTCCACATGCAACAGCCCACTACTATGCGATATCGTGAAGTATCTCATAGATATTTTTACTTGTTCCTTTGCCTTTGCATTCGATCACTGACTCCTATGTAGTGCAAAAGAAAAGATATAAAGGGAGGAAAACGTTGTTAATGCATCAATAAAAAATCCCACTCAATTCCTGCTGCCAAATGATCGTAGCTGCCGGCAAATCCATTGGAACACCAACAAATTATTTCATTCATTACTCCATTATTCGTATGGTATTTTATAAACAAAGTTGTAGATACAAGTGTAGCTGATCTTGCTAAATGGTAGCGAAAGTACTTTTTCTGATTACTAAGTTGGAAAGAACTATTTATGGGAGCATATTTACTAATCACAACATGCACCCCAGGATTTAGTACCATCCTTCAAATGACATCTGTCAAAATTTCAGACAGATTCATCAAACAGTTTTGTTTTGACAGCTCTTGTAAGTGGGCAATCATGTCAGGAAAAGGAATAGAAGTTGCAATGCGACTCTATGAAGGTGCTTTTCCACGAATCAACCTGAGCTCTTTATGAAACGCATCATGTTCCTTAGTGGAACTTGCACAAGATCCCTTAGTTTATCAAAGGTGAGGGCGGCGGTTGTAAAGATTTGGCCAAGTACACAGCAAGTGCTTGATGGTGTCTTCCTCTTCTGTATCTTGACAGCTCCTGCAATGGTCGGATGAGTTGAAACCTTGCGGCATTTTCCACAATATCGTGTGCCAACTTTATGTCAATATTTCGTCATATTTAAGCGCAATCCGAGAGAAGTCCTGCGGCATTATGTGACTGTGATGAAATATGGATCCATCAGTAGGCTTATCAATTACAAACCCATGTGCTGCATTATAGAACACATTCTTAAGTGGAGAGCAATAAGTGAGTCCTTCGAAGGCAGCTCTATAACTGTCACGCCGAGGAAGTCCTAAAGGGAGTGTGCATTTTCCCTTACTGCTGTGTTCCAAGAACTATTAGCACTTCAAAGCTTACACTCTGACCAGAATAGATCTTTTGTGTTAATTCCCCTGAATCCATATTACTTTACATAGGATTTTGATTTTAAGCATAACGTTCCTGAAGGAATCTTTTGGAAATAAGTTTTGAACTTCGGACGTGGATAAAATTTCCTTGCCGAGTAGTCTATGTCTGCTGCCAGCCACGGCTGGGCGCTCGCATAGAATGTAAATTGACGTCACTTGATCTTTCAAGCACAGGCGGCAGAGGTCTGAGGCTCCTCTTTCTTTGTGCGAGCAGTGAAATGTTGGCATATTCTTTCAGAATGAGACAACATTTCATCAGCTCGGTTATATTTTGAGAATTCAATAAATTTCTCGGCTTGACGAAGGCACTGTGTTGAATTCCATTTAGCTAGAGATTCTAATCCTTCCAAAATTCCAATTTCAGGTGGCTAATGGGTATGCCACAGAAAGCTAGTTGACCTTATCCAAGCGTTCATTACCATCAGAACTTTTGTGACCAGAAACCCAAATGATTGTGACACGGTTGTGGACAGCTGGCTGCTCTAAGGTGTTTAGGCAATTCCAAGCTATTTTAGGGCTAAAAGAGAAGGAGTGGGTGGCTTTTATAATTCCTTGATTCTCGGACAGCATGTTGATGTTAGATCTAGGGAGGGTGCGCCTACTGCGTTTTCTGGCGCATAATTCAATGGCGTGGATTTCGGCCTGGAAAATCGAGATTGAAGGGTCCAAAGCGGCTGCCAATTAAAAGTTAGGGCTGAAAACTCTCGCTTCTACTCCGTATTCCATTTTAGTTCCGTCGATGTGCCATATTAAGTAAGGGTTGCGTAAAATAGCCCCCCCATTATTCCATATGTCACACTCTGGGATCAATATCAATATACAGGGGCATGAAAGCTGTGACATCCATTCGATGTCGTTGAACAGCCCGTACAGGCCGTCGTTGTATCTCCTACTCCACTCACCGTCTTTGTAGACGGGACCGAAAATCACCTGAAGAATTTTCCTCTCGAAACAGCCAAATCCAACTTCATCCACTTTTGACTCTGCCTCTGCGGCATAGAGCAAGATCTCTTTTTACTTAAAATTAGTTCTGAGAATTGAATAAGAACAAAAGTTAGCAAAGGAGGACGAATCATTCGAACACATTCTCTGCTATTGCCCAGCATTACATTGGGTAAGGAGACGTATTTTCCACAAAGAAATATGTTCGCCAGGGGAGTTGAGAATTTCTGCTACTAAGGACATACTATCCTTCATTAGGGAGGTTGTACGTCTCTTAGATTAATTTTTTACCCTCATGATACAAAAGATCTTTTAGGTCGCAGAGTCTGCCACATGTGCAAAAGTTTCTCAAGTGCTTTCAGTTGTGTCATTGACGATAATGTAGGTTCCAAATTTTGAATATCATTAGCTGGCGCAGTTTCCAACTTCAATCCAAAAATACAATTCAACTCTTCCTTGTCAAGGGTTAAACTATCTCATTGCATGCAAAACAAAATTGTTGTAAAAAAAAAAAATGGATTTTTTTTTACTAACCCACATCACTGCACCATGGCAACACTAATTTGTTTGTACTACTTGCCCATCCATGTTCGTTCAGCTCGCAAGCATCAAACTAATTCCATCGACCGTATTCGCCGTAAGCACACAGCACAGCACACCGACACCAAGCTAAACACAACGATCCAATCGAACCAGTCGTCGTAACAAACCGTGTAGCAGTCACGCCAGCCAGCCGCCCCAAACAATCTACAGCATGCGCTCGAAGTATCTTTAGCAGAATATCTAAAGCGTTTGAAGCGATAGCACACACAATGCTGTGGTGCCCGGTTGTTAAGTAAATTTAATCCGCCGTAAGGACCGTCTTCGTGCGGGGAAGAGATTACCACCAAACTACTACCACTGCTACACGCCATTCGATAAAATCTTGAATTTTATTTTCGTTTCGTTTACATTTTCATTACCATTCGTTGCGGTCTCTCTTTTCTTTCGGCTGTTTTTCTTCGTTTTCGTTTGAAATTGTTTACATTTTTAAAAGAAAATTTCTATGTAAAAATTTACACAAAAAATTGTATCTTTTCGCTTAATCATCGCATCGGTCATCATCAGTGAAAATTAAAACAAATTGAAATTAACTCGAGCGTGTGAGTGCAAAAAAGAGAAAAAAGTTTAAATTTATATCAGTTGACCACCGGAGGAATGTGTGATAAGGGCTGCGGGAATTAAGTCTAATTAAAGTCAATTGAAAGTGCCTTAAAAAAAAGAATAAAATAAAAATAATGTGAATTGTGTGTCAAAAGAAAAGTTCATACTCAACGACAGTTAAACAGAGTTCAACGAGCATTTTATTGGATTACTTACGCATATTTTTTCAATTGAATTGCAAGTATTTTATAATAGTTAAACGATTTCTCTTGAAGGATAAATAAATCACGATTAATTTAAAATCAAAGAGATACATTTTTCTACAGCGAGATACACTTTAAAACGCATGAGATACTCATGAGGCATCGCCAGCAGTTTAATTAACATTTCTTTGGAACAAAAACGAAATTCAGAGGCGAAAAAAATAGAAAAAAAAGAAAAGAATTTTAGTCTAACATCCGGCTGACAATAAACCTAAAAAAATAGATTCTTTTGTGTAGCAAGATACTTTGCTTTGTTAAAATATTTAAGCTTCATTGGCACATTGTCTTCTTTTTTTGCGGACAGCATTACAGACGCAATCGTGCATTCACCCCGATCACTTATTTATGGCAAAATTGTGGAACAGATTAACTTTGAATAGCAAAATCTGATTTGTTTATCTTCTACGAGTATCTCGACATTTTTATGTTGTACAGGGTGGCACTAAAAAATATTGACTGGAGCTTAAATTTAACGAATTCTAACAAAACCAGAAAAATATTGAAGCTTTGGTTCGGTTAGGTAGGTGGATTGGCTAAGGGGGGAGTGACTCTTCTATGCTCATTGAGTGGAAAGTTGTATTCCTTAGCTCGCGTAGCATTATCTATCGAATAGTAAACTGTGATGTAAGTGGCTGCCTGTATCAGGATGAAGATGCACATAAACCAGAATAAGTTCTTTATGATGCCATGGAATTTTCCACTTGGCTGCCCAGCGACTAATCAAACCAATCGGAGCCTTTAATAAAGCGAAGGAAGCGTCCAACTTTTCAAAAGACGCCACAATCCAACGGCTTTCGGTTTCGGTGCCGTCTATGTAGAAGGGTACTACTTATTCTGTCGATTTAATGCATCTGCAGATGTCGATATCCGGTTTGTTTGACAGTTCATCGACCTCCTCTTTGGTGGACATCCTCTTTTTCCAAAATTTGTGGTATTTACGCCAATATATAGGTCTTACTGTTCCTTTTAGGTCCTGCAAGAGACTGGGGATTACTTCCTTTCAGAGCTGTTAAGTTTGGAGAACAACCCGAACAGTCATCGTATCTCTGGCTCAAATCGTGACTCGAAATGTATGCATCTGCCTCTCCTGAATTATTTGAGGGTTTTTCACACCCAAGAAGCGCAAATTTTGTTCGTTGACGAAGCTTGAACAGAGCCTCGTCTGACATAATCAGTTTCTACACAAAATAGTGGTTTTGAATTCCTTTTTCAAGCAGAGTGCGAGTCAATAATTACGGACTTTTGTGGCCTCTGTTGCTGATCAAATTGAATTTTATATGTAAATCCCTTCTTAAAATTCTCTACATACACGCGTCAATGAGATGTTTAGCTGAGTCGAGTACCGTTTGATCGATGTCGAAGGATGTTCGTCAACAGATGGCGTTACGCGGCTTATTAAGTCTCGATGTACATTTAGTCTGGATATACATACTTATGTAGGTTTTAAGTTTACCTATGAGTGAACACAGTTCCTTCTTCCCGAAAACGGGCAACAAAAAGCACGATGGTGTCTTCTCACATTAAAATGATTGCGAAATTCTTGTTGTGTCCTTACAATTGGAGAGTTGCCCCGAATGTAAGATTCGACTGCTTGGACAAAGCTTTCTTTAAATATTCAATACTTCGGTATCGAGTAGAGTAGCCCATGTCCTCTAAAACGGACTATAGCTTGTAATCCAACTGACAGCTGGCCAATCATCCGGTAGAATGCAGTCCGGAACGTACTGCGTATCATACGAGATGGTGGTCACGTTCGACCATCGGAATGAGCTTCTCTTGATGACCGAGCATACTCTCGATCGCTTTTTATAACATTCGGAACTCTTACAGTGCGTGGATGACCGGAACTTTAGCAGTCTCGAACTCTACCTGTATATTCGAAAAACTTCACAGTACGACACACAAAATAACGAGCAGGATCCGAAAGTATCTCACCTTTTTTCAGGCGGCTTGGTGTTTAAGTTAGTAGCTGCCTTCGGAGCAAACGAATCCATTCCCTCTTTCAAAAGTTTGCAGAAAGTGCTTACAGGCAACGGCTCGATCATAATTTCTCAGATAACAAAGCTCCTAGAGACTGCGTTTATACTGCTGATGATGATAATTGCTCAAAAATTGCCTTTTCTGTAATCATATTTACACGGACTAGCAAAAGATGGTTTGTAGCCATTAAATTTAAATCGAATACTTAAAGCTGAGTGGATACGACGCATTGGACCAATACACTCAGTCTTATCTTAGCATTACCAGCTACCACTTGAAGCCTAGGGCTATTATTGAAGTAAATTAATTAAAAATGGAATTCGAATTGCTTCTCTCTTGGATTAAACTTAACGTAATCTACTTTGATTGGATGTATAATCGAAGTAAATTCAATTTTGAAAATTAAAAAGGATTTCAATCGATGTGAATAGTGAGCAGAATTACTGGCACATTAACTTTGTAAACGGTGCCTCTTTAAGCCACAATCTTGAGGTTGATCCAGTGCAACCTGTCACTTTAACCTAGTAACGTTGGCACCAGCACTTGTAAGCATTGCTGGTTTTAAGTATGACATCACCAAGATTGCTTAACCAAGTTGGATTCGCTTTGTAAGTCGAATGGTTTCTAGACTATCTCCATGCAGGAAGCTAATAACGTTTGCTCAAGGCGCGTTTTCCAATATGTAGAGTTGTGAAGCTTGAGCGGAATGTGTTGTATGAAACCTCTAGTTCTGGTTCTGGGATCAATAGACTCAACTGGAACATTGCCTCTTGGGTAGTCCCTGAAGAGATTTATAGTTTTCGAGGGACGAAAGTGAAAACCTGATCATCTTTTCAGTCACTACCCAGAAGGCAACGTTCCAGTTGAGTCTATTGATCCCAGAACCAGAACTAGAGGTTTCATCCAACACAATTCGCTCAAGCGGAAGCAGCTCCACACATTGGAAAGTGCGTGCATTGAGAAAACGTTATTAGCCTCCTGCATTAAGCTAGTCTAGAAACCATTCGATTTGCAAAGCGAGTCCAACTTGGTTGTGTAATCTTTTTGAACAGCTTTGCACAGTCTAGCGTATTCCTTCATTTCTCCCAGTCTTACTACGTGAAAAAATTAACCAGATTGTACCTTCAGCATCTTCGTTTAGGAAACACCTTCGGGCGGAAAGCCAGCTAGAGGAGCAATACCACATTTGCATCCCTCAAATACCGGTCGTGATGCCTGTTTCCTAAATTTTAAAGCAGAAATTCTATCAATCGGCTTTAATCAACTGCAATATACAATCATTTACGATTTGAGAGGAAATTAAGTACAAAATTGTAGACTTTTTCAAATAAAAAAAAAACACCTCCCCACACGACACATGTAAGCATGACACTTCGCTATAACGATGGATTTATGTCGCATGTCAAATTCGCATTATTCTGCTGTTTGAGTGTAAAGGCGAATTTACTTCCCGATTCTGACGTAGGAGCACAAGGGCTCTGACCTAATTTTCTCATTTTTCATTCATGGTTTTCTGGTCGGTGTTAGTTTGTGTTTGGTAATACGTAGGGGAAGGCATTACTGTTTAAAACCAATTTTATGTCGAATTTCTATAAAAATTCCGTTGCCTATGTCAGTTACACATTTCCTAACTTTCCAAGGAATGTTTTTATAGCCCTCATGGTCATTTTCGAAAAGATTGGCTCGTTCCTTTTATGCGTAAATTTTACTGCTTTGAGGCATTCTAAACTTACTTGCTTACTTCAGGGGCTCCTTACCCGGTCTGATATACGTCAGCCTTCTATCCTCTTCGATTCAGGGCACGCTGCTTTCAGTTTTTCAGACTAAGCACTTTGGCATCCGGAATAGCTTGGTCCTTCAAAAGGGGATTCGGTCTTTTCTGTCCTCTCGAACCTGTGGG
Organism: Blera fallax; assembly: GCA_946965025.1. NCBI lineage: Eukaryota > Metazoa > Arthropoda > Insecta > Diptera > Syrphidae > Blera > Blera fallax. Next base: position 23,248,173 of record OX337245.1, on the reverse strand, counting down.
ATGAAATTCTGAGATAATTCCAGCATTATTGTCCGGATATGGCCAAGCTAGTGTAGTTCACTTGTTTTCGGTTTTTCTGATGACGTCCACATCTTGATACTATTCATAGAGCTCGCGGTTGCACCTCCTTTTCCATTTGCCCTCCTTGCTTATGTGACCGAATATTCGATAAAGAATTCTTCTCTCGAAAGTATTCAAGATCTTCTTTGCTTCTTCTTTCCTGCTTATCGGGGAGATGTTTTCCTTACCGATTTTGGAATTGAATTCCCCGATTATGATTTTTGTGTCATACTCCTTCGGTCCAGGAGGTCGTAAAATTCTTCCTTGATGGGATCTTCAATCTCATCGGTAAGGGCATGTGCGCAGATGAGGCTAATGTTGTAGAATGTGCCTCTGTTGCGGATCACAACTAGGCGATCGCTTATCAGCTTGACGTCAGTAACCTTTCGCATACTAACATGTGTAATCTTTTGAGATTTTTGAATACCTGATCCTATGTATCTTCTGGATCGCGGTAATATCTGCGTTATACCGGTCGACGAGATAGTGATATGAATGTCAGGAGATCTACCAGCCGGACTTCTAGATGTCTATCGGTCCATCACCCGAGATGCATGGCTACCTGCGGGACAATCACACATCAGGTGGCGGACAGATTCAATTTCTTCCTCGTCTCTGGATCTTCTGCAGTAGTCGTTGTCCTGCACATCGAGGAGTTCCACATGAATATCAGCGGCACAATGCTCAGTAATTATGCTGGGGATGACCGGTGTATTGTGACGACTAAGTTTCACCAGAGAAAGAGATCTCGGCAAGAACATAGGGCGATACAAGAGGAATAGGTAAGAAGCTGATGGCTTACCTGCTGAGCAGCTTAAAGCAGCACAGGATGACTTGGTAAGGAGCCGGCCATGGCGTCCTGGAGTTGCACATGTATCTAGACAAAACCAGAGTCGACTGATGGCTTCATCTTCTATTTCCTTTCCTTAAGAGCTAAGGGAGAGTCTGTGATGAATGGAACGCCGACCCCTTTCTTTGAAGCTCATCAGTTCTTTCGTTTCCTGCGATACCCATACGCCCTGGTACCAAGCAGTGGATTACCACCACATTGGCTCTGCATATCTCGTTTGAAAGCAATTTGCAGATCTTCACAAGCTTTGACCTAATTACAGCAGAGTCCAGAGCCTTAATGGCTGCCTGGCTCTCACATATAATCTCCTCAGCCGGTATAAAGGCCGTAATTTTGGCTTGAAAGACTAAAAGTTCTAAAAGAATGTTTTTTTGCCTTCAGAATAATATCCGGCTCGGCTTCTGTGTCAACGTTCCTTTTGGAACTGTCGCGTCGGTATAGAAAGCCAGTTTCCTAACGTAGATGATTCCTTGTCTGTCAGGAATTCTTGTTGCGAATCTCCCTTCAAATGCTAGCGTCGCGTTCATCTGATCAGTTTCCGTCGATTTGTTTGCAGTCCCCCCATCGGGATAATATGGAGGCATTGCCGTCGGCCTTCCCTCAGCCTTACAGCGGTTTCCTGACCACCAGATCCAAAAAGTCATATTTCAGTGAATTAAAATGGAACATTTCGTCTCAAAATATTGTTGTCAGCATCGTTTACCCAGCAAAAATAAAATAAGAAAACAAATTCATCAGTCATTAAGGTCACAACTTGATAAGACTCAGACGTCGAGATTGTCAAAAAAAGAGCATTAATTGTATAACTCTCAGTCGTTTAGTACTCGTAGATAAGCCGCATTAAGCAATAGATGCAGTTCAAGGCAAATTTTTAGAAAAAAAATCTTTTTTTAGGTCGATTAATAAAGCCCCTCGATGTTTGATAAGAAAGCCAGCACATAACAATACTGTTTACATGCAAATTTGTATCACTTTCATAGATATTGTATCTTCGAAGGCATTCAAGATACACTCTCAAAAAGTGTCGGCATAAATTAACGCAAAAATGTGATGTACGAGCGTATGTACTGCTTCCTATTTGCATTTTTTCTATATTTTTTCATTGCCTTGTGTATGTGTGTATCTTTTTGTTTTCTTCGTCGCCGTGGAAAACTTTTACTTTCATTTACATATCTAACAATGCCTCAGATACAAAATGAATAAGTTATTAATTCATTTCTCTTCGGTATCTGTGTGTAAACAAATGATTTTTGTGAAACGCAGAATCACACAGAAATGTTATGCGAAAAAGTATTTTTCTTTTTGGAATTCGCGGTTTGGAAAATGATTTATCTTTTTTCTGTTCGCAGGGTTTTCTATTTTTTTATTTACCTTAAAACGAAAGTAAGCTGGAGATACTCGTAGGCTGAGAGCGATGTTCACTACACGTGACCGCACTTAATAATTATATGGGTACACCCTTAACGAGTACGAGGCATGATATATGGTTGCATGTGGGCTTATGGTGATTTAATCTGCGGGTTCTAGATGCCCTGCAGAGCGAGATACTCGTATGTATGTATTAATAGGCAAATTATCATGGGCAGATAAAGGAAAAGCAGTGTCAGGGAATCATGAATGTCATAGAACATGGCCTCATATAATTTTTTCACACTAATGGGAAACTGGAAGATATCTGGTCGCAGAGTAGGATCTTGACACTATGAACGTCGTGGTCCTACACAGGAAACCATCAGTCTTAGCTTTTATTAGTTAGATTAGGTTAGGTGTGTGGGTGCCCCTGTTGACGCTTTAGAGGTTAATTTAAACCATGCAGGGTTTAACCTGGGAACCTAGAAATAGGACCTTAACAATTAGTATTTAGTATGAACCGCTAGCTACACCATCCAAACAGGTATACAAATCTCAGAAGTTTGTTTGGCTTAGGGTTTCATACCTAGTCTGTCTCTGAGAAGAAATGACTGCCAAATATCGTATTTCTTTTGTGGACCAGCGCAGGACAGTCGCAAAGCAGGTGACGAATAGATTCTATTTCTCCTTCGTCCTTGCAGCTTCTACAGTTGTCATTGTAGAATAAACATAGCCGGGTGCCAGTTGCAAAGCGATAGTGGCGTATCTTCAGTAGGTTGACAGGTCTTTTCTTATCGTAGACTGGCCACAACGATCTAATCATAGCGCATAAATTAAATCGACACCAGCGTTCATCAGCTTTTTCGAGGGACTCTATGTATATTTCCCTGTGTAGTGTTCTAAGCGACATAACTAAGCGATATTACTAGCCGCCTCTAGAGCTTGTGAGGGGTGCATATCCGACCGGAGACGTTCACATGCCTCGGGATCCAGCAGAGGGGCCCCTTGTTGGCTGTTGGTATCTCGTCCAGTTTTGATTGATTAAACAATACGAGCTTGGACCTTACCGATGTTGATTGCAACTATTTTATAGCTGCTTGACTGTCAACATTGATGCTGTTTACTTCCCTCTATGATCATATCCACAGCAGTAACTTCGGCTTGAAAGACACTGCAACCATGCTTTAAACAAAAAAGCGATTTGAATCCCGAACTTTGCAATTGACGCCAGCTTCTGTACCGCTAGTTCGTCCCCGGTTCAGACTATTCTCTCATCCCACTCATCTCTGCTGGGAATCCTGATATAGAATCTCCGATTGCAGTAGCAGAGAGGTATGATGTAGTCCGTTTCCGTCCGGAGTTTCGGGATACACCTTTGATTTATAATATAAGCGTATCCATACGACCTCTCTGTCCAGAGACCACCTTAACCTGAGTGCAATTTTACTCGCCGAGTTTTCACAGAAATGTCCAGTGGAAGGAGATACAGTATCGTTTTCAGAGGTGCTGTAGATCTTTCTATTGTACCCCCAACCTTATGAAGGCTTATTTCGATTATTTCAGTGCCAATACATTCTCGTAACATTTCAATAGGAGTTTCAACGTGTTCTTGTAAAAGTCTGCTGTCCCAGTGTTTAATAGAACAAACCTCCAGGGGAGCCTTGGCAAGGACCTTTCTCAGACGAGCCGCTTCTGTAGTAGATTCTGTAGGGTCACAGATGTTTCTTCTGGAGCTCTTCCTGACAAACCTGACTTCTTTCTTAAGTAGCTTAACTTTATTTCGGTGGGTTGACCATTCGATAGCTCCCTCTTTAGCCAGGTTCCAGCTATACCCCCACTAGGGAGGATGCTTACTTTCTCCCGCACTCCCAACAGAGCAGGCCTTCGTGAGTACTTAGACAGAAGAAAGCTGTTAAGACGGGTTTATCGACGAACGAAAGCAAAACAAAGTACATGTTGTCGACAAAAATTGCCCCCCAACACCAATGTCTCGGACGCAGGGTACAAATATGAGGTAGTTAAGGACTTTGTCTAACTTAACTCTGTTAACTTAGACAAGCTCACTGGCGCTGAGATAAAACGGAGAATAACTCTTGCCAACCGCTTGTTTCTTTGGGAAGCAAGGTTTCGAACAATGGTGTAGTGGTAGCGTCATCGTTTGTCGAGCTGATGGTTCACAGTTCAATCCCTGATGTCAGCAAGCATTATATGATAAGAGGCAGTCCGAACAATTGCGAAAGCTTATGACAACACTACTGCGAAGGCATAACACTGGCAGTAGGTTTGTCATATGGCTGGAGAAATTGTTCGCTCCGTTGATGATTGATATGCTTATGACATCAGGTTGACCGGGAAAAAATACTGTGAATCAGAAGCGAAGACAAAACAATTAAATGACATCAAAGAACTTCCCCAGTTATCTGGACACCCACCCCTGGAGCTAATGTGTGAAACCTAATACACCTGAGTTTCAAACCACTACACCAATCTCTTTCTCTCTCTCTCTCTCTCTCTATCTTCCTTTCAACGCCCGCACTGTGTATACACATTAAAAGGGTATTCATAACCCCTTGAGTGCGGGTAAATTATAAAAAAAAAAAAAACTGAAGTGATTCTATATATGGCGTAGAAGCATCAAAAATGGATGACATTGTCTTTGGTTATTTAGAGAGAAAAGCCATTCGACTGATCTTCGGTCCCGTTTGCATAGACGGTGGGGATTAAAAGATACCATCACGAACTGAATTAGCTCTACAACGACGCTGATTTGGTCAGAAGAGTCTGAATTGTACGAGTAACTTGGCTGGAACATGTAGAAGGGATGGACAGCATTCTCGAAAATTTTTAGACTATGTCCTAAAGTTACAGAGCAGTTGAGAAAATCCTGGGTATAGGTGGTACACACAATATTTTTTTTCCGGGTTAGGAAACACTACTGGAGCACTCAGACACAGCTGGTGCATTGTACTACCAGAAAGCAAGAGCTAATATTACCCACTTCACTGGAATTTTTTCCACTTCTGGAGAAAGCCGAGAAGGCACTTCAGTGATGAAGAGCTTACTGTATAAGTACACATCACATCCGCACCGGATATCTGCCACTTGATCCGAGCAAAGGCAGGACAATAACAAAGGAAGTGATCCTAAATGTCGTCAACCTCTCTATAAGCATCGAAGACAGTGCAGTGGTGTTGCTTAAGCCTAGCACACTAAAATGCTTAGTCCCATGAGAATGGTGCTCGAAACTGGAAGCAGGCTTATTGGATTAGGTCCACTAATGAGTAACATATTTCATTGTCTCCCAAAGTAATTAACATTCGATGAGACATCTCACATGAAACGCGGTCAGATTCAAGAATAGATTGCAAACATTATGCCAGATAATCTTATCGTATCTGTCCATCAGTGTGGCCATTGCATGTGAATTTAATCGGAACTACAACTAAAATTGATTGTGGGGGGATTTTTTTTCGATTCCTTATTATTTCTTAAGCTTATCAAAGAATGCTAAAATAAAAAAAACACCTCCCCGTCATCGTAAAACGAAGTTGTTCAGTAAACTTATCTTATCAACCTTATCGGCATTGTTTCTATAAGTCGTAAACACTAATTGATATACGCTTTCCTTTTACGTAAACTGTTATATTTTTACCCATTTGTTATACAAAGAACCTGAATTTTTGATAAAATATTCAAAATATAAGCCGCACCCATGAATAGCACAGCGAGTACGAAAATAGTTACTTCCAAGTGCATCTAGCACCGTGACAAATCCGGCTAAACTACCGTGCTAACAAGCGTTAAGCAAAGAAATTCATATTTCGATGATAAATGATGGAAATCATGTTTATCAGTATCGTAAAACACCTAGAGATATGTAGATACGAATACATACGAGTATAAAAAGTATCTTTAGATCCGCACCGCCTTAGCCTGAGAAATTTATATTTATCCTCTCTTTGGCAACAAATAGAAAACAAATTTCATGCAATCATGATTCAGCGACAAAAACATTCATAAACTCTGCGTTAATTGATAAATTTAGAAAAAAAAAAAAACAAAAAAACATTCAAACGACAACCAAATGGCAACAAATGCTAGTGAAATATAGACAAGGTCACCCCCTGGTTTGGAGGGGTGTTTTATTCATACACTCGTACACATTTTGTATACATTTCGAATTAGGGTATTCAGATGCGAATCTCTCTGTAAGCACTTCAAGTTCATTTAATTGAATAAGTTTTTAGCTAAGCTAAGGAACGTAAATAGACGCACCCCAGATGAGGTTTACATTTAATTTTTGAAATTCGCCCAATGTATCTCATAGGCAAACATGTGTAGAAATTTCGCAATATTGTGGCATTATTCTTAACTTATCGCAATAAAACGAGGAACAACAATAATACAAACACAAATACAACAAACATTCTATCGATAACAGTTTAGATATGGAAATCGGACGACGAGATACTCGTACGAATACAATGGTTGGGTTGGGTTGGTTTATTTTTCGTGGTTACCATAAAAAGATAAACAAATTTCAATTTGCCGAAACCAACAAAAGGTCGATTTAAAAGGGAACTGTGTGCTATTCCAGGGAATTAAGTCAATAAACTATTTTTTTTTTTTTTGTACAAATGCTGTAGAATTTCTACAGTAGCTGTGATGGCATCACATTTGTCTACAGAACTTTCATTTTTTGAATAACATTTGGATACATTTGGAGAACTCTTGGCAAATAGTGAGGGAAATTTTCTAACGAGTTCTGGGACTGAAATTTGCGACCCATAAAGTAATAAAATTCGTTGAACTCTGATGGCGCGTCAAGAAGGCCTGTACACAATTACATAATAAACTGAAGGGGAGGCCATCTTTGTTTTTTTTTTTTGCAGTATTTATGCCCCCTTGTCGCAGTACCCTGTAAGCCCGGCGACAACTACGATGAAACCTAGACCTTTGCGATCGTGGAACTCGTTTCTGCAGAAAGGCCTCCCATGGTCTAAAAATCGAAGTGGAGTAGGCTGTCGCTACTGTTACCCTGCGACGAAAGAGTAGTGTTCCTACTACGCCCACTCTTTACAGATGAGCCAGCAGCAGAAGATTTCTCGTGATGTAACCAATTGTGGTTCCTTCAGTTCCAGGTGTGACGAACCACTTGGCGAAAAACTTATTCGAAGCTTCAGGCCAATAAGGGTTGTTTTTAAATAAATTTTGGCTACGGCCACAAGCGTAAAGACACTGCGACCAAGGAAGATGCCAATATTATTTCACCAGCAATTCCGGTCTCCTAATGAAGACGAAAATTGTTGCTGCGGAGGAGTCCCTTAGTTCGATTTTTCTCTGTGAAAAATGCTTTTCTAAGTGCCACACACTCCCATAGTGTGTGCTCTGTGGCTTCGTCTTCTTCTAGACACAGGCGGCAGATGGTATTCTTAGTGATGCTTATTTGCAGAGGTGGTACTTAAGCTGACAGTGACCCGAAAAAAAGCTGTCGTCTCTAGGAAATTTGAGGATATCCCTGGCTTTTCTACGAAAGGGTCTGACGGCTCTTTTAGAATGTCCGAGTCCTTGAATGTTACTCCAGTGCGATATGCATATATGCATTGGTTTTCCATCTGTGTAGCGTATATTTGAGAGCAGAATTAGAGATTCTAAGAAAGGTTTCAGGTTAAATGAACAAATCTTGTGCTGTCTGTACCCTTGTGTTTTTTAGTGTTAGCTTTACTGTGTTGCGTATGGCGGTAATCTTCGAAGTTAATCAAGTGGGAGCTCAGAGCTTTGAGTGCCGCTTTACTATCCCTGAGGATGTGGATGGAGACACCTTTAATGTCGGAGTGCAAATTGATGCCTGCGCATATTTCTATAGCGCAAATCTTGGCCTGGAAACACTGGGACTATTCCTGAATGGTTTCGAGATTTAATGATTGGAAACTTATACCCCACAAGCACCAGAAACCATTTCTGATCCATCAGTATACCACACGTTACTAATTGGATCGAGTAACAGCCCGCCAGTGGTCCATGAGTCTCGGCTAGGTATCTCGATCTTGAACCTCCTGCAAAAGAAAAGTGATTTGGGCATAAAGTCGGAAACCGTTCTGCGCATAGATCGGAGAAGTCGGATAACAGTTACATAAGATCCATCTGATCACAGGCAGTATTTTCGTCTGATTTTGGACAAATATATGCCACTTTTTTGACAAATATATGCAGGGGTAAGCTCGATATTATTCTCGATGGCTGCCGATGCCAAAGCATACTAGACTTTGAAGTCATTTAAGCTTATTTGTGGTTGATTTCCCTTGCCTTTCTAGCACCAGACAACGGATGTGTAAGTCAGGACGTATCTAACTACCGTACTGTATAACCAGTAAGTGACCTTTGGAGATAGGCCCCAAGTTTTACCATACATACGATGACAGGCCTACATGGCTTTTTGATGCAGATAATCTATATCTGCATAGCCTATAGCACTAAAGCCTAAGCTATTGAGTCTTACCAGTAGTTCATCAACGACTAGAGACCTAGAGTAGAGGTGAGAGGACGCCGCCTTGAGGCAGCCTTTTGCTGCAGATGACATCACAGTAACCCCTCCTGATGTTATGATGCGGCTATCGAGCATCGTTCTAAAACATCTGGTTGTTGGATCTACGTCTCAAGGCAACGGTAATAGATCAAAGCTGGTGTTGTCATGAGTACGATGTCAAGGAAGGCACATAGTGCTTTTTCTTTCGAGTGCAGCCATGGCCGTAGTGCGCAAGCGCCGGGTGATGGAAATACAGACGGATCTTTGTATCTTGACTAACATAGTTCTCGTATTCTTTTTAAGCAATGCCTTCCACTATACAAATAGACGTGAAAAGGGGTCTGACTACCATGATGTTCTCTTTCGGATACTGTTCTGTATATTGACATCTGCACCCACAGCAGATATTGTCTTGACCGAACGGGCGGCGGTCCTGCGTTGAGAAATTCAAGTTCAGCCGAACCCACCGATCCATTATTTGTCAAAAACACAATTATTCCGCGTTCTTGAAACCAATCCATGGTTTGTCTACATATATGTACGTGTTTACTGCTTCTGTTTAGTTCACAAAATCCCAATGACATAAAGCGCTATTTGTACAATATTTGAGAACATCTTCTGTGTCACAAATATCAAAGAGCATTACGCCATTTGCAAAAATATGAGAGCATCTTCTGCGTCACCTTGTACTTCCATTTAATGTGAAACCCTTAGAAATAAACCCTCGACTAGATTAAAAAAAATTTACCTAGTCTTTTGGGTACAGCAAAACCTAATTCGCTCTAAGAGAATTCCGATTAAACTCGTCATCCACAGCGAATTCCGATTACGTAATTCGAAGCTTATACCATTAAGTCAGCGCCTATGAGCACACATGCACCACAAACGGTATTGCGTGCAACTATTTTCAGGTTAACCCAGGCAATTTAACCAAAGCAGTAACAACAAAGTAACAAAGTAACAACTGTCATTGCAACAAGTGTCATTAGTCCCCCATATATCTCCCGAGTTGAGTGGGCTTATGGCCCAAGGAATTCCAAACCAGATGCCATCGACTTCAGGGCTGCCAACTAATCGCGCTCAGATCTAAATCGATGTTCAGAAACATTTTGTTTCGCGATACTTCATGGGAAGCTCAGAGATAAACTCCTCATTTACGCATCTTAGCACTTTTACCGTTGTTCTATGAATCACCTTCTTACGGAAAAATTACCTCTAATGACTGTGACTTGACGGAAATGTCAGATATCTGTGTGAAGTTAGTCTCTGTTCCGCAAATTGCAATTGTTTCTATAATTACAGACGAGCGTAATTTACATAGAGAATCCGAAGCCGAAGTATTTATATCGCAATTAATGCTAAGGTCGGTGTTCTTTCGGGATGTGTTTGGTGTTGCCGCTTCCATTGACCCCGGGCGCGAAAGTGTCGTTGGCGAAATGGCTTCCAGCAGAAAGAAAAACGAAAAAAAAAAAGATACAAATTCGGACGGAAATTCAATGACAAAGCACATTAGAGAGACGGTCTTAGAACACAATTCGTTATGATTCACTAGCAACTCGGGGCCAAACTCATTAGTTGATTGGGCTTGGACGATGGTATGGCTTCTTCCTCCACGAGGAGGAAGTGCTGGATGGGTGGGGGTAGTGTTGTGCACCAAAAGAGGTGCGCAAATACTGAAGGTTACTCCATTGTTTTAAAATGCTGTTGTTACAGCAGTGTACGGATGTGTTGAAGTGATTTCTTGTTAAACGGGTCGATTTTGTAAATTGTAATGGCACTAGAAATTGCGTTACGAAAAGCGGGAGGCTATTTACCATATTTCATCAATTTTCGTCGTCTATTCAGGTGGTTTCAGTACAAGTGGACACCTTGAATATTGTTGAGGGTGCTTCTAAATGTAATTTGTTTTATTACTTACAACTTATTCGCACGCTGGAGGTACCTATTTGCTTCTTTTTTTGTAATGTCTTTAAGGCGCGATTCCTATTAAACAAATGAGTCTTACAGAGGGAAACCATAGCGTGATGCTAGATTGTAGATTGATTTCAGGGGTGTATGTGCGCTGTGACCTTGTAGATCTATTGTGCTCCTCCGACTTGGAAATGATACTCGACTTAGAACACCTTTTCCAGTACAATTTCCTTGATGAACCGTGATGCTATCAAGGAATAAATTGTGTGAGAGTCAGAAGCTTATAGTATTGCTCTTTACCCCGACTTTATCCAGGAGCCATATACGTGAAATTAGGAGATAAAGGGTGTCACAAGGGAGTTACGCTATGATTGCATAAATTAAGGAAGATATAGAATATCCAGACGTTCTGTCACTGTCAATATAGAGTCGTGGGCTGCTGTGATAGAAGGAAGCTTTTGGTAGAGATATGTTCGCACAATTGCCAGGTTAACACGGATGTGATACGCCTCCTACAGGCTGTTCAAACGTGTTAGAGTCTTACTTCTAGGTGTCAGTCTTTAAGTTCTTCGGAATGTCTGCCATCGTAGTATCCGTAGTGTGGTATGGTATAGGGTGCTTACACGGGGCCTTTTGGTTTCCATTGTGATTCCCCATAGATTGTGGCACCGTCTCTAATATGGTTGCCTCTCAGTTGTTCTTAAATCAAAGCAACCTGTCTTGACGAAACATATCCTGTTCCAGAGTGGAACTTGCGCCAGATCCTCCAGCTCTTCAAAAAGTTTGCTTCCCATGCAGCAGAAGCGACGAATTTGATGGTTGAGCCAGCAAGTCTCAGATGAGTTGATGTCCAGTCGGATGGCCATTGAAACTACCATGATACTAGTTTCTTGTTTGTTCATTGACAAGAGGCTTTTAGTCCTTTTTTCGTTCAGATTTGGCCCTAAGCTGCGAGATATGTCAAAGTTACGCCTCTGGCTGCCCCGAAGGTGTAAATCTTTGCTCTTGTTTCAGTTTCTATTTTGCTTTTTAGCACAGCAATAGGAATCTTCCGACATATGGGTGAATTCCTTATTTAATGCTGACCCTTTCCTTGCTAGTTCATCTGCTGATTTGCTCCCTTATTCATTATTGTGTCCGAGAACCCATGACGTGTGGGAAGCCACGCCTTTTGAAAAGTTGTTTGATAAACTCTCACTGAAGTTTTACTCCTTTCTCGCAAAAATGAAGATCGGTTACGCCATCATAGCCCACTCCCCACTATACCTTTACTGATGCGGGATGGTAGCGACGTTCGTCCCTCGGAATGAGTTCTGATGCTTCTCTTGATGACCGAGCATATAAGCCAGTTTTGCTTACGTTTTTGCTTCATGGATTTTTGCGAAATTTTTATCTTCTACGACAAAAGTTTTTACAATGCGCAGACGGCTGAACTCCTGCTGTGTCCTCGAACAATTTTAGAGAAAGTATCTCACCTTTTTCTATTTTTCATATGTGAAGGCCAAACATGACATAACGATTTTCGATGTCGTCCCATTCCATGATTACAAACAACCAAATGCAATAGTGCACGCGGCAATATTGCATGAGAGTCACGTGTCAAATGGCAGTCAACACGAAATGGATGCGTTCAATACTTCATTCACAATGAATGCGTTTAGTCGTGAACTAGTATTTATGGCATGACCAGCTATAATTTGCATAAACTTGTATTCTTCGCACTCAAACTAGCAGATTTCAATAGAAAAACATGACTTTAACAAAAGACTATAATTTAGCAAATCAAAGATGCTGACTTTACAAAAGGAAATTATAATAAAAAACGCATTACGTACCTACAATGCGCATTGACGTTAATTTTAATCTCACCATTCCCCTTGAATGCTTTGTTTGAACCCTGTTTTTTTTGCTAGTAAAATTAGTTCTAAGCTCTTTTGATTGTTTGTTTACAGAACCCCAGTTCCATTTCCCATCTAGAAATGTACTCCAGATGCTCTTCAATAAAACACAAGTCCCCAGGGGACCTCTCAATCCCTTTTCTTAGAATAAATATCGACTCGAAGTCCGTTTGCTTGAATGTTTGCTTCTTAATGCCTTGCTTATTTCCATATCTCACATGGGAACCACTTCAAGTAGAAAGAAAATCACTCCAACATGCCGCCCCTATTTATATTTTAATCGACAAAGATTACCCCACCGAGACACACAGGAAATAATTCTGATGGTTGCAACAATTACACGATTCTTCAAATCAGAAAATTGCATCTGGAATGCTGGGCTGTTCGGCTGTTCGGCGGTTGGGACGCCTTCACCCCGTTTGGATTTCTTTGTTAAAAGTAAAGAGTAAGACTAGTGTTCTTCTGCACTTCAGCGCACACACTCAGTATACATCCCGCACCAGAACAATACGAAAGCCATCAAATGAACCAGAAATGGGAGCGATTTGCCCCCCAGATCTCATGATCTCGTCTTTGTATTCAACGTGCAACAGTGTATCCATCAAAGTGGAAAATGATTCGTCTGTCCAAGGGAAGGCAACTCTGACGTCTGGTTGTCTTTGGATTAAAACGACGACAACGACGATGATTCCCTCTCACAAGACAATCAGAATCGTGTTCTGGTTATGATTTTATGGATTCTTCTGGCCCAGCTATGTGTGCTGCTGTTCATAAATGCAATGCTTCGATGGGCAGCACGTTACTTGGTTAACTTGAAAGACACAAGTTTTCAACACAAGTTCCAAGTTTTAGTGGTTTTTTTGTTCTCTTAGTGTTCCCTCAAATGATGGCAGTTTTAATGCTCATTGTGCTGATAGCAAGGTATTCAAGGGATCTTTTTTAATAGATCGTAAAATTCGTTGTAAACAAGTTGCGATGGATAAGTTTACGGTGGCTAGGTGTAGGTTGTTTAAGCACGGTGCTGGTGGAATGTTCTGCCAATGATTTTCGTGTCTTACTGCATCAGAGGATGCAGATGGTATCTATTGAAGTTTTTTTAATAGAATTCTGACCAGATAGACTCTGTTTGAGGTTTATTGAGGAGAGTTATGAATTGAAGGCTTGCGGAAAAAGCTAAGGTAGCGCTAGCGTCAATAGTCCATGTTCAGTGGAGTGGTAGCACGGGAACAAAGATTTTCCTTGATCAGTTCTTACGTCTCTACACTGCACACATAAACAACGAAGCGAGTGCTTCAAGTTTTGATTTTTTGGACTTTGTAAGCCAATAAATCCGAGGTTTTCATACAATATTCTTCTCAGAAAAAGTGCGACTGGTGCAGAGTTTTTAGAACAGCGCACGCATTTTAAAAATGATTTTTCATGGTTTCCCAGCAGTTTCAAGCGCACAGCGATCCCATCGAAGCTTTTTTTTAGGGCATATTCAGGTCAAAATCACTTATGTTCGTATGTTCGTAAAAGTCTATGCTCTGTCCTATTTGTTAATACCTGTGGACGCTTGAAAATGCAGATCTTTTGACATTTCAAGTGCATTAGTGTTACCAGCGTAGAATTAACACGCACTTCAAAAAGCAACTAACAGCACGATCAGAAGTAGAACCGCTGTAATCACTTCCGCATAAAATAACTTCGTAATGAGTATCTGTAGCATCAAAGTCAGTTCTTGTCTTAACTCGAAAACAGGTAAATAAATTAAGCCATCCGTCTATCAGACCTAAGACTCTTAACGATGCACATTTCCTCATAATTAAAAAGAGCGAAAGTATGTACAACAGTGTACTCCAAGTTCGCTTTATTTGAAGCCGGTATCGAGTGCGAAAGATTTACTTAAAATTGTGGTTTTCAATTTAAAAAAAAACAAACATAAAGCATAGAAATAATGTCCTCCATGGCATTGACAGCTGGGGAAATTAAATCTTTATTACGTGTGTAATAACGCAGATGGAAACACAGTTATTGGCCCTCCACACAAAGACACTCATACCACAGTGAACAGTTCAACCACTTACCGCAGGTTTGAATTATCAGTACCTGACCATTTGGTTTCATGTTCAAAGTGGAATGAAACTTACAAATTGGCTTCCCAGAGAAATTTATGGCCAAAATGTTCATGTGTAACTCACAGATATGTATGTACCAATGACACACAACAGATGCACATACACTCGAGTTAATTATATCCACAAGGGGTTCACATAATTTAGCTCAGCTAAAAATGTTCTCATTAAGTGGTCATAATAATTGAAGTCCACTTGGACTTACATAAAACGTAATGAAAGCCAAAGTGTTTTTCAATTTATAAGCCTAGTTGAGGCAAATTTGCTTAACCATTAGAGAGCACTAGCACCATACTGCACTTGAGCGCATATAGTATCGCAGTATCGTCTTCCTTCCTTCGGGCCATGCCACTTTCAAATAACATAAACACGTTAAAATACCGTTAAGTAAACAAAACCATCATTATCTCCATGACATAACGTAAATATTTTATCTTCGTCTGTCAAACTTTATTCAAACGATGTTTGCAATAAAAATGATCATAAAAAATTGTATCTCATAGGAGAAAATAAAAAAAATTTGTTTGTCGGTTGTACTAAATATTTATCTTCTCCTTACTATACGATGTGCCCCCAATTAATTTAAATGGGCGTTGGTGGCACAATGAACGACGACAGTACCCATGCGAATGTTAAACGTCTGATTTCATCGTTTAAATTAAACTGAACGACATTGACGATGAGTCTAAGCGATTTACAGAGAACTCTATATGAGTCTTAAGGAAACGAATGATTTTTCATATTTATTTCTTCGGCAATTTTCCAAAAAAAAAAAACGGATGGATGATGCATAAGACTCAAATAAAACAGATGAAAGATAAAATAGAAAAGATACAAATTGTATTTGTCAAGTCATCGTGCAGCAGTAGTCCTCACTCGATTTCCTTAAGCAGGAACTTTGTTTGCAAATAAAAAGAATTGGTTCTGTTTGTTTGAATTTAGAAAGACAAATGTTCAAAAAACTAAAGGAAAGCAAAAAAATGCACTTTTTAAACGTCAGAAACATATGTCAAAAATAAATAGCGCCCGTTAAGGAGTCTAATTTTTGTTTTGAAAATCGACAGATGTGACAGATCTTAAAAAGTTGTCAAAAGAAAGTTCTAAGACTAAAATTCACAGGTAGGGGCCTCTTGTGTGTTCTCTCCTCTACGAAAAAACTATGAAATTTTGACTTACGGAAACAGAATCTCACCATTTTTCGTAAAATTTCGTACAAACTCAGAACTTTATGCAGGGCGGGAGCAGATTTATTATATTGGTCAAGTGGCCGTCAGAATTCATGCGTATTCGGGATCGTTCCACAGCATTTTCCATGACTTTTCTGAAAACTTCTGGCGGATGTTCCACTTTAGGGCCGTCAAGATCTGTGGCTTGTTCGTGTAGACCCTTGACTTTCAAATACCCCAAAAGAAAGAAGTCTGAAACGGTCAAATCGGGAGATCTTGTAAATTAATTTCATGGGTGTAAGCTCACTGGGAGCTTGTACATCTATTCTGCTTTCCCAACTTAGAGCTCTAGTCGATGAGATACTCGACTTAGACCACCTCGTCCAGTCCAATTTCTTTGATGAACCGGAGTGTCAAGAGTGGATCGAATGGTGGCCGATTTTTGTATGATAGTTGATAGGCACCCAGGCTTTTTCTTCTCTTGGGCATTAGTGCTCCACATTCCTCAAAAATGTGCTCTGGGGTTTCTTTAACACTTTCGCAAAATCTGTAGTTCCTGCTCCTGAAGTGTTTTTTAAGTTTTCAGTATCCCGTTAGGAAGCTTGCAAGATTGCGCAGCCGGTTTTTATTGATATGTATACAGACCTTACTTTTTTTCGGTTACAGTTCCAACGAAGCTCTTTATCCCGTCTTAGCTTAGGGAGTTCCTCCGAAAGATTCGCTCTGTTGCAGTCCTCCTCTTTCCTTAGCTCTTCCCGTATAGTATGCGATCCCAACGCGTAGAATGGTTCTGGACCGGTAAAAGCGGTCTCTGAGCCTTTCTTTTGAGCCTGCCTTAGCTTACGGATTTCATCCCAAAGTGTCGATCTTTTACTGTCTTCGTCCTTAGCTTTTCCCGCATCGTATGCAGCCCAACCCGCATAATAATTCCGGACCGGTGAAAGCAATCTCTATGCTTTTTCTTGCTACATGTTCCCCACATGTTCTCCAAACTCAATTCGTCAATTTGCGGCAACAAGAAGTCATTGATCATGGTTCTGTAGCGCTCACGAGTCACAATAGCACTGTTGCCGACGCTGTTCTCGAAAAAATAGGGGACAGTCGCCTTTCCTCCGTAAACGTCGTAACGATTTTCAGTACTCCAGAAGCAATAGATTTGCTTAAAAAATCGTCCTCATCTCGGTCGAGGTTTAGGAGGGTATGCTTGGTTTTTCTTCAGGTTTTTCACAAAAACTCGCTGTAAAGACCGTCTATGGATGTCCGATTGCGTTGCTCGTCTTTTGGTTGATATTTGAAGATCCTCTTGAATATCTACAGCTACAGCCACAGCCACAGCAGCGATACCGAACGGCTGTACCGTGTTCAGCCAGTCTCCTCGAAGAGAGCGGCTAAACACTACAGTTCATGCCACACGACCAAGCAATTGGCGACGAAATTCACGTTGAGCCAAAACCGCCCACCGGTTATTTGTCGAAATCATTGACACAATTATTCCAAGTCCTTGAAGAGTACAGCAATCCACAATTTTTCTACGTGTATTCTAGTTCTATTTGCCTCACAAATGTCAAAGTCGCGACGCCATTTGCAAAAACATGAAAGTGTATTCCGATAGGGTGATGACGTTTATACCACCTTGTAGCGTTGTAGCGTTCAGGGAAATAAATAAACTTTTTACGTAACTTTTTTTTTTACTTTTAAACTAATAAGCAATAAATTAATTTTATTACTGCAAACCACATCTAATATCGGGCTCCTCAGCCTTATCTTCTTTTCTTTTTTTTCTGTGATTTTGCAATCACTCTCTTTACATACGGTGGCAAAAGATGACTGTAAAAAAATAAATTAAGTAAAAAAATAAATGAGATTTTAAAATGTGACCATAAACTTTATAGACAGAGGGTCAACAAAAAATTTTTAAAAAGCGAAACCGCTTTTGTTTGCATTTAGAAAATAAATAAAAGACGAAAAAAAAAGAAAAATTTACACGATTGTGTGCACATTGAAAATAAAATTAGATCACTGGACCAATGTCTTCGGGAGTTTTGCAAAGTATTGAATAATAGTCGAACGACAATGTAATAATGTATCTGTCTATCTTTCTATCTATTGTGTGGATTTACTGGATTTCGTGAGAAATTTTGTTGATTGATGGATTAAAAATAGCGCGATTGTAGTTTAATTACGTAAAAGCTTTGTTGTTGTGAATATTTTATGAACTATCTGAGGCTTGATTAGAATGTTGTGAGTTCATTTTTACGCTCAGGCAGATGCAACATAATTTATGTACTTCTGTGAATGTATTTATAAATCTTTGGGATTATTTTAATTTCATTTTGAGCAAAAGTCGCTCGTTCATATTCGAAGATCAGTGACGGATCGTGACATATAGTGTCGCGGATTAACATTATAAAACTCCATTTCCCGAGCAGCGTCATTAAATTTATTTAATCTCTATTTTTAAGTTTTTGACTCACTCATGTTGGCAGCCTGCTGCGCTGCGTTCTGTTGACGGTCCTGTCTTCACTACTCCTTCATGACTGCTTCCGTGCAGGTTGGACAATAGGGGTTGACCTCATGTCCAAACTTGCGGAGGTAGGGCTTGAAGCATCTTTGGCTAGTAAGAGCATCTGGGTCAGGTGGAAATTAAGTTTCCCATACTTCCTATTGATCCAAACGTCTTTATTAGGAATAAATCTGTACGTCCCCCTGGATGGCTGTCTATACTAGGGTACAGGTATATTTTGACCAGACGAAGGTCTTTGTGATACCATTGATCTTTCCACTTTGGTTACCCAGGGACTAATAAAACCAACCAGAGCTTTTGATGAAGTGGATGATGCGTCTAAGGATGCCAGCGGACTGAGATCATTGAAGGTAAGAGCTCCTGCGTGGACAGGGCTGGACAGTTGCATAGGAGATGAATGATGGTTTCCTCCTCCTCTTCATCCATGCAAACTCCTTCAGAAGACATTTGAAAAAGGGGAAAAAGGCCAACCTCGTAGCACGTTGGCTTAACGCTCAACGCACAACGATTCTATTCAAGCTTAGGACAGATCTGTCCACATCCATCTATTTAACATCCACATCCAGCCATATTCCCATCTGTGCTTGCTCCTCCTGAAGACGCCCAGCTTAAGTCGATTAAAGAAACTAATATTTTATTCGTTTCTCTGTTGGACTTGATGGCTGTAATTCCTGTTGCTCCGCGGGGCTCGAACTTACGTATATCGGCCCTGTCGCAAGCAAACACAGTGCCTACTACTTCTTGCACTACCAAGTGACCGCCATAGTCACGTTCAATACGCAAACCTTCGTGAATAGCTGTGTTCGCAACATATTGAGAGTTTTCTTGCCAAATTGTGTGTCATACGAACAGCTCTTTACCAAAACCGGTAGGAAGTTAATAGACATCACCATACGGCGATCAAAATGGCAGTGGATTGGTTATATTTTAGAGTGCGAAAACAGCTCCAATTGGAGGAATGCCTTACCGTGGAATTCGCTTACCCAGTCTGACAGAAGAGGAGTCCGCACTAAGCAGGACAGTTAAGTGGGAATCCAGGTATCTTGAGATAAGTTGAAAAGATCTGAAACACGTTATAGAACTCTATCTAGAGTTGCCTGCGCATTGCCACAGATAGTCTCAAGGTATGGCCCGGCAGAAAGTATGGCAACATCATCCGAATATGCCTGGGCGTGAAAGCTTGAATTACTGAGAGTACGCAACAGAACCACCTTTACGTCCGCCATAACAAAGTGGTCTCCATTCGCATCTACAACCAAAGTTTTGTTCACCAGCATTGATCTAATCCACAATACCAATGTCTCACCTGGCCTGTATTGTCTAGCAGAGTCACACATGCAGTCATCTTATGTCGATGTATCTTCATACAGCGCATTCTTTCCTGTCAAGCGTGCATTTAATTCTAGCAACTAGATTTTAAAGCTTAGTTTCGCAGAATTTTCCATGCTGATGGACATGTAGAATCTCAGATAGAGGATGCATCGTCAGTATAAACTTGCGCATATGAATCTCGACTAGTCTCTCCACACTTCTCAACCAGAAGAAAGACAGACTTATGGGTCTAAAACTCTTGACGAGAAGGTAGTCATCTCTACCAATTTTTTAGATTAAAGTCATTCGGACCAAGGCGTCGAAATATATGCCTGTGCCAGACACGCATCGAAAATTCTCTTCAGAATTGGTAGCAACTGGTTTATACCCTGTTGCAGCAAGGCTGGGTACACTCAGGTGTTGTTAGTCACATGTCTTCCATGAACTTCAAAAGCAATCACAATGAGCCAATAGTGCACCTGCTGCATACAGCCCTCCTAACCTAACCAACTGGAGTCTGGAATCCATGATAACCATGAGTACGTCCATATTTGTTGTCCAATTTCGGGCATGATGCTAACAGTCCAAAGGGTTATCAGGCCTATTCTCTCAACTTCTCTCCCTTCCTGCAGGAGTCGATGAGTGTGCAGTGATTCCAATATGTTACTCCTATGTACGAGTACCTACCACGCCACTTATACAACGACAAATACAATATCTAATTGGCCATACGAATCAAGCCTCTCATATATATACTCAGATGCCGACTTCGAATTTAATTACGAATTTCGCCATAAATTATTATTTAATTTAGATTTGTCAATGCCTACCTACCTTGTTGAAATGGCTAAGCACGCGAACGAATTTCTCTTTATTTGAGTACGTTTTAATTGCACACCATCGGAAAATTTCAAAATCACTGCTAGGCATCTTGTAACTTATTCATCATCACAATGTTTACCCGATCAGGCCTTTAAAGGTAGATCTTCTCTCAAATTAACGCATATTTCTCTTTATACGAGTATATGTATCCCCATCCCTGACAAACATCTTCGTCGTCAGTATGTATAATGGAAAGGCTCATAAATTCATCTAAATAACAATCATAGCAAACCATAATGTTTTACACCACCAACCGATTTGAGATACAACTTTCACTTGTGTACGAGTATCTTGGACCGCATACTGAACTCTACGCAATGTAACTCAAGTTGCATACACACACATACAGTCGTATTCCAGTGCAGTGTGTTTCGGGCGTGTTTGCATGCAATAGGTTTTTCGTATCTCACGGCGAAATAAAAAGAAAAAAAATTGTATCTCACGAAAAAGAGTAGTGTATCTTTGCATTGAAAATTCCCAACGAAACGGTGGTAGTGTTCCACATTCCACGATGTGTAATCCCACCACCATATCATCTATCTTCACCCGATTTATTTATACTTTTTGTACTTTTTTTTTCTTCTTAATTACCATTCACAAGTGGTAATGAGGAAGAAAAGATACCAGAAGAGAAAATTCTCAAAACTAATCGAAGCATAAAACTTCCGTCTGTCTAGCTGACGTTAACCTAAGTAGGTATCCATACCTACATGCACCCATACCTCCTGTAGCAACAAGTGACAATCTTTTTAAAATGAAATTAAACGCAGCGGAACAAATTTACAAAACCACAACATAATCATGGAATGTGACACAAAAAACTATTTCGAACCCAAAAGTGTGACACACAAATGATGAAAAATATCTTAAAAGTTTTATAATACATATTACCGTTGTCTTGCCATATATATATATAGTGATTAAGTGCAATCAGAGAGAGAGATAGAACAACAACAACAAATCATCATCATCATCAAAAACTCAATCGAAGATGAATAGCCAACCGGCGAGCCAGCCCGAAAGTATCGACTTAGCCTATGATATGTGGGCTGGCCAATTTGAATTTATCGGTTCACCACAACAGAATAACAACAACAACACACCAAATAACAACAACAATACCCATCTAAACAACAACAATCCACAGTATAAATTTAGTGATAAGAATTCTAGTCAAAACCGCAGTACCGAAAGTCTAGAGGACTTAAATTTGAACTTCACTCCAACGTGGAGCGGAAGCGATTTTAGTAAACAGCCGATCCTAATCGATCAGGAGACGT
This sequence comes from Blera fallax, assembly GCA_946965025.1. Taxonomy (NCBI): domain Eukaryota; kingdom Metazoa; phylum Arthropoda; class Insecta; order Diptera; family Syrphidae; genus Blera; species Blera fallax. The sequence continues at coordinate 23,226,301 of OX337245.1, read as the reverse complement.
TTCTAAGCTTGAATCCGAATGATTTCGATGACATTGTGTCGTCGGGACCAAATTCGTTGGTATTTATCGAAAATAAATTTAACGAGTTGCCATCGACAACAACAACAACGACGACGGATGGTGGTAGCAAGCTGATTAATCTGGAAGCTTTAACGAACAAACTGAACTGTAAGCCAAATAATAACAATACAAACGGTTTTAAGCTGGAGAACCTTAAGAATTTTAAGAATAAACTGCTGAGTGATTTTTCGGAGAAAAGCAACGGTATCGGGGTACAACCGACAGGTGGATTACAGCAGCAGAGTGCTGGCGGCGTCGGTGGGGTTGGAGTTGTTGGCGGCAAAATGAATGGAATCAATGCGGAGCTGTGCGAGAATCTCAATGAACAGGTAAGATGCTTAGATGTAGTTGTTTTTGTTTTTGCTTAAATACATAAACTGGTCAGCTTTCCTAAAAAAGCCGACTTAATCCAGACGAGAGAGAATCCAAAAAAGTACGACCTTCTACTGTCGCATTTCTGGTTTTTTTTTTGTCGCTCATAAGACTCTTAAACCTTGAGAGACTGTGCTTAGCGAGAGATGTAATAATTTTTTTTTGTAGGCGGGGGGCTTAGTCAGGTTTTCACTGACTAAACCTTACCTCCGCTAGCTCAACTTTTCACCCCGCGGAAATCCCAGCAGGTATTACTATCACTACCACTCTGTACGTCGAACACCATGGTACTCCGTCTGCCTCATCGCATAAAGCTCAGCTTCAGAGCTTTTATTTTTTCGGATTTCGTCGCGAAGTATTATGTGTTACCTTGTCAGATAGGCCAATAAGGGAAAGAGGAAACCATAATTCATCTCCTTTGCATCTATCCTACCTGTCCCAAAGAAAAACTACTCTATTTAGGGGATCTTTTCTTCAAGGACCTCGGCGGATTGGCGTCCTTAGACGTCACGTGCTTCTTCCGCTTGATTACTCCCTGGGTAACCAGGTGGAATAGATCCATGACATCAGCTGTGTACATCCCGATGCAGACAGCCACCCTAACCTAAACCTACTATGCGTCAACCTGAAGCTGACAGCTTCAGCTGCTCTCTCTCGACCATTCAACCAACCTTTTTCTCTTTGAGCTTGTGCATTGCACCAATGATGTTCCTTGATGTTCGTTTCACTACGTACAGTAATTTTTTTAAGGCAAAGCCTACCCTAAATCTAAAGCTTGTGTATTACAATGCTAACTACTTTCCAGGCTTTGTATTCACGCATCAGCTCCGATTCCACCTGATACAAATATCTGGCACAACAGACTGTATGTGTATGGCCCAGAGCCTAACTTCTTGCGATCATTCATGTTGCCCAAATGGCCCGAACCTACAGTTGTTAGAGCCATATAATAAAGGCGAATTGAGAAGCTTTTTCATGAAACTTATTCCCGAGAGGTGGGACCGCATTGAACTAGCTCTTCAGATTAGACCGCAAGTTCAAAATGCTCCAAGATATCGGAAATTCTGTGCGCACTCATACACTATTAGGGCTTTTGAAGTACGCTGGCTAGTAATGCCTCGTTTAGATTACGAAAAGGGGCAAGCTCATCAATTTAAATCAAGCAGAGCTTAAATGTGTCACCATTCAAATATCCGATGAAATTAAAGATCTGGGAGTCTCGCCCCAATACTTGTTAAGTCGAAACCGACCATAGCGCTTTAGGCCTTTTGACAGTACAAGGGTGACCTTAGCAAGACACGGGCAAATGTAAAAGACCGTATACTTTCCCTAGCACGCCTGCGGCTCTAGATGCCCTATTGAACCTCCCCTTCCGTCGATATTTATATCCAGGCTTACATTTCGTCTAAAAAAAGGCGGTTTTTGCACTGGAGGTCCGATGACTTTGAGCGAAAAATATCTTAGGATATCCAGTTCACTACGATGCAATGACACTGAATGTTCAATTGCTACACAACTACACAGTTGACTTTCCCCTAGCGCTGGAATGGCTTTGGCCAGACGGATGGCTCGAAAACTAGACCGGGGTTCTGTGCTGGTGCCTTTGTGGAGAGCAAGAGCCTTAGACTCCATTATTCATTAAGTCAATATTCGTCTATCCTATAAACAGAAATCTCTGCAATAGGGATGTGCATTATTGTGAAGAAAATGTCGAAAGGAAGGGGCATATGCATCTGCAGCGATAGCCAAGCTGCACTTAAGGCGCTGCTTAACCGTCTTACGACTTTGAAAATAGTACATGAACTCAAGATATCTGAGAATGTGATCAAAAACTAAATTAATTGCGCCTTGTTTTGAGTGCCGGTCATAGAAATTTTTCTCAGGACCCGAACAAAAGCTGGGTTTGTCTTTGCCTGCAATCGATGACTAAGTCTTTCGTGAACACAATAATCGGTATCATGTCTCTGCTGGATACAAAAGCAATATACACTTGTCGGATATCTGAAAAAAAAATCGCGGTTTTTTTTTCATCCCTTAATAGAATTGACCGCAGACGACGATACCACCTACCTACCTTACAGATTACTTCGATTTTGCCTTTGCCTTTGCTCGTACCACATTTAAGATCCCTGGGGCTGATGTGGTGAGTGCTGAAGGGCATTCATCGCTGAAGGCCCAGCTTCTGCTCAGCTTCTTCTTCTTTCAAAAGTCGGAAAAAAATCATTAAATCATCTAAGTGCAATGCACCAGTAGATAGTATCAACTTTGTTAAGTACCCTAAAAATCTCACATTTTTGCACGAGGATTCAAAGAAGAATAATAACTGAACGTGCTAATGAATTCAATTGTATACCTGCTTGTATGAGCATTCTTTCCTAGAAAGTGGTGCACGTCTACTATATTACATTGTACCAGCCGAGGTCAAATGAAATGAAATTTAGATATTACATGACAAGGGTTTATTATTATCTCAAGCACTTGGACACAGAAAGGTCCATTGTACTTCTACCCCTAGAAAAAGAACCAGATTTTTGCCTGCTCCTAGTAAACCGCAGATTGGATAGAATATATTTTCATTGCAAGGTGCGCAATCTCATTCTTAAAAAGGCTGGGCAATAGCAATGGAAGTGCTCCATTGCCAGTGTCCTCACCTTCGAGACAAGACCACATCTAGAGTCCTTCCTATTTATGTAAATTAAGCTGAAATTGTGCAGTGTTCTTATCAGGCCCTTTTCCGAAACACTTGGTGATTTTGGATGAATCCAGGACTCGACCATCTCTCATTATGCTTAGAGACCAAACGATAGTCGTACTACGTAGAACACTATTTTATTGGTTCCAAACTTATGAACCGATAGTAGTCGCTGATCCCTCCTTTGCAAGAGCAACGGAGATTTTATTTTTTACGATTCTGTTAAGCCCTCAAGAGAAGAGATTATATCCGAAAATTTCGCACATATTTGGCAGCACAGCGGAGAGTCAAATCATTTACTTATCGCGGGCACTTGACATTACGCGGCGTTGCTAGCGTCGAAACAGCTAGCACTTCAAAAAGAAACGACAGATTGCACCTCCTTAATTTTTTTTGTAACTTCTCTTGGCGTTAATCACCAACATGTTTGTGGTGCTCTCCAGCATCATCGATACCATGGACTTCCTTATACCATCAAAAGCCTGATATAATTGTGGTCAATGCCCTTTTCGGGTCATCAAGATGTTCGCTTTTTTATGGAGAGCACTATAAAGTCATCTTTCCTCGCGAGCTTGACACTCATTCTCTTGTCCTTCTAAAGAAGACTTTTAGTACAAAAAAGAAGACTTAATTCGAAGTTGACCACAATGCCACTGAATAAAAACAAATTTCTATAAAAAGAACGATAGATTTACATACGAATACTAACGATGTTTCGATTTAAATATAAATTTTCTGAAATTTATTGAAGCAGAATTGCATTATAAATTCTTGTTTAAACAATTTTTAACCGTCTGGCTTTTGTACCTCTATCATCTTAGACTTGATCATAAATAAATACATTTTTTCCCACCCTGCAGTGCTCAAATCATTTAAACTAAAATGGTTGACCAAAGATTCGATGGCGTCATTCGGAGCCGATAGGAATTTTAATTTTAGTCTCACGAATAAGATTCGTGTTGCACTTGGCTGTATTCCTCACTTTATTGAGATAATAAAATTGAAGACAACAATTTGGAATTTAGCGCCACACATTTAAGAACAGGATTTGATTATCGTATCTCAAATGAAAGGAATGTGAAATTATGCTGGAAACTTGCGTGGAATAAATGTCTTGCTTTTGAAAGAATGGTGACATTCAGGCGGGAATATCCTTTTTAGTTTGATCGATAAAAAGCGGGTAGAGTAGGCATGATTCAAAAAAAAACTTCAAGGTCGGTTCCAAATGTCAGCGGTGAAAAGTATTTTACTATTTGCATGGTGCAGGTACCGGTAAATCGATTTTAAACTTTCATTTAGTTTCCCTTACTCCATAAAAGGTCATACAAGCCTTCCATGTACCCAGGGAAAGACCTACGAAGCGCAGGGCTTAATGCGTGTTAAACGATTCTTAATAAAATTTTATCAAATAAGACAAATTTGGAGACTTTCCTCTTTGTACATGTTTTGATTTTCAAAACTAAATTTTACGTAAACGCCTCGTTTTTGCAATAAGAATATTCGCTGCTTGCAAGACTACACTTTATCAACGGACGTTCCTATGCAATTTCCGTCACGATTTTCATGCAACAAAGAGATTAATCTCAAACCTAGTGAGGTCAGTGCTCAGATACATTTAGTACGCTAAGCGGATGTTTAATTTCAACTGATAACAATTTTACTCCGAGTAAATGCGTTTTGTAATTCGTTTCTAATGCAAATAGCACATGAGTCTAATCGAGTTTTGAGCGAGCAATTAATAAATTTCGACAAATATAGATGACACATCAAATAAATGATTAAAGCATCAATCAAACGACAAAGCGGAAAACCCAATGAGCATGCGCCCGATAAAAATGAAGTGTTAATGACTCAGTTTGCGCGATAGGCATAGTTTTGGGCTTTGGATTCACAGTGCAGTTCAAAAGTTTTCCACTTCATTTATAAAGGGTGGACCATCTGTTGGTTCATTTTTAAAGTGCGTTTGGGAAGGTAACGATACTTCGTCACGTAGCCTGCCGTTTGGATCCGTTGTCTTACCATCGAGAAGAACTGTTTGATAAAGAAAGGAAAAAGCGGGAGGGCGGTGTAGGTAGTTTAATTTGGAGATGGAGAGTCGGGTGAGTTTCACTGTTCCCGAGAAACATCCTGTACTTCTGGCAAACTCAAGTATTTTTCCGGAACTGTAACTGATAACTTAGCCCGGGCAGAACGTAACTTCCCCGGTGTTTGTGTCTTGGCGCCCCTATTCCAGACCATTCTTCCTCGCATCCCGGGCTAATGCTCGATGTCACCTGTCGCAGTCTGTAGGCGTATTTATTCAGCTTGATGTGGGTGGTGTACAGACATCTGTCTTAGCTGTCTTCTGCCGCGGTCGAGCCCCCCCTTTGCCTGACGGGAGCAGGTTCGTAGTCCCTTCCACATGTTTTCGTGGTGTAAGGCTACTCCTATGGTTGTAACCGTGGGTGTATCCATGTTTCCTCGCCCGCTTCCTCGCCAGTTCATCCGCGTCTTCTTTCCCTGCGGTTGCGGTCCATTCGTTGAAATGTCCTAAGGTCTTTAGTTTAAGAGCAACCAGTCCGGCAAATCTTTTCACCTCTAGTCATATAGGGAGTAAGTTCAAGATTATCTCTATGACTGCTGTGGGGGTACTGGATTGCGAACCGGTAATTTCTAGGCAAGCCATACGTTATTCGTTAGTAGTGAAAGGAAGTATTTCCTCTCTACTATCGGCCACACATACAAACACTCCTACTCTGTGTAGTATGACGATGCAACTGTAAATCCAGTAGACTTGCTTCGGTTTCAAACCTCACCTTCTTCGTGGCCTTCTGAGTTTCGTGATTCTCTTTTCTAAATTTCTTCCCCGAGTTACCCAGAATGATCCCAAGATACTTTACCTCGTTCTTTGTGTCCAATTTTACACCCCTAAACCTCAAATTATTTTCTTACAGGATTCAACTGACTCAAAATTTAAAGTACAATGACGAAGGCGATGGTCTTCCTAATCAATTCTATGTGTGAGCTTTAAATGTTGTCATATTTTGTGGCCTTAGTTGGTCAATTAGACTTGGACAGGTATTGATTCTACTACTAGCTTTCCTTGTTGGTCGCTATATGTTTCTGTTTGGGGTTAATAGCCTCGACATATTCTTTCTTAAACCTTCTGTAAAACTCTCAGACACTATTCTTGCAGTAGCTTCTCTCCTGGGTCGCAAGGTTATCATGTTCCTCCTTTTTCTATTCAATCCTGCACGAAATGCCTTTTCTTTTACTGCATGTGTTTGCCGGCATTCTTCGCCAAACCAGGGTTTTCGTTGTGCTGGCTAAGAGAAATCCAGCGAATTCGAGGCGGCATTACTGATTGCTTTTTAGTAGGGTTTCCACTGATCTTCGATGCTCATTACTGACGGCAAAGGATCTTGTGAGAAAGTAAAGAAACCGATTAAACTTCTGGTAATCTTTCGAGACGTCAATTTTCCTAACAGTATTCTCTTGCCGTTGCGGTGTTCCGGATATTCATATCCTTACCTTGGCTACAACTAGGTCCGCGTCAATGTTGACTTCTCGGAAAGTGCAGACATCCCTTAGAACGGAAAGTGACTTACGTCAATCACAATTTGATTAATCTGGTTGACGACTACGACTACGTTTCGTTATTATTTAGCCCAAATCCGTATCGGAGATGGAATCGTTCATGCTGTACTTCCCGACAGTATTACTGCAATTGCCGTCTCTTCCTAGTTTGGTGTTACAATCATTCAGGACAATTTTAACGTCATAACTAGAGCACTGCTAGCTTACACATCTGGTCCAGGAGCTTGTAGAATCTATTTTTGCTACCATCATCGTCTTTCTCCTTTGAACTGTTATGAGACACCCGCTCACATGCCAGAGATTTTAGACTTTTTGCCTAAGTTTGCCTCCAATGAGGAATCCACATCCAAACAAGCGCTGTTTTTGTTATTAGTAGTCGCAGTGTCGCAGTTTTTCATCAGCATTGTGCACCTGTCCTATCGCAGTCTTTAGATGACGGAGATGTCTGTTCTGCATCAATTTAAGGCCTCTGCTAGACGTTCAGCGGCACGCGATCAATAGCTATGCATCAAAACAAGCGCTGCTTTGATTGTGGGTACCAATCGCCTTAGTAGATGTCCCCGACTTTAGTCCTCTTCCTGTACGGCGGTGATGTCTGCTTTGCAGCAATTTAAGGCCTACGCAAATTTTTCAGCTACACTCGGTCTGTCTATAGGTCTAATATTCCAAATTCAGATCCAAATATCCTTGTGCCAAACAAGCGCTGCTTTTACTGTCGATGTCTACTTTGTATCAGTTTATGGCTCTCGCTTATTCAGCAGCACTCGGTCTTTTGAGGAACCTAACATTTAGCTCACAGATCCTTTTTTCGTTTTCATGGGTCCTCCGCAGCTGTTCATCTAAGCAAGCGCTGCTTTAATTGTCGATAGTAATCGCCGTAGTAGATGTCACAGTTTTTCATCCTCTTTTTGTCCGGTCTGTCTAATCGCAGTCCTTAAATAGATTCACACCAGTTTATCCAATACCATTGGCCTTTTTTCGTTAGCAACGGTTCGCCAAAAGTTGTTCAATTGACACCTGTCGATCCTAAACCTATCCCGTAATCATAATATCGTAAACTGAAAAATTAAAGCATGGGCAATAGGTAAAAGTTCATTAGCCTCTCTCGCATTATATCACTTGGACTTCAAGTCACGTCATTATTATCAATCTTTATGTCACATTTAGCGGCCTAACTGCTGTACACTTTTATCACTAAAGAAGCACAACAGCTTCAAAATATTTAACTAATGTCATGTTGACATGAACTCTCCCCGCCCAAGTGTTGATGGGTGTTCTCCCCATTAAAAGGAACCTGTCTTCCACTTCCACTGCAATCGTATAGGTAGACATCACAAATTACGTGAGAGAACTCAGAATTCCATAGAACCCCCAGAAAACAGAAAAGAAACATAAACTAAATGAGGAACAAGTCGAACATATGTTTTGCATAACTCACATGTGCTGGGCAGAAGAGTGTATTCCCCCAGACAGAAATCAGTTCGGCTCGCTTACTGCTCTCTTTCTCTCTCTGTCTTTCTCTATCTAGTTGGCACCAAAAATCTTATTGTCCGACAGTTGCCAAAAAAAAATACACCACCGAACGGCTTAAGTGACTTACATTTTTGTTGTTGTTCTAAATTTAATATTTCCCCATAACGAGAAAGCGACGGTACCGCCATTAAAAATTTAAAGTAAAGCCTTAAGTGGCTTAAGTCCAATAGAATGACAGAATGGAGTGAGAAAAAAAGTGCATCCGCTGGCGACTCTTAAGGGCAGCACTTAACACAACAAGAACAACTAGAACTCCATTAAGACGCTACCAGTTAACGCGCCGCAAAAAAAAAAACAGACAAAAACCCAGAAGGGATACTCGCGGTAGGCCCTTTGGAGAAGCGTGCGCACACACTTCAAATCCAGATAATTCCCCAAGTTTTTCGTTCTCGTTGGAAAACCATTGCCTGGTGCGGCGCGCACCACAGCCATAACTCTCGAATGGAATTTTCGTGAGTGCGGAAATAGAACATTCTGCCGGCCGTCATCATAGAACGTTCGGCCCGCTCCTCAGTAGACCATTGGAGAGCAACAGACAAAGAAGAGCTCTTTACGTCATTCGCCCGTCATTACTGTGCGAATGATTGATTCGACCGTTAAATTGAGAGAAAATAATAAACTTAATAATCATCGAAAACATCGAGTATCTACAACCGAAAAAGTTCAACTGACCTCAAATTATCGCGTACACACGACCGACGAACGTTCTATAGCGGGGTGCGCTTCACTACTCTCTGTACGCCGTGCCGGCCGTTTTGCTTTGGATACCAAACGAAATAAAATTATGAATCACATTGCTGATTAGAATATAAATCATATATTCTGCTGTACTGTATGTGGGGTGACGACGATCAGTCGATGTGAGGGAGGCGGTATCCGCGCATCTATAAAGCTTTTGTAACGCCAATCCGTACATAACAGAGGAATGTGAATTCGCGAAATTTGCGACTAACCATCTGTTACAATTGGTCATGTCGATCTTAATCTGTGTACCCATGAAGGAGTAACAAAATTTGTTTGGGTATCTTTTTTTTCTGTTCTCTGACAGTGCAAATGTATCTGAAACGTTCAATGGATGTTGACGATCTATTAGATGATATACGTCAATTGAAGACTTCTTGTGTTAGTCAGTTCATTTTTGTTGACATTATTCTATTCAATTCGAATTTTCTAATTTTTTTTTTTATATCTTTTTTTGTTTCAGTTGGAATTATTGCAGCGACAAGTTACAGACTTGGCGGATACACAAAACATAGCTGAGGACAGAACAACGCGTACGAAAACAGAGTATGCTGTACTACAGGCTCGGTACCATATGCTCGAGGAGCAGTACAGAGAGGTGAGTTGTACATTTTTAAGTAAATTTGTTTTGTTTAGGTTTTTTTGTGTATCTTTTGGTCAAAACAAAACATCGTTCATTGACTTGCGGTTAAATGTGTTTGCATTTATTTTTGGGACTTTTTTTTCGTATCTTCTCTGGATTTAAATGAATATTTTTGTTTGTGCTGTCGAGGGAGAACGAAATTTATTAGTTTGGATTGAAATTTTTTGCTTTATTTATAGTTTGTTTGACGTAGATATATGTACAGTGAGTGGCAGCAGTATTCGGTTAAAAATTTAAAATTAAAATTAATAAAAAGGTTTTTTTCAGATATTTTTAAATACAGACTCTAGCGTTACATGTGGAACATGATATCCGATAAATGCCCACCTCGGCGTCACTTGCAAGTAGTCATCCTTTTGAGAAAATTTCGCATGACGTTTTCACTCAATTGCGGCTCAATTTCCCGAATAATAGCTCTGATAGTATCTTTTAGTGCTTAAATCGGGGAAATTAACACTATTATTCGTTTTTTTTTTCACTAAAAAAATTTTACCGTCTCGAAAATTGAATTTAATTTTTTTTTTAACATTCTTTGTTTCTTATGACGCCATTAAATTCTGGCTTACAGAGCCGTACAACCTTTCCAGCAGAGACTACATACATATAAAGTCTTATGACCTTCCTTTCTGGTCACTTAACGATGGCTTTTGGCACAATAGATCTCTTCGGCCGCAGTACCTTTACGTTCACAACATTTAAAAAAAAAGAAAAATTGTTGTGTGAAATCCGTACAGATTTTTCCCCTTTAGCTGACGAGTTTAATTAAGAATGCTTCCCTACAATAGAGCTGAACTAGTGAACGCTCCCATACGCCACCATCGTGGAACGTAACACAGCTGCCATACATACCAATGGAACTTTCTCCTTTCTCTCGTGAGCAGTGTTTGCATGATTCTCACGAACACCACGATCCAATTTATTCCATAAATTCTTAGTGCGGTTCAGGCCAAAGATTGTGGAGGTGTTTGAATTAACTTATAACAGTTGTAAAGTGTCCATCATCACCACCAATATGAAATATGTGCATTGGGTCGTAATCCTGCTTGAAGAAGTTCGGCTAAAAAGAAAAATGTCCACGAGAGTAACCTCTCAATGCCATTAAAAGTACTTACAAAGACCCAGGATGTCACTATCAGACTGGATGGTGACAAATCTAGGGCATTTAAATTGAATGAAGGAGTAAGGCAGGGCGACAATCTTAGTCCCCTGTTATTCATCGATTTCCAACATAGTATCGGTCAGTATGAGCAGTCTAAGCCTCATTTACCTGCAGTTCCTACTATTAGACAATCGTCCTATTTGGAGTCTCGTTCCTACAGTTGTTCGATAAGCACCTAGGAAATTTTGAAGCTTCAGAGGTAAAGTTTGTAAGAAGAGCCGAAAGAAAAACGAGAAAGGACTGGTCAAGGGACTAATAAGGCAGGACTAACCGATTACGAAAAACCCGAATATTACTTCAATGAAAGCTTGAACTTCTCTTTACCCGACAGACAGAACTGGAATAAGCCTAAAACTATCTTTAAAGGTCGAGCCTTCTTACTTCACAGATGGCTGAAAGACCCAGATAATAATAAAAATAATTGTGTGGCTCATAGCTCCAATCCTGCTCAAAAAAAGATAATCAAGTCTAGTATTTCAATTTCGGACCAAAAACAAAAGGAAATCGGTTTACATAGTTTGCGAAATCCATTGATTGTGACGGTAACATTCATTCACCGGCTTCATTTTCCAAAAAAAATTAGACCCGATGATGCCGCGCACCCCGAAACCACACCAAACTGTCACTCGTTGTAAATAGACAGATTGTTCGACAGTCAATCCAAGGTTTTCGGTTCTCTAAATTCTACAGTAATGCTTAACAAAGCCTTGCAGATGATAATTGTTCTCGGCGCTTATGATGATTTTCTTAAAATATTAGCATCACCTGTCTGCATTTCTAACCATCAAACAGCGAACGCACGGCGTTGTCATGTATGAATCCCAAGATCGTTATCCAAGATGCGGTATAGGCTGATTAGGGACAGGCACAGCAGCAATGTTTTCGACTGATCTGACCTTCTTGCGAACACGAGTTGGAGTCTTCACATCACTAATCTGACCGGTGGACTCAAATTTATTGATCAAGTTTATAAATTCTGGGCGAGTAGGTACAGATGATCCTTTGAAAGAAGGACGGACTTAACGAAATATCTCGCGTAACAAGGAATAAAAAGGAACGCCTGCTTTATGTTTGAAGAGTTAAAAATGACCCGAAATTTGAAACGAAAGCTGTCAATAGGAAAGCTATTATTTACATATCTTCGAGTAGTTATCAGCTACACGTTTTTAGGTTGAATTTTTTCGTTCACTCTTTTTTCTTTCTTTTTTTATACACTTGCAAAATCCTTAACTCAATTTTTATTAAAAATGAGCTAATCAATTCCACTAATCAAAACAAAAAAATCACCCTTAACTGTCACAAATGTCAAACGAAAGTAGAAGAAAAAACAACGACCATTAACGGAGCGCTTACATTTCTACCCTTTGCAGTCAGACGGGTATACATAAATTCAGCAAAGTATCAATGACATTATTTTATTCCTATAAATCAATTTTAGAACAAAATGACACTTCACAAATTTAGTACAGTTAGTGCTGATTAAATGATTCGAAATTTTGCCGAATATTTATGGCACTCACTGTATGTACATTTTTAAAATATTGAAACAAATACACAATCAATCTACGACAGCTGTTCAAAGACGCATGAGCTAATATTGTTCTTACTCAGCATCCGGTAATAAAAAAAAAAAAAAAAAAATAATTAGCCAACTAATAAGGCGATGCTGCAATTTTTTATTAATATTGTTGAAGACATTTATTTTTAATGTTGTGCACTATAAAATTGAGGTTAACACATCATCGTTCAGGGTTTTATTTATAGGCCCGACCGCAGAAAAACCAGGGAATTTGAAAAATTTATATCATCAAAGCTGATAAATAGGCCTTTTGCTTATAATCAAAGCAGAAAATTATTTATAAATATACGGGACGCGGAACTGGTTAATTAGCTTATTTTGGCACTGTTGCCAGTCCCATTTAACTCCTGGTCCATTATACTAACCATTATACTGTCCTGATTTTTTCGGCTCTCGTAGAACGACGAGAAGATGCTTCAGCGATAGAGAGCTTAGATGGTCAGCACGCACCACGTGTCGACCAAAATGAATTTGCCACCGGGTGTTAGCAAAAGTCGGACAAAAAGAGAGAAAATTTTCTGCTGTAACATTGTCTTCCTTATATATGCGGCACAAATAGTTGTGTCGCTTAAGCCCAAATACGTTGAGGTGCTTGGCAAAAGGGAAAAGGCCTGTAAGGAGGCCTGCAATTCGTCTGCAATCAAATAATAAAAAATTTCACGTAACTAGTGACTATAGTTCTGTAAGGATTCCCATTTCCAGAAACGAGAACCCCAGCCTTATTTTTCAAGAAATAAGGTCCGATAAACCACGCTAAATGATTCATTTTTCTGGATGTTATGGGCTCTATATGGTCTTTATTAGTCTCACTCCACGACAATTTTGCTAGGTAACAAACTGCTTAATCCGCAAATAAGCCTCATCCTTGAGCACAATTTTGCGATAAGACAACGAGTCAGCTTGCAACTTCTCTAGAGAACCGAAAGATCGACGGAAATGATAGTTCCTGACAGCTGGTGTTGGCCAAGATATTTGCGCAAACTGTTCTACGTTTTGAACGAGCCCCAATTGCTAAGACCGTCGAAAAATCAATGAATTTGAATCTTCTAACTCATTTTCCTTTAGAGAACAGACATGGTTGTACCTCACCGATTCTACCGCAGAAAGAGAATCTCGATAGTCTTATCGATACATGTGAGCTCTTACCCAAGCTGAATGCGATCATCGAAACCTACCGCAGATGCCCACATGGCACTATGGGTCAGGTTACTAAACTCATTTGATCTAAGTTGCACCTAAAACTCTCCAACGATTTGATGCAGCTAAAAAGATTGCATATCAGCGCAACAATATGTGTCATTCCCGGGCCCAACCATTTCTGGCGACTCCAATGCTGCTCCAATTGGTTCTATGGGTAGTTTCTGGTGCACACCTAGAACCTTGTGGTATCACGATTCATTCCCAAAAAATTGAATATATTTCTACAACACTGTACCTACAAGGAAAGAAAATTTCAGTGCAAAAAAAAATATTTATTTCATAAATTTCATTGCGATATAGACACGCATACGCCTCCGATTGCCATAAGTTTCAATGAATTAGGATTGCCGTTTAAACATAGGCTTTCCTTTTGTCATCGCCCAATGCTAGCTCCTCTGAAACGGATCTTATGGATTCTCCACAACATATTTTCTTACAACATTTACGATATATTCCCAAAAGTTATTATTTAAGAAATTTATCTTTAATTACAATAAAAAATAATAATTTTATTCTACTTTCAGTCTGAACTGCGTGCCGAAGAGCGCCTAGCCGAGGAACAGAAACGCCATCGTGAACTTCTAGCTCGTGTCGAGCGTGAAGCCGCTTTACAAAATGAGAATTGCCAAATTAAGATAAGGACCATTGAGATCGAGGCGAATGCCTTGCGAGAAGAAGCACAAAGACTACGAGTATTATGTGACAAACAAGCGAGCGACCTACACAACACCGAGGAGAAGCTGGAACTTGCTCGTGATAGTATAGCGGCACTGCAACAAGATCTCAGCGATGCCAAATTACACGAACGTAAATTCGAGCAAGAAAAGAAGGCTGCCGAAGATCTAATGGTGGAGCTAAGCCGTGAAGTTGAGCGATTGCGATCGGAAACTGGACCCGCAATGCCAAGTACATCGCCGGAGGCATTAAGACTGGAAGAACTGCATCAGGAGTTGGACGAACTTAGACACAAAAATAAAAGTAAGTTGTTATGCACTTAAAACATGAACCAATTCGCTGAATATATACTCTTTTTTTTCTAGCTCTGGAAGAGCAAAATGAGGAACTCCAGGCGGCAGTCTTGACCCGTGGAGTGGAAGAAGGTAGACATTTGCTCAATGGAACTCTAAATAGTTTGGCTCAAGAGCTAGAGGAGATGTCCCAAGCGCAGGTAGGTTTAATTCTACATAAGTCCTCCCGGGAACTTATTCGCAAAAGCATGTTTCACATAGTTTTATCTGTCGTGCAAAAAAAAAAATAAATGGCAGCGGGCGGTAGTCATCTCTCTGTTTAGTGCCAAACAAAAAACAAAAAAAAAATATCTTTTTCGTTAAATTTAAATTCACATTACGCTCACTCTTATGTACTTCACCAAATACACACACAAACACAATCGAAAACTATAGCTTTTACAACACGTTATATTGTTTATTTTCCAGGACTCTGTGGATTCAACCACATTGGCATCATTAAGCCAGGTAATAATTGGGAGATGTAATCATTTCTATCTTTCGTGCTTTTTTCTTTAACCATTTTCCTTTGATTTAACAGAGCTTTTTGTACACATCCGGCATTAATCATTTTTTCGTTATTTTTTATTTTTATTTTTTCAATTAACAATTGGCTTGGGTACTTATTAATGTTTTCTCACTTTTTGTTGCACTGCAATACGTTTATGGTTCTATCGGTTTAATGTAGTGTTTATGCAGTTTAGAGTCTTTGTCTCTGAAATGCAGCCTCCGTCAAGGAAGGAATGTGCTGGCAATGCAGCAAATAATAATACATTTACATATATGCGTTGCAGTTGTTATAGTCTGTTCTAAGCTTTTTTACTGTTTATTCCGTGGCTAAACTATTAAACAGAGCACGTATGTATGGAGTTAACATGATGTCTGTTTTGGCGTGTGCACGCAGGTTGCTACTTACGTTTTGCGGATGAAAAACTTCAAAATTATTTATTTTTTTTTAATTTGATTGCTTTTCAAAATATTTATCTTGTTGTTGTATATACTTTTGCATTCACTTGAACCAGTCCTGAAAACACCAGTCCTGAAAGTCACCTACATACGTTACTAGACTTTCATACTACTCCACCACTGCTTGATAGTTTACTTACTTAAGGTGGCGCTACAATCTGGAGTGGAGCTGGGCCTCAACCAGCAAGTGTCTGCAACCAAGTTGGCTGAGGTCCCCTTCCACTTGTCTTCGGCGGTCTTCGTCTATTGCACTGTCCCTCAGGGATGGATTCGAAAATTTTCTGGGTTGGAGCATTGATGTCGACACGCTCTACGTGACCCACCCACCTCAATCATTGGACGTCCGGTGAATGTTAATTTGCGCATTTTATCCTTAATAAAAGGCAATAAGTAGAGGTCACGGAGTGCAGACATTTGAGGCGGTCAGAAAATCGATAGTTTGAATTGCAGGTTGTGATGCTACATTGAAGTAATAAAGAAGACTTAAACCTCTTGTTCGTTTGTCACTCAAATACAAATATTTGGCAGTGGACTGGACTATATATGATTCAGGGCCTAGCTTCTGGTGACTATGTTACATTTTTTTTTTGCTGTCGACCTGTTGTTTGATATGCACGAGAGATAGGTTCATGGAAACTTATTTTTTTTAATGTTTTCCAGGACTTGAACTCCGAACCTCCCACTTTGTAGTCCAACGCACTATCTACTAAACCACGACGGTCACTTTACGAAAAACATCCGGCAACAACCATACGACAATTCTCCAGTGAACGTTCATAGAATTTGACAACCATTTTCTTGCGAAAGAAATAAGTTCTTCAGTTTGGTTGGCCTTTCGTCACCTACACCGTATAAAATTCAGCTGTTGCAGGAATCAAAGCCACACGAGCATCATTTGCGCCGCTCTTTCGCTCTAGAGCAACTGCAAGCTGACTCGTAGTTTTGTCGTAAACTTTTTCAGGAAAGATCAATTTTGGGTTAACGGTATTGTTAATTAGCAAAATTGTGTCATATTAAGTGAGACCAATACAGAAGAAACTAGAGACAGACCCTATTACAACAAGAAACATGCATCGTTTGGTGCGGTTTCCACGCTGTAATCAGTCGAAGACGCGATAAAGTTGCTTGATAGTGTCTCCAGGACTTTATAATAGCCATAAGGCATAGTGGTCCAGCATCCAGATGCTCTGAGCCGGACTGCGTAGCATAAAATTGTATCCTTGATGTATAGCTGGAGTGGAATCAATTAAAGGATCCCAATTACAGCAACCGTTGGGCAGGATATCAAAGCAACCGTAGTGCCTACACATATAATGCTCTTTGTCTGTAGACATAGCATTTTATACGCAGGGCAAGCCACCAAACCATAGCCCCGCAGGTGAGAATCGAACGCCCAACACCTGTGTACATTCAAAGGGTTATTCTTTACTAAAGACCCGATTTTTGCCGAAAATGTTGCTTGCTTTCTTCACTCGCTGTTCAATATTTAGCTTCCAACTAAGTTTTGGGTCGAGGATCGTGTCTAGATATTTTGCACTAGAACATACTAGCTTTATGTTATGCCGAGCATTCAGTTTGGGTGAAGTGACGTTTTGCATTTTTCTTGCTTACATACATTACGTCGCAGTAATTTGTTTACACACAATTATCGTTATCAAAGGAATGCAACGCTGGATACTTCAATTACGTAGTATAAAATAAAATTATTTTCGCTATTAACCCGCTTACATAATTTTTTCTGGCTTTAAAATACATTCACTACCATTTTAAATTTAAGCTATCCTGCTTTATTACAAATATTTGACACTGCATTAAATTTCTGTTTCTATTATCCTTTCAGCTCCAACAAGCCTTCCAAGAAAAGGAAGATGAAAATACGCGGCTTAAACATTACATTGATACCATCCTACTCAACATTGTTGAAAATTATCCACAACTACTCGAAGTGAAACCAATCAATCGAAGTGCGCAAAATTAAATTAACAAAATAAAAATCCTTCTTAACCATAAGAAATAGATTTTAATAAAAATAAAAAAAATAGATTATAACATAAATCTCACATCATTACACATCCACAAGAAACAACAAAAAAAAAAATCAAAAATGGATGTAAAATAAAAAGAAAAAAAAACGCAATTGACTTATAAATCGAAATCCCATTGTGAAAACTTATTTGTTACTGATATTTTATAAGGATAAGCAAATAGGAACACAATCTTTGTTACATTGTTATATTGAGAAGGACTTTTTAGGCGAGCAAGGAGATTATGTCGTTGAATTCGTTTTTATACCTGCTACATGTAATAATATACACAACCAAAATCAAATTCAAAAATGCCTTATTAATGATAAATGTTCTGTTCTTCGTTTTTTTTTACCATAGCTCTGTAGTTAAATAATAATATTTAAATGTTTTTTGTTTTAAGAAATAATTTGTTTGTTAAGGAAATCATTAAATTTAAGGTATATGAAATGATAATATTATTTTGTAGCGCGCGCAATCGTTACTTCGTTTAAATGTTTAACATAAAGAGAAATATATTTGTATTGTATATTTAATAATATTAATGAAATAGGTTAACTGTTGGTAGGTATTATGTTCGTTCTTTGTTTGTTGTGGAAATTTTTTTTTACTAAAAACTTAAAAAGTGTGACAGAGTTTTTTAAATTTTTCTAAAAAAAGAGCTTAAAGAAGCGTTTATCTCTTATTGACTTTGAAGGAAGAGTTAGACAGATCGAACGAAATTTTTTTAGGCAGCAAAAGATCTTACAGAGAATAATATGAACTCAGAGTATGTACCCACCAATTTTTTTCTAAATCCATAAGGAACTTACATGGAAGCTCTTACTGAGTGTAAACTGTAAATTTCAATTTTAAACTAAACCTTTCATTATAAACTGAGCTGGACTAACTTCCTTCTTATTCTCCGCTTGTCAGCCATTGTCCCTTTATACAAACTTAAGCGAAACGAATTTGTCTGCATGCCGAGCCTGGGATCGTATCGTACGTCAATTCATTCGTAGCGTTGTGAATCCGTTCCACATTGCCTATTAACCTATCGTAGGACAATGTGTTTTTGTTCAAATATCATTTGTGGAATTCAATATTCGTTGGGATAACTTTCCTACTGGGTTTTCCTGTGGTTGTTTTTGAACGCGGCAGTACCAACCGATCCGTAGAGCTTTCCGCCGACTTTTTGACATAAAAATTTCCTTGGGTACGAGTAGATTTGATGCAATTTATCAACACCGACCCATCATAGTGCTAATTGGGTTTCCTCATACGAACTCCTATCTTTGATGCAATCGCATTTTGTTACTCATGCCGACAGTCTTAGCCTTTTCATCTCCGCCGAAATTATCTTAAAACTAACTAATGCCATAAATGGTCATTGTACTATGAGTAGGCAAACACAAAGCTGAACATTATTTTCCCATTTACTTTTTGTATATTCCCCCTGCTAGTCAAATACAAAAAGAATGCTTCTTGTTTTAAATTGATTGGCAGTTTAAATTGAGTAGTGACCTTTTTTCATAAAAAACAATAAAAACGCAATACTTAAGCTTTAACACGCTATTTCCTGTAAGGTGTTAAATGTGTCATTCAAACGAAAGAAGGTGGAGAAAAGATATCGGCAATCAATCGACATTGATCGAACGAATCAAAAACCTATTACCCTTTCGACTAATTGTCCATCAACCCAACTGCTCTCGATAAATTGTCTTCTGCTCAGTTGTTTTTAATCAATCATCAGCAAAACTAGTTCTCCATTGCCTAAAAATCCATGGCATGGAGCGATGCTAGTTATTTTACAGATGCTAACAAAACAAGGTCTAGAATTCTCGAAGCATCTCAGAATATTTGCAATCGTTCTTTCCTTATTATCGCTTCCTAAACCAAATTCTATCACTACCACATGCATATTATCAATTAAACTATTTATTACAATTTATTTTAAGCAAACAAAGAAGTAGAACATCAACTAACAATTAAATTTCAAATATATTTTATTTTTTATATGTTTAATAAATTAAAAACAAACAAAAAAATTAATGAGCAATATATACATATTATAAATGTCAAAATATGTGTTTTTTTAAATGCATAAGTATGTAATTGTTTAGATTATTTTTTCCTTTTATTTGTGTAGCCAAGTGATTATACGTTATATACTTATAACAAAAATAATATTACTACTATTAAAAATAAAATAAAAACAAAAAAAAAAAAGAATTTGATAAAAAATTACAAAAGAAGAACTCATTTGTTTCGCATTCGCTTACGAATGGCACGGGAAAATGAATTGCTTTCTAATGAACTGTAAGTTTGTCATCGTTTAGACACCGTCGACAGAATGGTACAAGTGCAGAATTTAAGTTTCGGATGAACCTGTACCACTTTTCGTAACTGTAACTTTTCGGAGTCAAGCAGCACTATTAGCCCTTAAATCGTATACGAAAATCTTGCACCCGGAATAAAGATTATCGTAGGCTGTATTCGAGGTCATGAAGGTTTCGAATGCAACGAACGAGCGGACTGCCTGGCGTCATAAGACGCTGGCCGCCCAGTCATTGATCTTGATCCGTATTGAAAGGTACCACCTAACAAAGTCTACTCCAAGATAAAACAATGAAATAAAGACAGAAACGCTGAGTACTGGGCCAACCTTCAGGGCCTAAGGCAAGCGAAAAGTTAATCAATTACAACCGATGTAAAGTCAAGACTTTACTCGACCTTAACACAGGCGACTTAAGAGCCTTAAGGGGCTATCGAAAGCGAAATTGCTAATACCATCTGCACAATTTGTCAAATACAGATGTACAGGTCGTATATTTCGTCGTTGAATCTTCTCCTCCAAAGCCCGTCGACGCCAACGGAACCGATTATTTTACGAAGAATTTTTCTTTCAAAACCACTGAGGATATCTTCGTGGTAGGTCCAATCAACAAGATATGCCTCGCCTGACACATGCGTGTTGAAGTTTACTCGGGTAAACATGCGCTGGTCCTGTTCAGCTCCTTCTGTACAGTCAGACTTAGAAAAATACGTTCCCTGTCCATAACCAAATCTAGACATCCCTTAAAAAAAATTACCAACCAGAGGAAGATCTTCTTCAAATAAACTGTAGGCATTCGGTTCTGGTTTAAAAATAAATTTTTATTAAAATATTTAAATCGTCTTTAACAAAATATTATGAACAATGGTGCTTGCTGGGAGGTTCATCCTCTGAATCAATATCCATTTCACTAGCTCTCCTCTTTCTGGATGGTAAAACTAGGTTGTTTTCTTCTACATCTAAAATTAGTTCCGGAACTGGTTCGTGTTCTGGTTCTGCTTCTGCATCTAGTTCCCAATTTAGCTCCCATTCTTCATCCGATGGTACCCCTGAATCAGAATCCCAGTCTATTTCTAATTCTCGTGGTTCAACATATGATATGGATTCACAGCCAGAATCGGTCTCCCATATTTGTTCCCATTCTCCTTCTAATTCTTCATCGAATTCCACGTCCGAATCTGAATCGGAATCGGTTTCGGCTTCTAAGTTCTCGGGTATATGATTAATGATTCTTAACACAGATATTTTTATTGTGTCTTTAAACAGCAGCTGGACTTGTCGAATCCCTTCATATGCTCCTTCCAGCAATTTGTTATGATCTTGCAGTCTGTTGATTTCCTTGTATAATTCTTCTATCGACAGAACTCTGTCATCCTCATCTAAGTTTTGTACGTTTTCTCTAACATCCACGAAGTATCGCCGTGCTAACTCACCTACTTCCGGATTAAGCGGTTCCAGTAGGAGTTCGAAGATAAACTTTTTCGACATCAGCTTTGCTTGCTCGTATAGAATCCTAGCGTTTTCGTAGATCATTTGCCTCTCCTGTTGTACAAAAACAATATTTCTTTGCTCCATTATTACTGGTTGATCTTGATGTTTCAAAAGTTAGAGTAAAACTGTGTATCTGAATCGATTATGCAGGTTTTTATAACAATAGCTTGTAAGCGGCGGAGTACACAAGTAGCAGGTAGCTAGTCGGTAAGGTCATAAAATCATAAAGTAATTAGTGACGGGAAGACCTGTTCTAATTAATTATTACGCACCCCTTAAAGGATAATAATATTCGGTTTCTGAAAAATAATAAAATTATGATGTAATTTTAAATTTATAACTTAGGGTCCTCGGCTTAAATATGGGCTTTTACTAATGTATTTGTAATTAATTTTAAATTTTTTTTAAAAGGAAGTGTGTGTGTGGATAATTTATGGAACCACAGATGGCATAATACTCTTCATATTATAGAATTACATCAGCAATCAAAAAATCCTCCATCCAGATAGTTGAGGCCATACTCTGGAAAATTTTTGCGATCCTTAGAAATGTTTTGTTCCTGATCGGTAAAACTTTGATGTGCAGCCTCAACGCCCGTCGAATTTCGGCTAAAGTACTGCGAAAGTACACTTATATCCTCACGCATAAAGATTTTTAAAGCTTTGTTGTATAATATGACATGTTGCAGAAGTACGGGGCATTGACCACTGTGAAGGTCCCGTGCCTCTCTGACTTATTACTTACTTAATTAGCGCTACAGTCCGGGATGGACCTAGGCTTCAAAGAAAAAGTGTTTCCAGCCAAACAATCTTTAGCCAGCTGGTTGAGGCCCCCTTTCACTTGCGTGCGCCACCTGAGTTGCGGTTTTCCTCTACTGTGCGGTGGTGGATTCAAAGATTTTCCCGGTCGGAGCATTGATGTCCATAGGCTCTATGTATATGCCACCTCAGTCGTTGAACCTTCATTCTTTTAGCTGAAATCAGGCAAAGAATTTTTCCCTAGAAACAACCAAGAGCAACTTCATCCACTTTTGACAAAGTCCATGGATCTGGCCATAGGGCAATACTGGGTTGATTAAGATCTTAGAAAGGGTCACTTTAGTTGTTCGAGAGTGGGCCTTGCGACTCAATTGCCTTCTAAGAGAAGGAAACATAGACTGGCAAAAGTTATTCTCTGCTTGATCTGAGCACTGGTACCGTTCTCTTCTCTAATAACGGAGCCTATGTAAACCAGGTCCCTGTTGGCGCGGGAATTCGGCACATCCGGCCAATACAGAAAACTTCAGTGCAGATTCCTATCAGGGAAATAGCAGTTCCACTTAAAAGAAAGTCAAAAATTCTATAGGCAACCTACAATGGAACCTAAAAAAAATATTGTAAACAAATTATATGAACGTAACAACGATTCTCTTACAGAAAAAGAGCCCTCACTTGATAACAGCACTAACGACGCAACTATGAGATTAACCTGTCAACGATTATAGCGACAATGGGAAGGGGCACTGAAAGTGTACACAGGTGCTCCCTTCAACCATAGACAGTAGTGGATGAAATAAGAACCCGCCAATTGCGACGATTGGGACTGAGGCGGCATACAATATTTTTAACACTTACAAATGGGATTATCACAGTAACTAAGTGAAAATTAAATCTCAGCATTAAAAAACATTTCACTCATCCGGTCATGGAGGTTGAGTCTTAGTCTGCAAGAAGTTCGTTACTCTGTTAAAATGGGCCCGAGCGCTCAATCGGCAACACTTCCAGCCACAGCAAAAATGAGCTGGCTTTGCAAGCACGAGTTGGGAGTCATTTTTACATCACCAGCTGACTTAAATTTATTAATCAGGTTCGCATTAACTGTGCGAGAAGGTGCATTCTAACAACCGAAAAAGTACAAAATATCTCCGCGAAATTTTCACCACTTTTGTAGTGAATTTTCTCAATTTAATATGAAAGCTAATGTTTACATACCTAAATACGTCGGTCGTCCATAAATCATCAGTTCGTAAGCAGAAGCAACAATTTCTATAGAACTTTTTAGTTCACAACGGCAAGAAGGATGTTTGAAAAAAAAGAAATACATATGCATACTTTGTTATTCAATTGCTTAGTTTATTAAATTTATATTACAATTCAAAAGTGGAACTTAATTCTGGGTGCAGATAGAAAAATGTTCTGCAATAAATTTGTAATTTTCGAATTTGCTAAAAATGATAACTTAACGAAAACAATATCACGGGATGGAGAAATACAGAAAAAAAAACAAGTAAAACAATAATATCAAAAATAGAGGAACCTTATTTTTATTGTTAGGCCAAGATGAACATTATTTAATATTTTTAGCAAAAAATTAAAAAATTGACGAACTTTTACGTAAAAAATATTTTATTGTAAAAATTCACTGCACAATTCGCATATACATATGTATGTATGTATCTATATCAGGAACAGGTTCTGGGAAGAGCAATACAATGAGATCGAGAACTTTGACGAATCTTGCTGTCACTCCTGTCACCAGTCGCCAAAACTCTTAAGACCCCCCTTCTTCCGAAGCTCACCGAAGACCTGTTATTAGCCATACACCACCCACATTCTGGAGTCATAGCTACCAAACTGGAACAAACACTGGCCTGGAAATAACCCCTGCGGCGGACAATCTTACACAGAACACCACTCAAAATACAGGAAAATAAAATAAGGTTTTCCCCAAGGCAGAGCACTGTCCCAACTTTTCTTCAACTACTACTATATAGTTACCACCATCCCCGGTAGGAATTAGTTTATGCAGGTGATTGCACAATCTTTGTATCAGGCATACTTTGTACGCAAACCTAGGAACTGTACACGAATTCTAAAAAACCGCCACCTCCAACTGTCAACAGAAAATACGACAGGAGTACTGTTCACATCAGGGATAAAGGAAGTCAAACTTGTCGCTAGACATATACATAAATAGCAAACAGGCGCATATACGCCATCATGTACACAAAGCTATTTGGAGTTACGTTTGATAATATGGACACATTTTCAACACATGCCACTAACGTCAGAGTCGCCTTAGGCCGACAAACTACAATGCAAAATCACTTGCTGGCAGTTCTGGGCATCAAGACAAGAAAACCCTTTCCGATAAAATAAAAACGATAGGCTGAGCGGTTGTAAATTACGCTGTACCTATCTGGACCTCACAACTAAGCGATATAAACTGAAAAACCTCTGAGCTTGCCATGACACAGTCATGCGAACCATTACAGGATATCACGTTATGGCTAACGAAGACCACTTGCACACCGAAACGATGTTGCTTTCTATAAAGAAGTACAACATGCTTTTTCAAAAATTCTTACTGACATGTCACACGCCACAACACCCAATCCACCTCGTAACATACATATGTACGTAGATGTATCCACGGCGCCCTCACGACTCTTTAAACTCTTGCACGTCATCATCACACAAAGAAGAATCAAAGAAAGGAGATCGGTCTGTAGACAGCGAAAAACGTGGATGGGCAATCTGAGTTAATAGTGTATAAGTATAATGCCCACAATCGAACTATACAGGAGCGAGCGTCATCTCGTCAGATTAAGAGAAACTTTGGACAATAAAAGGATAGCAGCGCTTCTAGTTCGTTTTCATCGTATGAAATTCTATTATAAGCCTGTGTTACAGTGTGGATTCAAAAATGAAATGACGAAATAAAAAACGATACTTTGCGTACACCGCAGAGGACAAATACACTAGTCATTTCCACTTAAAGAAAGCACTCGTCGGCCGTTGTGACAAGGTAGTGGATCCAGGTGGAAAAGCATTGATTGTTTGTGCAAGGGTTACATCTCTTTGGCAAAAAGTACAGACGCAGGAACTCCAAAAATACTTCGTCAGGGACTCTAATTATTCTAAAAAAAAATTTAAGCCTGAATCACAGAAGTTCTTTACACAAGAACAGCTCTAGAATGTGTGATGAAGATGATCAAAAGTCTCAGCCTACGATAAATAAAAATTGACAAGACCCAAACGAATAAAGTGTAGATAACCTTTTTACATTCAATTCTCTAAATATGTACTTAATCCAATCTATATAATATGCTAATACATACATATTCACTTATCACATAATAATAAATAAAAAAAACTGTACTTTGCTTTGATTATGTAAATATTTAAAATACTGAAACACCCATTTAGTCGTAACGTGGAATTCAACTTTTCGTTGATGTACGAATGGGGCAAATGCCATTCTGATGTCGACGCAAGCGACTCTTAGTAGGAAACTGTTTGCTGCAAAATTTACACTGTAGCTCCTTAATTTCCGTGTGACCTTTCGTATGCAGAAACAGACCGTTGTACGAAAAGAACTCTTTCGAGCACATATTGCACTTGTACTCTTTGGAAATGTTATGAGTTTTGATGTGAACTCTCAGTGCAGGTCGCTGCTTAAACCTTTTAGGACACTTTGTGCATTTAAATGGTCGCTCGCCAGTATGCGTGCGTAAATGGATTTTTAAATCACGCAGCTGCCAATATGCTCTGGGACAATACGGACACTTGTATTCACACGTTAAATGTGATTTCAAATGATTTCGCACATCTAGTTTTAAAGGAAACACCTTTGTACACACGGGACACTTGAATGGAGGGGGCCCTAGACAATGTTGAGTTGTGTAATGGTTGATGATGTCTCGATAGTATCTGAACTCCTGAAATATAAGAGAAATGTTTAAATGCAACTTAAGCTGCAGGTAATTTTTGGAACGTACCATTTTGCACTCTGGAAGTGCGCATGTAAAACTTGTGTAAGATGCTGCTATTGATTCTTGCTTGGACTGGGCGAATGTTTCTAGATAAAGAAGCGGATCGTTGGTTACCTTAAACGTTGGGTTGCTATCGTCTAATTTTTCTTGATCACCAGTATTTTCAATTCCAATAGACGGTCTATTCCAGTGGCTTTGTGTACAGTCGTGTTTAAACTGATCGAAGGATGTTTCATCATCACTGAGCGGTTCATTGGTGATCTCAAATGCTGAATGAGTTTCCTCTAAATTTTCTTCCTTAAAAGTAATTTCAAATCCAATTGGATCGATATCTGGTTGCACTGGTTTGCTATCTAAATCGCTTGGAAGATCAACTCTTTCCTTCTTAACAACAATTGCTTCTTTAGATATATTAAAGTCCAATGAAGTGGTTCCTGGTTCTGTCTTGCAAACCGATTGAATGGATGTACTAGAGCTTGTGGAAGAGTTAATACTAATATCTCCAGGTTCCATTTTATATTTTATATCATAAGTATCCTTAATCCATTCATTATTCACATTATCTACAAGAGGCGTTTTAGGAAAATCTCCTGTTCTGCCCAAAGGACTGTTAGGTTCCTCCTTAAATGTGTGTTCCTTGCAATCGTTCGACTCTAATGATATCTTTTCTGAAAAAGAAATAGCCTCCTCGTGTTCCTCTAAGTCAACAGATATTGGATTTTCTTCATGGCTATTCTGATGAATTAGCAGCTCATTTTCGTTGACGTAATTTTTTTCACACACATCGCATGTGTAGACTTTTCTCCTGGTGTGAAGTTTTAGATGATTCCGCAGCGTTCGACTTGCAGTAAATCGTTTGGAGCACACTGGACACACAAAAGGTCTTTCGTTGGTATGAGATCGGACATGACTCTCCAAACTTAGCGCGCGACTAAAGAATTTTTTGCAGTATGGACACCTTTTCTCTGCAGAATGTTTTTGTAGATGGTTCAGAAACTCACCTTCTAGCTCAAATGCCTAAAAAGAAAAACAGAAAACGCATGAATTTAAGCTCAGAATTGCTTTAGTTTTTATGACACTTTTAGAAAGAGAGTAACAAATGGCCCACTCTTTATATTTCACCAGTAAATATTGAAATAAATTCCAACAAAAAAGAAGCATTTTTCCGTAGCATACGACATAGCTTCCATAGCTTCACTGTCAACCGTTATAAGAAAAATTGAGTTAGTTTATCTAGATCTAGTTTACACCGTGGACGTATAATGAGATATAGACAAAAGCTGAGGGGATATTAAATTCATTAATCCTTATGGACACACCCAGTCGAAGTAGCTATATTTCTGGACCTCAAGCACACTGAAGACATCCAACACACAAGACCCTAACGTTTGAACCTCCACAAAAATCAACATAATGTAGCTGCCACAATAAGAGCAACATAAATTCAGGCAATTGTATCGAAGTATTTTGCCATCGTGCACTATATCGAAAATGCTATCCATGGATGACGTCGCTTGTGTTATTTTTTTTTTTTTTGAGTCGATCGAGTCGCAAAAATTAGAGACAAATATATATTTATTTAAAAGAAAAATGATTGACTATGTAAGAGCTTATGTAAATTAAATAAAAACCTAGTCCTTATTATAAAGTAAATTTAAAAATTAAATTTCAAGTCCATAATATACCAATATAAATGAATAAATGTAAATATTGTAAAAATAGCTGTAAGTGCTAAATAAAGATCAAACTAACTAACAAAAACAATGTTAGCGTCTAGGAGGAATTTACCACATTTTGTTTTGGGTTTTCCATATAAGTGATGGAAAACACATGCAATTGAGCGCAAAGCGCCTTAGAATACAGGATTGTGGCCAAGACCATCGGTAAGACCATCGCGGAAAAAAAAGGTCAAAAGCGGTGGAACGAAGGGATTATATATTGCTTTCGTGGCTAGCTAGTGCTAGCTACTGCCAATATTCGCCCAATTTGAAATTTTTAATACTCTCTTCAGTTATATAGACAATGCAATAAACATTGAAGTTGTCTTGTTGTTTCGACTTAAAGTTGAAGTGGTCAGGTCAACTTTCGATTCAATGCTTATATAGTTTTTTAAAAAAAAAAAAGTACATCAACTTAAATGCTTACCCCTCCGCACAGAGAACATGACAAGTCTTTGATTTCTACTTGCATTGAGGACGCAGTCATCCATTTTCCAATAGGATATATTGTAATTTGTGATGCACCTTTAGCAGTTTTTTTTGTTGCATCTGGAGCGATACAAAACGATTTTTGATGCTGCAGAAATCTATCCCTTTTTTTGAAAGTTTTTCCACACACCGGGCATTGGAACTCTTTCTTTTGTACATGGGCCGTCATCAGGTGATTATGTAAACCATTGCGAAAGCTATACTCTCTTGCACAGATCCCACATTTGAAATGTTTCCTTTTGCTATCTGTTGGATCATGTTCAGCTTTGTGCTTGTCTAGCTCGATTTGGGTTGTAAAAACCTAAAACGATAGGAATTTCAAGTAAAGGTAGCAATAAATCGTCTCCTTACCATATTGCACGGATTACATTGGAAACTAGAAGATTCAATCCCTTCGTTAACATAGCGCACCTGATAACCTTCGATTTGAATTTCATCGATTTTTCCAGATTTTTCTGCATTAACCACTTCTGTGCAGGGAACGAGCTCATTTTCGGGGCATGGCCCTTCTTTTGGGGTGTATATTTGTTTTAAGAAACGTTTAAGTATCTCATCATTTCGGCGGCTATAGCTAAAAAATGCATATGCAGCTTCCACAGCCTCCAGGCACCCATGGCAGATATGATAAGGCAGCTTGTCCTCGACATTAATCTACAACGAAACAGAACTCTCAATACATTGGTTCCGGCCTACAATGAACTCCTAATCAAGTACCTTCAATCCAGTTAACACCTCTAACATATATTTTATTGTTACCGAGGTTCCATTGGTGTCGGTAGAGTAAAATATGTTCTTCCACAAACTGTTTTCGGTTGCTTTATTGAGACATGTGCGACACATTTGAGTAAATGCCACTTCTGCTTTTAAAATCCGCTCAGCACAAGTTCCACTAAGTTGAATTAGGGATTCTAGAAGATTTATGTTGGACGAGGCTGCCTCCATCTCTCCATCTACAATAGAAATTATCCGTCTAAGATACTATACAGATTGTTTTGACATTTGCTTTTGTTGTTTTCTGTAGAACAGCAATACCAAAGAAAATACATACTCCAATTAGACTGGAAGTTAACTGGAAATCTTTAGAAAGGCGTCACATTAAATTTCCCAAATGTGTAATTACTGTCAAAAATGTGCGCAGAGTCCAATTTTTCTGGTGGTTTTGCAAGTTGTACACAACAAGATCAACAAACGATAAATTTAAACAAGTTCAGAGCAGTAATTTCGACGCTGGTGATACTAACGTGCTTAAAATATTGACATATTTTATTTTAATTATTTTCGAAGCTCCAGAACCTGTGTAAAATTCTTCTGCAATCGGGTCGCACCGACACAAGCAAATTTCAGTTACAAGTGTGTCTTGTTATCCTGTTAAGTTGTACAAATGGTCTGAGTTTTATAGGTCCTTTCCTGATATAAGGTTTGGTGGTTGATAAAAGAGAAGACAGGTCAGATTTTTGTTACAATCTGTTAAAAACTTTGACACATTCACTTACGAATGGGGACAGCAGTTGGCTCTCACTCTACGTGTCTTCTATTAGTTCTGCCGAACTCTGGCGGTTCAGATAGTAACGAAGAAGTGCATTTTAAATAATTCTTTGTTTCCTGGCTATTAAATATGCTGCTGGTGACTGGTGAGTTAATTTAGGGTAAGTTCATAATTGTAAAAATATTGCAGCTGTGCAGAATTCGCGTTCATAAATGTAAAAATACTGCACTTTCATTGCAGCTGTTTTCGTATCACTTGCTTTAATAAATATCAAAAGACTACATTTATTTTGCAAAATTTTACCAAATTTTGCGAGGATTCCTGCAATTTTTTTACAATTATGAACTCACCCTTATTTCTGATACTAGCTATGCAATAGTGTAAATATAAGTACGCATACGCATATCGGAATTTGGAGGTTTAATTCTAAACCTTAAAACATCCCTGGACTTTGAAGTAGGATATCTATCTACCCTACCTGTCACTCGTGCTTTTGTTTTTATTTTCAAGAACTACATAGCGTTTCCAAAAAATTTTAAAAATTCCAAATCTAATTTAACTATTTGTATACCTGAGGTAATAATTTGGCGGTATTCGGAGAGTGTCAACACAGGCTTTATTCAGTTTTTTTTTTTAAATTGTTTTCTAAACAATTCTAAGTCGGCATTTGTGTAAAGTAATGCAAGAAAGAATTCAGGCTAATTAGTAAACGTCTTGTTAATTATAAGGAGGTGATCAGAACAGTAGCATCAATTTACTGTATCATAAAATAATATTCAAACAAATAAGTCGTACTTGAATTCATCACAGTCAGAAAGTTTAAACGAAGGTTACTCACTGTATACAATCAAACAAGATTCGACGGAAAAAAACGGTTACATTGGACAGAAAGCAAAGTGTGGCGATGGCCATTCTGCATTATTCGATAAGTCTAAACAATTGCCTGCACTTAAGTGGTAAAGAATCTACAGTCGAATTTGAGATTACTACTAAGCTGGGACAGTCAGGTGATTGCAAGATTACAAATGAATCACTAAGCGACGATGAACCATCATTTGGAAACTCTTCACAAGACTCTACACCAGTGTCATCAACTTGTTTCATATGTTAATCAAATATGAATCCTTCATTGAGTCATCTCCAATTTTTCAGGAGTTCAAAGACTGCCGATATATTATCAACCACTACACGAGCCAACATTGTGTAGGATCATAACCGTTCAAGTGTCCTATATGTGCGAATATGAAACTTCACTTCCCGATGAAACTGTTGGAAAAGAACTTTCAGTAGGATTTGAACACATTATTAGTAGGCAATAAGAGTCAGACGATTCCAATGAACCGCTTAATGTCGATAAATCATTATTCCGTCAGTGTAAAGAAGGCGGCATACAAACGAATTGGAAAGAATCTCCTGTGAAACAGAAAAGAAGTATTGTTAAGGAAGAAATTTCTGATGACAGTGTTCACATTCTTGTCATGTGTCCAGGCATCTCTTATATAAGACGAACTCATCTAGGAAAAACCACAGACAGCAACCTCAGCACTTTTGCAGGTGGTTCTTGGAATATCCAGATCCTTGTGGTAGAACACTGGGACCTGCACTGACCTAAGTGAGACTGCATCCAGTGCTGACTGGCACTCTAGGTTGACCTAAAAAACTTTGAGCCCATTTGCAAGATACAGCCTTCGCCGAATCTCCACTAAGGTATAATTCGTTAAGTTGATGTTGACTCCGAGGTAGGTGGAACTACGCAATCTCAAAACTTCAGCTCTTCATCACAACATCACACTTTACCACGTGCGTCTCTACCAAAGGAAAATGGACAACGTGTAAAATAAGGGCAACGTAAATACTTGATTCAAATAAATGCATAACAACTTTATTTGACTGACTACCTTAGAGTTATTATAATTAGGTACAAGTGTTCTTTTAGACTCTTTAATGAGTAAAGATTCTATAACTTTGCATATGAATCTCTGAAAAGCATTAACTACATAATTTGAAGTATGTACCGATGCTCATAATAAGCTACTGCCGGAATCTTTCAATTGATCTACTTCTCATGAGAATCATCTGAATAAGAGAGATCGAATTTCATAGCGTCATCGACATCTGGTTCATCGAAATCATCACAAGCGTCTTCCATCGACTCGTCCTTCACAGCAAAACAGTGATCAACGACGTTAGAGGTTTCAGATACGACAGTTTGCCTCTGGTTATGCATTTTCATGTGCACTATTAGTTCCTTCATTGCTATGTACTTCATGGAACATGAACTACACGCATAAAATCCATTATTGATATGCGTTTTCAGCAGATGGTTCCTTTGATTAGTTTTCGTTCCAAATATTTGTTGGCATATAGGACATTGATAGGCACTCTTTTGTAGGTGAGATGAGTTCTTGTAGTTATTGGAGACCCCAAGTTGATTTTGATTCAGCTGTACGAACGTTAAATTATGATGTTGTGGTTCGGCGATTGTTTGCCATCGGCTAATAGTCTGTAGAATGTCTATTTTCGCGGGTAATCTACTGTCTTCTGGAATTTTTTTGATTTCTTTTACCAGAGACAAAAGAAATAGTGTATCTTCTTCATTATTCTTTGAATCAGAATAAGGAACTCCGGGAAGAAGCGGAGGAGCAGGCTGTGTAGTTATATTTGTAACCTTGCTTGTAATCAATTCGTTGGGTACATCTGGTTCTTTTACCTCTGCAGGTTGTTTAGTAATTTTATTTGTGGGTAAAGTATCGTCTTCAACTCTTTCTTCAATTTCCTGATTCATTGGTATTTCTTTTTTCTTCAGTGCATAATTGAAGTTGGTAGATGGTTTCTTGAAAAATCTTCTATTTTTAATAATGCCAGTCGATAGGAAGTGAAGCTGATCAAAGTAAACATATTTCTTTCGTTTGGAGTTTTTGTCGCCAATCTTATTTTCATATATTTGCAAATTTCTTTCCCTTTGATAGGAGTCTCTTAAGCTCTTATATTTACGCCTTATAGTTTGAACTAGAAATAAAGTTTTAGATCGTAATTACATATTTGAATACTGAAAAGATGGATAAGAAATTTAGTTTGTGAAGTGTAAATGTAGTCGGTTTATGCAGTCACATCAATGAGACATTCAATATGAGGTGTTCTGTGATAATGACAGTGACAAAGACGTACATATTACGTTGAACCTTAACGTAACGAAGACTAAAAGTTACAATACATCCCGGAAAGCTTTATCTGCGTGTTTTGTTCCATTGCAATAGCACCCAGACATTTAACACGTAGTACCATCCTCTTATCTGCGATTTGTAGTGCTGATAGATTTAGCTTAAGTAGAAGCTTTGCATACCCACAACCTGCATACGTGGTGAAATATTTAGGGTAGCACTATTTTTGGCGAGGTCGGCAGCCTTGCAGTTACCTAGAATGTCTCTCTAGCCAGGCATTCAGAACAAGTGAATGTTGCTCTTCTCTACTATCTCCATGAAAGACGAGCGGTAGTCAAGAGGGACCTTTGAAGTAAAAGAGAACGACTCCATAAACTTGACTTCCGTTTGACTGTCCGTGAAAATGCTAATATCCTTGGCAGATATTACAGAACCTCCTTAATCGGAATCCCCGCCAGAACAACGCTACAGAGATATGGGATCATTGCATCATTCAAAGCCCCCGAGTGGCTTTCGACGATGAGATCAAGTTCTTCGGTATTCTTAGGTTTCGGGGCAGAATCGGAAAGAATAGAACTGTTTAGGGTTTGTCTACAGAGGGATTAGTTTTCTTGTAATTTTTAAAAACCTGTTAGTTGGGATAATTTTTATGTAATCTAAAGGTGAGGTATCGATGGTGGAAAAGAGTGGTCTTTCGAGACCTTACAGTCGTATCCCATGTATAGTATGTGATCGGGTAACGAAAGTTAGTTTGGAGCCGAAATTACGCAGTAGTAGGTTAGTTGCTCACCGCATTCATTTATATCGGAGCTGCCCTACACTGTATGATGAGTATCTGCATCGCATCCAATGATAAGGCCAGGTGTTTGTCTTATTGGTTCGACGATCAAACTCCTAACGGAACGTCAAAGGCCGGATCATGCCGATACCAGTCAGTAATTTTCAGCCATTACTTAGATGTTGGTAGGGGCAATGTCTTGATTGCTGTAATTAGAGAGAAGAAAGATATTGAGAGTGATCGTCGCAAGAATGCAAGATCCTGATTTACCTTCATTCATTGGGAGTCTTGAGTTCACATTTTTGGATGAGTCCTGGCTGTCAACAAGTTGAGCTCATCCCTGTTCATCTTCACCAACATTTAGTCGACCCCTGGGAAAGATGAAACATTGATTTGGGGACCAGAAACTGTTGCAGCACAAGGCTAAACCGCAACCGATGCAATATCGGTTGCAATTGGTTTCGGAAAGTCTTTCTCTGGTTCCTTTTAGTTTTACCTGCAGACTTTTAGGGTGATGGAACTGAACGCATAATTGATTTCACCTTTACAATTGGCAAGAGGGGCCATAGACCCATCGTTGACAAGAATGACAACATCTCTGTAGTCATCTCTTGGCTCTTCCACCTTGACAATCTTCCAATTATGGGTTGGAAGGGAAGAATTGCTGATCCTCAAAATATCCAAGATCACTAGGATCGGATGGCTGGAATCCGTGCACGATTTCTTAATCGATTTGGGATCTGATTCTTCTCGACTTCTTCGAGTTGAGCTCCTGGAAAGATCTACCGATCTTTGATCCGCGCACAAAATAATTTTGGCGTACCCCTGATGCCAGCCACCGTCCCAACATGAAGGTAGAGGACGGGGATGGTCGTTTAGAACTAGGAGGATATTGGTAGCGAGTTTCCTCGTTACTTTCTCCTATTTCTCTATCGTGATGCCCCTATATGGATCGCTATTGTCAATAACCGCGATTTTCAGGTGATGCTTGACTACCTGGTTATAGGGCTTGGAGATAGTGCCTAATTGATTTTTTTTGTCAGAGTGGATGACTCGTCTTATGATCTCTGGCGTTTGGACGCTGACGCGCCATCAGTTGAGTCGCGGAGTTCGGGTGCGTGTGCAACCGACTTGGGCTCGCAGCACTGCCCACCGCCATCAGCAGAGCTAGAAGAAGGTTTGGACACCAAAGTCTTAAGCTTATTTGCTTAAGTTGCGCAGACAAGACCGTTTGCCTGGTGTCCGAATACTCCGTTAGTGACTGAGCTATTTGAATGGGCCCTCAGCCAGGTTAGATTACAATGTAAAGGATCGTCACCAATTAAATTTTTCAAGCGGTAAACTTTCAGCGAAAATGGGCGAAATTAATAGGTCAGGGGTTAGTTAGATCATATAGCGAGGTTTGTGAAAATGTTTCGTTTTTATTTCCTCCGTCCGGATTTAACCGGGGTGGTTTCAATATGCGGACGCCACTGATCTGTCGGGACACACGCGGCCAGATTGAGTAATTAATTTAATACACACATGGCCAAGGATGTAAAAATGCAAATGTCCAGCACTAGCCAGGCCAGACATCGCACTTTGGGTAAAACTTTTCTCGATGGCCCTACAGAACTCCCTAAGAGACTGATTAGATTTCAAACACATACATACAACCGGATAGCGTGAGTTGTAATTATACAAAACGCTGCGCATGTGTAAATTTTGACCTCGGGTAGTTAGCCAGTACCATTACTTGTATCAACCTTCCTTCTTAGTTTGTTCCGATCCTAAAAATAGAAGTGTATTGAGGATAACAGTTGCTTTGCATCCTCTGGACGCATCCTCTTCATGAGGTGTAACATGCTAGAAAAATCATGTGAGTGCGCCTTTTGGCACCCTGCGCTTTTCGCTAAACAACATGGCGCAAATGAAACATCGGTTTTGTGGATAATGTCAATACCAATAAAACAGAACCATGGTGGCGGAACCTTGAAGCGGATTGTGGCCTGTGTGTTATAATAAGAGTCAACAGAGACTGCTCCTAAGATGGCGTTTAGCCTCCGTTGTTCAGGTATATTGTGGTCTTTCTAACTGCTCTCAACTGGTCTGGCATCTACACTTAGGCTTTTGCGAATGTTTCTGTTGTTTCAAAACCAGCATCTGTCTGCTCTAAGGCGCAGGTTGCTTTAGACGTGATTGACCCTCGCACGCAATGGCACCAGAAACTTCATTGCAATATATGTAACGATAAAATCAACTTCCACTACCGTACCTTCACAGATGTCTTCAGAAGTAGTCAGTGGCCTGGTGTTGGTGCCTTGTTTTTGGTCCCCTGATATATTGCATTTATCTATCAAACACGTGGAGGTATTATGTGGAGCGTTGAACGGGGACTGCATCCTACAAGAGAACAAAATATCTGAAACATCAACACCTCAGGAAAGAAGGTGTACAAATTTTAACTGGCCGTCCAATACTGCAAATCACATTAAAAATGTGTGCCTACAGCTTAGAGAAAAGAAAATCAGCTCTACCCGCAACTTTATTCAAGCTACTAGGTGAATTTAACAAGGTCCAAGCGAAGATTATGGTGAAAAATTGGGAAGGTTGTACCAACAGATGTTGGGGGGCGATTAGCTTATGTATAGCATAGTTTTCGCTATGCAGAATGTTTTACAATACCTATGTTCACAAAAACACTAGCGAAATACTTACACATTTTTATTTGCTTCTCAGGCGAACGCTTATAATAGTTTTCATCAAACGTAATGCATAACTCATCCCAAGCACGATTCCTTTGATCTTTATTTGCATAATCCTTATGTTTGGGATTCCATAGTAGTGGTCTTGAATGAATCTCCTTAATAAGAAGTTCCATATTAAAATCTCGTTCAGCCATCACTTTTTTAACTTTTAGTAAAAATTATGTTGCAAATGGGAGAAAAAACTGTACCAACGCGCCACACAATAGAATGTGGCACGGCTCGTGGCTTCTGTGACAGCCACACATTAACCACTGCAAAGTGGTGTATTGCATTCAACTGTTTTTAAACAAGTTTTGCGGGAGTTTTTTAAATGAAGAGCAAGAAAACAATTTGTCCAGTAGAATGAACAGAATGTAATTAAATTCTTCGAATACATATTTTCACAAGAACGGTAAAATACAGGAGTTTACGGAGAATTGTGGTGTAAAAAAAGTATTCATTCGGTACAAGATATTCGTTACTACCATGTACTCATTCGTACTCGTTACTTGCAAAGTACTCAGGTACGTATTTGGCTACTCATTCTGTTTACACTACGTGTGTTGACATTTCAGGAGATTCTTATTCGCCACAGATATTTATTCGAATACCCGTTCTCTCTTGCACTACCAACAAGTATTATTTTAAGAGATTTTCTTACTCGCCTGCACCAATACTACATACAATCGTATAAAATTGTCCTTTGTAAAATATGTCAACAAAACAATATCACTTCACAAGGAGGCAGACAAATTATACACACGGACACGCAATATGTTTTGTTTACTTTCCAGCTTGGCTTGGCATAAGTGAAAAGAGAAATCTGTTTCTAGTTAGAGCAGGATACAATATTGAAGGAAACCAGGCAAGAGATTACTTTTGTATTCGGTTCGTAGAAAAGAGACAGTTTCCAACGTGTTTTATAGGTGATACTCGTTACTTTTATCCGAGTACTTATGAAAAAATAACGAATGAGTACGTATGTATTCACATTTTACATCACTAACGGAGAACTATTTCAAAAATTAATTTTGCCGATGTTTTGCAAAATACAGCTGCTTTTACGATGGTGTTAAGGCAGTGCAATGGATGCGTTCAGTTCGGAAAATCTTTTTTTATTTGCTTTTTTTTTTAGAATTTGAATAAAGACGTAAGTGTCAATATTTCTTAATTTAGAGTGTATTTAAGTGATGCAATGTTATATTTTGTACAATAAATGTTTAAAATAATTTATTTGTAAAAAATTACTCTATTTTGGGAAAGAAATATTTTAAAATTTGAACGTAAAGTGTAACGCGTGTAATCGTGTGGGTTGTAATTAATCGGCGGCATTTTTGTTCATTCTTAGGAAAATTA
This sequence comes from Blera fallax, assembly GCA_946965025.1. Classification (NCBI taxonomy): domain Eukaryota; kingdom Metazoa; phylum Arthropoda; class Insecta; order Diptera; family Syrphidae; genus Blera; species Blera fallax. The sequence goes on along the minus strand of OX337245.1, from coordinate 23,188,477 downwards.
TGCGTTTGGAAACAGAATCCGGTGTGGAAGTACTTTTAAATCTTTTAGCTGAGAATTCAGATCTTGAGGATTTTTCATCGGCGAGTTTTTCTACTTAAAAGTGTCTAGCCTACCAAAAATTTCAACTAAATCGAATGATTTTTACTTTCGTCGGTACTGAAAGGGTTATGCAAAGCACATTGATTTGAATTAGTCTTTTTGCAAAATTATGATTTTTGTATAGATTCGAAAACTATTGAAAACACAAGGAGCAATACCAATTTTGATAGAAAGTGCGAAATTAAGTTTGAAAATGTATGTACGTAATTCTGTTTCAAATTTCAAGATGTTGGTATCGTAAGGGTAAGCCGCCTATTGATTAATTTTTAAAACTACACGACTCAATAATTTTCAATGATAGTTTTCTTTATTAAAAAGAGTACACCTTCCGAATGTTTGTGGAGAATAATTAAATTCAAATAGCTGGCCCGACTGACCAATTTGCAGTATATTGTGGGTTGTTTGTGACTCTATTTCGTAAATAGCTGAATTGTTTATTGATCGACACTTTTTCAATAGTGAATTTATTGCTTGGAAGATCGATTGTATTATTCTTCTGGGGCCGAAATCGTCCATTTGCGGGAATAAAAGAATCTGAATGAAGCCACCACGCCAAAACACACAAGCAGACACTCTTTGAGGATGTATTGAATTTTCTACAACTACGTGTTATTTTTGGAGCATAAAATCCTACAGACAAATGCAAGATCGGAATGTCACTCTAAACTTCAGGTGTAATATCGCAGGAGGTGTAACAGAGCTTTCTCAGTACAACGTGTTCACGACGTTTTACTTCTGATGCAGGAGCTATACAACGCGGGTTGTCGTAGATATGAAAGATGGATCGAGGAATTTCAAAATCCTAACACAGAATCAAAGTCAGTGCTTGGGAGAAAATAGCTTTAAATGGAAAGAAATGCAACGCTAGCTACAAAAATAGAGGAGGCAGCAAATATTGCGACAGTGGGAACATTTTTTAATTAAATGAATAAAGAGTAAGTCATAAAAACATCAACCAATATGCCGTAAACGTCCGATCTTTGACTACTCGTACTTTGGATCAGGACTCATAAGATAAACTATTTCTCTGTGGTTTTAAGCAATCTAAATGCCCAAAATAGCTCCCCAAAGTTGCGTTATCAACAACGGCTGAACTTTTGTATCCACTTGAGATGGCTTTGGAGGCTGAGAACTTTGTCGAAGAGAGGAATTATAGTCATACTTCCTACGAAAAATACTGAGTGCAAAAACTGTTGAAGGATTTTTGTACTTTCTACAGTCGCAAAGGCAACAGCAGTTTTGGAGTGAATAAATAAAAGTTTTGAAAACATACTCGATGATTGCAGAAGTACGTTTTCACTATGGATCCTTCGGTGTCCAATGCGCGGATATTAACACATTCCTTACCGTAGCAAATGCAATGTTCTACATAGCGGACGTTTGTCAGACGAATTTGGGATTTATTCTTATGAGTGACTGGCGATGTGCCAACCTACGATAAATTGGAATACATGTGAGATATGTTTTGTTAAATGAAAGCAGCACATAGAAAGAGTTTCTATTATCACAGGAAAGTTGCAATCGTTTGTGAATTGATTTCAATTGGTACACAATGCTATTTAACATCGAAAGTGACTATGAATTGGTTAATGTTTCGAAACGATCACAGTTGTACCTAGTTAATTATGTAATGAAACTATAGTTCATACTTAGTTAACCATGCAATGAAACCCGTTGGCCAAGGAAGGTAGGACATTTGAGAAGGAATTACGCCAATTGGGGAAACGTTTGAGTGCGCTCAAATGTGGGACGAGTGGAAGACCTAAAATGCACAAGCGGAAACAGGAGAATGAACCACTTCCTTTTTTGCATTATGTTGCCCAATTTCTAGCTACGTCAGTATTCAATATACCGAGTTTAGTATTCAAATTCAGTAGAGTTACAAAATACATTTTACTCTGTTTTCTGTTGAGATTTTGTCTAAGCTGCATTTTCTCATTAATTTTCCCAACCAAAGCAAAATAGAAAAGCAGTAAAGTAATCAAAGATTTTGATGTAACCATCTATACAGACGGATGGAAAACTGACTGCGGAGTCGGCGCAGACCTTTTTTAGCACAAGCTGGAGGTTTCGAAATCGTTCCGTTTATCAAATTTTGACAAAGCAAATGGAGCTTTTAGCGATTTGCTAGGCTTGGTCCATACTGAACGATAATCAAGCTTCAATCAAAACCATTGATTCTGCTACCACATCTTCAAACTGGTAAAGCAATCTCAGAAGGAACTAAACAAACGTTAGGCATTCAGTCAAAAATCAACTTCTTCTCAGTCCCAGAACAAAATGAGTTTGAAGAAATTGAGCGAGTGGACGATCTGGCCAGGCAACAGACAGTCATCATTAGTTGCTAGGGTCGCTTCTTAAAGCTGGCCAACTTCTGGTGGAATACGGTTTCTAGCTGCGATATATCAAGGTATGTCAATAGGCATAGCTCAGCTACCACAAGCCTACATCAATTTCGAGTGCAAACTCAATTTCAGATACACAGCCATTTTGATGAAGTTATATAGTAGCATCTTAATTTGTTACGAGCCGTTAAGATATCTTGGAAATATGTATGAGTAAATATTTTACAACGTGCGATATATGGTCCTTTGGATAATTACTAATTACTATACAACCAGAGAACAGGCATAACTCATGTAATCAAACGGCGGAACAAAACAATGTATCATACATCATTCATTAAATAAATCCAATCATTCATTATTTACTGTTTAACTGCCTTCCTCACTTTATGGAATTGCATAATTTAAACTGTGTCACAACGATTCAGCTGTTACGCAATTAATCTTTATTCCTTTTCTTAGAACCAATTATTAAAGTCTCAATTGGAGCGTGCTTCGTATCCTTAGAATATCATTGCCTGTAAAGGAGTATAAAAGACGATGAGACAGTTTCCAGTCTCAGTATACATCCATCGAAGTTTCCTGCCACCAGAACTCGGAAATAAAATTCAAATACAAAATGAAATTCGTTACAATTATCGTCATTTTCGCTGGTAAGCTTTTGTTGCAACGAAGTAAATTATTTTCCATTTTTAACTCTATTTTTCGATAGCTCTCTTTGCTGTTGTCCTGGCTAATGTACGTCCAACACGACCACGTAGATGTGACTATAGGTGCACTAGGTTAGATGTTACAGCCTGTGGCCATAATGGAATATGTCTGCACCGTTTCCCGAGCGAGTGTCTCATGGAGAAGTACAACTGTATTTTCCCACAGAAGACATTCAAAAAAGTCGATGACTGGAAGTGCCATGAAAAGTCATTGCCTCAATGTACTAGAGGGGATTTGTAAACTGTTTTAGAAATAAATTTTAAGTACAGAAATATACAGAAATTGAGCACAAATTGCATGAATTTCTATCTTCCACTTTTGATTCTCAGATTTTGTCTTAAGAAGAATGAGTCGTTAAGGAAAGAGAAAGGGAAACAAATAAAATACGGAATCAAATCTATTAAGCTATCTATTAAATCATTGCATTTTGCAGGTAAGTATGCTTAGAAATATGGAAAATATTTAATTCAGGGAATTTTGCTTTTTTTGCCATTCCTCAAGCCTCTGCCACCTTAGAAGCAGAGCTAAGGAAAAATATTTTCCATCAATCCACGGAAAGTAGAAGAAAATTTATGAAATTCATTTTTTTATGCTTGTTTGGATAGCTGTCAAACAGAGCTGTCATTTTACTTGATATTTTTGATGTTTATGTACAGAATAGCAGAAAAGAAATCATCATAAAGGGCCAACGCACACTGCATTAATTCCCTTGGGTTAAAACCTACTTTATGTTCATCCAGCGTTAAAGTGGTTTAACATCGGGGTAAATGTTAACACAATTGTATACTCAATTTTCCCCGAATCATTCATTCAGTGTGCGATTGAAGTAAAAGATACCCCGAACTTACCCCGGGGGGAAATTGAACCAGTTTGCGATGGCTTAAAGTGATTCACAATTGAACAAAGCTATCAAATTATCCAAATTTAATTTCGAAATCGGCTGCCGCATAACTTAGACTACGTCACCTAGGATCTTTGGGTTAGCTCTTTTGCGCCAGATCCAGTGATATCACAATGGGTCATTTCTGGTCTAAGCATCTGTGTCTTGATACATACAGCCACTCTAACGTAGATTACTTCGTGATTTTTATGGCGTACAATTGAGCACAGATATCCTTCGAACTGTAGTAGATTTCTCACCACGTAATCTCTAAACAACGCAATAGCACCGACACGACATGTGCGTACTGAAGAGACTATATTCTTTGCATTCAAAAGTGTGCAAGGCGATCCAAACTCGTCGATTCGTCGTAGATCGCAACAGTTGGGGCTATGTACGTCCACTACGTGAAAAATTTTACGAAAATATCTTGATCTGCACCCATATAATATCCAAGTGGCGGGGAAAGTAAAGCTACGAGTACTAGGCTAGCGTTTGAATCATTCTTTTACTGATGTAGGCCAGTTGCAAGCTGGCCTCTAGCTTTGTCGCAAAATGTTGCTCAGAGTTAAGGCGGTTTTTGGCTTAACTGGTTAGTTAATAAGCAAAACAAAACTGTTACATCCAGAAAAATTCACCATTTGGGAGGGTGACCAAAAATTTAAAGAACAGCTGCGATTATTTTTAGGTATTAATGCCATAAATTAATCCTTCGAATAAAAAAAGATTTTTGAAATGATACGATATGGTGGTTGCTTGATCATCCCCCATATTGAGACGATCAGATTGCCTGGCAGAGGAATTTTGATCTTTTTGATCTTTTTTTGTATTTTTAAAATCGTCTTCAATCTATGTGTAAACATTCTCAGTTTAAGTTTTAATACACCTTCCTGGATGAGTTGCTTTGAGCACTCTTATATCAACCAAGCTCCAGCAGTTATTGACGATCTCAATCTATACGCAGAAATGAAATTTAGGCTTATTACCGTGGAAAGCCTTCAACTGTCTTGCTTTGCGAATGTGAAAGTTTATAAATAATTCAACAAAATATCGTATTTTGCCGCAAACAACATCAAGTTTAATTTAAAGTAATGAATCTTAAAGTAATTAAGGGCACATAAGCCCCATAAATAAATAAAATTCAATTTTTAATAACTTCGCATCACCTACTGACGTACTTTGACAACCTAAAGAGTATCCGTATAGTGAAGCAGCATCTACGAAAAGCCGAAGAGCTCTTCAAGGGAAAAATTCGTTTACACTCTCACATACCCGTATTTCTAAAAAGATTAGCATCGAAATTTTGAACATTTTTAAAATAAAACAATTAAAAATCTATTTTTGTTAACAGTTTTTATTTCGTTAAGTCGCACCGCACTTTATCCTTATCGCAGCTTTAATTATTGGAAATCACCCCTAGTGCAGACGGGAGCCCAACTCTCGTTGCAACTGTGATCCGCGATTTGTTTGAATTGTTTCTGTGGGTTCAAGCAATTGAAGATTTGCATCTCACAGAGACTTGAGAAACGGTTCAGGCAAATCCCATTAGTGGCGCATGCAGATGCATCAGACTTCTGGCAAATGTAGTTGCATCGTTGCAAGTCCTTGGGAATTGGTGCTACACCACCGAGAATGGCGGCAAAGAGTGCTGAAAGATTACACAAACATTATTCACGAAATTCCTTTTAATTAGGTTAACGAAAAACAGTATCTTACCAGAAAAGAGGAGAGCAACGGTGATGAACTTCATGTTGAGTGGAAGGATACAGAATCGAGTACTAATTGTGAAGTTCTCGTTAAACGATCCCCTTTTATAGGCGTTCGAAATACTCTGATAACGAAACAAATGAGAAAGAAAAAAACAAAGAACATCCAAAAATAATCCTTTATGCTGCGTATAACGTGATTTAATTCGGAATTTCTTTTCCACTTCCGTTCGCACTTTCTGACGAAGCATTCGTCTTTTGTGTATAAAAGCCGACCACTTTGCGAGAATCTCACAAACCGAATTCAGTTCTTCTTCCTGATAAACAACACAAACTGATCCTTCCAATCAACATGAAGTTCATCATTCTTGCTCTCGTTTTTGCAGGTAAGAACATTTTCGTTAAATTTTACAACAATTTTCTAATTTTTAATTATTTCAGCTCTCTTCGCTGTTGTTCTGAGTGGTGTGGCACCTATTCCCAAGGACCTTCAACGATGCAACTACATTTGCCAGAAGTCTGATGCATCTGCATGCGCCACTAATGGAATTTGCCTGAACCGCTTCTCAAGTCTCTGTGAATTGCAAATCTACAACTGCCTCAACCCACAAAAGCCGTTCCAACAAATCAAGGATCACAAGTGCAACGAGAGTTTTCTACCCATTTGCACACGAGGTGATTTTCAATAAATTGGACCGAAAAAACAGGTTGAGGGGATGCAATAAAATATCATGAACTACGACAAAAATGCTTTGTTTTTATTAAAATGTCGAGATTTTTGAGGTGGTCACACAGAACTTTGCCATAAAAATTCATTTCCTTCCAATGTTATCCGTTTACTAGAGACATTTCTGAAAATAAGTTGAATTGAGGTGGATTTTGTAGATTTTGAAGTTCACAAAAAGGAAATGTCACTGTCATTGCTTTTTAAATAGGAGATGTTAGTACTTTGGTCATATTACGTGAAAAACCCTTGCCACCTGCTGTGGTGTAGATCCTACATAGTAAGTGAGATCGAACTTTCTTGTGTGAGTGTTACGATGTGAAGCTTCTAAACGGGCAGTAATTCTATAAGCTTCAAGGAGCATAGATAGCGTAGTCTCGAATGATGAAAGGCAGGATTTGGCCATTTTGCAAGTATTTAGGTAGAATTTTCTTTACTTCTGGGGCAGCTTGTGTTAGGAGGCAAACAGCTCCAGCTTAAGTTTACATGCGTCACCAAGGGCGATTATCGTTTCTATTGGTGAGGTGAAGGTAGAGAGAAAGAAAAATCGTTAGAATTACTGTCGTCTAGATCAAGTCTTCACGAATCCCTTGCGAAAGAAATACTATCGAGTGAAAAATTTGTCTGCACTTCTTACCAAAATCGAACTCTAGATGAAACAGTATAGGTAGCTGTGCCATTTCAATGAACATATGGTGAATTAGTAATACCGCAGGGTCACAAGAGATCCAAAATAGATCGCGTGCTGCTAGTACAGGTTAGTGGGGGTCTGCAAAGGTTACTAGCCAGTGATTAGGCTCGCTTGAACCCCTACCTCTATCTGTCTATCTAAGTGAGGGATAGAAACAGTATCGTTTGCATCAAATAAGTATTTTTCACATCCTGACTTTGGTCGATGTTTTAAAACGAATGTCTGTTGGCTCATGCAATTCTCTGTAGGATGGTCCCTAACAGATTCCAGCGACATCACGTAGACTAAGACTTGGACATAGGAAGTGGAGGCTACTTTTGTCTTCGTCTACTTTCTAAGAGCACCTAGCATGAAAAATTTTTTTATGCTTGCCGTCGGTAATATTTGATCATGAGACCTTCGCAGGAGTGACTTTTGCTTTCAAGAATTTTTCCGATATTTGTGCTTTAGATGTGAAATTTTTTACGCTATAATTTGCATCTTCATGAGCCTCCACAGATTTCCATTTTGGCCATTTAATCTACTCTTTCATTTCGAATGAAATTACTATTGCCTGCTTACAGTAATAGCTAAGACTTTCGCCAGAGTAAGCGGCTTGGATCTGGAAGGCGTACGATGCATGGAGATGCATAATTTCTTAGTAGACAGTTGCATCTGAGTTTATTTACATATATCCCCTAGCTTCAGACTATGGCCAATTTCTCTTTCTATGAATTCGAATTAAGAAGTGTCAGTTAAAATCTAAGGAGATGTCAACTTATTTCTTTTTTTATTATGACATTACTGATTATTGAACCCACAGCCGATAGGAGTGCGCGACTACTGAGACTAATAATACTTCCAATCCACTTCATCCCTACCTTGCGAAGGTGATGTTGCAACACTTATTTCTGATGTGGAAAGACGTGTATTAGAAGTTACAATTCTTAGGATGCTCGCTTATACAGTGAACCCAAATTAATTCCTTTATAGCAATTGGACATATTCAAGTAAAAACCAAATACACAGACCCACAAACCATGCAGTGATCTTCCATACGACAAAGTATCATAGTCGATAGCAACATTTATGTTTCAGAAGTCAAACAACTGCTGTGACAAGGAAACTACTAGGATTTTACTTTGGTCAACCAATTGTATTTAACACCGACACAAAAATAATGCTCTACAGATCGATGAACCAAGAGAACTGTTAATTTCTCCTAGTTTTCAGACGACCAACAAAGGAAACGGAACCGCGCTTCTGACATTGCTAAAGCAAACGATAGCGGATATCAGCAGCCTTGGTGTTTCGAACTGTGAACAACTTGCCCAATATCGACTAGAATGGAAGACTGCTGTTCCTCGGGAAGATACATTTCAGGGGTCGAAAGCCTAAAAAGTAAGGATATAATTTTTCGGGGATAGTCTGTCAATGACATTTTGTCAGGAGAACAATGTCGAGAAATGAAGACCAATAGTGCGTGCATTAGTTTTAAGTAAACATTTTTATTTAATTTTATTAAATCCCCGTGTCCTGTTGTTCATTGTTTTTTGCGGTCCAATTTATTGAAAATCACCTCGTGTGCAAATTGGTAGAAAACTCTCGTTACACTTGTGATCCTTGATTTGTTGGAATGGCTTTTGTGGGTTGAGGCAGTTGTAGATTTGCAATTCACAGAGACTTGAGAAGCGGTTCAGGCAAATTCCATTAGTGGCGCATGCAGATGCATCAGACTTCTGGCAAATGTAGTTGCATCGTTGAAGGTCCTTGGGAATACAGTTAGTCTCAAAAGTAAGTAAACAATGGTCCTAAGACTCTGTTTTTCTTCATTACACAAAAATAGCCACAATTTTATTTTATTTCGTTAACTTAAATAAAGATTTAGAATATGTCCTGCCATTTCAGTAAATTTTTTTCCTATTTTCTGCCTTTATATATTGTATCTGAGCGTCAGTAGTTCATGTGCTCAAATAAAGGACAGTCAAAAATAAGTAAACAAAAAACAAATATTAGCCATATTCCTACTGACAAAAAAAATTTCTATATATAAATTATTACAATTTGTTCATTGATCCTGGAACTTAAATTTTTCGATTATTTTTGGTAAGAGTTACTTTTATTTTTTAAAAAATTTGAATGAAATAATACATATCGGTTGTACCCTTAGCGCATGCCAATTAGGACACTTTAAGCAGTGATCATGGGGAAATTCAAGCATCTTACTACAGAAGAACGGAAAGTTATCATCAAAATGCATAAAGATGGCAAAACTTACCGAGAAATAGCTAAAACTTTTGACAAAACCGTTGCTTCAATATACAAAGCGGTAAAGGCTTATACGGCAAATGGACGAGTCTGTGAGTTAAATCGAACAGGCCGTCCTAAAGTTACTGATGAAAGAATGGATAAAAGAATAGTACGTCTAGCCACAAGTAATGCTTTCCTGTCAGCCCCGAAAATTCGTCAGCGCTTGCTTACGGAGGGTAAACACCATCCTTAGAAACCATAAGAAGAAGGATACATTCATCTGGCAAACACGGATGAATTCCAAGAAAACTGCCCTACCTAAGTAAGCAAAACATGAAAAAGAGGTTGAAATTCTACTCAGACCATGTATTGAAACCAACAGATTTTTGGAATCAAATATTGTGGACGGATGAGTCTATGATTAGGCTCAAATATAGTCATGGCAATATGCACGTGTGGAGAGGTAGAGGCGAACATCTTCTTTACAAGTGCGCTAAGCCAACCCTAAAGAGCTTAGATAAAGGTATTATGGTCTGGGGATGTCTTTCAGTTAATGGTGTAGGGAAACTTGTCATTTTGGAAGGAAAGGTGAACTCACAAGTTTACTTAAACCTCTTAAGATCAGTAGTAATACCAGAGGGTAGGCGGCTAATTGGAGAGAATTTTATTCTACAGCAGGATAATGCACCAATTCATTAGGCTAAAATTGTTCAGCAATATCTGCACAATGAAAACATAGGCGTTCTTGAGTGGCCACCGCAGAGCCCAGACATTTCTCCAATTGAAAACGTTTGGGCTTGGCTAAAATTAAAAATTTCCGAAAAAGCATCTAGAAATATACCGGAACTAAAAAGTATACTTGAGGAAACCTGGTACTCTTTCCCCATAGATGATTGTAAGAAATATGCGCTTTCTTTGCCTGAAAGGCTGGCAAAATTGTCTTTGAATAAAGGGGGACACTCTGGACTTTGAATTTTGTTCACTTATTATTGACTGGCTGGATTTCATGGTATTTTTTTTAATTTAATTTATTATTTTTGTTTTGAAGAATTAAATAATTTTTATTTGCTTTACTAATGTAAAATAGTTTAAATCATAAGACCATATCAAATTTTTCAATGTGGATTATTGTATTTGTGAAATATATTTATTTTATTCAACGAATGTGTTCTGTTTACTTACTTTTGAGACTAACTGTAGGTGCCACACCACTCAGAACAACAGCGAAGAGAGCTGAAATAATTAAAAATTAGAAAATTGTTGTAAAATTTAACGAAAATGTTCTTACCTGCAAAAACGAGAGCAAGAATGATGAACTTCATGTTGATTGGAAGGATCAGTTTGTGTTGTTTATCAGGAAGAAGAACTGAATTCGGTTTGTGAGATTCTCGCAAAGTGGTTGCCTTTTATACACAAAAAACGAATGCTAAGTGCGAACGGAAGTGGAAAAGAAATTCCGAATTAAATCACGTTATACGCAGCATAAAGGATTATTTTTGGATGTTCTTTGTTTTTTTCTTTCTCATTTGTTTCGTTATCAGAGTATTTCGAACGCCTATAAAAGGGGATCGTTTAACGAGAACTTCAGAATTAGTACTCGATTCTGTATCCTTCCACTCAACATGAAGTTCATCACCGTTGCTCTCCTCTTCTCTGGTAAGATACTGTTTTTCGTTAACCTAATTAAAAGGAATTTTGTTAATAATGTTTGTATAATCTTTCAGCACTCTTTGCCGCCGTTCTCGGTGGTGTAGCACCAATTCCCAAGGACTTGCAACGATGCAACTACATTTGCCAGAAGTCTGATGCATCTGCATGCGCCACTAATGGGATTTGCCTGAACCGTTTCTCAAGTCTCTGTGAGATGCAAATCTTCAATTGCTTGAACCCACAGAAACAATTCAAACAAATCGCGGATCACAGTTGCAACGAGAGTTGGGCTCCCATCTGCACTAGGGGTGATTTCCAATAATTGAAGCTGCGATAAGGATAAAGTGCGGTGCGACTTAACGAAATAAAAACTGAAAACAAAAATAGATTTTTAATTGTTTTATTTAAAAAAAATGTTCAAAATTTCTTCTCGATGCTAATCTTTTTAGAAACACGAGTAGACGTGTAGACGCGTTTTTCCCTTGAAGAGCTCTTCGGCTTTTCGCAGATGCTGCTTCACTATACGAATACTCTTTAGGTTGTCAAAGTACGTCGGTAGGTGATACGAGGTTATTAAAAATGGAATTTTAGGTTCCGAAGATGGGGCTTATGTGCCCTTAATTACTTTTAGTTCCATGGTAGTACTATCTATTTTCCCCTGCTATACAAAATCTTGGCTAGTTAAGAACTCTCAGTTTACTTAATGTTGTTTGTGGCAAAAGACGATATTTTGTCGAATTAGTCATAAACTTCCACATTCTCGATCCATGCGGAGCAGTTGAAGGTTTTCAAGATAACAAGTATAACCGATGTCTGAAATTAACTAGACATTAAAAATTATTTAACTGACTTGGTACAGGATATCGGCGCCATAACAAATCTTAAGTTAAGAAGTCCTATTTTAACATTTTCTCTACCACCAATGTCAGTGTTAAAAAAGAAATGAACGCGGCTCAGTATAAAAGAAAAATCGTGCTTATATGGAAGCCTTATTGGTTGATGCCTACATATGCTTGTGGATTATTTGTACGTAGGTATAAGCAGTCAAAATAACCATCTAAATCTATCAGCTATATTTTGAGCCTCAAATACAACTTACATACCGTACAGGCTCCCAAAGGGTGCAAGGTCACAGCCTGAGATACAGCAGCCCTCCATTCTCTTTGATCCAGTGCACGCTGCTTCCGGTTCTCCAGACCAAGAGCTCTATTACCAGCAAAAGTTTGGTCCTTAAAACGGGGGCTCGGTCTTTCTTGTCATCTAAAACCTGAGGGCTGGGATTTGAAGATGTTCTTAGTCAGACAGTTATTGTCAATGTGGCAGAGCCAGTGTAGCTTGGCTTTTCGGACTACACCCAATCTTGGTACAGTTCACAGAGATCGCGGTTGTATCTTGTATGGGACCGAATATTTGACCAAGAATTTATCCCTCGAAAGTGTTTAAACTCTGCTCTGCTTTCCTACTTATCGTTTAGGACTCGGCATTATAGAGCCGCACTAGCAGGATACATGTTTTATAGAGCATGGACTTCGTCTTTCCAGATAGGAGTTTGGAACACAGTTGTTTCGCCAAACTGAAGTTAGAGTGGTCTTTCTCGAATCTCCACTTCGTGTCGTTTGTGAAGTTGTTGTTTACTCCGAGATAGGTTCAGTCTTTAACAACATCGAAGTTACTGTTGTCAACACTGACATTTTGTCTTAGGCGGTAGACAGATGCTGCTTTGTTTGTTGACAACAGGTATCTAGTTTTGACCTCGTTTACAAAGTTATCTCGTTTCGCCTTCTTTTGAATTATGTACCGTAAAAGCCTCTATGACGACACTTTTGGAGCTTCAGAAACCTAAATTTGTTGCAAAGTTCAACAACTAAACATCAACGGAGAATATTGCATAAAAATGTTGGATTATTTGCTAACAATTTTATCATACTTCGCCTCGACATGCCATGCATGACTGAAAAGCGATCCAGAGTGTGTGGACAAAGTCAACAAACGACGATGTGAGCGAAATTGTTCCTTTATTTCCCCCAAATAATTTTTTCTACTACCGTTGGTAACTAGGACCCGAATCTGCGTCCATCACTCCTGTTAAATTTTCATTTCTCCAATTTTCAGGATAATTCTCTCCACAAGCTCAGAAGATTTTATTGGCACGCTTATTCAAGCTCCACAGAAATACAATCAATCTGTACGACTTTATTGGTTTTGAGTGTTTTGATTGCGGTTATAATCTTATCATTCCTGGTAGCTGTGGTGGATGTTCAGCAAATTGGTTCTTCGAATGGATTTGATCCTTGATGCTGATGATGACTGACATTCGTATGATTGCCATCTTTTTATTACCCATCTTCAGGTATCACTGACTGCCAAATAAATGGTGAATGAAGTCATATGTCGAAGTGAGTTCAATATATTAAATCATAAAATGGAAACCATTAACTGTTGGTTAACTGCAAATAACGCATTAAGAAATTATTGCATTCTTTCACAATTATGTCACAATTCGTCATCTTCTGGGGATGGGTAGAACGGGTTAGCACTCAGTGATGTAAAATTTGTAAACTAATGGTGAATATCCATCACGATGTGAGACGTTCTTGTTACGGTTTGGTGTTAGTATGATTAGCAGACCCAACCCGAACTTGTACATATGTATGTCCAGGTGGCTTGCTGGAATAAATTAATCCCAATCACCTGATATTGTCCCGAAGAAACCACCGTATTTTGCTGAGAAGTACAATGAGTAAGATATATGGCCTCAAAGTCTAAGGATTTGCAATACTTTGAACCTTCATTTCCAGAGACAAAGAGAGTCCTTACAATAAAATTTGTTAAAGCTAAACTGTTCTATATTCTCAACGACTGTTACTTTATTGAAGAGAGAATACCTTTCGATTATTTATGGAAAATAATTTTATTGCTGCCAGTAGCCATCAAGCCAACTGTATTTTGAGGTGAAATATCGGTTATTTTTTGCTCTACTTCGTGAAAAGCTAGACACACTTTTTGCTTAAATGTATCAATTATTTGTACATCATTAGAGTAAATATGGTCCTTAACAGTTTTTAAAAAAAAAAATAGCATGGTTGCCGAATTAAATGCGCAAAATCGATCGGTTGTTCGGCACGTTGCGATATTCTGCTGAAGCCAAATCAAATCCAAGGCCAAATCGTCCAATTGCGGCCACGAAATTTGTCTCAGTTATGATATCTGTGTAACGCACTTTGTTCACCGCAACTTTGTTGTCAGCTTAATCTTTAAATTATTGTGGAAATAAGTTTGCACCTCGCTAGAGCTCTCCAGAAGTCCTTCAGTGGCAAGAGCAAGTGCAGAACAAGAATGGCAGCTATAAGAAATACTGTGACAGATTTCATTCTGCCACTTGTCAGGCACCCCTGGCGCTGCAAAAAAAAGACGAGTCAAAGTCTGGTCTACGAGCAAGGAAGGGGGTACGAAAAGCGTGTTCTCACACAGAAGAATAATAAGCATAAGAATCGTGAGATGAAGGACGTACAGAGATGTGGCGGGTATGACAGGAAAGATATCCGGAATATCTATGAAAGTGTAAATATGTCAAGCCCTGATTTCCCTAACCAGCGCAGAGTAAACCGGAGACACAATCTATATACAAAGGGAGACACCAATTACAGAGGCATAGGCCTACTCAGCGTTGTTAATAAGCTCTTATATGCCTGAAACCATACATATGTCGACGATCTACAGACACCTGGCTAAGTATCGTATAGGTTGTACAGCGTTGTTGGTTGAGACCCTGGTCCACTCTGAACTGTACCTCCATCCAAGCATAAGAAAAGTGAGTGATACGACCAGACTTCTTGAAAGATTCGATTACACTGAATGGTTTGCACTACACCTATCCATCAGCATGGCACAATCTATCATCAAACTTGCGAAGCAATGAGTTGCTGCGGGAATAAGTTTCAGGTCGAATAATCTCAAGAAAAGTAGATTAGTTTGCAAGCTCGTGTGATTTGAAACCATGCGAGCCATATTTGTGTTGCCGGCTAAAGACTTCAAATAATTTGTACGAAGCTTGTCATCCATAAAAAAAATGTTCGACTCTGGAATCTTTGAAAATACTTAAAAGCAGTTACACAAGCTTGTGTATTTTGGTATCTGTGGAAATTTCTATTGACTCCAGTTAAGATTGGCGCCCTAGGGAACAAAGTAAAGCTTTATTTTGTACCGGGTCATATATCCATGTGTTGAATGTAAAAAATCTGCAGACCTGCTACCCAGGCAAAAGTCTACTGATCTGTTCATTGTACCCATATTCTACCCAATATGTGCATATCCTTTTTCCTGGAAGAAACATCTTTCAAATTGATTTGAGGAGCTCCTTCGCAGCAGCAATTCTTGCCTTCATTTGGAAAGTGGAATTGCAGTTGGAATAACATATGGTACAATAGATCTTCCTTGGTCGCAGTGTCTTTACACTCATGAGCCTAGCCAAAAATAACTTAAAAAAGGGAAGCTTTCCTTAAAAGGGGTACTCAAGCACTTGACAGTATGATTTAAACCAGAATCAAAACACTTACTGTTGCGTTCAGAAAAAAAAACAGGAAAAGTCAACATTTATTTGCAGATAAGAAGCTATTTTAAAACCTTTTCGTACGTATCTGGCCGCAATCTAATTTTGTCCACAGTGTTCAACATGAATAATATTTATTGCGTTGAGGATTCAAAACAAAACTAAAAATAGAGACAGAAAAGGAACAAACAAACTTTATTATCCTTTACACAGATTCTACCCTTTGGCTGCAGGTTTTGTATAAAAGCGAATACAGATGTTCAGGATCAACATACAACACCTGTCCTCGGTAGTATTCATTAAAAACATTTTAAAAATCATAAAATATGAAATTAGCCGTGGTTTGCGTTATCCTTGCTGGTAACAATTCTTAAAATTTGCTCACATTTTTTCATTTAACACTTTTGCGCATTATTTAGCTGTCTTTGCTGTTGTTCTTGGAGCTCGGCCAACACCACCACGCAAGTGCGACTATAGGTGCACCAAACTCGATGACAATGTTTGCGCCAATAATGGAATCTGCCTGAATCGCTTCCCTAGCCAGTGCCAAATGGAGAAATATAACTGCTTGTTCCCACAGAAGGCTTTCATCAAGGTGGGCGATTGGAAATGCGCTGAGAAGTCACTGGCTTTGTGTTCCTCCGGAGATTTGTAAACAACAGTATTAAAATAAAAGGATTAAAAAATAACGATTTTAAAGAATTTTATTTGTATTTAAGCTTCTCTTATCCTTATGTTAGCCGTCGTAGTGTGCTTTTACTTACTTAATACTTACGTGGTTCTAAAGTACGGGGTGCCAAAAAGGCCTTTGCCAACATTTATCTCCATGCAACTTGAGCTTTAGCACCTGCCTACGGTTTCATACAATCAGGCCCCTTCCAAACTGCTTAGACTAAGTATTCTTTCAGCCATGGGGTGCATTTGGAGATCCTCGAACTCGCAGGTCTGCCGCTACTGTCCATTTGCTTTAAATGTATTAGCAATTTCGTGTAATTAATCCGATATAGCTGTACAGTCCATACACAGTTCATGGTTGAATCTTCTCCTCCATTTTGTCTTTCCTGGAGAGCAAAGTAAGGGTTTTTGTTATGAGGAGCTTACTGTATCTACCTTTGCTCCATCTGGTAGAATAAAAGGCAGGAAGGAAGTGAATACTTAAACTGAGGAATCTTTCCTTGGATCCAGGTGGCAGCGAAAGAATTCACCAGATGGAATCAAAGACGTATCTACACTCCACAGCTATCTCTGCATATTCAGAGCCCAGGTCCATAAGGAGTGGTGTAACTGTATGGAGGTGTATCCCCAGGTCTATGAGGATTGGTATATCTGGCCCCAATGTCCTAGCAAATTAACCAAATATTCGCCACTCTAGGTTTGAAGGTTGTACCGTCGGAGTAACTATACAGCCACATAAAAAAAATGCCGCTTACAAAGGGATAATAAGCCTCGGATAGGGACGATCTTACTGTTTATGAACCTTGCAAATGCAGCAATGCCACTCGGAACCGCTTACCAAGTGCTAGTTTCCTTAACAGACCGCGTGCAGGTGAACAACCAGTGGATGCCCTTAATTGCCGTAAAACACCACCGCAATCCAAGCAGTGTTCTAGAATCTAGGGCCGGCAAAAATAGGATCAAAAACCGCGCCGTCTTTTATGATGATTGCTACCGATAATAAAAGCAGCGCTTGTTTGGATGCGACATGGGCAGACTTATCTAAGAAGTTTTGAGCTTCCGGCACGTGAATGAGCGCTTCATTAGAATTTGATATTCACCAACATTTATCTACTATGCCACATGCCCCCACAGAGAAGAAGAATGACGATTCCTAAGAAGGATCCTAAGAGCTTTGGACCAAACTTGTGAATAGAGTCCTAGATATGCTGTCAAAATTGACTTGGGTACTTACTGCTAAGCTAGAAAGAGATGGCATCTTTGGTAATACTTTTGGAAAGCTTACACGACACCAGCTCCTCTAAGGAATTAAGGCTTATGGACTTAACGACAGGACGAAAGCTTCTGATCAATCAACTGCCAATCAGATTGACTACATTACATAAGTTATGTTACAGGGTTCCAAAAATTCACAGGTAGCTGCAGCGAAACCAAAACATCCTCGAAGAGTGACTGTTTGGTGAGAGTTTTGTAGTTGTGACTTGGACCAAATATGTATGAATGTCCCCATTTCTTTTTAGATGAAGCTGGCAATAACGTAACAGTGAATGGAATGCACACAAAGTCGATTTTTTGTAACCGCAATTGGACGATTTGGAACTTTTGGTTCTAGTAGGAGGAACTTTTTTTTGTTCTGCGATCGACGCATAAAGCTTTGCGACCTAAAGATCTATTGTCCCGGGAGTCTTTTAGACTAGGAAATTTTTGACCTTCTTAATAAATTTGAGGATGTCCCCAGTCGGGTGTTTCTTATATCTTTGCTCGGACAACAAAGCAATGTCGAAATCACGACAATTAAGGGAGTGCAAAGTGCTTTGTGCGCTGCTTGACTATCGGTGAATATATTGATGTTAACCCCGTTTATGCCAGAGTTAAGATTGATGCTGGCGCAAGTATCAATGGTGTGCAGCTCGGCCCGAAAGATTCTAGGACATATTCCAAGCGCATCCAGCGTGATTAGGTCCATGAATACCGGCTCGCTGTAGTCCATTTTTGATCCTCGGCTCGGATCTCGATCTCGAATATTCTACCAAAGTAGATCGTTTTCTCAGTAAAGTCGGATAGCGTGCTGATCATTTCTAGCTCTGAAGAATAGGCAGGTGATCCACAAGTCTACTCGGCTTGAATTCCATAGAACGCTGAAGGTTTACTGCGCTACGTACTGCCACTTTTTTGACAAAGATGTGTGTAGGTCCAATAGATGACTCTAGGCCCACCATACTGCAGGTTCACATAGCCCTGGTTATGCCAAGACATGCTAATCTTTGTAGTCATTGTAACTTCAAGGCTTTTCTTTAACTTTAGTCCACCAGAAGCGTAGGATGACGTTTGCTATTGCAATGTGTCACACTATTCGTCCAACAATCGATCTTTTGCACACTAAGTTCAGTAACCATTTGATCAGCCGTTTTCGAGTTTTATTTATTTAGTGTATGGCAAGATACATTTAACATACAGACTTAAAGTATTATACACAATTATAGACAATGAGTTATAAATATTGCACCTTGTTTTAAAATTGAATGTCGAGTCTCTGTAGCCTTTGGATAGCAGCGGGAGAGGCAGTGATGAAATCGGTTGATACGCCGTGGTACTTTCGGAAGTCGCATTTACGTGTTTGATGTTCTGTATAGCAGCACCACAGTCGCAGTGTGGTGAATTGGACGCTCCCCATTTGTATAGTGTTCGTTAGTACTGTTTCCGTTTAAGTCATGCATCGGTGTAGTGTGGCTGTGGTGATGCAAATCTAGTGTACTTGGGAGATCATGCGTGTATAAGTTGAAAAGCAGAGGTGCCAACACTGATTCTTTAGGGAGTCCATTGTCGTTTTGGAGACATACCTTAATAGCCCCGTATCTGCTATTTGACTCTTTTTGGCTCCTTTTACAGGACGCTATTAAGGACTATTATTACCTTCAAAGATCTGCAAACAAATCCATAAAACAGAGAGTAGGGCCATCAGAGCAACTGCCAAATTATGTAGAATACCAACAGCGATGGAACACTTCAGCAAATGGTCGGTGGGTGTACAAATTGCAGGGCATAGAAGAGTGGACCGGAAGATAAAACGGTGAAGCTAATTTTGGCTTTACCCAACTCCTAACGGGAAATGGAAACTTCCTAGAATATCTCTACAAATATGACGTCGCAGATAACCCATTCTGCCGTTATTGTGAAGGCACATCAGAACGCTGAGCACGTGCTGGTGAAATGCAAAAAAAAATATGACGAAGCTGAAAGAAATGCTGTAGAATGGAAGATACGGAATATAGTGACCCAAAGGGGCTGATATTGTTCATGGTATAATCGAGACAAGATTGAGACACATGTCAAAACTGTCAACATTACTTTTTCTTGGTTAGTGTGGTGGGCTATTGAGCGGGAGGCTCGAGGTTCGAGTCCCAGAAAACACCAACAAGTTTTTTCACGTCCCCACTTCTCGCGAATGTCTCACAAACGTCTGAGATTAATAACTGTCATGAGAAATATTCTCAAATTTTTTTAAAAAAAAAAAGCCTTTAAGCCGAAGGTTCCTTCTAATTTTACGAAAAAATAGCTCGGCCCTGGACAACGAGTACATACGGTCTAGTTGAGCCAAATATTTGTATTTTTGGAATGAAATTAAAATCCTACGTTCCAGGACTATGATCCTTACAAAGAGTTGCTTGAAATATACATATTTTCATAATTATTTTTTCAAATTATAAAATTTCGTATTTCGGCAAACATGACGTCATTTACAGATATTCTTTTAAATTGTTGATTAAAAATATTCCTTGCTGCTGAGTAAGTGGATGATGTAATAAGGTCACGGGATGACATAAGGAAATGTTTTTGTTTTTAAGTTAAATGTTTATTTCTTTAAAACTGTTTTCTTGTGACTAAACATAGCGACACATTTTTTTTGTCCCAACTTAAGTCGCAGTTTTCTGAACGTCAATGGTGTTGTCCATGTTTATTGCAGGGAAGTTATTCACTCTTTTTGTTTCGATACATATTCTGAGACAACGTTTCGACAAGAAATTTATTTAGTTTACCGTTTTAGCTGTCGTCAAATGCATAATTTAATAATCGAATTCCACGCTTAAGTTGCCATTTGTGATACCGAAGTGTTATATAAGTGTGGTGTTCATTTTGTTTCCGCTATAAGATTTGTTCGTCTTAAAAATAGCAGTTGCGCAGTTATACTCGAAAAACGTTAATTCTTAGTCTGGTAACACAGGATTTTTGTAATCGATTTGATTCACCATGGATGCCGTTTTCCTCCTTATGCTTATCACACTTGGTAAGGTATTTCCGTTCGGGGTTTCGTTAGTTGCTACTGATTGTCAGGACCCCTATTGCTACGAAATATACGAACAGCTTTGTAGGAGCTTTTCTGGATTTTATGATTTATTTTTACTCGAAATCTTATTTTCAAAAGATCTCAAATTATTTTTGTGCTTTAAGGCTTCATTTATGTGGTTTCTAATAATGTGGGCCCGAACGAACTGCATGACTGTGACTATGGTTGCAATGTTTACGATGTTCCCATTTGCGCAAGAAATGAGGCTTGCACCCTACGCTTTGTAGGGAAATGTACAATGGACATGTACAACTGTTTATATCCACATAAAGGTAATTGGAAACATCACCTAACGCTTCCTTTTTTTTCAAATTTAAATTCTTTTTCTAGCATTCCATCAAATTGAGGACTCGAAATGCGGTGACACTTGGACTCCAGAATGTACTTATGAAGTTGCAAGGCAGTAACACTCGTAGTTTGGCAAATACTCGCACATAAAGCTCTCTGAAAAGCTTACCTTTAAGATATAAATTTAGGCTTTGCTCAGAAATATATTTTCCTTTGGAAACTGGACCCCGATATTTTCATTGCATTATACGAGTAGGACATCACATCCCCGTGAAGAATATCGAATATTCGACTTCGACAACTCCCTCCAGATGCGGTAGACATTTATGTACACCACCCAGTTAATAATGAACTGAATAATTCTCACTATCCCGCGCATTCAAAAAGGTATAATGAATCCGTTGAATCTCCAATCTATAAGAGTCCTTCCGCGAGGTATTCGAAAAGAGTTCTGAACTTGTGGGTCGTTTTAAGACCAATACTTGCCGCATCTAAGCTGATATCGGATATCCAATGGAACAAAAGCAAGAAACAATAAACAGGTGGCTGTCTGGTTGACTTGGAGAAGGCCTTGCAAAGAGTCTCTCACCAAGCCAACCCTAACCAAGGGTGATCGCTTATGGGTTTCCTTTGTGATTCATCTTGGCAGCAAGCTGGACGGAAAGCATTCGGGTCGTTGAGAGCGCTTGCTTTCTTTTATGCAGAAACCCAGAGTCGCAGTACACAATGACGTCCAGTATTACAGGGCGAATTTAAACGGCTTCATTCCTCTATCTCGAACAAGAACGTCTTAACCCAGTGTAAGGCCAGTTTCATTCTTTCTTCTGTGTTTCTCTTCCATTTGAGCTTCGAATCAAAGATCGTTCCTAGATGATTTGCTTCTAAGGAGAGATTCCGTTCAACTTTGTTAGTTCGAATCTTTCAACTGGTCCGCTGGCATGTCGGGCTTCCACCGACTAAATCCTGCTCTTGCCGTTTCCTTTCCAAATTCTGTTTTTTCTCTTATATAGGCATTCACTCCGTTTCTAAGGGGTCGATGGGGGCTATCCCCGCGTCTAGGAAAAGAGCTGACTCTGATACTGTTCGATAAGAACTCGTTTCCCTGAAGACCTTCTATTTGTTGTACCACTGCCTCTTGGCTGCTATAATTTTCTTAAAGGAAGTAATTTTTGGCAGCCTTTTCGGACCCATGCTTGATCCGCTACTAATACAGAAGATTTGTATCCAACTTCATTCCCAAGTATTTTACTGGATCTCTGGTGGTCATTATCTCCAGGCCGCATGATTAGAATTGTGAAAATGTGCCTCCTACTCAGCAAAGTTCAGCAAAGGTATCTCTGTCTTCCCTTTTACCAAGCTTAGTACACTGTCTTGCATTTCTGACTGGATGCGTCTCATTACTTAATTGAAGCACATCTGGGCCTCTTGCCTCGCATAGTAATCACTGCTTCGATATCATCTGCGTAACCTCATGTAGGTATGTTGGGGCATTTCCTTTCGGAGGATTCAATCGTGGGAAATATTCGACGAGTACTTAGTCAGAGACAGAGAGCTAACAAATGGAACCACTGGAGGACTGTGCACGAAGGAGTCCTCCCACAAGTATTCAGCCTTACTGGCGGGGCGCAAGGCCCGTCTCCATTTGCTAAAATTTTTGTGGTACTTAGGAAGTGCTTTCTATCACTCCAGCTGACAGAGTTGAAAGCGTTTCTTGCATCTGAAGTTGCTAGCACGATGATTTTTTTTGTTGTTCTTAATTTTCTGAGCCTCTTGGAGGGATTCAAGCTACTTCTAGCTACTCTGTAGCTCCGACTTAGTCTCTTTATCCTCCGCTTGAATGAGCCTACGATCTAGTGGAAAAGGTCTTCCTAGATGTACCTGAACGAGAATGTACCTATACTTATTCCCATTACACTGACTCACCTTACTACACAGAAAGTATGTTATAAGAGGACACAATACATTGCGCCTAAAGAAAACATCAAAAAGGCAGATAGGGTGCCACAAGGTTCAAATTTACGAGAAGTGCCAAATTGTTTAGAAATACATTACAAAAAATTGATTTCAGTTGCACTAGACCTCGATCCTTTCCGTACTTAACAACAACATTGCAACATTGCAACATTGTCCAGACGAAGTCTTAAATTTAAACAACCGTTTTTTTGAGTGTTTGTTCTTTTTATTTTAATACTGTGATTGTTTACAAATCTCCGGAGGAACACAAAGGCAATGATTTCTCGGCGCACTTCCAATCGTCCATCTTGATGAAAGCCTTCTGGGGGAACAAGCAGTTATATTTCTCCATTTGGCACTGGCTAGGGAAGCGATTTAGACAGATTCCATTGCTGGCACAAGTAGTGTCATCCAATTTTGTGCACTTATAGTCACATTTGCGTGGTGGTGTTGGACGAATTCCCAGGACGACGGCAAAGAGAGCTGGGAACGCTTATATTAGTTGACTTGTCTAAGTGTCAGTATTCAAATAACTTACCAGCAAAAATGACGAGGACTACGGCAAATTTCATGTTTAAGGATTCCTTTGAGAGGTTTACTGAATGTTTCAAGACTGGAGGGCTTGTATTGAATGTTTTTTTCTTGTAATTCGCATGTGGTTTTATACGAAATCGACATCCGGAAGGTGAGAAAAAGCTGAAAAGGATAATCGAAAGCTGTCTTAGTCTTTATGTATCAAATTATTATATTTTGGGAGTATTTCAGTCACACTCAGTGGATCCAAATTAACGGAATCAGCATGGGATAAAATTAGTGCAGGTAAAGTTTAAAAATAGCGTTTCTCTTTGGAGTCCTGACGTTTTTTGTTTATGCCTCTCGGTTGATTATTCGCTTCTGTTGTATGGCATCTTGATGTGTAAACATTTGAGAATGACGTAATGCAAATGCGTTTCCTTGAATAGAATCGTCCGCCTTGGATGGCTTATAACATGCTTTAGACCAATAAGTAAATAAGTGATCGCTTGAAGATCCGAAAAAGACGGAAGTCTAAAAGCGAAAATGAATATTTGGTGCAAACAGTCCATATACAAGCAGGACAATCGCGAACTTTATGTGCTGTAACAAGATGGATGTAGTCCGAAAAGCTAAAACACATTGACTACACTGGGTCGGCCACATAGAACAAATGGACAATAATGCTAAAAGGATCATCCGTCATCGAGACAATAAGGAAGACCGAACCTTCGTTTTAAGGACCAAACCATTGCGGATGGCAGAGCACTTTGTCTAGAAAACTCAAAGCAGCGTGCCCTCGATTGAAAAGGGTGGAGGGCTGCCGTGTCTCAGGCAGGGACTTCCCACGGGTTGGGAGGCTGTTAAGTAAGTCAGTAAGCCCATATAGGGCCTAGAAGATAGCTTCTTTCACCATTTGTGTTGTGCGCGGTTTACTTTTCGCACAAATGAAGGGACCAACCTTTAATGCTATTGTCGAAAAGCGTACTTAAAAAGCATAGAAGGACTGAAGCTTCACGCGAGTTCTACTAGTAGGAGATGGGAGACGAATATCCGCTTATCAGGAGGAAAAAAAAGAGTATGAGAAGCACGTGATCGAGGAAATAGAGAGGCACTAATGCAGGAATGCGGGTCGGAAGTTTTGCCAAAGCTTGTCAAGGTTACAAGGATCAAGGGAACTTCGTGGAAGAAACAGAGTCGATGCTGAGAATATAGAATATACCTGAACATGCAAGACGGGATGGTCACTGAGTTATCGGCTTGTTTTAGGTTTAGCATTAAGCCTTTTGTTGCAAGTTCATCTGCTTGGTATTCTTTCATGGCCAGGGATTCAGCAGACCTTAATCTTGTGCTGCGCTTCAAGAACTTTGAAGTCTTTGCGGCAACACTTCACAAGCTTCGAGTTTATTTCTACATCTAAATCGCTTTTATCACTTTATGTCTGGAAGACGAAAGTCTGACTGATTAAGATATGCTCTGCATATCAGAGAAGATACCTGCACTTACGTCCAATGTTGGATCAGGCCGAAGCTCGACTATCAAATGAGAAGAAAACGCAGTCATCCTGAAGAGGGTCTAATCACACCAAGAGGAGTCAGATACTACAGAAATCGATTGAGCGAGAAGCTCTCCACGTGCCAAAAATGCCAACGACTAATGGCTCTATGTCACAGTACCATCAAGGATGTAGCGGAAACTACTATAGCTTACAAAGCACCCTTGAAAAAAAATCCGTGGAATGCTGATATGAGTGCACGCATCGGGATAGGTGTCAGAGACGACATATCTAATGTACAAGCGTTGCAGAGGAGAACAAGAGCAGCGCAAGAAGAGTAAAAAGCCAAAAGACTGAAGGAAAGAAAGCCCTGTGTAGAAAGAAGATAGCCTATGCAGCCTCCCATATCAAGAGTATCGAGGAGTCTCATTAGGAAAAACCCAAGTTAATTGGCTTAGAGTTCAAACCAGGAGCGCAGGCTCTTCTACATTATATAGTAGAGGAAAACTAGTCACCGACGCGCAGGAAATTGTATCATACAGAGAGAGTGACACCGCTGGAAGAAATCGCACAGCCAGTCGAAGCTTTTAAAAAGCTCAAGAACAACGAAGCAGCCGGCCGCGAGGGCTTGCCACCGGAATTTCTCAAATGTGGAGCCGATGTTTTGATCAGGAGCATGCATCAGATATGGGAAAACGAAAGCATGTCCGTCGACTAGAGTGTTGCTATATACTATGCCCCATCAGCAAGAATTACTCTGTTATCAAAGATTACTCCAAGGTATTTCGCCCCTGTGGATAGTTTAATGGGTAAGTTATCCAATGGCCCTTGTCTGAAATCATATTTCTTTCTCCTGAAAAAAGGTACAAGGATAGTTTTTCCAGGACTTATGATCAGGTCCTTAGTTCTGCATCATCTTGAAATTAAGTTAACGGCACTTTGCATCATTTCTGACATGGTATTGTCGCATTTGCCCTTAATATTGTTATGCATCATCTGCATAGCCATGTACTATGTGATTCTAACTTAAGTTCTGTGTTGGGCATTTCAAACACAGTCTATCGATCTGCCTACTTCAACAGTCAATAAGAAGTGATCTGGGTAAATCATTAACCTTTAAATCTTCCACGGATTCTTATTATTTCCAACGCACAAGGCAGTAATCAATATTGTTGGCCAAACACTTCCACTGAAGGTGACCATGGAGTAGTATAGGTGGTGTATTTGCCTGTATTCTGGCCGGGGTAAGTTCAGGCCCCGCTAGGGGAATATCAGTCACAACCACTAAACACAGCAGAGAAATGAATAAAACCTGAGTTTTTCCAACTACTACACAAAAAAAGGAGTTGCTGCCTGTTAGTACAATGGACCGTATAGAGTCTGACTGCTTCAGGGATTTGATTGCACTTTTTAATAAAAATGCACTTCCATTGATTGTTCTTTTCTTGGGTAAATATCTTTCTGTGTCGCAATGAATCAGAATTGCATGCAACTTGAACGTTGATGTCCATTCACCACTTGCCTTGCAGAAGTCATTCTAAAACCAGTTCGCATTCCTACTTAAATTCCTCAACAATTTACCAGGAGTTATGAAAACGAAAGTTGAAAACTGTTTTCGCAAAACGAAAGCCCAACTTACGAGTACGTGACTCACCACGAAAGCAGATGTACAATGTCGCACGCCCTTTAAAATAACACATTTCTCCTTGATTGTTCCCTTGTGGGACGACATACCAAGCAATCCGGAAAAAAACACAAAAAACAAGAATTTTTTACACCCGGTAATTAAATTTACATACGTGTGGGTCCCTTGAAGCAAATGGAATCATTACATTCATACCTCATTCCATACGAGTGCAACCTTAAATAAGTTTAATTGCCACGCGATTGTGCAATCCAATGCACAATGTCAATCACTCAGTCAGAGTGTCAGTTGTACAATTGTTCCATTTGCATCGGCCTTCAGATAGCACTGATCATTGTCCGAATTGCAATAGTATCTGCCGCCCCTCTTGTCCAAAATGTAAAGCTCTTCGATCGACACTGACAATGAACGCGAAATTTGAACCCACTAACCACATGGAGTGGAGGTGTGAACAGTCAATAGTGGGACTGTGACTTGTGGTTTCAAACGCGTTCCGCAGAATCATGTAAATTTAGCACGTGCTAGTGCCAGCTAATGATCAACCCGCATAAATGCCATCAAGCCGTTTGCCCAGTTCTGCATAATGAGGCAGAACACGATTTTGGAAACTCTTCCGCAAGCGATAGACGAATCATTTGTTCTTAAAACAGTCGGCACTATATTTTGGCCATGGAATTAAGCAGTTCATTCATTCAGCGGAGTCTTATGATCGTCTAATGCGCAGCAGAGTTCATCAGCTCGGCGTCAGATAAACTATAATTTCTTTATTTAAATGTATCTATGGTGGAAGTCGTATGACATTTGTTGGGATTACTTCCCTATCGTGCGGAAAAGATCTTCCAAACACCCACCAGCACCAAAGTGGAGTGATACAGCTAACTGCTGAGCAGGGACGGATTGCGGGCTTTACAATGCCAAGGCGAAATTTAGGGCAATGGAGTAAATTGTTCATTGGGTAGTGCTGCTATGAGTTGTTGGTGTACAGTCGTTGATGCTGATCGGAGATGTATCTCTCCAACAAAAGTTGGATCTAATCGGAGGCTGTTTGTGCAGAATCGAAGAGTATTTAGGCTTAGAAAAGTGGAGCCATGATTCGGACTCAATTAAGCGATGCTGTTGGTCAAGAGTAAATTGAATAAATCAGGGTTCATACAACTGCAAAATGGAAAGTGAAGAGGACCTATTGGCTCTAAAAACTGTGTGTTTCAAGGATAGGAGAACACTAACCCTGAACATGCATGCGTAGCCAAACCGGACTCATAAAATTTTGCAACAAAAGCGCGGATTTTCAGTCTTCTGCTTGGGTTACAGCTTGGCTTCCACGCAGGCTGAGCTTGATCTAAGTCGAAAAACTTAGGTGGTATCGGCCGTAGTAGGAGATGGATCTATCAAATATGCTGTCATGCCACAGGTAAGTATCCTGGTACGATGGGGTTTAACCAGCCCTGTTGCAATAGGGTATAAACAATTTGCAGTCAATTCTGAAGAGAATCTTCATTGCAACATTGACCAGAGCATATGTATATTTTGTAAGAACAAACAAATCTCAGAATCCTTCAGAACCTATATGGCCCATTGTACTATCAGGCATCGACAGTGTGCTTATGGAAAGACAAGTTTTGGATCCTCTGGAGTTTATAAGTTGGTTGTTTGAAGGAGGAGGCTTTCACGGGAAAATGTGATTGCCTTTTGTACTAAACTTCAAAGAGTGTCTTGACTGTACGGGGAGCTTGCTTCTACTGAAATCCCATCTTCTTGACACTTGCATTATAGGCAGCTCTTTGAAAGTTTGACACAGTGACAACAGAACTTCAGGTGCTATGTAGATTTTTCTTGCGAGTCAAACCCTGGATCGGTTGTCGAATTTTACGGATGACTCCAAACCAATCAATGGTCCGATACTGGTGCCTTCGAGAAGGATGAGTACAAAATACTGCAGATGAATTATTGTTGTAAGAGGCACTATGCTCTCGCTAATCACCTCTATGTCTTGGGCTTAAGTACACTGCATCCTGTGATGCTTTGGGTAAAGGCTGTCCTATACAGGGGAATGAACACCAACGCCCCGCTTCTATAAAATTTGTACGTATCCAACTTTGAGCTCTCGAGTGTGGACGACGATAATACGAAACGATGACGATACTAGGAATCACCTCCTCCGTCTTTGCATTCTGGTAGGTCGATATACCAATTACATTTGAGTGCTCATGTGATAAAAACCAGCCACAAACAAACTCCCAGGCAATACATGTTGATGATACTTATGCACGCTGGGAATGGTCACTAGCGCCTCGCTTCTCTGAAATTTCTATGTAAATCCAGCCCTGAGTTGTGATTCAACAGCAAACACTATCCGAACCTCATAAATTTCAAATATGCCGGTGCATTGACACCGTCTCTCAACGCTGAATCTTTTCCCTATGACAATACAGCTACGCGGCTTCAATGTGAAGGCCGTCAAAACGTCGCAAAACTTTTGTGTTTATCGATATTTGATCACCGAAATGTCACCGACTCTTGCCAATGCCAGGCGCTGATACCCCCGCAAACTCGTGTATACGCCACGGTATGATCGTATGAAGTTCTATTGAAGCAGACGGCACGCGATCGGCTTAAACAAAAGCTCACTGTGAGCGCGGAATAAAAGACTGCCTGACTTAATGGCTCGATGTTACGCAATATTTACCCTATGAGTAGGAAGCTTTTATCGATGTTATGATATGACCCAGTGCCCGTGAAAAATTACGATGCAATAAAACCGCAAGTAACTTTCCGCAAACACAGATACGACATGTACGGCGTATGTGTTGGTTGCGTTTTGTTTATTTTCTTTTTGTGTTTTTGGCGGCAACAATTTATTGGCAATTTACAATCTACAAATTCTTATCAGTTGGCTTAGACTTTAGAGCTTTTTTTTTATTTCTGTAATGCGGATCTGAG
The DNA here is from genome assembly GCA_946965025.1 of Blera fallax. Classification (NCBI taxonomy): domain Eukaryota; kingdom Metazoa; phylum Arthropoda; class Insecta; order Diptera; family Syrphidae; genus Blera; species Blera fallax. Next base: position 23,159,039 of record OX337245.1, on the reverse strand, counting down.
GCGAATTCTCGACTTTGAGATTTTGGCGTATAAATGATTTCGCCTGACAGATCGTGGCGTACAGTTCAAATTTGTTGCGGGCCCATTGAGGAGGATTGGTTTGGTGTGTGTTGCTTTTTTGGTTGGTGTCTCTCGCTGTGTTGTGATTGCCATTATTTTGCTCCTGGAAAATGGGAAAGTTGGTGTTTGTTTGTTTATTCGGTTTGAGTTGGATTCTCGGAATATGCGCTCAGAAAAGCTGTGAGTGGAAATAAAGTTTTATTTATTTCTTTTTATAATATCGGAGGTCAAAGAAGTGATTATTTTTGTTTCACGCTGGTTCCCTTTTTTTTTTTATTTGAAAAGCGACGATTTTACGATTTGGTTTTTCGTAAGAATTCTGAAAACTGAATTTTCAATCACTAAATGGATTTCTTGTTAAAAAAAATAATGCAAATGACTCTTTCATATTTAAGGACTAGTTCTTCAAAATTTTTGTTACTATGTATAAGATCCGATGAGTGCCTCAATATTTGATTTTCTTAATGTTTCCCAGTAATTTGTGTTTATTTGTTAGTTGAATATTCATACCGTAGCAATTGGCTGGGTTTACCCAACTTTTATCGAATAATCTTATAATCCAGTCAGTGGCTCAACAAGAAGCTGGTGAAACCCTGAAGTTAAATTAGGTGGAAGTGACTTCTAGCTGAGCGCAGTGGGTCAGTGGTTAGTGCATTAGATCACTGAGCAGGAGGTTCGGGGTTTGAATCTCAGAAAACACCAACAAGATTTTTCACGGTCCCATCTCTCGCAAATGTCTGACAAACGGCCCAGAGTAATAACTGTCATGAGAATGCTTTTAAAAAATAAGACTTTTGAGAATTGGTTGTAAACTGTACGTCCCTTCCATTTGTGTGAAAAAAACACGAATGGTCGCGAGAAGCTAGGCTATATAATGCGTACCGATGTGATGTTGCAATGCAGCCGGTAAACATGGGAAGGTATTATAGTAGCTAACCTCATGAACTCTACGCTACAAAAGTATGCAAAAGGAAAATAAATGTCAGGTCGTTGCAGTCTGTGATTGTTAGTTTTTCATTTCTGATAAGCTGAACGCGATGGGTACAGATTCACAGCTTTTTGTCAATGCCTGGATCTACTCTGTTGTCGCGCAAGGTAACCACTTGGGTCCATTATTTTTTATCATTTTAATCAACGATATTATAGATATAGTAAAATATAGTTAATTTCTACTGCATGTCTCCAGACCAGTAGAGTGTTCTGCTTGTAGGAGTATTGATTATACACATGTTCGTATACTTTCTATACTTAGGTGGCACCTCCATTTGCGAAGTTTCTCTAACAAACATCCGAGAGTATTAACTGTCATGAGAGTTTCTAAAAAAAGCCTTTCGGATATGGCGTTAAGCTGTATGTCCCTTCCATTTATGTAAAAAAATATAACACGCCCAAAACGAATAGGTGCGAGAAGCTAGGCCCTGGACCACATACGGTCTGTTGCGCCAAGTATTTGTAATTTTGTTTGAGCGTGATTCGATTTATGATAAACAGACTAAACTGAACATAAATGTCAAAAAGAGCGGTCACACTGACAGTTCGGTATTACATTTAATAGGGATAATTATCAAAGTGGACTTTTGACTGTCATTTGTCATAGGTATGCCATGTTATGAGCTTTTTAACATTCATTGAAGAAAGTTTTATTCAAGCAAACAAAAAAAGAATCGTTTACAGACTTTTTTTAATTCCACTTCTTTTTTGCTTTTTTGGGTGAACTGAGGGTAAAACATTGAATTATTGGTTAATTTTTACCTGTATAAGGAAATTCTAAATAATTCTACTTTTTAGTGCAACAGGGATTTGAGTACTCATGTACTCTTAAAAACCCTGTACTCCTCTGTACAGCCATCGCATAGAATACTTTTCCAAAAGATCCTGGTCTCACTATTTCCATTCATTTAAAGACAAAGTCAGAGATAGAAATTCAAGCAATTGGTGTTAAATTTCTTCAGTTACAATTTAATTTGAAAACAGTTTACAAATCGCCTCTTGTACATTGGGGCAATGACTTTTCATGGCACTTCCAGTCATCGACTATTTTGAATGTCTTCTGTGGGAAAAGGCAGTTGTACTTCTCCATGAGACATTCGCTCGGGAAACGGTGCAGACATATTCCATTATGGCCACAGGCTGTAACATCTAACCTAGTGCACCTATAGTCACATCTACGTGGTCGTGTTGGACGTACATTAGCCAGGACAACAGCAAAGAGAGCTATCGAAAAATAGAATTAAAAATGGAAAATAATTTACCATTACATTATACAAACGCTTACCAGAGAAAATAACGATAATTGTAACGAATTTCATTTTGAATTTGAATTTTATTTCCGAGTTCTGGTGGCAGGAAACTTCGATGGTTGTATACTGAGACTGGAAACTGTCTCATCGTCTTTTATACTCCTTTACAGGCAATGGTATCCTAAGGATACGAACCACGCTCCAAGTGAGACTTCAAAAATTGGTTCTGAGAAAAGGAATAAAGATTAATTGCGTATCAGCTGAATCGCTGTAACACAATTTAAATTATGCAATGATAATTTAAGGCAATTAAACAGTAAAGAATGAATGATGTGTGATACATCGTTTGTTCCGCGGTTTTATTACTTTGTATAAATTGCTGAAGCCTCCCATTAGGAGGAATAAATCTTTGTTGTTTCTTTTCTTGATATTGGAAAAGCTTTCAATGACACATCCTATGAATCCACCAACTGCCCTGGGCTAGGATAGGCTTTCAGCATGATTATTCAGAAGGCAGAGCCCAAATAGGTCTCCTAGGACCTATTCCCTATTTTTATTCGGGTCTAACGACGGATATAGCTCTCTTTTCTTTATGTTCGGCCATCTTTGCTCAGCCATTTTTGTTGCATTGACTCAAGCAATCACTTACCGCTGTTTCTTTGGATTAGGAAGGATATTGAACATTAAAGGCTCTTTCAAACAACTGCAGGAAATCTATACTATACCTACTAGGGTGCCGAAATATGTTAAGAAAATATTGGTGGACTATTTTAAGAACAGGATACTGCTTTACGAAACAAAATATGGAACAAAACGGTACAATATCACAGGTGGCACTCCCCAAGGCTCCGTGTTAAATCCCTTGTTGTGGAATGTAATGTACGACGACGTTCTTAAGCTATGAATTCCACGGTTTGCAAAAATAGCTACAATGCTAACTTTTGACCAACATCTACGATATGCAACTCAAAATGCGGCAAAGGCAACATCTGCATTAAAACTTATAATGCTCAACATCAGTGGGCCAAAATATATGAAGACTACTTCTGGAAAAGTGGGAGCCTCAATAATCCTGTATGATTCTTAAGTCTGCGTGGATGCCATGAGAGTCAAAACCAACAAAACGAAGTTGAAGGCGTTTACAGGACCAACACACTGAGAGCAATGAGCGTTTTTCGAACAACGTCATACGACGTACCGTTTATTATAACACATACGGTCCGTTGCACCAAATAGATTTTGGTGTAGGTCGAATAATTCTATCCAATGCTTCACGATTCATTGTGCTTTAATTCAGGCTTGTAATTCTGTCTTTACTAGGGTTTTGTTGCTTCAATACATCGTTAAACATTATTTTAAAGAAGAATGGGCATAAGATAAACCCTTGCGGAACTCCATTGTATGTTTGGGTTATCGTTTAGGCAATTGTCGGTGTCATACAATAATACCCTAGAAGCATCAATACCGCATAAACAAGTTCATGCCTGAACTTTTCATAGATGGTGTGAAAGGGCCACCACGAAGCAATGATAACGCAATTTGGAAGGGTATCTCAAAAGACCAGAATGTCCTAGAGATAAGCACTCCTCGAGGACATCCCCCTCAAAAAGATTGAAGGCTTCCCAGTGGCAGTTCGATTGCACAAAACCATAGCGCAAAGCTTCTTTGTGGATTTTCATTGGTTCCTTAAAGAAACAAAATGGCAAGTTCAGAAGCAGTCCTTGGCAGACCTGTTAACTCTTACTTGATACCCGTTTCCCAGGATGAATCTCCGATAGCGCAGTCTTTCCAGCACAATTAAGAAGCCTTGTTCTTAACTCTTCTAGTCAAGACTACAGCTTATCTGAATTTTATTACGCTTAGAAGCAACAGAGCTATATCTTAAACTGTATAATGGCGCTTTCTAAACTGTCAAAGAGCAGCTATTAAGAAACCGTTTCTATGGGCGCCGTGGCTCAAGTTGTAAGTGCGTCGGATCGCTGAGTGGGAGGTTCGGCGTTCGAATCCCAGGAAACACAAAAAAAAATGTTCATGGTCCCACCTCTCGCGAATGTCCAAGAGTAATAGCTGTCATGAGAAAGCTTCTCAATTTGCCTTTCGGACGTGGCTTTAAACAGTAGGTTTCTTCCATTTGTGTGAAAAAATATAACACGCACAACACGTCCACATACGGTCTATTGCGCCAAGTATTTGTATTTTTCTATGAAAGACAATTTTGTATGACTAAAACACATTTTCGTTTTCAGTTTCCTCTCTGTCATGTCAAGGACTACGCAATCCGAAAATCGTTGGCGGTATAGAGGCGAACAAACACGAGATGCCATACATAGTAAGCCTTACCCGTCGCGGAGGGCATTTCTGTGGAGCAACAATTCTCAATGAACGATGGCTTCTCACAGCGGGTCATTGTGTTTGCAACGGTTTGAACAATATAGTTAAGCCATCACAGATTCGAGGTGTTCTCGGGCTGCATAGCATATCGGAATATCTCAACAGGGTACAGAGCAGACACCTACGACTGAGTCCTACCCAGGTTGATTTCATCAGTATTGTCACGCATCCAGGTTACGATTGTAATCATGTCAAAAACGATATAGGTATGGTAATGTCCTTAAAAATTTTTGTTTCGATGTTAACATATATCTGTTTACATATAGCTCTACTCGAAATGGCCAGGCCAATTGCATTCACCGAACATATTAAGCCCACTTGCCTATCTGTGGATACAGAAGGGCGTAGTTTCGAGGATTCCCTTGCCACTGTGTCCGGTTGGGGCTGGACCGATGAGAACCAAGCAAATGGTCAAAGAGCGGATGTCTTGCGAAAGGCGACGGTACGAATCTGGAATAACGAAGTCTGTGAGAGATCCTATCAAGCGAATGGTAAAAAGAGTAACTTCATAGCAGAGACACAGATGTGTGCTGGCTTTCCGAATGGTGGTATTGACTCGTGCTGGGTAAGGACATATTGTTAAGAGTTTTCTTGGATACTGAACGTCTGACGTTGTTTCAGGCTGATTCTGGTGGTCCTCTAGTGGCAAGAGATAATCTACTCATTGGGGTTGTGTCTACAGGGATAGGATGTGCCAGACCGGGATTACCGGGTATTTATACGAGAGTCAGTAAATACATAAATTGGATGGAGCGGGTAATATTCCGGTAAAAAGGATAGAATGTCAGAAAATGTGGTAATGACGCAATGAACTGTGATAGTAGATCTGTAAGTAGCACGCATAAGATACTTTGTATAAATTTATTGTGTTTAAATAAAATTTAAAGATAATTGAAAAAAAGTACTGAATTTTACACTAGCTAACTAGGATAACCTTAAATATATCTGAATTGATAATGTCTTATCTTTTCAAATGAGGCAAAGATAAAACTCTAATTTCTCGTTTCTCATCTTTGGTGTGAATTCAAGAGAGGACAAGTGTCCTTAACCCCTGGCTACTAACTTTAACTCTCACTTACACAGGGTTAACCTGGTGTGCCTTGTTTCTTGATCCGAAAGTGCGTTTTAACTCCTTTGGGTGTTGAGATGAGGTTTTTCTTAATTTCCTTAACCTTATGGTATTACTAAGTGATTTTGCCGCTCATGGTAGACCAATGGAAATCTTACAAATCAATAACGGGCGTGGAATATGGATGACTTCAATGCTGGTGACGTCAGCAAATGAAATAAGGACAAACATTCGATTCTGCACTTAAGTCTAACAATTTTCAGAAACCAGGGTCCTTCAATCTGGAGGCTTGTTGGTTGAGGCCCAGAGCCACCCGGATCGTATCGCTATCTAAGTAAGTAATTGAACCTTACATGTAGATCAGCGTGATGTCAGTGGAGCTTTCTTAAGTATTGAGACAGGTTGCTCTTGGTCGTTTCGAGGAGGAAATTCTTTGGCTGATTTTTAGTCCGGTTTGCATTGTTCTTTGTTCTTTCTTCATACACGGTGTGTGGAGAAAGAGATACAACGATGAACTACTGTATGTGCTGGGCAGCGACATTGACATCGACGTCGAAGAGTGAAGGTGGTTGGCTTATGTAGAGCGCATGGACATCAATGATCAGGTCTAAAAAATCTTCGTATCCACTCCGAGGAACGACGCAGGAAGAGGAAGAGAGGAAGACCGCAACTTAAGTGGCGCAAGCAATTGGAAGGGGACCTCCACAATCTTAGCATGCGAAACTGGAGTCAGCTAGCTAAAGATCGAACTGACTGGAGATACGTATTGGTTGAGGCCCATGTGCACTCCGGACTGTAGTAAGTAGGTAGGTAAGTAGAAGTGGTGGTTTCCTAAACAGAGAAACCCAATTAGTACCAAGGTTCCGTTTTGATACCACAACTCATGTGATCTGGATATCGATGTGTATTGGTGAGGAGTCTCTTAATCCAGCCTGTGGAGTTTCCTGGGATCTCCTCAAGTGAGTTGAAAAAGGGTTTGCCTAGAGTTCGTTGTCTGGCCCTAACTATTGCCGGACAGTTATGCTACCATCAAAAAAGTATACTCCACAACCTCGAGTTGGGAAAAACGTAACTTCTTATAGCACTTCTCAGGAATGTATCCCGCGAAGATCATCCTCTCAGTCAAGTCTGGAAAGGATGGTGGTTTCAAAGTTTTTGGTGGACAGGAATTGTTGTAGGGTTTAATCGGTGTCCGAAAACTGAACCACTGCGATATGGCTTTAATGCATAAGGCTACACTTGCTGCCACTTCTCTGCCAGATATACATTTGTATCTAAGTATGTATGGGCACTATGTGGAAAAGTATGTCCAAAGCCGCTGAGGGAGTGGTTGTAAGAAATCCACAAATGCATATACAAGCCAATCTTTGTTATTGACCGGTCACCAGACCATCATGTCAATATAAATAGAGCCAGTATGTAACTAGTGACTGTAGTTCTCACTTATTGCCACTTATTACTTTAGGATGTTGTGTTTCCAGCTAAGTTTCTCGGCTAGAATTATTGTAGACCCAAATTGGGGGTCAAAAGAAGGAATTAAACTTATTTTCTGTATTGCTAAGCGCCCCATAACTGTGGGACATATAGACGGTGTTCTACAAAAGATATTTTAATCTAGTGAGGCGTTTACGCGAAACAGCTATTGCATTATCAATGGCGTAGGCAATTATCCTGCAGCCTAAGCTAAAACCTAAGTGAAAATCAGATTAGGGTATGCACTCAACGCATGGTAAAAGTGTCGACTTCCTGTGCTCGAAAAAGACAATTAAAAAAGAATATTTTAATACAGAATCCTTTTTGTTTCTGGACGAAACTGTTTGTCAATCCTTCATTATTTAAAGGCCAGTCAAAACTCTATTCTCGCGCATCGGGATTATTGCGAGCAATATATACATCTGTGCATTCGTTTAATTATTCGTGTTTATTCGATACTATTTCTTGGTTTAAAATAACTGCCATCTTGTGAGAGCCATTCTCTTTCCGAGTTTCGGCTGAATACACCCTTTACCAAACAGCTGACTAATTGAATTGTCATTTTTTGACGTTTCATCATAACCCCAATTGTTTACGTTTCTCTCACATGAAAAATTCGCATCTCTCTCTCTACCGGTTTAGCTGTCAAATTCGCTTCGTGGAAATTTCACGCCGGACGAAGACACTTTTTTAATTCGTTTATTCAGCGAATTTTCACATCATTTTCCATACATTTCCCTTTCCACGCCGTAACACAACACACAGCGATCAAACCCTAATCAGTACAACACCCAACCATAATCCATTTGCAATGAGTGAGACTGAAAAATCAAAACCAAATAAAGAATCAACGAGTACATCGACAACTACATTAGCACAATCATCAACTACTACCACCACAACAAAAGCCAGCAGCAGTAGCAGCAGTACCGCCACCACCACCAACTCCAACACCAACTCCACCACCAACACAACCACTACAACGACCAGCACCATCCCCAGCAGTGGCAGCAGCAGTAGTAGCAGTAGCAGCAGCGGCAGCCGTAGTGGCACAAACAGCCCTGCAACTGTCACAACCAGTGCCAGCCCGACCCCCACCAACAGCAGTAGTACCAGTGGAATTGGCAGTAGCATCATTTCAAAACTTCCAAGTAAGCCACCTCCTCCGTTGCCACCGCCTCCACCACCTCCACCCAAATTACTTCCTCCACCAGCTCCACGACCCAGAAACAATGAGGCAACAGAGCCTGTGATTAGAAAAGCATTTTCCGATTTTATGAAAGATCCCGAATGCTTGGACAAAGCCGCAGATTACCTCTATGAATCACTACTGGAAGACGCAGTTATGGGCGTTTATCTTGAGGTACATCATTCGGTGAAAAGTGGCCTTTTGGAAGCCTTAGATGGAGAGCCTGATGATGATACAGCCTTTAAAATAGTTGACACGCCCAATTATGATGTTTTCGGTATGAGTACAGCTCGCAAGGCTATGGACTGCAATTGCCCGAATTGTGATCGACTAGTAGCTGCTTCCAGATTTGCTCCACATTTGGAGAAGTGCATGGGTAAGTCCCTCTAAATGTTGACTTTTTTTTATTGCATTGGTTCTAAAAAAATAGTTTTGAATCAGTTTCTTTATTAAAAAAAACGTTTAGCAAAGGTTCTAGTCCACTGGTTATCAGCAAGGATCGCAGAATATTCGCTTCAGCTGTGGAGAGCCAGCATTCTGAGAAGACATGGATAGACTTCTCGTTATTCTTGAAAAAAAGTTTTCACATAGAAACGATTTTTGCGGTAAAGAATTTTTTTGTTTTTTGCAGGAATCTATGGCAGGTGATCTTTCCAGCCTAGATTTTAACGTTATTTTCGTCTTTATTCACAAAAATGTTGAACTTTTCATGCAAGAATTTATTGATTATACACCTAGTGTAATCTTTTCCTAATAAGAGTCGCTAAGCTCTGAAATAAAACTGTGAATACCTGTGATCTTCACAAACCTGTAGCGGCGAATTTAGCATTAGGAAAAAATTATGTGCCGATGAATATAGCTAAGGCACCAGCACAGAGCCGTTCAAACAGCCAAGTGCTGCAATTTGTTCAGGAAGAATAATTAATTCTGAAATATTCACTATCGCCTGGGGCATATATCTGCCAAAGCTGCCTAAGAAGTACGCTGGTCTCGACACATCTAATCCTCTGCGTATGTACTTTGCCTTAGATGGCCACAGTGCAGTGGTAGTATGTTTGTTTGCTATGTAGCCAGTATACTTTCGAGCATCACCGGTTGTAAAAGATATACAAGCAAAATCTAAGCCGCTCCTACAACTGGTTACTGCATGGTAGTAGATTGTCTTAAAAATCTCGCCCAGCCAAAAAAAAAAATGTTCAGAAAGAAATCGAATTCGTGCGTTCAATTTGCTCGGAAATAAAACGGAGGAGGATCTGCTATATTTCTTTGAGAAACAAAATTTTGCATTATTTCAGAATTCAGTTCCGAAGACACTCATTCCGTCCTAACCCTCAGAATAATCTCCTTGGTAATAGAGGGTGCTACTCTTAGTAAGGCAATTTCATACGAGTTTGGACATGATTTCATGGAAGATCTATGCCTGACTATCTGCCACTGTCACCACTTCTTGTTTGCGATATTTAACTCTCTTTTATCATCTTTTAGTTAAATATTCTCTCAAATCAGTGTTTTCTGACCGACTAAGAAATTTTTCCCAGAAGTTTTATGCGATGCATTTTCCCTTCCCAAACGAATTAGTTGATTATTCTTCATATAGCAGGATATATTGTGGTGTAAGTTTCAAAATATTTTCTACTGGTATTGGGAACAGATAGCCCCTGTTATTGTTTATTGTCGTCAGTCGGATTCTTCTAGCTAACTACTGTCTTGTCTTCGATGTGGGTTCTAGCCATCATTTATGCATTTACAAGTCTTTCTTAAAATGTTTCTGCGTGATGTGAGTTGTCTTGGCTCCCACATCTTCTTTGTGTTGCTCCTAGAGGAATTCACTATCTGGTGTTATGCATATGTACTGCTGGCACGGGTCATCTTTTATCGCATTCAGAAAAATTGATCTTGATAATGTCGTTCATGCCTGATTCTGCGAACGGCTGAAAAGTGTTCATCGTTGAGTGTTCATGCGACTACAAAAAATCATGTCTCTGTAGAGCACTCCATTCACCGTAACGTCGGGATGGAATGATGCCCCACTCCAAAACCAACGACACACGTGTGCACGTAAATGTGTATGTAATTTGTGTTTTCTTTAATTTTCCCTTATTCCGTCATTATAAGCGACGACAACGAATATTTGTTTTCGAAAATTGGTCGTTATATCCGACACGTCGCTATATACGACGACGTTATATCCGACGCAATCAAATGAAAGGAAAGTGGTATTTATAAGCGACTTCCAATGTTCTTCAAAATTTTAGTTCCTCTATATCTGATGGCAGCATATATTTTATTTTGCCTTCGTTAACCCCTACACCGATCGTCGTCGCTTCTGTTGCAATACCCTCGAACAAGCTCCTGACAGCGCACTGATTTTTTTTTACTACGAGTAAGTCAATATCATCTGCGTAAGTGCGTAGTTCAAGCCACTTTTGAAATAACGTACATACTTCTGATGCGTGTTTGGATATTTCTTGTATTTAAATACGTGCTGGGAACGTATTCCAAGATTCTGAGTTTTCTTCAATATATGATTACTCTCATTGTCCTACGCCGTACTAATGCGGTCCAACCAGAGCGCGGCATGTTTTCCTTAACCTCTGATTAGAATTTTGATCGTTATTCTCTCGATTTGTTCGCTCGGGCATTTCTTATTCTTTTGTTGTAGGTGCTGCTCCTTACTCCTTATAGCAACTGTAATTCTTTTGACCAGTTTATTGTTTTACTCCAATGTCTGTACTAGTCTTGTAGTCCTTCGATGTGATGTTTTCTTAATCCTTTTTTAATGGCATGGTATCCCGTATATGCATATCTTGGCAGCAAGAAGTCGGTAATCCATGTCAATGTTTGTCGGTTTGTAGGTGCGACCATCCAAAATATAGGTGCTGGAGGATTATTTTTATATCAATCGCTTTGTGGTCAATGTGATTTGAAGTTATTCGATCACTGGAGCATCAAGCCACTTTATGAATTTCGAGGTGCAGTAATCATGTGATAGCTACTGTGACGTTTTGCCCCAGGGATCAAGGCTGCGTCTGAAGAGTAGGCCGACTACGATTTCACTAAGAAATAAATGTTGCTTCTGTTCCTTTGGTTCGATCCAACTCACGGTGTATTTTGAATGACAAGATGTATGCTTATCCTTATTCGACGCTTGTTGTCCCTTCGTAACAGGTAAATGGATCTTTGATTGGTCAGACAGTTGTCTTAAAAGCTTGGCCACCAATTTGATGACTGTTGGGATTTATCAGCATAAACCAGTGATTTAACGGAGCCCCACAGTATACAATCAAGAGGTGTGCGATCGCACGATGTTGGACGCCTATTGACAGGTTCATCTCTCGGAATTATCACTTTAAAATCCATTGCAGATCCAGCCTCATTTTTGAAGGAAGGAATAAGCCACTACCGCGGAAACTTTTCTGAATTGGTTTTACTCTATATTCGACAATTTTGCTTATTTAAAAAACGCGTTGAGGCAAACGTTAACCTCATGGCTAGGTCAGCTTTCTGACCTAGAACCCAATCAGCGAAAGATTGAAGAAAAAAAATGGATTTCATGCTTTAAATCCGCTACCAATTGGATCTAATACGGATCTGTTGCTAAGATCTTAGTGCAAAACTTACGACACAGGCTTAATTGCTCCGACCGACTACGAATCAATAAATTTAGATCTTCATCCACTTTTTGCTGACAGCTGCGATATGCGTTTCAGTGTGCGTTTTCATTAAACGTTTACGGATGGTTGCTCAGAGGCACGATAATCTGCGCCATAAAAATAACGAAGTCATTTGTACTAAGTCTCGCCAATTGACGACCAATTTTCAAAATAAATTTTGATGATTTCTTCACCGTGGGCACTCCTATCTCCGGGGATCTACTCGGAAGCGGTAACCAGAGCTACTGAACATAGTAAGAACCAAATAATATCTAAGTTTCTCCAACCAATACATCAAACAAAGGGGTTACTGTCTGGTATTATAATGGAACATGATGAGTCTGAATGCTCTAGCACTTGGTTTCTCTTTCTCGGAACCCAACAGAGTCATGCGTTGTGGTTTTCAGTGTGTGATCTTAGTTCATAGCGATGGGGCTTAACTACTCGCATGGGACAGATTGGACAGTGATGAGACGAATGAGACATATGAGAAAGTATAGACTTAAACTTTCACGCTGTCATGGAGCAGTTTCTTGAGTCTTTTTAATTTTTGCAGGAGTAGAAGTTGCCTTAGACGATTTCAGTCGGTATTACGCCATCAACCTCACCATTATAAGTCGCAGTACCTTCATTATTTTACATTTGCTTCAAAATACATTTTTGAATAATTTTCTTTGTTCTTTACTTGCAGGAATGGGTAGAAAAACATCACGTATAGCTAGCCGAAGGCTGGCCAATGCCAAGGAAGGTAATTCCAGTTATTTCTCCTCAAACGTTAGTGACGACGAAGACGATGCAGATTGGTCTTCGGAAAAGCGTCGAAAAAAAATTCAAACATCCCGGACAAACGGTTCAAAAAAGAACGGAAAATCCTCTTGAAACTAGTAGTTCACTTTAGTTGTATGTATTTCTATATTGTTTGTATTAATTTTTAAGTTCTTAGCTGTTAATGTAGTTCCGAATAATAGTATTGTAATGCTTTTCTTTTGGCATAAATTATTTAAGGATTAGATGCCGTTGGAATTTGCATATTTGATCTTTTGTTTATTGGATTGTGACTTACTTAGAACAAATATTTTCGTCGTCGTCATCGTTATATTGAGAAGGAAAGGAGAGAGAGAGAGAGAGAGTGGAGTAATAGCCAGGTTGAGTGTACTTGCGTGTATACTATTTATATTTACTAGCTCGTGATATTCCGGTAATATTGTGTTCAATACAGCCAACACTAGAGACCTCTTAAATGCGAACTTAGTTGTAGTAAAACAAAAAATAAAAATAAAAAACAAAAAACAGCAATAGCAGGCAAAACAAAACAGAAAATCAAAAACAAAAAAAATTGCTTTAATGAACAAATACATATACCTTATGCATATATACATATTTAAGCATTTTTAGATCGAAAACTATTTAATAAACAATAAGAAACATGGCAATTAGATGAAATGAAAACTATTGTGTTATATACAGAGGTACACATTATCATGCCTGTTCTTTTTTGTTTTCTCTTTTTTAATTTATTCGTATAGCAAATAAAGTAATTAAAATAAATAATTAGCAATAAATGCAACTCCAATATTTGTATATTTATGAAAATATTCGAAAATATATTCTGTGTTGGAAACTCCAATACATATTTTGCTGATTAAAATAAAATTACAAATCTATTATTTATTTTATATATTTTTATACTTTTTTCACTTTTAGTAGAAACTATAACTAATCGTTTTCTACTTAAAGTTCCCCTTCGTTCTGAAGGTTGAAAAGCATCCTTTTTATTTTTTCTTTGTAAGTAACTTCTGCTATTATTTCTGAGCTCAAGAGATCGAGCCAAATACATATGCTGGATTTGATAGCCATGGTAGTATTTGTCTATCGACTGCAATACTTCCTTCTACGAGGGTTGTGCACACTATAAATGAAAAGCAGTCAAGTTAGAGAAAAGAAGTAGCAGCGTGCGCAGCCACTCGCATGAAGGACATATCTCAGTGGTCTAGTATACTGGATACTCCTCTATTCCCAATGATCTTGAATTCCTGAATTCCTTCCGCCAGACACCGATTACACAGTTCCACAATTTCACTTTGCAAAACGCTTTGAGACCCGAATAACCTCCAGATTAAGGGGATCTTGGGTTACAAAATGAATTCATGTGTTTCCACACAGATGGATCTGAAACAGAACCAGGGGTGGATTCTCCAATGATCACAACTTAAAAATCTCCTTCTACAACCCTAATCACTGCAGCGTCTCTCAGGCGGAGATCGTGGCGATAAAGGGAGCCTTGTCGTGTATAAAGTACAATGCTAAGCCGCGATTAATACGACGGCTAAACAAATCAATATCCACCGCATTTGGGTGCCGGTTTACAAAGACATTCCAGTAAGTACATACGTTGTACATTAACATGGAAAACTGTCTGAGTCCACCCTTAACCAATATAAAATACAAATACTTACCGCAACAGACCGAATGGAATAACGGAAAAATAAAAAGAAGTCAGTATTTAAGGCTAACACATTAAGCCAAAACGTGCAATTTATTTAAACTATTTTAAGGTAACCACCAAATAATGAAACCCTGAACTCTGCAGGACCGGAATCAGGTCTTACACGTACATATATCCATGCAATCCATCAAGTCAAGGTCTCTTCGAACGCCTCCTCTCTGCCACTAATCTGATTCTTTTATGATCTCATTAACCTAATAACAATTCATTCCCGCCCAACACACCTCATAAGCTTGTAAACAAATTGCATTTTTAACAGAGCTCAAATTCCAACTCGTTTCTATGACGATTGACGACCCCATGACCAATTAATTGCAATTCAATTCAAGAAAAAAGAACTGGTTCCTACCCATCGACCAAACCACCGTACCTGCATCTCCATTCACAGCCCCCCAAATTAAATTCAAATTTATTACATGAATAACAGGTTAAATTTATTTTTTTTTATGTACACTTAAAGACTAAAAATGGTTAAATTAAATTATACACAAATATGCCCTACAATACTAGTGCCCCCTCAGCCCCGGCTTACCACACCGTGCACTTCTCTGCAATATTCAACTGGCTGCCAGCCGGACAATTAAACGCCTTACTCACATCCTCCAGGTTCAGCATTATCCTGAATGGAATGTTCTTTCCATCGTTCACTTGTGAGCATTCCCTTTGTGCCAGGTTTAAGAAGAAAGCCTGATCACTGGTCAAGTGGAACTCCTTGAAAACGCCCTCCAACTTGTGAGCGGAATCGTACTCTTGGTCCCAATTCCGCTTGAAGTCCAGATAGGTCTGTTTCATTGCAGCAAACTGCTCCACATAGTCAAAATAGTCCAAGTCGTTGAACTCAAAGAGTTTGTACTTGTTCTGCTGTGCCTCCAGGCAATCGCGCAAGTCATCGTAGGAGTATTTGGGACGATTTTCACGGAAGAACAACTGCCAGAGGTAGAGTCCTTGTGAAGCGAAGTGATAGAAAACGGGTTTCATTCTATTGACCGGATTAAGAAGGTTTAAGAGATACTGCTCCGCAAGTTCATCCTTGGAGCTCACCTTCGAAAGGTATTTATAGATCTTAAACTTGGCCAGGCCCAGATAATTCTGATAGAAATTGTCCTTCTCAATGTGAATATCGGCGTATTCGGTGTCGATGCGACGGCCGTCCAAAATTTGGTCCATGCTCTCGATAATTTTGCGCTTCTCCTGGACTCGGCTAAGAACGCCTCCATTAAGACTTTCCACCTTCGATTTGATAGAGCTATGTGACTTTTCAAACTCTTTTAGGACGTCTAAGTTGAAGGCCTTATCGGCGTCGTTGAAATACAGGCGATAGAATTCAGCGAAAATTGGCATCCTGAAGTAATCCACGACCACATCACAACCAGTATCGATGACTTCGGCCATGAACTCGAGAGCTGTGACCAATCGTAGAATTTGCACATCCGTCTCGTGAGCTAGGTCAATAATCTTTTGAAGATTCACAACGTCCTCGAGGATGAATTCAATAGTGGCATGGGTGAGTTTTGGGAATTTTTTCAATTCACCCAGGTACTCATCCCAGTCAAAGTTCTTCAGGGCATGCACATCATTGCCAACCGCTGGAGTTTCCTTCGAATTGGTCAGGATGTTTTGTCCCTTCTTGATGAAGTCGATTATCTTTTTCTCGGCGTCCGCCCGTTCAGCAGGCTTCAACTCCAGCAGTTCCAGGTTCCGCTTGATGTTCCTCTCGCTGAACACACTCGAAAGGAAAAGATCCTGATCCAACGAGATGATTATACGGAATTTTTTCTCATCCAATACATTGATGTTCGCCCTGAGGATCGTATCAATGCCGGAAGTCTTCAAAATTCCCAGTGCCTTTGCTAGCTTGAACTCTGCCGGATTTTTGAACACATCGACTTTCTTCAGAATATTCTTCGGGCTCTGATGCTTCTGACATGATTCAAGGAAATCCTTTGCCTTTTGCGTAGCTTGAAGCTTTATATCCGTCAATTTATTGAGATCGTCAGCAATCTGCGACAGGTAAACCCGATCATTGGGATAATCCTCACCTCCAGAGACGTTATGGAAACGTCCACACGAGTATTTGGGGAAATTAGCACACGGATTCTGAGCTTCGTCAACTATTGCACGGATCTCACCCAAATGCTTACGTAGATTCTGCTGATCTGGATCTGATGATCGGCTAGCTAAGGTAGCACCAAATACAGTGGCCAACACTGTGGCCAGATGAATGAATCTCAGCAGCGTCATTGTTACTGAGGGAAGTCTCTTTTAAATACTGCTGAGTTGAGCGAAATTTCAGAGCTGTATTTATATTGATTAGAGAGATCAAGATGCAGATACAAAAACCACATACAATTCGGAGGAAGCTAGTTTGTGCGACGAGTCGATGAAGCGGCATGGAGGGGCTCCTCTAACCAGATTGACGGGTTCTGACGCGACGCCTTGAACTTGACTCATAACCAAATTAGAGTTCACGGGTGAATGGATAATAATCAGACGCCGCGCCGCGCCGGGACAATGATGTTGAAGATGCTTTATGGAGATTACAGGTTTTTATGTTTATTTTGTTCGATTTTTTTTGCTTTTTTAAAATGAGTTTCCTTTGAGGATTTAATTTTTGGCGACAGCAAGACCAGGTGGTGCGTGGGCTTCGAGAAAGCTTGTTAAAATTGATGTAATGCAGTAACGTGAAGCTGGAAATTTTAGGATATTTACTCGGAGCTGGATTATTGGTTTTAAATTGATTCGAATTTATAACGAGACTTTTAATGGGTGAACTGGTCGTCAATGGTCGTTTCGGAGAGTGAAAATTGATTGCTTTTTCAAGGGATTATGGAACCTTTATGATTCATAAGGCACAGCGGGTGTTGAACGATAAATCAATTTAAAGAATTTAGAGGCCAACAAGATAGGACAGGGTTAATGAAAGATATTCAGCGGCTTCACAGCTGAATGGCCGATTTGATTTGGGTCAGTAGTTATGACGCAAGTCAAGAGCTTGTTAAATCAGCAGATAGATTCAGGGTTTTTTCCTTCGCATATTGAGCTTAGGGATGGGCTTTTTTTTAGACATTAGTACTGTGCACGCTCTAGTTCCACTGATGGAAAAGCTTTACGAGTGCCTGAGTGCCTGAGACGGAGCTGAAAAGATTGAAAAGTTTGTCGAGAAGAGGTTGAACCAGTGGATATGCCCAGTTTTAGGTAAGGTTTGAATAGTTTAGAGCACAGGAACACTTCGGTAAGAAATACGTTCTTTGTCACACCACAAGAATGTAGGTTAGGTTAGCTTATAGTGACAGACTTCACTAGATACAATCTAACTTAGATCAGTAAGGTCCATTGTATTACCACAGGATCAATATCCCCAAAGACCTACCCACTGAACCAGGAACCAGTAATAAAGCGCTGGAGGCTACTAACGCTTGCATTAGTCAGTTCACCGAGGTTGATAAAAGACCTGTTCGATCAACTAAAGTAACCCTTTAAAAGAACTTAATCATCCCAGTGTTGATCTGTGGCACAGAGGCATGGACTTTGTAAAACGTAGATGAGGTTGCTCCCGGTTCTTTCGAAAGGAAAATTCTTTCGAGTGATTTTCGGTCCCGTCTACAGAGATGGTGAGTGAAAGAGGAAATACAAAGACGAACTGTACGGGCTGTACAGCGACAAAGACTTAGCCAGTAGAGTCAAGGTGCAAAGACTGAGGTGGTTGGGTTATGTAGAGCATATAGACTCCAATGCTCCGGCGCGGAAAGTCTTCGAATGTACCTCCGAGGGAGTTCAGAGTAGAGGAAGACCTCGACTCAAGTGGTGCACACAAGTGGTAGGCGACTTTATCCGAAGTCATATCTTCACGTCTTTGTCTAGAATTTTAACTACTACCACCACCGCTATGTTATCGGCGTATCCAATAATGTCTACTCCCCTTGGTCTCCATATACGTAGTACTCCATCGTACATAATGTTTCACAGGGCTGGGCCCAGGACTGATCTCTGTGTAACTCCTCCTGTAATTTTATATCTTTTCGGCCGTATCGTAGAAAAGGGTTCTATCTTCAAAATACATAATTCACAGCAGCGGGCACTTGCATATTCCTTAGAACTCTCATAATGAAGTTCTACCTCGCCCACGTCGAGGATAACTACAGCACATTACTGCTTTTTTCCTCCTTTCCAGCTGCGAACTCGCGAAGTCCTGACACACATATCTGTGAACATGCTCATCGGCGTTGCCAGCATCGAAATAACACCCGCTTCAAAAAGAAACTAGCAGATGAAGCGGGTTTTAGTTATTTTTACGAATCTTATATCTCCTTGTAAAGCGCTTTGTTTGCGGCAAGCTATGTAGTTAAAGTTCAGCTGTATATGTCCCATCTACAAAAGAGGCGATCTTAGGTCTTGTACCAATTATCTAGGCATATCCCTGCTAAGTGTCGCATAAGTTTGAACGTCTTAAATTTTTCTGCACCACATTTATCGGCATTTACCAATGTGACTTCCATCCCGGCAGATTGACTATATAATATATATTCACGCTAAGACAAGTCCTGGAAAGGACCAACGAACACACCATTTGTTTATCAACTTCAAGGCTGCCTATGATAGCATTCATCTCTTGGAGCTGTACAAGGCGATAGCCGTATTCGAGAACCCAAGAAAACTAATTCAGCTATGACTAGTTACGCTGGAAAACTTATGGTATGTAGTATAGTTTTTAAGCTCCATTTTAGAACCCTATCAGACATGCACCGGATTTCGGCAAGGAGATGCTCTGTCATGGGACTTTTTTCATTTACGAACACCGTTTAGGACAAATTGTCGCTATCGGCAGATACAACCCCGAGGTAGTTAAGGAGTTATCCTTCCTCAGAGTTAATGTTAATTCTACGAACGACCCTTAATGGAGATCCGATAAAGAATCACCCTAGCAAACCCCAAATACCTCGGTTTGGCAAAACAACTGGCTTCAAAACTCCTAACATGAAGGACGAAATTGGTGCTCGCCGAATATTCGGTTCCATATGCGAGGAGGACGAGTGCAAATTTAATTTTTTCGCGAATTCAATGAGCTGTATCAAGACGTGAATGTAGCCCGGAAGCCTTAAACACGTCGACGATACTGGCTCGACCACATAGAGCGAATGGACGACAACGCTCCAGCCAAGAGAGCCTTCGAATTCCTACCTTCAGGATAAAGACGAAAAGGAAGACCGAATCTCCGATATAAGAATCAAAGAATCGCGGATGTCAGGATGCTTGATCTGATGAACTGGAAGCAGCGTGCACGGTACCGAAGGGCCCGAGTCTCAGGCAGAGGCTCTTTAAGGGATGGAGCCATTATCTAATTGAACCAGAATAAAAGAGTCAGAAGCTCAATTATGTTTGCGAAGAAGTTTAGAAATTATCTGCGGGGTTCAAAGTTCACAGCTTCGTGTTTAAACTCATTTGCTGACAGCTTAAAATTGGACTTCTCGTTTTCAGATGGCAATAACCATCCTTTAATTAGCACACGTACGTTAATTCGGTTATGTTGTAATGTGTACTTCCTTTCCGGACAAATTAGCCAAAGCAAAATGCAATTAGGACAATTAACACATTTGGTGTTCTTTTATTGATCAGAAATATGTTTGCTCACTTCTAATGCATACGAGTACTACCACTTTCGTAACGGGACTAAAACTTCCGCAAAGAGTTCAATATGTGCTAAGGATTTCATAATATTTTGGCTTCAATTACGGTGCAAAAATACCTTATCTATGAATCCCCATACAATTTAGATCATTCGCGCACAAATTTAAGTGAAAACAATCTGACGTCAGAACTTCTAATTTATAGGTTTCTCTCCCGCTTTTATTTTAATTTTAATTTCGTGTTTTATTTTTCACTTTGAAATTAAATTCCGGTTTCTTTAAAACCAAGTGATTGTCATTTACGTTAAAAATAAGTTCAAAATTTTGCAGTAGTCTTATGACAAATTGTGTATGGGTAACAAGTTTCGTGGGAATTGTTTGCTTTTCAATTTGGTGTTATTCTTGTTTATAAGTCCTTTCTGGAATATTCATGGATACCAAGGATTAGTCATTTTTTGGCAATTACTCAAGCAAAGCGTTACTAAAACCCTCACAAGTTTTATTGGTGTTTAATGTATTTTAAAACTAATACTTTCTGATAAAAGATGCGTTAGTCATGGCAGCTAACTTTGCATCTAATTAAAGAAAAATCGTAAAAAAATATAAATTCGTAAAGCTGTTTTGGAAGTCTTTAATTTGACATTAAATGTCAAATTATCTTTATCGTAAAATCCTGGGGGAAATATAAAAAACATGAGCAGAGTCGAATAAGGATGATTTTCGTTTTCACGACCCCACCAAATGAAAAAGTGAGAAAGTCGTTCTATAGATGAGCTGTTCGGATGTATGTATGAAGCCGAACAATTAAGGATGAAAATAAGGACAAGGGAAATTGTGTGATAATCTGTGGTAGCGTTATATCTGCTGCTGTTGGTGGATGCTGTTTTAGGGATGTAAGCGCACTGCGTCCTTGTAGAGCTGTTGTTCTCCTCCAACTTGGAGCTCTAGTCGATGAGACACTCGCCATAGAACATCTCATCCTGTGCAATTTCCTTAAAGAACCGGCGTATCTTAAGTGGATCCAACGATGGATTATTACCAATCTCCGCGTTGATCTATACCCATTTTCCTGAGGTGTTCCTTCAATCTACAGTGATACGTTGGGAACTGGGCGCCGTGGCTCAGTGGTTAGAGCGTTGGATTACTGATATGGATGTTCAAGGTTCGAATCCCAGAAAACTT
This sequence comes from Blera fallax, assembly GCA_946965025.1. NCBI lineage: Eukaryota > Metazoa > Arthropoda > Insecta > Diptera > Syrphidae > Blera > Blera fallax. The sequence continues at coordinate 23,137,652 of OX337245.1, read as the reverse complement.
CAAAAAGTTTTTTCGCAGATGTCTGAATGTCGTCCGAGAGTAATATCTGTCATGAGAAAGCTTCTCAATTCGCCTTTCGGATATGGCTCTAAACTGCAGCTCCCTTCTATTTGTGCAAACAACACGAATGATCTCAAGCTAGGCCCTGGACTACATACGATCTCCTGCGGCAAGTATTTGCATTTAGACATGTAAGGAAGGCTGTAAAAATAAGCAGCCGGTTTTTGCTAATGTTTATACAGACCTTACTCCTTTTCCGGCTATAGTTCCCGATAAGCTCATTTGGGGATTTCCTCCCAAAAGCCTTGCTCTTTTACGGTCTTCGTCCTTCTTTAGCTTTTTTCATATTTTAGGCGGCCCCAGCCCCCAGAATGATTCCGGACCGGCTGTCTAAACTCGCAGCAGACAGCAGCACCAGAACCTACGTCCATTTGGGATCTGTAGGTAAAGATGGCCAGTTCATTTTCGATACAGACTATCCTTCCATCCCGTAGATTCGCTATCAGAATCCATAGCAGCTCCTCCCTGCTGTGGGACGATGTAGTCCATTTCTGACCGAAATCTCGGTATATTCCATCGGCTCAGAATTGAGACGTGACCATAGGGCTTAACTAACCGCGGTCCATGTCAGGTTCCTGTTTAGTATAAGACCCAAGTATTTGACATGTTCGGAACAGTTTTGGTGAGTTCCCTTCATTTTAGGTGCTATTATCTCAGGAATTCTGTGCCTTTAAGTAGAAGGAACTTAGTCTTCGCCGGATTGGCACTAAGTCCACAGCTATCTATCCATTTGACCGGTCCTGTGAGGACTGTTTCCATAAGATTATGTAGTGTTGCTGGTTGTTTTCCACTGACTGCTATAGCAATGTGGTCTGCATAAGCTACAACTTTGTATCCTTCCTTTCCTAAAGTGAGGAGCAATTCGTTATCGGCAAGGAGTCATAGCGGCGTCCCGCGTTGAACTGATTGTCTGGATTTGCACTGGCCAAATTTTGAATTGATCATCCCGTTGAATAGCATCTGGTTGATCCAGTGACAAAGTAGAATTATTTCTAATGTCCTGAGATCATGGCCTCTGTTTTGTGTTGCTGAAGGTCCCTTTTATGTCAAGAAAGGCCCCTTCTTTGTTGCCAGCGATAGTTCAGTGCTACCATAAGAGAATTTCAATTGATTTACCTTTACTTTAAGCATACTGCGATCTCTAAAGCATTCATCACTTGATGTTATTGCGAATGTAAATATCCACCAGCCTTTCCAAATCTTTAATAGAAAGGTAGATAGGCTAATGAGGCTAAAATCTTTTCGTGTGGTGTGCGTGGTTCCCGATTCCCGGTCAGGGGCAATTTTCACCACCCTCCAAAGCTTTGGTTCTCTCCACATGATTGGAAAAGTTTTGTCAACCAGGGACAAAGAATGCCATATGACTGTTGTATTTCCGCTGGGATGATTTCATCCGGACCTGATGATTTGTATGGAAGGAGGCTGTTAATTGTCCATTGAAGCTCATCTTACATTTCCTCTGAGATAAGCAGGGTTTCCTAATTGAGCTGCTCAATATTGTGTTACCTGCAAAGTGGGTATCTAGAAGAAAGTTCAAAAATTCTCTACCAGACACTGTCATGGTTTCATCAGTTTTTTTTATATATCCGGGTACAGTAGGTGTCTTGGACAGGATCTTCCTGAAGAGCTGCCAGATACTTCTTTTTTTTTTCTGATATTTATTTATGATACTAATAGGGCACGATTCAGAAAGAGATTCGTTCGTGGCACCGGTTGCTTTCACCGTCATTGTTATCACTGTTGCCAAGTCATCTAGCAAGTTCGTCTTTCTGGGGCTTTACATGCTAATCATTTGGGACAAGTTGCTCATAGAATTTGTTGCCTTAGAAAATATTTTTGAACTATTTTTTCACGAAATGTAGTCGTATAAGCAAGTGACAATCCTGAAACTATGTAGTTCTGAAAGGACGGGCAGCTGTTCGGTCAAGAAAGACGCTTTTTAAATAAAAAAAAAATTCCCGTAAGTGCTTGCAATTATAAGATACTAAATCGAAGTAAGCTATGGTAGGCAATGAACTAAAAAGTTGTAAACAAAAAACTTATTTCGAAAACCAGAATTAATTGTAATGTGTTCAGTTTATGTATTATGCTTCTGAGGTACGTTTTAATCGTCTTGTACACAAGTCAATTATTTCCCCACTTTAAATTCTACGACCTAATTTTGTTTGCTAAGTCAAATAATTTGTTTACATACTTTACTCCATCCAGATTGTCCCACAAGTCGAATTATAAGACACGGGACTAATCCGCTTTTTACGAACAGCACTTGTTTCCATTGAGAGAATTTTATTGCATAAGATACCAATTTATTTGCTTTTTATCTGATGATCATTAGATGCCAAAATGCATTACATCCGGACCATAAATTAAAAAGTTCCAGTAGCATCTGCTAGGTACTTGTTCACCAATAAACATCATGAGTAAGCAAAGTATGTAAAGTCAGGTTGAGCTATTCGACATAGCATGGTTGGCTGATGTGGTCCTCAATAAGGTACACTTAGACCAAGATAGTTCCATTGTGCTGCCACCAGGCATGGGCGGGTGAGTCACACTGTCCGCTCCTGGAATCAATTGCTTTTTTTTATGAAGCTGTTTATGTTAGCCGTTGAGGAGGAAGAAGAAACAATCACTATTCAAGTCATGAGATCATTGAAATGGTATTGACCTAGCGTAGTCTTCTTAATGTTGGCAAGTACAGGGTACGTGCACAGGAGTGAAGGACTATTTCTTCTTCCTCCTCGACTCCAGAGCCAATAAGGAAATCATTATAGGGGTTGTCCAATGTTTGAGGATGCCTGCCTATTGTGGCAGGTATTAGTTCAGGTATTAGGTTGGTAAGTTTAAAAAGGGTTCTACTGTAACGCTTTAGAACTCCGTTAGATCTTCTTTGGTCTAGTTTTGGCCATAGTTGTCTAGCGATAAGGCATTGACGAAGTTGGCTTCATCTATGTTTAACTTTTTTTTAGCGCAACGGCGTGGATGAGGTACTTAGCATAAGGCATCGGTGTGTCAATGTTAGCTGCAATTATGGTATGATTACCGGAAAAGCCTTGTCTAGCCAATTTGTTAGCCACACAGTACCCCGTGACGTAATAGCGACCTAGTACCCAGCAAACGGTGAGGTTGTACTGTCCAGCTATCTCATTGAGAGATACGCTAACAATACTGGATATGAGGGATTTGATAGCTTGCAACAACGTTAAGACCAATGCAAGAGCTGGTCCTTTTCACCAGGAAATACAAAATCCCTTGCTTCTTGCCTCCCACACTGGGAGGTTCCGGTCTTAGTTCCTCAAATAGCGCTAGCTACTTGGGATTAAAGATAGGTCGGAAGCTCCACTGTCGCGAAAACGTCATCAAAACAAGAACTCGCGTAAAATAACGGTGGCCCCACGCAGGGCTTACAACCTAAGATTTTGTACTGATTATACATGTCGGTGGTATAGCCGATTATCTTGGACGGTGCAATGGTGTGGTGAACCACCTGGGAAAGGAATTCTAACTTGAAACAAATGGAAAAATGGCATGCCCCAGCATCATTGGTGCGCTGAGAACCTGCCCAACAGAGATGCTTGAAACCATGCTTCACTTTCTCGCGCTAGACATCGTCGGCAAGCAAATGGCTACCAGCTCTGCTCTTTGAGTGAGAAACTCTCACCTATGGGAAGAAAAAGACTCTGGTCATGCCGGCAAAATTATGAAGCATCGTCATCTTCCGAAGGTTACCGACCGCTTGCTTACTGAAACTGACTTCAGCTTAGGCTTCAAACACTCGATGCCGGACAGATCAGAGTAGATGCAACGCGATGCCCTATACAAACGTTCGCTATCAATCTTTACGGATGGATCCAAACCCCATGACAAAGTCGGTGCCAGACTAGAGTCTTCTTCGGCTTAAACACACACCAAAATTTTAAGATTGAAACTCAAACCAATGTTTGCACCTTTAGGTGCTCTTTAACGACATCCAAAGCGAGAAACATTTTTTTGCGGGGGTTATAATGCCTGAGAATCAGTGGCGGTAGCTGAGCTCCTCAACTTCGAAGATAACTAATATTTCCATAAAGCCGACCAGACCGAAGCACCAAAACTACTAAAGGAAACATGATATCGTCACGAGAACACTATCGAAGCCGAAGTGACTCACCCGTGACTGATTGTGGATTAGAAGTCAGCATTGCATGACTTTGTCTAGTAGTACGGCGCTAACAATTTAAATCAATCAATTAATCCTGGCATCCTTCTTAAGAGAGTCGTATAGGAAAGTGGCCACAGCCAACAGTCACATAATGACTGCTCAACATGTTGGATGCGAGTATTCTATTCGTTGCACGTCAAAAGTTAATGGAATGCGGATAGGAGTAGACGCTCCAAATAATTATGACGACCGGTTCGATGATGATCATTTAGACCATTAAATCGCTGAAATATATGCTTGTGTGACTGGGTTTAGCGGTTTTATTATCTGGACTATCAAATAGTTTGTTATAATCTAAAATCGATTATGGATCAAGGCCACACTCAGTATTGAAACTAAGAGTAGGTGTTCTGGACATGCAGATCCAGATTGGTTGGTAACATCATAAAACTATAATTCCGAGGACTTAGCCGATCACATAAGCCAACGAGATTTAAGGTAAAAAAAAGTTGCTTGTGTACGAAGGTTCTTCGGTCAGGGTGGCTGCCTGCTTCAGGATACACATACATTTCATGATGCCATGAATCTATTCAACTTGGCTACACAGAGACTACTCAAACCTAACAATGGAAAAGGTCATAGACAACTACATAAGAATAATGGCGTTAGAAAGAAAACTTTTCGACCATAGTCAACGGACATATAGGTTGGGGAAATTCACCGACACTGCTTTCTGGACATTGAAGGAGCTTAAGACAGCACGTCTCATAAGATCACTTGAAAGAAAAGCAATAAATCCAAGAACATCTAACTGGATGTGTGAGATGTTTAGGACAAGAAAAGCTGAAACTATGGTGCGGCAAAAAACCATACCAATCCTGGCAAACACAATTAGAGGTTGGTCACAATGAGGGGTTCTCTACTACTACTGTGAGCCTAGTTGTGCATATATAGATACACTCCTGGTTGGTTCGTTGATGTAGCCCTCGATAAGGTACATTTAGACCAAGGTGTAATACGCACAATACGAATGGTGGCGAAAAGCTAGACCCTGGATCACATAAGGTCTGTTGCGCCAGATATTTGTATTTTGTACTATTCTCTTATTTATCAACAGTACCAGCTACATTTTCTGTGGATTTACCACATGTCCACATCGATTGATTCAGTTGCTGACTGTCTTAAGGGCGGCCTTTATTGGGTCACTTAAGCTTAAGCGATTTACCAGTTGCCAGTATCAGCACATAGTCTGTATGCACTACGACCTTAATTCTAAGTCTGATTGATACTTCGTTTAGAGCAATAACGATAGTAGAGGAGAGAGAAGACCTCCCTTTTTTGCTTTCAACTAATAGAATATGCAGTCTCTAAAGTACACTTTTTCTGTACTCATTTCTGGACATGCGGTCTAACTTTACATAAGTAACTTTTCACGTGCTTATGTTCCTATTAGAAACGCCAGGCGTTTTTCTTACACCAAGACATTGTGTGCAACCTATCTCGTACCGGTCATCGTTTCGACAGCAGATACATTATTCAAAGAATAACCGAATTCACAAATCTACCAAAAGCCATCTATCGTCCGGTAGATACCACAACAAGTCAAACGTCAAAACATCGAAAAGAACTCAACACCCAATTTCGCATTTTCGAATTGGAGTTTTTTTTCTTTCTGCCATTCTACTCACCACACTTCGAATTCGCCCAAAACCATCTATCTCGCTCTATTTTTTACCATTTTTCAGATGCCGAACCGCACACACAAACGAAAGGCACAGAACAAGACATTTCGCCGTCAACGTTTTAGTTGAGTTGAAATCGTGAGATAAATTCGTTGTTTCTGCGTCCGAAGAAGAACGTCGCCGCGTCAACTGAATAAAACTAAAAAATAAAAATAAAAGAATTACTTCCCTCTCTCTCCGTAGATTCAGAAAATTCCAAATTTTTAAGGATATGCTCCAGAACCAGTGTGTGAAATAGAATCTCTAAAGAATTACAACAAATCCCAGTGAGTAAAAGCAAAAAAGGAAGAAAAGAAAAAAGTGCAAGTGTCTGTCTGTGCCGTCTAGGCACACAAAAAGTGAGTGTTTCCAAGGGGAAAACAATTTAATTTTCTCTCCCAGCGAAAAGGAAGGAAGGAAAAAAAAAAATAAGTGTTCGTCCAGCCAAGTCAAGTGCAAGAGTTCGAAATTCCCGACCGGAAAAGTAAAATGTGCGAAATTTTTCAGTGAAACCTCCCGAGTGTGTGGTGTGAGTGAAAATCAATCATACTCTCTGTGTGTGTGGAGTTTCCCTTTTGTCCGGTGTCACCCTCAAGCCCCGTTTTCTACCCACTGTCGTCTGTGTTAAATTATTCAGTTTTGTTGTTGTGGGCACTGTATAACACCGCGCGCCGGGGGTGTCGTGCCGCAATAGGCGCAACATCTCATCACCAGCAGTAGCTAGACCAACGAACACGACCGATCATCAGCAGCAGCAGTAATCTAGAAAATGTCCTCCACCGACATGGTTTTGGATGTATCGGCCCTGCCCGATGATATCCGGGAGAAATTGGCTGAATTGGATTTGGAATTATCTGAAGGTTTGTACTGGTGTTCCTTGTGGCCCACGAACTGGTTGTCCATTTTGGAGAAATTTTTGTTGTCCCTGTGTAGCTCATAAATTCATCGAAAATTGAGTTTAATTTTTCCTGTTAACTCTTGTGTTCGAATTCAGACGACGGGTCGATAAAATTTTATTCGATTTCGTTGTCAGCTTTGCGAAAAATGTAGTCGCCGTCTCTTTTGTTCGCTTGCGTGTTGATAGGGTGCAGTGTTATAGTGCTGTTGCACTCTTTTCGAAATGTCAGTTTCTTGTTGTTGTTTTCGTATACTGGTGCTGGAGCGGTGTGTGTCCATTTTGCGAGATTGCTCAGGTGGTGAATGTAGGCACAGATGATGTAGAATTTTTTTTTGTTGTCATCGCCATTCGGTTAATATCGGGGTGGGATTTCTTGTTCCTTATGTTCGAAAAATAAGTTATTTACGTTTTTTTAACAACATGGAGGTTCTATAGAAGTTTTTGTTTTGCAAGAGAAAATGGTGGCATTCGTTTCGTTATTTGCTTCCTAAGTAAGTTTCAAATAGCTTTTGCGCCTAGGTTAGGTTTGAGAAGGTATATGGATGCCTCTGATGGCTATGCGTCAGTATCTCACTTAGACCACATAGAGTTCTTTACTTACTTGCTTAGTTGACGCAACGGTTAGGGTAGAACCTGGGCGTCAACCAACAAGTTTCTCCAATTAGCTCGGTCCTTAGCTAATTGCCTCCAGTTGGGAACTCCAAGTCAGTTGAGGTTCCCTTCGTCTTGTGCGTGCCACCTAAGACGAAGTGGGTCTTTACTGTGTTGTCCTTCCGAGATGTCAGGATTTATGTTGTGTCCAATTATTAAGGATTACACACATACAATACATATATGTATGTATATGCAAATCTCAGTAGTTTATTTAAATCGTTATTCCGCATTTCATCTTGCTCTGTGGAGGAATGACTGTCAAGAGTAAGATTTATTTTATGTACCAGTGCAGGTGACGAATAGATTCTCTCTATATCTTCTTCGTCTAGCAGCTTCTACAGTAATAATTGTAGGGATGACCTAACCAGGATTTATGGTTACTTATTAGTACCCAATGCCCGGACAGTGAAGTAATGTGAATGTCCTTGCGGCCTAGCATCAGTAGATGCTTAAGATCACACCACCGAACCAGTGTTGTAATGGGTATTGCCAGCCCAGTGTACACTCAGTATACTTTCTTTGATTTGAACCTCATGTTTTGCCGAAGGCTTTCCTATAATATCGTCCGCATGGGCCGTTACAGAAGCGTGTGCCTCTAAAAATCGTATTTTTCTATAAATGTTCCCTGCAAGTATTCCAAAATATATTCTTTTAAGAATCTGTCTCACGCTCCACTCCGGATATCCATCACTCCTAAAAGCTTGTCTCAAAGTGTAAAAAACTACACTCTATCGCGGGCATAAACTTCATTACAATAAGATCTCCTTATAACTTTAACCCTAAATATGTATGGATATCAAAAATGAAGCATTCCCTTCGAATTTGAATACGCTTTCCGATGATGGTCTTAAAAAAGATTATTCTTCCTGGCGCGGCATTCTGCTGCTTCTCACTTACTCAGATGACACTGCAGTCTGGGGTGGACATGGCTGAACTCTATAAGCTCGATTTTTAGATAGCTGCTGGTTAAGGCCCCTCTTCTTGTTTGCGACCCATAAGGAAAGGTTCTCCTTTACCGTACAATCCTTCAGTGGTGGAGTTGACCACTTTTCGGACTGGAGCTCTGATACCCATCAACTCTATAAGTCCGAGCCATCCTAGTGGTTGAATCCGGGCTCCTCCCAGCAGTTGTAGAGTTCATCGTTGTACGTATATTTTTCTCCACTCACCGTCTATCTAGACGAAACTGAAGATAACTCAGAGGATTTTAAATAAGCGACAGGACAGGATTTTCTTGACATAGTCCATGTTTGTACCATATAGCAGGAATCATGGATTCACTCCGACAGTGCGAAACTACGTAAACATTTCTTTTTTGACCGATGACCAATGTAATGTCTGAATGGCATAGGGCACCAACTGTCCATTGCAAATAGCATGTAAAACTCTTGCCAATCTATGCATACTTCACGCCCAAAACGATTTTTCATTCATTCTCCTGTAAGTTTTTTAAGACTACTCATTAACGACCTGTCATACTTAAGAGCAGCCTGTCAAAATAATGCTATGAAATCTACGATTTCTCACACCTAGAGAATGTGAGTCACCTGTTTCAACTGACAGCTTTCAAATGTCATATTTAGGATCCATTACAAAATTCCCCTTTCTTTTACAACCTGTCACATCTCTCCGATCAAATGTCATCGTTTCGGTTCAAAACAACCTAAATAATGAGATTCCTTTTCCAACCCATTAAGTGCATCACTAGACCCCAGCTGATCAACTAAAAATAGACGATGACAAATCCAATTAGAAGTTTCCCTCCCAGAAAAACAAAAAAGAACCAAAATACCTTCTGTCAACAAGAACTGTCAATTTTGACTTCATCACACAAATATATGAGGACAGAGAAAAAAAGCAGCAATTTCAGCGGCATCTACTAATCCAAGGTCTGACTATTATTTACACACTTTGCATTCGTGTTTACTCTTTACCCAAGATGGGATTTTTAAGACAAAACAGGTGGCACAACACGACGAAGATCTTTTTTTCCCCTGCTGTCTCCGCTGTCATCTCAGAAAAAATGGATTTATTTACTCAAACCGATAAGTACGATGGTGTCATTAAGACGAAGGGGAAATCTGAATTAATGTTGAGTCTGCAAGCAGAAGGGGGACAATGAATGGGGTGAAGTGCTGTGGTAACTATTGAAGAGATGTGGGCTGATGACAGCTGCAGTGACATTTGATGCACATGATGATGATATTTTATGTCAACTTCATCTTAACCTTTCAAACGTCAAACAGGAAACGTTAACGTTAGCGTTAACGTAAATGTAAATTCTATTTAATGACCCAAGTCGAAAGCAATTCCAAGTTTTTTATGAATATTTATAGAGACCCCACCTGTCCACATGGACGGTGTGATGAGTCATTTTGGATGGGGGAAGCTCGTATTTTTGTTTTTCATGCTATTCTAAGTGATTTCCTACCACTATCAGTCTGTTCGGTCCCAGAAAGTGGGCCTCCTCCCTCGCTAAGCCGATAAGTGTATTAGTCACTTAATTCGGTTCACTATTGCAAGTGAAATGTTGCTGTTGTCGGTCTTCGAGAAAAACGCTATTCGCGGTGTCACGACAAAGGTGAGAGACTGAATGGGAACAGTTGACTGACGACTGACTTGGCCGGCAATTGAGCGAGAACGAGAATAAGAAGATTATAAGTGTGGTGAGCTAGTGGGGAACTTGTCCCTAGTTAGACCCATTGCTGGCGGTTTGTTTTGTTCTTTGTGAATGCATTTCTCGACGATGATGGTTTTCCATAGAGGAGAAGGCACTTGACGCGTCGGTCAAGAGGGTGCGCACTTTAGAAATCATCATTTGATCTAAGTGAATTCTGTTGCTAGGTACTGATACTTTTGAGATACGCCGAGTACACGTCATACACCACTTTCTCTCGAGATCTGTGGAGATGTACCAGACTCATGTGAATGCGCCGTTGCAAGCAGTTTTGAGTTCTATGGATTGGCTTGTGTATAAATAGTTTTTGTTGAGGTTGAACTGATTTGATGACCTAGGGTCGTCGAGGTGTTTGGGTCCAATTGGGACAGTTTTGAAATAGTATTGTGATGGATGCTCTAATTCAGCTAGAGATGCTCTTGGCGGCCGGAGGTTAGGACTATTCAGCAGAAAGTTCAGTTGAAATCCTTAAGAATACAAAAATCTTTTCAAAGTCCCAGTGTGAAGACTGCCATAAGGCAGCTCCATTGCACGGTATGATATGGCATGGTATGGTGCGAGGGAAGTGCTCTTTAGAGAGTGCTTCTGTCCGTTGTGTTTCCTTATAGATTGTGGTTTCTCCTTTAATTTGGTTGCCTCTCGGTTGGTCGCAAATCAGAGCAGCCTGCACCCTTGACGAACCATTGGACGAACCATATCATGTTCCAGAGTGGAATATGCGCCAGATCCTCCGGCTCTTCAAAAAGTCTGTTTCTCAGCGTCATCGGAAGTGACGAGTTTGAAGATTGGGACAAGCACACGTTTCAATTTCTCCTGTATCATGGCAGTTCCTTTTACACTCAGTTTTACACTTCTTTAGGCGCAGTTCAGATGGTTTCCTGTTTTTAGGATCGGGCCAGTAATAGTTAAATTCCATTCATCTGGCACACTTTCCTCCGACTATATTCTGGAAATGAGTTGGATTAGGTTCCTTACGTTCTCATCTACTACTCCCTTAAGCAGTTCGGCAGATAGACCGTCAGTTCTTGTAGCTTTCTTGGTTTTCGGTTTAGATATACCTAACCTAACTTCGTCCAGGTCAGGTGGATGGAAATGTTTGTTATCGTCCTCCTGAGAGATTGAACGCTCAATCGGAAAAAGTTCTAATTAAGCCAAAGCGGCTGTAGATGTCCGGCGTATTCCCTATTCCTTGCGGGGTTTGCGATATCCACCGCCTTACCATGGCTACAACAAAGTAGTGTTCCGAGTCTAAGTTGTCTCCTTGGAAAGTTCGGGCATATATTGTACTAGAGGAGTACCTTGATCTAGTTGACCGTTGATTGATGAGAAGACTTCCATGTCCCCTTGTGAATATTGAGTTATGGAGACCACGTGCTACCTGGGACAACGTTTCCTCGTCGTAAAATCGATAAGCTTGAATCCGTTGTTGGTGGTAGCGTTGTATAGGGTATGCTTTCCCCGACAGTATTATCAAATCTGCCCTTCGTTCCAATCTTGATGGTAATGTCTAAAAAAGTATTACTGAAGAAGTCCTCTCTTACTGGCTTGGCATTAAAATGGCCTAGTCCTGGGCCTGCACTGTCTACACGTTTGTGCCAGCAATTTGGCGAATCTATTTGGTAAATTTAGGCTTCATACGAATTGTCCTGCTGGAAACTCCAGATTTCTCGCCTAACTCTGCTTTAGATGACGAATGCGCATTCAAATAAGCGCTACTTTAATTGTCTGTAGCAATCGCTGTAAAAGACTGTAGAACGGCACCCGTTCAACCGTACCTCTTGGATGCCGGTGATGTCTGTCTTGTAGCTCGTCCTCTGCAAATTAGTCGATTGAATGTGGTCTATAAATGGATCTTGCATTCCACGTACAGATCAGACTCGTGCTTGTTTCATTTGCAGGGGACAACAGTACGATGATTCTTATCCGAGGCATGTTGTCGCTTCGTAACCCACTTTACGTGGGTATGCAGTTACCATGATTCTGCAGCCTTCAACCTGGAAGATACTTGGATTCTTGGTAAACATAGAGGCTTGATACATCGCTCATTGTAGACCAGGACTCCAAATATGGCGAAGTAGTTTATATAAGGTGCTCCTTAGGTAGTTCGACTTAACTGAAGTTGTAGGCGCCGCTATTGATTCTATCTGGAGAATTTCTCCACCGCTCTAGTCTAAGCGTCTCAGCATCACTCCTTTCTGTCATTTTCTGCCACCAAGACCTTCCAAATGGGTTGGAATGCAATCATCAGTCAACGGGCCTAATCTTAGACTAGAAATTAAGCTGGAAACCCAGCATCCTGGAACGCGTCAAGAAAGGCATTACACCTCTCTACTGCTCTAAGAAAGCGGCCACGAGTTACATACCGGCTGTATGTATTTGTCATCAGGCCTGTACTGGTGGACATCCTTGGAGAAGGTCTTTCACCACAACCATTTGAACCGAGTACAAAGGTCGGTTTGTGTATGCACTAGTGGAATTCTAAGAATTTCTCCAAAAGCTGCTCTAGAAATTTGTTTCCACTTGTCACCCTTAGATCACCCTTAGCGCTTGAAGGCCATATCTTAGTGGTCCAGTCTACGTACTGGATGCTATTCTATTCTCAACTATCTTGACTTCCTTCCTGCATTGCAGGATACAACCCTATCGATTTTGCCAGGCAAGACGAATATCGGCATGCCTATCGCTTCAGTTAAACTGCTACTCAATTTAAATATCATTAATTTCACAAATCGCAGATGGAAGATGGCACTGCGTGCCTCATCAATAGACAGATCTGGCCTAAGCTGGATCAGGAACGCTCCAACTGTCTGCAGAAAAGGTTGCTCATCTCAAACGTAGTTGCTATCGTTACAGACCGCTGCATTATCGGCAGATACGCCACTAAGCTGGGCCTCTTTGCAGACGATTTCTGCAGAAGCTGCACGGATGAAGAAGAGGAAGAAACCATACTACATCTTCTTTGCACATGCGAACCTCTCCTCACTCGTAGGAAACTGCATTTAGGGGCCTACTTCTTCAACAACCTCGACGAACTGCCTAATGCAAACGTCAGTAGCTTCCAGCGCTTTATTACTAGCTCCTCATGGTATAATAGGTAGCTCTTTGGAGATGTTTATACTGTGGTAACAGAATGGGTCGAAGTGAGGTTGCATCTACTGCAGCCTGCCACGATAACTTAACCTAACCTAATCAGTCAACGTACGAGGTACTCGGAATTCATCGCGTGGAGTTGAGAGTATGAGTTGAAAGGCAGAGGTGTGAGAAGGACGGTTGTGTCCTGTCAAATGTGCGATATCAGCACGCCCATATAAAAACGCCCATCTTTCGAGAAATCCTCAGAACAAATGTACCTAGCTACGCGGTATCGGGGTCAATGATGTCATGTCAGGTAGCGTGGCTCCACAAAAGCAAAGTCGTACTTGGTTATGTCTAATTCTCAACTTAGGGCGTGAAACCGAACAACAAAGTACTAAAGTGACTTCTCGTTGTCCAGTTAATGTACTTTACGCCTTCCAAGTCGATAAGAATAGACGAATAAAGATAAACTCGTTTTTTTACGATTCGAACGTTACGGAATGTCCCTTCGTGCCGTCATTTTACAGCTATGAATAAAGTCAAAGGAAAGAATGGATATTTCCACGAATGCAGAAAGTACTTAACTGCCTGACAGTCGATTTGAATTTAAATCTACGTTACAAGTTCTAAAGAAAAGCCGTCACTGACCTTCTGACAGGTAATGGTGACAAAAGTCATCTCGCGGGGGTAGTAGATAATAAACACGCTTACGGCAAGAACCTCGCAGATACATATCTCCAAAAAGAAAACCACATGCGAGTAGGAGTATCGGAACTAGGACACTCCATCTGACCCAGTGACCGACGGTTCGTATTTAGTCGTCAGTGCTGCATCCATTACGAAAACCAATCTGAGTTGCCGCAATGCCTTATAGCTGACTACAAGCCTTTTTTTATACATTTATAGCCACAATTATAAACCAGTTTCACACTTGTTCCATTCAACTAAATCTACTTCACTTGTAAAGTACAAAATCGTAGAAAAAAAGCTTCTCAAGTCCGTAGAAAAAAAAGAAGGTATTCATAGCCAAATTGAAAGCCCCCCATTCAGGTACGAGTAAATAGTATCTGTAGTCTGATGTACGTACGAGCAATAGGAAGAGTTATCGAAAAGATCTCAGAGATTTGAGTTCGATGACCAACACTTGATACGGCCAATAATGGGCATCGATTGATTCGAGATATCGTGAAGGGTATCTATTGATTTGGTCGTCGCTAATCACATGACCCACTTTCTGTCGAAGTGTAAATAAATAAATAAACTCGCCAAAGAAAGGAAAGAATTGAAATTCGCAACAACAACAACAACAAAAAAAAAATCACATTTTCAACTATCATCGTGTGTTTAATTAACGTGAAGATGCGGATCGTTTTTTTTGACTCTCGCGGATGACTATAACCACCGCCTTCGGGAATATTATTTGAAAGCGTATTTTATTTATTGTTGTCAGCATGTTTTTATCGTCTTTTGAACGTTTAATGAAAAAGTATTGCGGGTAATTATGACCCAGGCTTGGTAATGAGCAGTTCTTTGTTTGTTTTACGTCGAGGGAAGAGGCTTTCTTTTACGATTTTTACCTTTTTTTTTGAATCAATGGAGGCTCTTTGAGGACGAAATTGAAATAAAAAAACCGGAAATACTCACAACTTATGCAAAAACGCTCATTTGGCACATGAGTATGTCCCTAATCTTGTTATAAATACTGGCGGTAAGCTCACTACTGAGAAGGCTTAACGAGGGGGCTGTAAAAGGCTTCGGCGAGTTGCCGACCACCTTGTGGAACCTATTGGTAGACTCCATACTGAGTAGGCGTAATGAAGGGGGCCACCCTGCTATAGGGTTTGGCGACGACGAGTGTATTGCCGTCAGCGGCTGCGACCTACCGGCTTTTTGTTTTCGCATGAAGGCGGCCGTCAACACTGTCGGGACTTGGTGCCGTGAAAGTCATTGTCCGTCAATCTAGCCCAGACTGAGATAATGCTGTTCACTATGAGGAGGAATTTACCTCCTGTGAGATGTCTGTCCTACTTGGGCCAGCAGCTTATCTTGACAGTGCCGTAAAATGCTCAGTACGACCTGGGGTGTAAGCCGTGAGATGCTTCACTAGATAAGCACTGGCATAGTCAGACTGTATATGGTGTCGCATGGTAGTTAGGGACGGAATTCCTCAAATGCAAGCTCTTCATCGAGTACGTTGAACGCTGCTTGAGCGGGCGGTAATCTTTGGGAAAGGCGGAGAGGAGGTAAGGTTGAAAGGCTTCTCAGCCCTATTCCACGCTTTCGCTTTGAAACGTTGGATATCATGCGAACGGAACCAATTTTTGAGCGCAGATTCCGATGCCCTTTCCCGGATCGTTTGGAATGGATAAACGACAGATGAACTGGGTTCGAACCAACTAGTATTATCCTCTACAGATTGGTCTCTAATTGATGGACTCTCGGGAGCAGGCATCTATTCGGAGGAAGCAAGTTTGAACAAGACTATTTCACTAGGCATATACATATACTACGGTCTCTTAGGCTGAGGTCTATGCTATCGCAAGTGCAGCGCACGTAGCTTTAAAAGAGGAGATAGGGGGTAGAGCTATTTACACCTCCTCCAACAGCCAGGCCGCGATTACGGGCTTCATCAGACCGGTGAAGCTGGTCTAGGTTTTGGAATATCCCGGCATATTGGGTAACGAAAGAGCATATGCTCTTGGCAGGGTGGGGTCAGTGCACCCCTTGGTGGGTCCTCATCCACCAATTGGCTGCAGCTTCACATTTTTTAAACAAGCAATGGCTGAGGTGTTACTAAGACAGCATCTCGACTACTGGCGGGCAGAGCCACACAAAAGTGACTTGAGAACTATTACAAATCTCGTCACGGATTTTACTTCCGTTAACGAACACCTGAAACCCATAAGACTTAGGGCTTCCGGCCCTTGTGAGATGTGCCTGGAAGAGAACGAAACCTACACACTCTTCCTGTGCGACTGGCCTGCTTTCGCATGGGCGATTTTACCTTCAAGTCTGAGGATCTGGCTTCGCTCAACCTTGCTAATGTGTTGCGTTTTGTAAAGTGCACTGGCAGGCTTGGAGTGCGGGCAACAAGCCACTGTCTTGCATGGGGCGGCCTTAAACCGAAATACAGTGGTCCCTCAGGAACTACGTGCTGCTGTTTCCTACAAATACAATACATAAATACAGGTTCGAAACGGCTGCCATTTGCCTTCCAGTATGGTATGACTTGAGACGTTCTGGTCAGTCATCCATAGCAGCACGCACGACATACATGGAAAAATTGTCCACCGCTCGGACAAGAGCTCGCTTTAAAGACTCAATATTTCGGTGTCGAGCAGAGCACGCCATCTCTCTAAAACGGACGATAGCTTATAATCCAACGGGTTGAGATCTGGACTGCCAGCTGGCCAATTATCCAATGCTATGAAGTCCGGAACCTTGTTTTTGAGCCACTGTGGAGTAGTTTGCGCTTTTTGATTTGGATCAGATTCTTCGACGTCTTCCCAAAGAGTCATTTGACTCTTTTGTCGCAAAAATGAAGAACAACAGATGGTTCTCTCTAGACTGTACCACTACATGTGGAAAAAGATACATGTTAAATATCCAGCTCGGCTCCTCTTGAACTATGGCACAATTGCGGCCCGATGTCGCGAATAACATCTCTGACAATATCTTAAATCCTTTGTAGATCATTGGCGTAGAGCTTATCCTTAACGTATTCTCAAAATCTAGCGATCTAAGCGGCCAATTGAGGTCTCCGAAATGCGAAATCATGCGTCCATGAAAGTTCTCGTGTAATTTCTGTCAAAGAATGACAACTTGAATGTTTGAAAGATCGAAAATACAACGAAATTTAAAATGAAAGGTCTTGGAAGACCCTTTATGTGGTCATCATATGATTAACGTGGGATCATCATGGACCTTTACGTTGTACTCACATGTCTTAAAGGCGACGATAAGACAAAGCACTTCCCCCGTAAGTGTCAAGGGAATGGGAACGGATACTATCCAACCTCTTCCCCCGTCGAAATTCTGCCGTTCACTAAGAGCACCTACAAATCGCAGGTGCATCTCCAAGGAGTACAAGTACAATGGACCTTTCTGAATCTGAGTACTTGCGAGTCTCATATACCGTTGTGCATCCCATTTAATTTCATTTCATTTCAAGAAAAGGGCTAATTAGAGGGGAAGTACCTCCCTATTCGACAAGCGCTTTAAGTCGTTATTTTTTCTCACTTGTAGAGCTCAACATAAACACGTGTACTTTAAATCACCATTAAAATTGTATTCGATAAGGTACCGTAAAATCGCCTACCAGTTAACGTAAGCTTCGTTTCTATTAAATTAGGTACTCTCATCGAAACTACGGATAAAAAGACGGAAAAGAGATCCGAAAACCTCAATTAAAGACAATGCCTTCTACCACACTCTCTCTCTCTCTCTCTTTGAAGGGCAAATTATATGCTTTTCAATACCGCTAAGTCTAATAAAAAAGAGAGGAAAAATCTGTCTAATTTTCCGCTATTGAAACTCTGTACGCTGTAGAATGCAATCAACTTCGTTTATTCACCGTCTCCATCTGTATGTCTATGGTTTTATCAAATATTTAACGAACCGTATCCACACCAGTCCTCCCTCCGTCCTTCTAGATACATAGAGCACACATTTAACCCAAATTGAACATGCAGCCGATGATTATCATGTCAGAAGTTAATTCTAAGGAATATACGCTGGAAAATCCATCCATTTTTCAGCCCACATGGCGCACGTTATCAATCAGTTTGTCGGTGGGGTACGAGTATCTAGTCTGCTTTTTTTGAAGTTCTTTTCATGCGGAAAATCAGTGTGTATCTCTTGATTATTCATCCTGAATCGATATTTTTTTTCTGTTTTTTTTTTTTGTTTTATTTGCATGTTACCTGTCTGGACAGCTAATAGTTTGTTTGAACTGAAATAGTGAAAGTATCTTGTTGCTGTGGTGCTATAAAAAAGTGTTTGTTTATAAGGAGATAAATTTATTTTTTCTTTTCAGAATTTTAGAAAATTCTTTAGAAAATCAGGAATCCCTTAGTGGTGTGTTTATTTTGATGTTTTATAGCGGTCATCACAACGAAGCTAGTTTTCTTGGAATTAATAAGTGAAGGGGAACCTTGCATAAGCACCGTGCTACAGTGGTGTCATATTCTTACTGACTAAACCTTACATCTGCTATCTAACCTCCTCGCCCCGCGGAACTACTTTGCGGAGTCGGTTTTCCGGTTTACACGGCCCTACTTGTCAGCGCTCTTGTCTGAGTTTCTGCTTGTCTTCGCTCGTTTTGAATTCGGGCTAATACTGTGTGCGGTTAGCGTTGTTCTCCGATTTTAGCATCTCTTCTCTAATATTTGGCCAACGTCGACTCTGACCATTTTCTTGTAGCAGAAAAATTCCGAGCTTGGCTGTCCAACGAGACGAAACGTTGCACGCTTTAGCGCACATGGCGAAGCCAGTGATTAGAGAGAACGTCTGAGCGAGAGACTCTCCACAGTGTATTCACCATCCACAAACTCCAACAATCTGTGGAACCAGTACCGCGAAATCTTCAAACAGGTAGCCTAGCCAAGACTTCCTTTGGATACCAGCCACCAGCAAAAAGAACCCGTGGTAAGATGAAGAGTGCGTTCGCGGGAAAAAGGTTACAGAAAATGCACTTCCACTTCTTCAGATGTATGCAGCATCTGTCCGCCTTCTAGAACACTTGTTGACAAGTGGTCAAAGAGTTTACCTGCCTCAGAGTAAACATGAACTCCACGAACAAAACCTTAGTGGAGATTCAACGAGCTCTAACCCAAGGAAACCGCTGCTATTTCAGTTTGGCGAAACAACTGGGTTCAAAACTCCTAACTTGGAACGCGAAACTGGAATCGAGAGAAAAATTATTCCTCGAATATTCGGTCCCATATGCGAGGAGGGCGAGAAGGAGATACAACCGCGAGTTCTATGGGGATGTAGTCTGAAAATCCGTCAACTACACTGGCTCGGCCATATCGAGCGAATGGACAATAATGCTCTAGCTAAGAGGATCATCGAATCTTAACCTATGTTGCAGATGGCAAGGAAGACGGAGCCCCCGTTTTAAGGACCAAGATATTGCGGATGTGTTGTGAGCTAGGATGAGGCCACGGGGGCAGCTTCGGTGTAGGTGAGGAGGACTGCGGCACGCTCGCGGTTGCTCGGCTCAGCTCGTCGGACGGGGTGGTTCTTGTCACACCCCACCATACACCACCTGCTCAGCACACAAAATCTCGTGCCATTTATCAAAAAAAATCAAAAAAAGAGAAAAGAAGAAAGCTACTCTACGTTGACCGCGGACGGACTTCAAAAGATAGAAAGAAAGATAGAAAGAGGAAAAGAAAGTGTCCAAGGGCTTATGCCTATGGACAGGAGAAAGACCGGGAGGGACTTCGCGGTCTAACCTAACTAACCTAAACTATACCTAAACTGACCTAAAAACTTAAACTAAGCCCTAACCTAAACCTAAACTAACTTAAACTTAACCTAACTTAAGTTAAGCCCTACACGCGGTGACACCTTCCCAGTGTCTCTCCTTTCCATAGGTTCGTCAAGAACCCGAAGCATGCCAGATGTTGTTGGCAAAGGTTGGCCAGCCCACCCTTTGTGTCTTACGACACAAACCAAATGCTACCTTTCTGGCCGAAATCTACGAAAGGTAGCCCCTATAGTACCCCTTCAGCCACAACCTAAGTTCGTAGTGGAATGTTAGTCGGTCTTAACGTCGAGTAGTCATCGTTCGTCTTGTCCTGTTACCTCCTCGTCCATCTACAGGAGACGGCCCGGCCGTCCTTCCACACACCAAACAAAAAAAAACCTAATCACACATCGTGTTTTACTCCCAACAATTTATTAAGGACCTTAATTCTAAACATCAACTTAGAGTCTACCCTTAAACTAAAAAAAAACTCTGCTCTTAAATTTATGTATATATATATATATGTATGTATCTACTCAAAATTCTGTATATAAAAAAAAACTTAAAATTAGGACTCACGTTTTTGCGGGATCCCTCGTTGTCCTGCCGGCAGCACTGATGAGGAACACCCTGTTTTCCTTCCTTTTTGTCGTGGCTCTAAGTGAGCCTATACCGCGCACAATAAAATAAAATTTAAAAGCAGATCTCTCTACACTAAATTTTGCACTATTTACACTATTAGAACTTAAAAGAACTATTTGCTATAATCTTATATATAAAGAGAGTTCACTAAATTTATGGATTACTAAAAAAACTAATAAAAAAACTAAATTCAGAAATTAAAACCAATAAAAAATTCACTCAATCAAAAAAAAACAAAAAAAAAAACACTATCACTATATAAAAAGGGGGTGGTTGGGGGTCCCTCGGTGTACCCGTTAGGGCGAACAGCGCCGTTGCAGGGTACCGGACGATCTCTGGGTACCCTGTTATGAAGAGCTGCCTGGGGGTTCCGGGCTCCTTGGACGATCTCGTTGGAGAGCCTCCCGCTTTGGGGGTGGAGCTGCGTCCTTGTGGCGGAGCTGGCGGTGTTCCTTTTTCTTTCTTTCTTTCTATCTTTTGAAGTCCGTCCGCGGTCAACGTAGAGTAGCTTTCTTCTTTTCTCTTTTTTTGATTTTTTTTGATAAATGGCACGAGATTTTGTGTGCTGAGCAGGTGGTGTATGGTGGGGTGTGACAAGAACCGACGAGCTGAGCCGAGCAACCGCGAGCGTGCCGCAGTCCTCCTCACCTACACCGAAGCTGCCCCCGTGGCCTCATCCTAGCTCACAACAGATGTCAGAGCGCTTAGTCTGGAAAACTCGAAGCAGCGTGTCCTGGATCGAACAGGATGGAAGGTTGGACGACAAGGAGTAACTGAGTAGTATTAAGTGTAATACTTATCTCACTTTCCAATCTTCGTTTTTTCTCAAGGAATGTGTTTCGGGTCTTCGTCACAACCAGGGCATGTTGGGTATGCTGGCGAGTCGTCGAGCCTAAAGCGATGTAGGTATCGGCGATATCCGCCGTGGCCCGACAGAAATTGCGTCAATGGTTACTTCACTTCTTCTATTTACTTACCCAGGGTTGTATCTTGTGGATTAGCTTATATGTCCGTTTACCCTTAAGTGATGTATCCCATCGTTGCTGCCACGTTCTCAGTGATATTAGCGTCTCTTGTCTTTTTAATTTTGTAGCTGCTGCGATTTCAGGTCTTCTATGCTAAATCCTTTTTGCCAGCTATACCGTACGCTGCCTCATTGTCCTATACGCCTACATACATAACTCTTAACGAGGTTAATCTATAGACACTGTTGAGCTCATGTCTCAAGTCAGTCATAATCTTCTTGTGCTTTTTGGGTCTCCGACATTTGGCAACACATATACTCTATGTGGTTACCAAAGTTTAGCCGAGATATTTAATACTTCTCTTGGTGTGAATTGTACAACTCCCCGCCTTGACTTTGATAGTTTTTTTTATTCTTCGGCTTGTAATAAGGACTGCCGCCATCTTGCGTTCTTCCAAAGCTAAGCCCGTTGATTCGAGCTTTGGTTTAACAGATGCGATGGTCTCATTTGCATTTAATTCTAACTCGTCAGCAAAACCTATGGTTCGTGCTCCATCTGGGATTCTTAGTCTCATTATCCCATCGACATTACATTCCATAAGAGCGGACCGAGAAAGAAGCCCTGTGGAACACCAGCGATTATGGAGTAAAATTTTATTCCTATGTCGGTTGTCGGTAGTAGCTACCTCAGCCAGTGCTTAAAGGTATCACCATTCTATTGTCCAATGAAGTCAAATATCTGCGAGTCGTCTTGAATGGCAAACTTCTCTGGTCAACACATGTTAGGTCAAAAACTACCAGAGAAACATCGTGAGTTATGTGGTTCATTCTAGTTATAAAGCTGCTTCCGGCCATTAGTCTTATTAGGTATTAGTCTTATTAGGCAGAGCCCTTATGTAGGCCCCAGTTTTCTCCGTGCTTCCATGTCGTTAACGCCGTTGCTCAAAAGGAAGCAGAGTCCTCAAATAGGCGCCATTGTGTTTTGTGCAGGAGAGAGTTGCTCAGGAAAGTTATGTCGGGATTGAACCCATTCCTGCTTTTCGATACGTGTTTGCCAGCCCCTTTTTCTAGGGTTGAATACAGAATACGTCATCTGGCATTGGTGAGCCTGTCATGCTCTCTGTTCGCTTATAATGAAGTTAACGCCTATGACCAATGAGAGTTCTACCGCAAGCGTCAGTCATTAGGCTGTCTAGCATTGCCTAGTATTCACTCATCGTCCAACTAGGTCATAGACCCAAAAGTGACTGTCAAGACTTTCTTCATGGTTTCCTGTTTGTGATGGCTCTTCTGAAAACCGGGTATTTGCGGCTCCCGCCTACGTGATTCGCATCATGTGTATGCCAACAGTTTCTACAGACCTGCTCCTTATCGCAGTTGTCTGCAATATGGCCTTCTTGGTCCATATTTCCAAAGGTAATATCTCGTTCTCAGCCGACAGTTGAACCAGCCGATTGTAATTTCTCTGGTTTCTTGTGCATTTTTGCGATCCTGTGTGCATGGAGGGTGAATGGAGGAGAAGATATAACCGCGAACTCTACGACCTGCATCAAGATGTAGATGTAGGGCAAAAGGCCGTAAATTCGTTGACTCCACACAAGCGTATGGACAATGCTCAAGCCAAGAGGATCTTTGAGTTTCAATCCCCAGGCAGACTGAACGTCGGGAATAAAATTTCTCTTTTGCTTCAATGACAATAGCAGCAGGTCTAGTTTTCCTGGCGTCTTGCTGCTTCTTGGCGAGGTTATTGGTTGGAAATTTTGACCAAAGTTTGTCTCCTATCAATGCTTTTGGAGGGGTTGGTTCGCAAATTACTAGTCGGTGTTGGCTGAGCGCCAGTCGCCGCATCCACCTACTTCGTTTGGTGGAATGTATTTGTATGGTTTTCTCTACAGAAGAGTGTATCTGTTTCCGCTTTGGTTCTGCGGTTTCATTGCTGTCTTGGCTTCCAAGGTTGGTTTTATCCAGGGCGAGGTTTGCGGGGTGATGTTCTTCCGAATCACCTCCTTTGCTTCTGAATTTCGGCAGCTGGTACTTTTAGTTGCGTCTCTCATCGGTTGATGGACTGAGAGCCTTTTACCCTTGTCACCCTTGCGTTACTTGGATTATGAATTCCAGATTGATGGTCCGTTGATTCGACCGTCGCCTTTCTTATTGCAGCTGACTCCCGTCGTTCCTTACTGTTGACTGTTGACCTCAGTGTCCTTGGGTTTTCAACGTATTCCTCAATTCTTCCGCCGATGTTTTTTGTGTTATTTTGTCTGCGCTCATTTCTGTTGTGGATTCCCCCTCAAAGCCGTTGTCAATCTTCGGATGTTTAGTCACCCTTGCGTTACTATTCGAAAAGTGACGCCATGCAACAGTTGATCCAAGCTCTTATGGAGTGTGCTTCAGTGCCTGATCTTGGTTACGCATCTCTCCGAATAATAAGTTCTATAAAAAGGCTCCTAAGAGATGCTTCCATTTCCATTCCAATGGGTACACTTGCCCCCAAAGCATGAGCCATCAACAAACAGAAGAAGTATTTCTTTAACAAAATAAAAGTCGTGGCAGTTCAAGGCACTTTGGTGATTCAGTTAACCGCTTGTATTCTGACACATTTTTTCTTTATGCCGGATACACTAATTGTTTGACCACTTTTTTCGCAATCATATGCGAATTTCATCGGAGCCATTCTCTCCATCAAAATACTCATAGATACGTGTATAGATACACTCGTATCTAAACCAATTCCAGCCAGCACCCATTCTCCTGTTCATGTCATGAAACTTCCAAGTGCAAGTTCAGCAGTATTCGCGACATTCAGCTTGAACAGTTCATCTGTTGCTGTCAACTCAGCTTATAAATATCTGTACGAGTACTCGTCTGTACGAGCATGTGAGTGGAAAATGTATCTCTATTCATGGAATTGTAGCGACTGCGGTAACAAGATCAGTCGGCCTTTTGGTTGCGATAAACACCAACTGCATGGCGCTATAATTAGACCTCGATAACAGCGATAAATGCTGTTTAGGAACAAAGAGTTTAGTGCTCGATTGTTGTTGTTGTTGTTTACGAATGAATTCATTCAACTTGATACGTAATTGAATCGAATATTTCGCTGTGTGCTTGCTAATTAGAATGCGAAAGTGTTAGCGCGTGAAGCAGTTTTAAAGAAATATTTTAAAAAGCTACCTCTGCCTAGGGGCCTTGCAGAGAAGACTCCGTTCCAACATAAGTCATGGAGGAAATGAGTATTCATTTTTTATGCAGGGTTTTCTTCATTATGCAGTGCAGCCGGATTAGACTCACCTATCACGGCAGCGTCCAGTCTTTGGCAATCAAGCTCTACATTACCCAACTGAAACAGATGAACTGGCACAACGAGGCTCTTGCGATACGAACTGAGTAGGTTTAACCGATGTCAACGCATTTACATATATCGGCTAAAAATTACTGCAATACCAGCTCAATACTAGGATCAGAAATAGTCCGAAAAATATTTAAAACACTTTTGATGCATATCCCAAGACTACCTGATGTCATAACCAGGCAATTTATGTAAAACCTGGGCCATTTGTTGGTTTCTTTTTCAGATTGCTATTTGAACTACACCGTTCAATATTTTTCAGTAATTTTTGCTATACCAAAGGGAGTACACCTTTCGATTAGTGTTGCCGAGGCCCGTCTCCAAAACGGTTGACAACACGGTTACCGAACTAAGTGCGCAACAGATCGATTGTTCGATAGCTGGTGGCACATTGTGCCTTCCTGTCGGATCCAGAGCCTATTTAACTCCGGACACAAGAAATTAGTTATCATGTCTCTGTTGGGTATTCCTTCAACCGTAACATTGTAGTAAGGACCAATGACACTACCATTCCAGAGACACGCCAATCGGTCACTCTTTGAGGATGGATTGGCTTCTCTACGGCTACGTGTGGTCTTTCTGAGCCCCAAAACCTAGAGTTTTGCTTGTTGATACCATTTTCAAGGTGAAAACTGGCTTCGCCCGAGAAGATTAGTTTATGACTAAATCGAGTTTATGACTAAATCGAGTTTATGACTCATTAAAGATCCCACATTGAGAAGCAATAACGAAACGAATGCTACAACTTTTGAGTGAGTTGGACCTTGTAAGCAAAGTATCCGAGGCAACATTCTCCTTAGAGTTGCTAAGTTCTGCGAAGAGTTCAGGTCGTTGGGTTTTCGCGTCCACCTTGGGCAACAACAGCAATTCTCTCGTCCGTTCGTAAGGGATAAACAGCTTTTTTTCTATTCCTAAGCTGCTTTCACGAGCTTTATAGGTTTTCTGGTATCAGTCGCTGAAGAGGCTTCACATAAAGAGATTCGACACTAGATATCTGATTATTTAAAGTTGGTTGACTTGAAATTAGACGCACTTCGAAAAGGAACCAACAGATGGTACACACTTTCGATAGCAGAGCAGTACCATCTCGTCTTTTGCTGAGAACTGAGTCACTGTGGCATTCCGGAGAATAGCAAGTTTGACAGCCTGGCATGTCATGGCTCTTTTGGCACAAACTTCATATGTTGGACCGACATCGTGGCACACATACCGTTTGCTAAGAATACTGCTCAAACCAAAAAGGTAGGGGTGACCAATCACATCTATACCAAAACAATACCACTAGGCAACTAATCTTAATCTTTTCTGATCTAAGGTGCTTCTATTACTAAAAAGAGGATCCAAAGCTTGCCAACGTTATAACCGGCTGCTGTACCAACTGTAGGTAAATATGCTCAAAAGTTGAACATTCCACCTAGCGCCTTCTCCAGAAGCTGCAGAGATGACGAATACCTTATCCAGTTTCCTGCGCATACTCTGTACTCGCTTGGTCTTCTTTTAGCCCTTGAGCGGACAACGCTTGTGCGACATCTTGTTTGAACTAGTGCAACGCATTTCGACTGCGCCCAGCTCATTCGCACAAAACTCGGTTCCTCTTCAACTGTTCTGCGCCACTTTTGCTACAGCCACTTTCTCCTTCGTTTAGTAATGCCTCTTGATCCTCGTCCTGATATCTGATAGTTTCTTTACGAAGGTTTGTAACAGAAGGTTGCGGTAGGGTCCCGTTTGCAAGTTCCCACACAAGTTCAAAGTCTTCTGACACCTTACCATTGTGTAAGACGTGGCACTTAACTCACTCGCAGGCAGCCTTTAAATGGCTTAGACTCTTCACTGGGTGTTGCTTGGTGATGCTGTAGATAGTCCTACTAAGGCGCCAGGTTTGCAAACGTTAGTCACCATAGACATTGCGTTACACTTATTTCTTCATCACGATATTGGGCTTTATGACATGTGTTGTGCTTAAACAAAGTTCCACCGATTACTAGACAATTGGTACCGCAAAAGTCCACATCAGTAACCACCACGGGAAGGTGGCGATGTGGTTTCGCCCACTATCGACACTTTATTAGCTTTATGCGAACTAGCTGTGGTGCAGTTTGTGCACCTATCGGCACGCCATCCTCCGCTTCACTTAAGACAATGTCTTCCGGCAAACTTTTTGAATACCTTTCGATTCTTTGTAAAACCTGCTACTAGCTGCTACATTTGCATGTCCACTCATTTTCCAAAATTCCATGACTAAGGTTCCAGTAAGTGGCAGCAGAATAAGCGGGTAAGTAAGCATTGTCTAGCGAAAATAATTGTTTTTACCGGTTAATCAATTTTCTTCCACAAATCATGAATAATTTAACACAACGTGAACAAATAATCATTTATGGTAATTTAGCAGCAATTACCGTAATTATTTTCCACATCAAAAAGTCATACGCCTTCAGACTGTTTTAAGGTTATCCACTGGATATAGCTCAACGGGATGAAGGCGTCATTAAGTGAATCGGTCCACTACAGTCACTTGTAATTCATCCTTTCCTTACACGAATTTATCTGTGCATGTTCAAGTCTCAACCAAGCAGTAAATCTTCTTTGAAATATTGCAGCAACCCCTAATAAATCAAAACCACAACTTCAACATCAACCCTTTCACACAATTCTTGTAAAAAATAAACCACACATGCCGATAAAAAAAAGTATCTATCGTGCTCTATGCATCATGTGTGGGTCACATTTTTTTTTTATATGTACTCAGTGTGGTTTTTTTTTTTATTATTGATTGGAGGAAGTCTAACTGTCAGTAAACAGGGAGTAACATTTCCTTAAAGGCGACCCTTTCATGGTGTTCCGTAGTGTTGCTGGCAGAGTTGGTGTCATTTTATCGCATACGCCCGGTCGGCCAGAGTGTGAGTTAAGTTCCGGATATTAATGCTCGTAGGTCGTCTTAATTGTAATTTCGGTGATGGCCTCCCTCAATCGACTTTTGTTTTGACATACATGGAGACTTTTGGAGAAGATTAACGGATTTCTTAGTTTTATTTGACGCCTTCCGTTTTTGGTAGAACGAATGATGGCGAATTGCGTGCAATGAATAATTTGATGGAGTGTTTTATGAAAGCCAGATAAAGAATCGGGGAATTAAAAAAAACCTGAAATAAAATATTTTGGTCCTAAGTGATTACGTTAGTAGTACATTCTAGGAAGTGAAGCTTTCATAAGTGGATTACAGAGCATGACGTTCACACCTACTTGAGTCATATTGTTCAGAAGCCCGACTGCTACGTGGCAATTTTTGAAGTCGCGGAATGGGATACACAGAGACGGATACACTTCAATTTTAGAATTGCATGAGTGCACTTCTCAGATTCATAGAATCAGTTTTCTACTTTACTAACTTACTTAACAGACACCCGACCCGAGAAAAGTCTCTGCCTGAGACAGAGTAGCCTTTGATCCACAGGACACTGCTTCCAGTTGTCACGATCAAGGGCTCTGGCATAGCTTGACCTTTGAAGTGGAGATTCGGCCTCAAACCTGGGAGCTGAGGTTAGGGTGTTTTTTTTAATGCGCTCGATATGGCTGAGCGAGGCAATGTAGTCAACGTATCTTTGCCTTTTGGGTTCCATCCCCATCTTGGTACAACTCGTAGAGTTCGCGGTTATGTCTTCTCCTTTGCTCACCCTCCTCACATGCAGTACCAAAAATTCGACGAAAACGCCCAATATCTGCTCTGCTAACCTACTTATCGTTCAACGCTCGGTGCCGTACAACGGAACAGGCAGGAATAGCGTTCAATGGAGCATGCATTAAGTCCTCCAAATAAAGAGTTTTGACCCACCACCGATTTCCACGTGTCAGTCTTCTTCACTATGGTGTCATTTGTAGAGTTGGTGTTCACTCCGAGGTAGATGAGCTCCTTACCGATGTACATCGAAGCTGAAGCTAACAACAGAGTGACGTTTTTTCCTGGTCGCTGGACAGGTGATGTTTTATTTGTTGATAGCCTGTACTTGGTTTTGCCATCGTTCACTTCAAGACCAACTCGTTTTGCCTGTTCATCAATTGCCGTGAAAGACTCTACTATGGTACGCTGGAAGCGATCAAAATCCCCTTCGTTACCTAGCAACTGGACGATTTTGTTGAAGATAGTGTGTTCTATGTATGTCCAGACCTGCCCTACGTACTATCTACTCCGGCAGAAGATTAAATAAATCACATGATAGCGCATCTCCTTGGCAAAATCCGGTGCACTTTTGGAAATATTCAGAAGACCTTCATATTTCCAAACTACACATTGCGTCGGGCATTCTCCAGCGTTACCCGACGTTGGATTAATTTTGGCGAGATCCCGAACCCTGCCCTGTAGAGCTCCAGACGATGAATGGCATCATATGCTGCTTTAAGTCCGATGAAAAGGTGGTGGATTTTCTTCAGTGTGCAGACTTGGTGTATTGTCGATCTGTCAGGGGGGAAGGTATCTTCAGATCAGTGTTCTGCAGAAAGGCTTAAGATGTTCAGAGTGTCTTATATACTCTTGGATAGTATCCTATATGCGACACTAAGCAGGAATATGCCTCGAAATATAGCACGACCAAGGAGTGTCCTTGTAGATGGAGCATATGGAGTTGATATTCCAGTCATCGGGCATACGTTAGTCTACCCACATTTGGTTGATGATTTGGTGCATGCATCCATCAACACATCCGCTATGTACGTATTTGAATAGCTCTGGTAAGTCATAAGAGCCGGCGGCCTTGTGATTGTTCAGCTGCGCCTATACTGGGGGAGACATTATGTCCATTTAGCTGCTAAAAACCTCCTACAAATCCCTGCGCAACAGGGTGACCACGTTGCCTTCACTATTTCGATGAATCTGCGTTCCGGCCTTGTAGCTAGCTGTCGGTTGCTTCGCTTTCTTGTAGAACTGCTGGATGTTATCCCAATCGCGTAACTCCTTGATTTACTTGAGTTACTTGAGTTAGGAGACTGCATATGCCCTCTCCTTACGCAGGATTTTCATCTCCTCCCTTCTGTCTTCTTTGCCTTCTGTCGCAAACATCATCTTACCATGAACTCCTATTTAGAGGTTGTTGGTGTTCCAATGTGGTTTTGACTACGGCTTCAATGATGTTGCAATACTGGGTGAGCTGAGCAGCACCTCACACAGGTGCTACTTGTAGTCACTTTATAGGTGTGCTTGTGTGTCCTACGTTACGTCTCCTTCTTTGGGCCGTCACAGCTTCTTCTTGTTGGACAGTCGAGCTCTGAATCTAGCTGCTACGAGAAAATGTTCAGAGTCAACCCTTAGGAAGAGTGACCAGTTAAACCGATGTCAGTAACCCACTTCGGGAATATGAGCACTGCCGTTGACGTATTAAGAGTTTCTCCGCCACCATGTCTTTTCCACGCCCCTGCCTCAGCCATTGTGGCCATGAGCTCCGAATATGTAAGAGCAGCTCATGCAAGGTGATCGTTAGTCCGACTAAAGATCCACTGTTGATCCTATCGAGAGAATTCTTTCGCCGGGGGTCCTCATCCTGAGAGCTCTTGTAAAATTTTTGAGACGTGATAGAATTATCTTCAGGCGTTCCACAAGGTAGTAATTTGGGGCCTTTGCTCTCTCCAGATCTTCCCTAGTAATCCCGATTCCTCCTCGACTTCGGCATGTTTGCTAAGCCTGACTGGGTCATTGGATCCCACTACATGGCATATTTTGCTATGGAACTCTTTTCACGCCGTAAGGTATAACCAACCCGCTGCTACTTTCTCCTCAGACTACGGTTGATTGTATGTACTTCCAGGCGTCAAATTCTTTGAATAAACTCAGATTTTATTCGTTTCTTTGATATGCTCGGTGGGTGTGATTGCCGTTCCCCTGGCGGGCCTTGAACTTACACCGGCCAGGTTACAACCAAATACACTATCCACTACTCAGTTGATAGTTTTGGTAATCTTCCAAGTCCTGCACCCGTATAGAAGAACTGATTCTACGTTGGATCTGAACAGCCTAAGCTTGGTTTTGGTGCTGAAAACATTGCTTTTTCAAATTTTTGATAGCATTCCGAACGCATCTTTAGCTTTCCTGATTTTGCTACCCAAATCGAGTTCGGTGCCAACGTCGGCCGAGACGATGTAGATAGTTTTTTAACTTTTTCGACCTGCTGTTTCGAACTTTGAAATGCTCAAGGTCATTATTTTTCACGTAAGCTCTACTTTATCTGTCTCAGATTGCTTTTTCTGAGTCATTTCACGGAGGTCCATTACTTTTTGTGAAAGGAGGCAAAGATCGTTAGTGTAATCTATGGGCTTAAGGTAAGATGCCATTGTCCACTACAGTCGTTGGTTTCCCTTATTAAGACCCCGAATTACCTTCCACAAGAAATAACAGCGGTGAAAGTATGCACCCCTGATGTATTCCACTATGCACTTAAAAGTCGTCTGACACCTGACCATTGTAGAGAACGTGGCATTTACCACCCTTGAATGTAGCCTTAATAATAGGTGTAGGGTGTTCCGGTGTACCTCGCCAGCGCACGACTATCCAGATAGCATCTCTGTTCAAACTGTCGAAAGCCCTTTCAAAGTTGACGAACAGTATATGAAGTGGAAACCTCAACTCGACGCTTTGCTCTATTACGTTCCACAAGGTGTTGATACAATCTACGCAGGAGGATCCACCTAGTCTACACATAAACATTTAAAAAATTAGCTGCAATTTTCTCCTATTTTACAATGTTAACCTAACAAATTAAAAAAAAGTCGCCACAGAGAAACGTGACTTTCCTGCTCGTGTCAATTACATTAAGAGACTTGTTAGGAAGCCTCTGTTAATAGCTCACTATTAGGTTTCCACTTATGCAACTCTCCAACTCAATACGCTTCCGACAAGCGTTTCACAGTCAGCCTATAATTACAGATATCAGCTTTCGCATGACATTGTCCCTCCATCTAATCAGAGATACATTATCCGCAGTGCTTCCAATTTCAACTGAAAACATTATTAATCATCACCGCTGCAATGGGTAGCCAGCAATAAGCATAGTTCTCGTGCGGTTTCTCTGCCCTGTGCGTGTACTCCGTGTGTGCACTTATTAAGGTCAATAAAAATCGGTCAACAGCGATTGGGCGACTTTTACCCTACCCTAGCCTAGCATATAACAACCAAGTGCATGATGAGGAGAGCTTCCATTAACGGCCCTGTCGCAAACACACTTTCGCCCCGTCCGGCTGGCATTTTACGACCCATTAAAAGCATATGTATATGCAGTAGCTCTGGGACCGTTTATTTGACATATAATTTTTATATCAAAGAAAAAACGAAAAAAAATTGTTTATTATGCGATCAACACATAACCCCCCCTCCCGGCACTTGATAGTGAGCCTCGCATATTCATTGTACGCGGTGCTGGAGCCATCCCGCGCGCATTTACTTGTTGACTTTATGCACGAAAACGTGCGATCATTTTTGATAAATCTAATTTTCCTTCTCTTTTCGTTTTTTTTTTCTGTCTGTCCAAATTGAATCGGATGGATGGATGAATGGTAAACGACTGACTGACTGACAATGTGACCTCAATTCTCGGTGTATCTACGAGTATTTATGGTGTGCAGAGCGACGTGTTTTTTTTCTCTATCCAGCGGGAGTCTCCACCGTTGCTATGGAAGTCTGGTGATAATGCATAAAATTATTAATAAAATTCCTTTTTTTTTATCAACAAATTAAATATTATTGCGCGTTGGTGGGTTTCGATGAGAAAATGTTTTTTTTTTTTTTATCAGTGGCATAACGAATGTTTATCGGTTAATAAGTGCGCGCCTTGAATTTGTACTTCAGTGCACGGACCGTTATCACTTGGGGGTGCTATACTCGTATACATATGTGCACTGCATAAAAAAAAAAAAACAAACTTATTGGATAAACAAAGAACTTGAAATTTGACATGGAAGTAGACAGTGGGGCTTATTGTCTTGTCTCGTCGGGATACCTTATTTGGATAATCGGTGGTTTTTGGAGACAGCTGTATTTGCATGATCGTGCACTATCTACTGGCTAAAGAGCAACGAATTTAGGGTGATTCCCCCTTTTCGCATGAAAATTTAAGAAACGATTCGCTCCCCTTTAGTAAACAGTTTCACTAATCGATCAGGTTGCACATTTCTCCAAAGGAACGGAGAGATATTATGTAACGAATACCACACTTCGATAAGGATTTATAACTCGTCGATGACTTTTTATTTTTTGTATGAGTTACGGTAGAGATATCTGTCAAACCGAGCTGTCACTCTGTCAGTATCTGCCAAATGTCCACTTCAGCTCTGCCTACAAAAACCCATTCTTTTGATTAAATTTTTCGTCACGTTTTCGCATAATTGCGCCTGTAGTTCGCGAATAACAGCTCTGATATATTTTTTTTAGTGCATGAATCGTTGGTGGAGCATTGCCCTAGAGTTTATCTTTAACATAGCCCCAAAAGAAAAAGTCTAATGGTGTTAAATCGCACGATCTCGATGGCCAATTGATAATTGATTCCTGCTGAAAATAAACGTCGTCCACCTTCATAGCATCGATTTTAGACAAAACAAAGTCTGTCAGCATCGTTCGGTAATGCAATCCGTTCAATTAAACGGTCGCACCAGCATCATTTTCGAAAAAATATGGCCCAATGACACCGCCAGTCCAAAAGCCGCGCGAAACTGTCACTCTTTGTAGATGGAGAGGCTGCTCGACAATCACTCTCGGGTTTTCACTGACGATGGCAAAGGTTTCATTTTCGAAGAAATAGGGCCCCTTGATCGACAGTCGCTCTTGGTTTTTCCACAGACGCGACAGTTCTGCTTATTAACGAAGCCTTGTAAACGAACCTCGTCGCTAATGATGATTTTCTTAAACAAATCATGATTTGCAGGCAGGAACCAGAATTTCTAACACACTCGGTCAGCTTTGTCCATGGACTGCCGGCTACAATTCTCGAGTCAGCTAAACCCTGCAAGCATGCCAAAATCTTTATGCAAAATGCGGTGTAAGCTGCTTGGATTGTTGCGAACGTCTTTTAAAAGAAAAATCTGGGTTTTCAGTGACACTTTCAGTCACATCAGCAATGGCACCCAATTAGCGAAAGTACGGCGTTAAACGTGGTCTGGTGGCTTCAATTCTTGTGTCAACTGGACCTTATAATCATTTAGGCCAAGTTCTCTATGCTAAATGCCGTGCAAAGTGGTTGAGGATAGACCCAATTCCTGTGATCGTCTTGAGATGGACACACCTGGGTTTGCAGTCACATTCTCAGCTACGGCGGCGATATTTGAGCTGACCTTACCGGACGAACACGAGTTGGAGTCCTCACATCACCAACCTGTCCGAGACGTTCAAATTTATCGATTTAGTTCACTATAGCTGTGCGAGAAGGCGCTTGATGATGACCAAAAGCAGTACGAACCGTTTTTGGAGTGAATTTTCACTATTTCAACACGTTGTGCGAGTGTCTATTGATCCATATTTAATAACCTCCTAGTTCTTACTTATCAAAAGTCATCACAATGATTAGTTTAATGTTGGCAGTTCAACAATAGTGCGAAATTTAAAATGACCCTTTACTAACTTCCTAATCCTATGCGTCTCAACTCTCAAAGCAGATTTGATATCAGGAAAGTTGCGAGCTTAAATCACCTGCGCTGAAGCTGCCTCCGTGGTCACACATTTGTTCACCACAATGGCGCCCAACTTGGGACCTGAGCTCACGACCCTGAGATTAAAAGTCTCATGCTCTACCGAATGAGCTTGCCGGGCTACCGGGAGTGTGCCACCTTCTTCCTCACTATATTTTGGATACAAAAGAGGAGATCGGAATAAGTCTTGGGCTCCTCATATTTGCTGTGCTTTCTGTATCTAGTTGCTTGCTTACTAGTTGGCGAATATGAAAACCGTGAGACCTGTCCATTGCAGTACTAATACTATGGAGAGGAGAGAGCACATAGATCAGTCATCGGACGGCCATTTATTTACAAAATAAGTCTGGAAACTCTGTACAATACCCGAATATCCCTTCTGCGATCCGACCAGTCTGTCACGGTGATCAGTTACCTGTACAAGTACCTCCAGAGTCCTGGCATTTGGATGTTGTTTTTGTAAGCGTCTGCTTCACTAAATCTTCTGTTTTAACTTCGTCTGGGAGGCGTATCGATCCCACAATTAAAGAAATGTGGACAATCTGAAAGGCGTGAGATATCAGACCATCCATTTAGACGTAGAGGTAGATGATGAGACACGGAACTCAACATGGTGTTCCTAAGGTTGAAGAAAATTAGGCTCTGGAACCCCATAAAATAATTCAAGGCGAGCTTAATGAGGGTCCGTAGTCTAAATTCTTCCGAACCTCAAGCGGAGCTGTTAGCTTGGAGTCTCAAAGGCCGGAATCTCGTAGAAAAAAAGACTCGGATTTGTATTTTTAGAAGAAGAAAGGTAACAAAGATATGCAGGAAATTTGGTGACTCCTGATTGAGACTATGAGACTATCAGCATAGCCCTCATGAATGCAGACTTTTCATTCACGCCTTTCGAATCTTCTTGCACACTACCTTCAGTGTGCACATTTCTTTCACGTGTTGGTTTATATTCTTATTTCGAGAGTATGTGGTACGAAATTTATCCACAGTTTGACAGATGGCGATGGACGATTATGTACGCACAAAGTCTGATCAATTTTTGCGAATCGATGACTAATTTTCAAAGTAAAAGTGGATAACTTGGTAGCATTGTTCAAGCGTAAGTCTATTCATGATTATTTGCCAGACAATACTGAAAATAAATATCAAAAGGAGCAGTCAGAACGACAACTCTATCTGACAGCTATCGTAAGTTCTATCGAAGCACAAACAAACACACCCTCTACAAACTGAGACTTGATTAGTGTTCTTCACACTTTCGTCACATTTCTGTTGTTGTTCTCGTAGGCGCTGATGACGATTAGGTAAACAAATTGTAAATTGTTTACTGGCGTGTACGTCCTACAAACTTTCGCAGATCACAGACACCAATGTCTGTTGTTTACCATTTCACCATGAAGGTTCCAGTTAACGATATAAATTTATCCACCCACACAACAAAACCCCTCTCAGACACGAACTTCTTAAAGACTTTGTTCATCCATCAATTACCTCCGAGAATTCATTGCCATTCTACCAGAAAACCACAAGACCATAGAAAACATCAATCACGCGTGTACTGCGAAACCACAATTACCGGAAAAAAAACGTCCAAAACTTAAGTAGTCGCTAATGGGAGAGAGCTCAAACGAACACTAATTAATCACACTTTTCCACAGAAACAGAAGTATCTCATGCCAAAAAAAACAACGTCGTCGTCTCCAGCGCGTCCCTCGGAAAGAAAGGGGCAACATCCCATCAATGCTTGTCTCATTTTCATCGTCAGTGGTCTAGCCGCACCCATCTGTTTGTCTACTGACCTACTTACACTTCTAAAGAAGCAATTCCACATTGCTTTGGCTGTTTTTGCTCCAATAATTGCATAAACTCACGGTCTGGTAGGTGGTATAGTTGGATACAGGGACGACTTACCTACCAATTCCAGTCCTTTTCCAAAGCCGACTGATAGAGGACAGAAATTAGTTGTATTTAGCACCACCTACCTACCACATGTTGTTAATTAATTTTATTTTAGGATGAGTATCTGTCCGACTGCCTGGCGATGATATAATAATTCTGAGGCTCAAGTTCAAAAGAACACCACGCGCTACCACTAAATTGCGTTCGCGATTTACTAAAAAAAACCCAAAAAGATACAAAAAGATAGAAAAAGATACAAAAATACCAGATGACATTGTGAAACTTTTTAGATGAGTGGGAAAAATGTTTTCGACGTCGTAATAAAAATCTTTTTTTAGAGGAGCATGGTCGTTGTACTTATTATTTATGGAAACTAGTTCCCGGCGTTTTTTTGTATCTTTTTTGGCTAAATTCGCACATGGGTCATTGACTTGGAAATATCTCTAAACTATGTAAAATAGTTGCGATAAAAATAAACGTTTTGGGGAACATTTTCAGCTATTTTGGTGCTCGTCACGGAGCGATGTTAAGACGGCTTAAGACGAAAGGTAAACAGACGTCAGCGATTTATTTTACGATTCGCTGGTGAGAACTTGATTGTTTATAGACGGGATTAATTGACGGTAAATATGCATAAATGCGGATTCAAAATATAAGGCACACCTATCTACAGACACTTGGTTGGTGGAGGTCCGGTTTGCGAACTGGAATTCAAATGCGGTTGTCAAGTGGTGGAAAGTTGCATTCCCTTGGTGTGTCGGAGAGCTATGGCGTGCAATTTCCCTCGAACGTATCGGTCGGGGCTAAAGTGGTGACGGTTTAACATTAATTAGATACCAAGTGTAAATTTGCGACCGGGTTATATTGACAGGCATACAATGCTCTCTTTGTTGTAAGAGAACAGCAAGAAAAGGGTTACAGATCATGGTAGTTCGACCAATCCTCACGTATGGGCCTCTTGTATGGTGCAACGATTAAGAAGAATGCGAGGGATATGGTGGTCATGGTACAAAGATCAGCCTGCATTGGCATCACAGGGAGCACTACGCCAGCGGCTGCAATTGAGGTGTTCCTGTATCTTTATCAATAGGGCGCTTCAGCTCATTAACGTATGTAGGGCTCCTTAAAACTAGTAATATGCTCCATAACTCAATTTTTCGTGAATCATTTCCCAATATCCCTCCCTGACGTCTGAGATAAAATTCTTGGTATCCTTGACTTGAACACACCATACGAAGTAATGCATCCTGATAGGGAGGACTAGCATAGGGAGGTAGCTCCTTCCCAAAATGAGATGGGAGAGGTGGGATCAATATCCGACAAGAATATCGCCATCTACATCGACAGTTAGGCTGCGCTTAAGGCGCTAGGGTCCCACATCACAAAATTGGAAGTAGTCAAGAATTACTGCACAATGCTTAGGACATGATGTACGAAGAGCCGTGTCAGATTATGTTGGGTACGTGGACACTGCGATATAGAGGGTAATGAAAGTACCAACGTAGTGGCCAAAAAAAGGAGCGGAACTCTTACTAATATATGTACATACCTAGGTGGCGCTACAGTTTGCGATTAGGACTTCAACCAACAAGACTCTACAGTTAGCCCGGTCCTTAGGTTACGGGTCGCTAAGAAACTTCTAAGGCCTTGTGGCCAGTGCTAGATCAGAAAAAGTCTAGGAAAGTATAAAAGTAAGCAGGTTTCGGGTAAGAAAGGGGATACTCTCTGCACCAACCACGACCATATCTGGTGTCTTACGATAATCTCATATCCCTATCTCGATCTTGTATCCACTTCTTAACTAGGGTAATCGCAGGACATTCTGCCATTGGAGTCATGTTCTGCAAATGGAATGTAGAGTCCGACTATTTGTGCAAAAGCTGCGTAGATGAAGAAGGGGAGTCAATCGAAGATCTGCTATGTCTTGCAAGGATGACGCCTACGTGCCTTAGGTTCTTCGCAAGCAATATACCTCTACAGGAGCAGCTCAGATATTGGATTTGCTTCATTTGAGACAGGGTACCAAATATTTTGCAAGTCGAAGTTTTGCTAGGTAGGTTTGTTTCTGTTTTTTTTTTTCCACACAAAGGTGGATTCACATTGAGTCTCCGAGGCAACGTTATGAATCCTTACCCATCACTCATCTTTCCATACCAGGCACTTGATTGCCACTTGGAGGTAATTGAAAACGTAAATATCCCTGACAGATGGGCACCACGTTTAAACCATAACAAGGCATCCTTGACCGCCATGGTTTTCGCTGAAAAGTGCTGCAGTGATCTGGGAGGAGGAAAACGATGTTCAAATTGAACTTTTCAGAGAGAATACTTCGTTTTCGATCTTGGAGCCGTCTGTGTTGAAGTGAAGCGAAATGCCATCCAAGGTGGCCTCGTTGTTCCATTTACTAAGGGCAGGAATGCTCTTTCAGAAGTTACAGTCAAATATCAGTTTTGACAGGGTGTAGTCGGTGTAAAGTTTTGTAAATCGAGGACAACGAGGAGTTACCAGCGTTGTAGCGGTACCACGGCGAGGAGGCTTATGGCTTTGTTTAGCGGACATATCTAAGAAACACAGTCTAATGCTGCCGAAAGACTTTTTTTTTTCTTTATCTCGCTCCGCGTGACCCTCACCTGTCCACCAACCCAGAAAATATTTGCCAGGACATAAATTTCTCACGAACTCAGATGGCGAAACTGGAATAAATGTAATTTTTGAAGCCCTTGAGGAGACATTTTTTAAAATTGTTGTAATGGCTTACATAAGCTAACCAGCTAACCAGTACCAGAAGTACTCAGACTCTATACGTTCCATTGTACTATCAGGTAGCAACTCCTTTTTTGGTGTAGTAGTTGGAGAAACTCAGATTTTATTCGTTTCTTTCTTGTACTTACTTGGTGGCTCTGATTCCTGTTCCCTTAGCAGGGTGTGAACTTACACCGGCAAGTCTCAAGCAAACACAATACTAACTACTCCGTGACTACCACTAAGAGCTTAGAAAAGATCACATTAAGACATTTGTTGTCTTCCTAACCAGGTCGAGAACTTTTAAATCCACCTGCGTACATTCTCCAGAATTGTTCTCCCCATATACCCCACATCGACTGTGGTTCTACTACTGGCTTTTAAAACCTGGTCACAGATGTAGAAACTATCCTTAAAAACTCCTCTTTACTCAACGTTTTTTGATGAATATCTGCTTCACTTACCACCAAATTTGGAAAGAATTATAGACTACGAGACATTATTTGGAGGCACGCCAAAATCCTACTGCTCAACATCGTCTTACCAACGAATATATAGTTACCGTCCTACCCTGCTTGCATACATATTTATGTATTTCCATTGCTACCCTATTATTACAGTCTACTACCCGCCTATTCCGCATGCAAATTACTGGCAAAGGATATCTTATTTACCCTTTCAAGACCGACCTTCATCTGTAGCTTCCACACTCCATAAACCGCACTATTTGATTACACGTTTGTTTTCCCGAAAGTCTCCAAAATTACTTTTTGAGTTAAAATTTATCATCAATAAATGAATTTTGCCACCTCAGACAAAAGTTGTTTTCAGCTGACGTCTACACATTATTTAGAGAGCAAGGACGAAATGCAAATAAGGGATCTTTGCCATGACTAAAATAAAAGGAGGGGGAAACTCTCCGCCACAGTTTAGTGAACCGTGCGAATATACCCGGCGTACATTCTCTTTCACAAGACTTTTCTTTCGAGTCCTTCTACAGCACAAGTGTCCAAAAATATATGCAAAACAAAAAAAAAAGACGAAAGAAAGGAAAGAACGCGCGCTGAAAGGACTTCTTTTTCACTTCAGCGAGTCTATTACAACAACCCCCCCACAAATACACACCGTCATGGATATTGTATGCCAGGATATTGCCTTGTACACTCCTCTCCTAGCAACGTACACATAAACATTTTCAGGTTCTTTGCACTATTGCACAGCGTTGTTGAGATTCATACTCCGGAGGAAGGGGCCAAAGTGGAGCATAGACAAAGCATCTTTTCTGGCATTTCTTTGCGAAGTCCTGTATTTTGATTGTTTATTTTGTATTCTCTACTTTTGTCCTTTTTTTCTCTCTCTATTGTCGAGCAAAGGAATTGGAGTCGTCTCGGTTATTCACCGAGATTTATGTCTATTCTAATACTGCATAACCCCAGACAACAAAAAATAAAATAAAAAAAGGATTCCTTTCTATCCTCTTCTCACTTCGATTGCTGGATTAGATATTCTGATCCTTTTCGTACGTTAAACTTTAGGGAACCCCTTTCGGGAAGGGAATCTACTTCATGGATACTTGTAAGGGGATTCCTAAGAGCCCGAAATTGAAAATGGAATATCTCATTACGAGTGAATCGGTATCTTTATCTATTCGATCGATTACTATCTCTGCACAGTAGTTGCGAGTGACAAACAGTAGCTAGGTTGGTACGAGTATGGAAATATCTGGTTAACATGTTGTTCACCTTCTTATCGGATGGAAAAGAAACTTCACCTACTTTCGCCGTAACCAAGCCCATTGTTTGAAGTTAGTCTGAGACGCGTTTGACTCAGTTTAGACGTCAAATCTATAACTTGACCTTGAAAAATAAATAAGTTGCACAATATTCGCCTTGAATGACTAATTTAGTCGTGTTTGAACGCGCACACCTTTTGTTTATATTTTTAGAATAATGATAAGAGAAAATCAGTGAAAAAGGAATGAGAATAGAAAATTAGATAAAGGCTTTGATGTGTGTCAGACAAAGGCGCTTTGTTGTGCTTAATTTGAATTCAGGTACCAAGTTTGACAAATGCTTTCGCTGTTTGAGAGAGATTGGTAAGAATATGTGTAGTTTCGCTGACAGAATGACATGACTGACGGTGGTTTATAACTACGACTTGCTTGCACAGGGTGTGTCTACTAAAAGTCCCTAATGTGAATGGATCCAATTTTCTAGAAATGGTGTCACATCTGACAGAAGTTTCTTGTGATAAACGAGGGTCTAAAATGTGCGGTTTTTGTGAAAATGTGTATCCAAAAGAATTTTTTCATTCGGCGTCTATAGAAAAGGGTGTTTTTTTTCCTGTGCTTAGGTAGAACTTACGAAAGTGATAACTGTCACACCGGGCTGTCATTCTATCCGCTCTTTTTGACATTTATGTTCTAGGCTGAACTATGGCATTTAATCTAAGTGCAGTGTAAAGGCTTAGATAGAATTTTCGATAGGATAACTGGAGCTGTCACTTCATCTAATCCTTTTGACATTTATGTCCAATAAAGTCTGGCAAATGATCGTGAATAGACTTACGTGTGAATAGTGTTATCAAAATATGCAAATTCGCTTCGAAAATTGATCACCGCATAATCGGTTCATATGAGCAAGCAATTTTCGTACCACATACTCCCTCGATGATAAAATAACACCAGCGAAACGAAAATGTGTAAGAAGATACAAATCCTTCAATTCGATGCCGGTCTCTGCCATAGGACTCCACTACGTGGAAAACTTTCAGCAAAGTTCTTTGGCTAAACCTGTGTAAAATCCAGCAGGTGAAAATGGATTAAAGCCACAAGAACATCGCTGAATTGGTTCCAGTCGCCAACCGACTCGCTGTTTTCTCATACAGCTGTATTCCATGATGAGGCACAGTTTTGTGAACTGTTGCGTATGGAGTGAGACCAATGCAGAAGATATCCTACAGGCGACTATTCACATCTAGAGAAATGCACCATTCAGTGGGGTTTTCAGGCTGGCGGCATCATTGAACCCTGTTTTTTCAAAAACGAGGCCGGGACTGCGCTATCTTCAGTAGAAATCATCCTTCGAATAAAAACCATTTTTAAAGAACGGTACTTGAAAAATAATGTTTACTTCAGGTCCTGATTGCCTTCTGAGCCAAAGGATTCATTTCTACGCTGGTATCGTTATTCGCTTTACAGCTGACCCGAGGTAGACGAAAACCTTGAATATCTCAATACTTTAGCTTTGTATTGACGCTTTGACCTAAGCATCACCGGTGCCTCTGATGTGGTTCTCTAGGTGACATCATGGCTCGTTTACTGTCAGGCCCATTTGTGCCGCATTTGTCTTGACATTTGCAAATGCGTCGCTGACAGCCAGTGGTGTTCTTCTCATGACGTGAACATCAATCATTCTCAGAGACAAGTTGCTGGGCAGACTTCTGATATCGGCTTCAATGCAGACTTTAGCGTAGACTAGTGGTGGCAGTGCAGCTTCGTACAATGTTTTCAAGTAGGTGGTTAAAAAGGCACATGATTGTGCGGCGCTTGAACTTTGAAACGTTTTTCGATATCGAAGCTCTCTGTGTGATGATTTCCGACTTTAATGGCGGAGCGAGCGTTATCTTGCTTAGATATCCCAGTTTTGCAATGATGCCAAGACTAGTCATAGCTTTGTACAACTCGTCTCTATTCACACATAAGCGGCTTTAAAATGGATAAACGGATGGTGTGCATCGATTTAAAGGTCGACGGTCTTTCGTAGGATCTGCCGAAGTCGTGGTTGGCGTTTGAGGCGTTATGGTGGGGAGGAAGCTCTTGAATTTTGCGTAGTGCACGATAGAGTTTGAGCGACTCATGTGGGGCAGCGCAATACTGCTTATCTCAGGGTGCTATGAGAAATTCTACCAGAAATAAGGTGTATGGTTGTTTTTCATTTTTAGTTTTGCACATGTTGTGTGTAAGAACCTCTTTCTTAAATCCCTTTGCCCATCAAGGGCCATAGAACGTCAACAACGCCTGCATGATTCTGTTCGGAGTGCTTCAACGTGTTTGAACTGCCTTCAACTCATTCCCAAAGAGTTTGATTCCTCCTCGACTGTTCTGCGCCACGTTTGCCTAGGGCGTTCTGCAGTGTTTTGCCTGTTTGGGTGAGCGGGATTCATTGCATGGCAGTGCCGCTGAGTGTGTCCAATTCACTGCCACTTTCTCCTTATGGCAGAATGGTATTGTTGAATTCAACTTGAAGAGGCACATTAGCTCTGAGTTTTAACTAGGGTCTATGTTTTATTGAAGTATATTTTCAATCTGCATTCTTCGCCTAGGATCTCGAGATCCTTTTAAAGTGATTGAACAGCATCTTCCATGTTAGTTTGGGTGCTCAAAGCAAGGTAGGTGGTGTATTGGTACTTCCTGGCTTCCGTTTCAAGTCTGTCAGATAATAAATGTAGGTTGAACAAAAGAGGTAATGGAACTCCACCTTGTGGTAGACCATTGTTCAGCGTTCTTGGTGGTTTGCTTTCTGCGTTATCAATGAAGACTTGAACTGACCTTTTGACGTGTTCTTTGTTAATAAGATTCGCTTAGCTCTTATATGTACTTGACATGAACGTTTTGAATTATATGAATTTTCAGAACTGAAGCTAGCTAGCTATTGTCTCTCTTAATCCCATCTAATAATTTTATTTTTTCACTTTTCAGGTATGGTTACTTTTACTTAAATCTTGAGTTCATTTGGTAAGTTAAAACTAACTGATCTTAATACTAAGATCTAAATAAAAAAATCTAATAATACAACGCTTACTAGAATGGCAATTCATATACGAAACTGAGGTCAAAAACCTGTCCCCATTTCAAAATTTAAAACGAGAGTGTCTCGAGAAGCCTGTTTCGTCTAAATTTGGAAAATTTAAAAGCGATTTTAAGGCTTGAAGTGAATATTAAGCGTGTACCTTTTCCTTTTCGTTAAGAAGGCAAGTGTTTGTTGTAAGCTGGTGTTTTTTAAAGACCTCTGCGACTTCGTCTGATAGTCTTTGGCAACTCTTATCGCTGCTTTAGCCTAATTACGTTGCCGACTTAAAAAGTTGCTTCAAAGTTAGAATGTTGAAGGAAGAATTTTTTGGTTATTTGCCTTCTTTCATTGCCCTT
Source organism: Blera fallax (assembly GCA_946965025.1). Classification (NCBI taxonomy): domain Eukaryota; kingdom Metazoa; phylum Arthropoda; class Insecta; order Diptera; family Syrphidae; genus Blera; species Blera fallax. The sequence continues at coordinate 23,093,561 of OX337245.1, read as the reverse complement.
AAAATGGTCGCCTGTGTCATCTATAGCTTCTCGAAACGGAAAATGGGGTTTTAAGCACGAGAGATTTTGTTTTGAGCCCTAGAACTTTTTTTAAGGCAAGAAAAAAGAAGGTAGTTGACTTGACAGTCACTTACTGGAGAGTCCTGCGAAGCAATTAATTTGCAGAAGAGCAGGAATCCGCGAAGAACTAATTTAAAAAACTTTAGAGAAGAGCTAGACAAATCTGTCAAAACTCCTCCTAAACCCATACCGAAACGATAGGTTAAGGATTCTGCTTAAGATCTGATTAGTATCCTTCGTGAGTGTCTTTCTGGCAGAGATTTTTGCTATACTTAAGTGTGCGGAACTAATAGTCCTTACTGGAACCCAAAGCAACATTATTAACATCTGCTCGGACAGTAAAGCACTAGCAAACACAAGAACTAAAAGGAAATTGGTTAAGGAATGCAAGGAAAAACTTAATATCTTGGAAATCTCCTCCTAGGTCACCTACCTACCTACTTTGGGTACCTGGTCACTGCAATATACCAGGGAAAGAAGTCGCAGATGAACTGAAACTATAGGAGTAGCCTTAAGGATTGTTAAGACCATATACAGGAGCTCAGGACAGGAAAGGACTACAAACCTGCAAAACTGTCAAAGCCATGACTGCTACCGCCAGGCATAGAAGGCGCTTTGTATAGGCAGAATGGGATTAAAACTGACTGGGGCTGGTGGCATCTTGCACTTGCCCGGAATGCCAGAAAGAGGAAGAAAGCCTCCAGCATTTCCCCTGCTAATGCCCTGCAGTAGGGGCGCTAAGATACGAACACCTGAAAAGACACGTCTTTCCTCGGCTGGGTTATCTTAGACGTTACAGTTCCGGAAAAATCCTGGAGTTCATAAGAAGTACAGGACGTTTCTCGGAAAATGGAACTCACCCGACTTTGCATCTCCGAATTAAACCACCCTGCACTCAGACCCGCCTTTTACCTTTCCCTACTAAACAGTTTCTCTAGAGGGCCCAAAGGGCCCAAACGGCGGCCTACGCGATGAGGACGTCCTCACCTTCTCAAGCCAACAAACCACCGCTTTTATCGTTGCCTGGCTGTCAATGAAAACGTGATTATACTCCTGTGGCACTACCCTCATTGCAGACTCAGCATGAGCATGACGAGCATGCTCTCTGCAGAAGAGTAAATGTCCAGCGAATAAGGTGGCTGGGTCACGTAGAGCATATGAACACCAATGCTCCAAATCCACCCCCGATGGACGGCATAGTAGAGGAAGACCGGGAATTTTGTGGCGCACGCAAATGGAAGTGGACTTTTACCAACTTGGCGTACGAAACTGGAGACAGCTAACTTAATATCCAGCTGGCTAGAGACGCTTGTTGGGGTTCATGTCCACCCCGAACTGTAGTGCCACCTTAAGTAGGTACGTAAGCAAGTATCAGATTGGCTTAAAAACCCATAGTGTTCTCGAGTATGCGAAATAAACTCAATGGGCATCACAATGATCTTAGTATGACATAGTAGTACCTTACCTTCTACATCAACCCACAAACCTAGCCTAGCCTAGGTTTGCCATTGTTGTAAAAAACAAGTGAAGCGAACTTTATGTCCGTTGTATTCCCTTCTCAGTTGACAAAGGTCGTCCCCATAAGATATCTCATTAAGACCTTCGCAATTCGTTTATTTTCTTTCATAATTTGTCTCAAAGCGGCTGTTTTATCGACGGCGGAAAAGTGCGAATTTCAATGAGGTATTAAGGACGCACTTCCAACTTCGCAACTCAATTTAATCACAAGGTCTATGACATAACGATATTCTCGATACAACTTCGGCGAACTTTATCTTTGTCGCATGGAAGTCGTCCTTTATAAATAGTAAGCATCGTTCCATTCCCGTCTAAGAAAAGTTTCCAATCACTCTCTTTGCCTTTGTGCCAAGGCTCCTCCTCCGCCCCTCCCTTTCTCATTTCTGATGTAATTTCTAATAAAATTAAAAAAAAATATTTTCGCTTAACTCAACCCAACCCAGTGCACTCTATTAGAGTAGCAAAGACTGTAAGAAATATGCGCGCGAAGTTCAAACGAGAGGTTAATAAGACTAATTGTCAATTTGCCTTGCTCTATAGAGGCGCACATACCATAGCGCGCTGAGACCTAACAATTACTGCTTCGACCAAGGAAATGGAAGATGCCTCCGCTTATGCAACACGTAGCATAGCATAGCACTTAACAAATCGACAGCTGGGCGGACAATGGAGCAATTCTATGGACAACCACAAGCAAGGACTCTTCAATTCTCCATGTCAATTGACAAACAAACAAAACTGACTAAACGCGCGTGGGTCTTACGCGACCTCACACCCATCCTCAGCCATCCAGCAGCGATCACAAAGAAGCTCCATTTCCATCATCAGCCATTCGGTGTAATTGAGACCGACGAGCCCGCAATCCGAGGAATGCCTCCTCAGCTATGAGCTCTCTCTCGTTTGAATCCGAGTGCAGAGATTCGACAACGCGACGCTTTTCAACGCGCGAAAATAACAATAAGCGCACATATGCCACAAATGTGGGCCTTGCTTCCTCTCCCCATGGCCAGGCCGTGTCTCACTCGCGCCTTTTTTCGCCTTTTTACGGAGCTAAATTGCAGGCATTTATTGTTGTTGTTGTTGTTTTTCTTAAGTGGATGTTGCATTATCAGCACACTCGTCGCGCCGGACGGCCGTCACAGGGGGGATTGGGTGCGAGCAACTTGCAATTGAAATGGATGGCAGCGATGCTGATGATGATGAAATTCAATTTTAAATTCTGATTATGATACATGTGGATGCAAATTTTTATAGCAGTCCCGGTCGTCCTCTTTGTGTGGAGATACTTTTCTGTTTTCTTTGGTTGAGATACATTGCGTGTGACGTTGTGTTGTGATCAAGCAAAGTGCGTTTTTGTGACATGGTTTTGGGAGGCTGGCAAATTGCTGGAACATGCAAATGTAGAATCCCACATGAGAGAGGATATGAAGCGAAATTATATCCGATATGACGGTATAATTGTCGTAGTTCTATGAATCTGTGCGTCTTAGATAGTTAAATGTGAATTTGAATATGCATAGCAAAGGAAGTCGTATTTTCCATTCTAGAGAAAACCTTGACATGAATATTCACGATTGAGACTACTTTTAATAGCTTTCGGGGATGATTGGTTTCCAAGGCAGTCACTGCACATAAGGGAGGTGTTCATCTTATGGTCAGCAATGTTCACCGGTCTTCTGCTTATAAATGCTGGAGAACAGGCCGAACCAACGGCAACGTTACGAAACCAACCGACAAGGTATGTGTCAAATTGTACATCTGCATTCGACCCTCAGACTTAATCAAGTTGCCTATACGAAGGACTTAGAATGCAATCTGATTGTCAAATTATTTTTGGCTACGTCCATGAGAGTTTAAGCACTGCGTTCAAGGCAGATCTATTGAACCACGTGCCAATATTATTCCGCTTTCCTGATGAAGGTGAGAATTGAAGCTGCGGAGGAGTTTCTTAGATCAATTTGATTTGGGATGAAAAAAGAAAATGAAAAATGGTTCCCCTAGTGCTGGACAGAGCCACACACTCACATAGTATGTTTCATCCTCTTCTAGACAGAGGCGAAATGTGGTATCCTCAGTGATGCTCATTTCATGGAGGTGGTACTTGAGCTGACAGTGACCAGAAAGAATGCTCACAAGCCTTCTCTGCAAAATTTGAGAATATCTCTTGATTTTTTATGAAAGAGTCTGACGGCTCTTTTAGCCTGTTTGAGTCCTTGAATGTTGTTCCTGTGAGATATGCACATTTTGCTTTTCCATCTGTAGGAAGTAGAATCAAAAATTCCAAAAAAGGATTTGGGTTCAATGAACAGAATAGAAGACCCTTGTCTGGCTAGCATATCTGCAGATTCCTTGCCTTCAACACATATATGGCGCGGTACCCACATACATAAGCTGTACATTGTTGCCTAGGGCCAATCTTTCGGTTGTAATTCGTGAGTATATTGATGAAGGTACCTTTTTAATGCACGAGTTTAGGTTGATACCGGCACATATTTCTATAGCGTAAACCTGGGCCTGGAAAACACTGGGACTATTCCCGGGTAGTTTTGAGATTTTATGATTGGCCGTATACACTAGCACGAGAATTCACTTTTGAAACGTCAGTATACCACACACATTACCATACACATTAGCTTTGGGATCGAGCAACGGTCTGCCAGTGGTCCATGAGTCCCGGTTAAGGATCTCGATCTCAAACCTCCTGCCGAAGAAAAGTGATTCGGGCAAAAAGTCGGAAACCGTGCTGAGCATTTCACAGTATTTTCATCTTACTTTTGGAGAGTTTCCGCGCTGCGAATTGCCAATTTTTTGACAAATATATGCAGGAGGCCCGATAACCTCGATGGTTGCCGTAGAGCAGGTATGCATTGCGTCTGTGTTGCCAAGATATTCTAGTCTTTGAAGTCGTTTAAGCTAATTGATGGTTGTGACTTTCTTGACTTTCTTTATTAAGCAAAGAATGGGTAAGTCAGGATGGGTCTAACCACTGTGGTGTCTAACCAAGAAATGATTTTTGGGGATGAGCCCCAAGTTTTATCATACATACGACAGTAGGTCCACGTGGCTTTGGTCGCCTTTGCAGTTTTGGTTTAATCGAAGGAAATCGTTTCCAACCCGAAGCTCTTGCTGTGAATTTAGCCTGGGAAAATCCAGCAGAAAACAATTCGTTTTGAACAATATACCCTTACCTCCTTCTTTCAGTAAACTGCTTGCCTGACAGAGACGACTCTTTGAATTCTGCCTAAATGGCAAAATCTGGCTGTGCCCTTCACTGCATTTAAAAATCTACTTAAGCTGGACACTTTCAGGAGGACTAACTGCATTTGGGAAAATGACTCGATGTGTCATATATCTAGACTGGCCTTAAACTTGATCAGAAACGTGGTGCCGAGTTGGTTATGATAAAGTGATCAGTTACGTAATCGACGTACTCGCGGGACACTGTCTGATGGGCTAACATCCTAAACGTTCGGTCCCCTTTTCAAATGACTTTCAGGAGTTGTACGGATAAAGAGGAGGAGCGAGCAATAGTTCATCTTTGTAACCGTCCGGCACTGTTCCAAAGAGATCTGTTCCACTTGGGGGCTCATTTCTTCAATTACGTCAGCTAACTGGTGTCCTTAGATGCCATTAGCTTCTTCCTAAAAGAGCCAGTTGTTTTGATTACTCGCGGGGTAGACAAGGTGGAAAGGTTCATTGTATCACAAAAAAACCTCTTCTGGTCCAAGTGTGTCTGTATCCTGATACAGATAGTCACCCTAACCTAAATCTACTTCCTTCTTAAACAACCCACACCAGGCAACTGTGGACGGTTAGCAGATGGTGGATTGTTGGTTGAAAACTTTACTACCTTCCTTCGTAGATAACAGAAGCCTATTGCGCTCGCTCTTGCATCCATCTGTCTGACACCACCTTCTAGCTCGTTAACTATAAAAGCTACACACGTGATTTCTTACGTATTTTGTGTGAAGTCATGACCCAAATGCAACGATGGGGTGATTTTCCAAAAACCAGTACATGAATATATCACATACGTGAAGGTGTCTCCATCACAAGCAAAGGTAGTGGAGACTTTTTTGGCTTGAACATAGGCATATGATACATCGTTGAAAAGAGTTCTTTGAGTAGAATGAAAGTGTTTTTAAAAATGTTCAATATGACGTCATAATTCACGAGTATTTTCAAAAAAAAATCGTTCGCCTAAACGATGCCTCAGTTTTTAAGATCACCTCTCTGCTCGTAAGTGGCTTGAGGGCTAGAGCTGCTCAAGATATTGAACACATGTTTATCAAGGCTTTTTGCTCGGAGTGATCTGAACACACTAAGAGAACTGTTTTCCGCATGGTCTAAGGCTTCACTTGATATTCATCTCATCTTTGTCTTCAGATGACTAAAGGTTGTCTTTAGAGTGGCACCATTGGAGTTGTATGGCTCGCTTTATGTGAGAGAGGGTCTTCTGTACGTGTATACTAAAAAGTGCGTCTCCTTACTGTAGCAGTCATCATAGACATCACAAACTGAGAAACTTTGTCTCTCGTTCACGCAGTTCAGGCAACATTCGATGAGCGAGAAGTTCATTTGAATCGGCAAATGTGGTAACCTTTGTGGTCCACATAAAACCACGAAATAAAAAAAAAACTTCTCTAAGTTGTTACAACTCATCGTCTTCACCACATGTCGACGATCTATTTTTAAAAAGTTCGCTCATATCTGATGGGAAATGGATCACGTACTTGACCATCAAATGATCTCATCGCTGTGTCACTCTGAAGAGAATGAAATAATGTTCTTTGTATTCGGTCAACTAGAGTTGAGGCTTCAAGATAACATTGCTTTGGTTCTATGAGCTTATTCCAAGAGATTTTGTCCTTCAGGGTAAAACAATACAACAGTCTAAGGATCCTTTTCATCGTCTGCATGCGTTAATCTAGGTAAAGTTTGTGGAAATGTTCCGCACCTCGGGTTATTTTGGACGAAACCTCCCGCTTATGAGTTTTTTATCTGTATGTTCTTTTTTTTAAACAATTTTTAGCGTAATGTAATTTACACTGACTTTTCAGGCGCGTTGGATAGAACTGATAACAAAATCTTACCTTCTAAGCTTGCAGGGTTTAAATCCCTTTGCATAGACTGTAAACAGGTCTTTAATCAGGCCAAGCATTTTAGAGATGCCCAAGTTTGGATCTTGTATAAAGAGGCCCTTAAGGAAAATAAGACTATCTCAGGGAAAATCCAACGAAAATGTTGGAGACTGTTTTGTGGGAAAATAGAAGACTTCTCTGAGGCATTCAGAGTCAAAAAGACGTGGTCACAATCCCTAGCCATCTCCTAGACCACCTCTAGTGTTGAATACTTTAACCTCTTAATGGACTCACATTTCCCAAGCTACTGCAAAACCAACACAGGTCTGCAAGATCAATGCCAAGCAGCTCAATTCATCTCTTAATTCAGCAAGACTGCTACATCCGACGAATTCCAGCAAACTATGGACCGAATCCCTTCCTGGTTAACTGTCATATTAAGACAGCCTTGATTTGACCCATATCCTCGAGCCATGACTGGAAGTTAATGTGGTCTTCATGCCGAAACAGGTTAGAGCTCGCGCGTTAGTCCCAAAAGTCTCAGACCAGTAAGTCTATCATCATTTCTGCTTAAAGCCCTAGAGAAGCTGCTAGGTATCCATATTCGCTGCTTCATCGAAACTAATCTTCTGTTAGCTTTGCAGCATGTCTATAGTAAAACAAAATCGATTGAAAAGGTTGGTACGCATCACAAAAAAATCTTTGGTTGCCAATAAAACCCTTTGGGGTTATTCGTCGATATCGAGAGCTCCCATCTAAACAGCAATTACGCGTGCTTTTACTAACCTTGGAATTATGGCATCGACAGGGGCTTGGTTAATGCTTGGCAAGACTGCTGTTCGGATGTTCGTCAGTAGAGGCACACCACAAGGCGAAATGCTCTCTCCTCTACTTTTGAACACAGTGGTCAATGAGCTACTTTTAGTTCTGGAAGGCAACTCCGTATGTACATACTGTTGCCATAGCTTACTTAGGTGGCGCTGCAGATCGGGGTGAACCTGGGCCTCAACCAGAATTGCTATAGCTGTCTCGAGTAAACAACTCAATACGCACCGATATCTTTCGCAGAATGCTTGTTTCAAGCTATTCCAAAGGTCTTAAGTCTGCATCCTTGGAGATAGCACTCAACCTCTTCACAAGGATGTAGAAAATCCCCCATTTTGACCCTTCTAACTATGTGGTACCATTTGGGACTCATTTTAGAAAAGAAGCTCAGTTAGAAAAACAACTTCTTCAAGGGAGTTAGCGAGGCCACTACACCCCAAGTACATACTGACTCTATGTATCCGCCACTGCCCTAAATATTCCATGAAGCAGGGAGGTTGTGGACATGCCTTTCGCTACATGTAAACTCTTACTCAAGCTGGACGCTATCACCAGGACAAATCGCATGTGGGAGGATGGCACGACGTGCACTACAAATTATGTCCAAAAAAATCGCGTCAATAAAATCAGCAATAAGGAGTAACAAAATCTGAATTTAATGCGTTTGTGGACGTATAAAAAATTATCCCTGGGACACCTTCTGCATCCGTTTGAAAGTTCGGCATCATTACTCACTGGAACGGTCAAACGCCTACTGTACCACGCAAGAATAATCATCATCGGCACACACTTCAAATTTGTTAGCTAGAAACAATAGAGATAAACATCACAAACAAACGACCGCTGATAGGACTTTAATTTCGAAAATAAGTCAACCAGAAAAAATGGCCCCAAAAAAACAAACAAACATCGTTCTACTCCCACTTAATTAAGCCAAACAATGACCCACAATGACACTCATTATTATTCAAAATGGTCTTCCATCACTTTACATCTAGATACTTTCTCGCATCGGACTATTGTATAGAAATTAACTCAAAAAGTTCGACAGTTAAAAATGAAATAGATTTACGTTTAATTAGTGATAAAAGGCCGCAATAAAAGTCAATCACTTAAGAATAAAATGTTGAGGCTATAAGAGCTTGTGTGTTAGGACGGTTTCAGTGTGTTTGCACTTAAGACCAGTGGATGCCTATGGATTTATCCAAAATTGGTTTTAATGGACTTTTGACTTTAGTTTCGGCGATGTGTCTGAAGAAAGTTTTAAAAGTCTTTTAGAGGACTTTTATATGACTATAAACTAACAGCAAGTTAGTGTCGAAACACTGGTGCCCATACACGCTACATATCTTCGACATCTAGATGGTGGAGTCGTACATTTTTAAGGACTTTGATGTCGCTGTGAAGTCCGTTTTTAACTCGTCGTTGATGGTCAAGTTGATTATAACGTATGGAGCATAAGCTTGGGTCAGCTTAGTTATACTTGTTATGCTTGTTATACAAGGGTCGCTTTCGTTTGTATAACAAGGACTATAAGAGCCCGTCCCTCAGAAGTACTGGAAGTGATATTGGGATTTAGCCCTCTACATTTAGTGCAAGAGAGGATTTCCAAAGAAACCGCCCTACAAGAAGTCAAAGAAGGCTTCAAGGCACTACAAGTCAGTCCTCCTTCTGGATTGGCCTAGAGATGACGTGGTCAAGAGATACTGCTTTGAGAGGAAATTCAACTGGAAGCTGAGTAGTAGAAGAGAAGGGAGCAGTAAAGTCGGTGCAAAATCAAATTCAATTTACTCCCCAGCTTCAATAGGGCATGGAGGTGCACCGGGCAACGATAAGGCAGATAAGCTGGTAAGAAAAGGAGCGAATAACAGAGAGCTGAATCCCGAAAAGGTATTAGGGTCCCTCTGACAACTATTAAAACGAAAATCAATGTGCAGCCGCGACAGGAACCTGGACGAATTCAGATACATGCGAAATGGCCAGATTTGTAGTAAGAGAACCGAGTAGCAACGCAGCAAAATGAGCATTAAACTCAAGGAGAACACAGATGAGATTAATGGTGGGACTTATAATTGGGCACATCAATTTCAACAAACTTTCGTTCAGACTCGGGCTAGCTGAAACAGCAATTTGTGCCAGCTGGGAGGAGGAGGAGGAGGAGGAAGGTATAGAACACTTCCTCTGCCACTGCCGTACAACAGCCAGGAGAGGACTAAAGTAATGGAATCCTCAACGCTACCGGATTTAACACAACTCAGTAAGAAAGGAATTGGTGACATATTGGTGTTCGCTAGACCAGCAAGACGGCTTCTCACATCACACTACTACTCCTAATAAATCAACAGACGAGGGGAACCCAATGGACCTGATGGAGGCTTGAGTGAAAAGCACAAGCTCACCCTCTGAAACCAACGAACCAACCAAAGTCGGGATACACCAGCTCAATAAAGTGGTACACGCACGGATCCAAAACATCCACTGAAAATAGAGCCAAGTAGTTGTAAAGCCCGGTATTTTCGAAGCAGAGGTCTACGCAATCGAAAGATGCGCCCAACTTAACCTCGATAGGAAGTATCACGGACAAGATATCACGAGACTGTCGGATATTCAGGCCGCCATTATGCGTTAACCAAGGGAACAAAGCCCGGTATTTTTGAAGCAGAGGTCTACGCGAAAGATGCGCCCAACTTAACCTCGATAGGAAGTATCACGGACAAGATATCACGAGACTGTCGGATATTCAGGCCGCCATTATGCGTTAAGCTGGAATCAGGTCTACATTGGTGTGGAAGCACTTTGCGAGTTTATCCTCGTCTGAGTGAAAATGACAGGTCAGCCTTTACTGAGTACTAGGCCACGTTGAAGAAGAGGGAAATGAAGAAGCTGTTGAACTTGCAGAAAAAGGCTCACAAACCGTTCTTATCCCGGTCTGGAATCTGCAAGATCCGGGAAGAACTAAGGTTGGAGAAAGGCAGCAAAAGAATCGAATTTTGAGACGAGCTCCCTGCTGACCCCGGTCCCATAGAGCTTTGTTCTTTGGCCCTGAAAGAAGCCTCAATGCGGATACGAGTGCTGGCGTTTGACCCATCGGGAGTGTATCATACGCCATCTCTTCTCCAAAATACTCCAATTTATCCAAATCGGCGTCAGTGGAAGTCCCTTTTCCGGAAACTAGCTGCTATTCACATGACCAACTTGAGTTGTAATTTATCTGACACTCATCAGATGGTAAGCCTCTTGTTGCGTGCCTTTTCCTACTACATACGTCACATTCTAACCGACATTTTATGCGAGTCAAGTGAGTAGTTTCTCCGTGGTATTTCCTTGCTGACTGCACCGAAGCGTGCACTTTTAAAAGTGCATCTATCCGAGCTCTCGTTGCACATGTCATCGCATAACTTACCTGCGTTCAACAACTAAATTCATATGATCACCGCCCCCCCCTTTAAAAGTTTTATTCATTTTTAATTTGTTTTCATTTTTATTTTATTACTCCGATGCACGTTACACATCTGAAGTACAAGTTCAGTGAACCAAGTCGTGCGACAAGACCATCAGCTCTCTTATACAGGAAGTCTGTGCATTACTTGAGGAATATCTCTGTGAAACTGATTAATTGAGCGCAATGAGGAATGCGCACCAGTGCAGTGCTTCATTTTTATTTCGCACGAATGACGCTGCAATGCTTGTAAAAAAAAAAAAGAAACACAGGCACCGCCACAAGGAACAACAAATCCTCCTCCCTTCGAGAATGTAGCTCGTATCTCTGTGTAGAGCAACATGTGGTTTTAATTTATTTAGCGTGACAGTACCGCACCGAAATGCAAACCGAGTTTCTCATGGGCGACCACTAATTCAGAGCGCACCATACTATAAGCAAATTACCTGATACTCGTAGCTTAAATCGACTTAGATACATATTTAGATGTACATCACGTCGTCGTTGTTGTTGGTGAAAGTACGAGTACTCGTGTCTGTTTGGTGGCGTTTTCGAACAAATCAATATGCACACATGGATTTGTCGAAAATTAGGTGTCACTCTTGAACTCATGTTCTCTGGCCAATTGAGTTTAACGGTTATGGGTTCAAAGTCTCTTTAATTAAATTAATTAAAGATTCAAAGCAAACAATGGTCCTTCGAGCGTACACAGATGCAAAGTGTGTCTCCTTTTAAGTTTGCCAAGTTCAACGGCCTACGGAGATACTTTGCCATTAATGTTGACCAAACACAAAAGATACATTTCGTGTGTGTGGCGCTACTAATAAGTAGATATTCATATACCCACGTATACATGCTGAGTTTTTTTTTTAAATTAATTCAATAGATACACATTATGTTGTTCGGTTTTGCGGAAAGTGATGTAATTCGCTCTCAGCGAGGCAATCAGGCTGGCACCAAAGTGATTGTTAAATATTATTGAATTGTTTATTTATTTGCTTTATCATTATGGAAGTGAGCTGTGAGTGTAAACATGGAAATTTGAGGAGCGCTGTTAGGCACTTCTTAAGTGAACAACATCAAGGCAATTCGAAAAATCAGCAGGTATCTAGACGGTTCTTGTGGATTTTGTAATTCTCTGTAAGGAGGTGGAATTCATCGAAAGCTTGTGTGTGAGACCTTAATCCAATGAAACAACCTCTGCCCCTGGTCTACACAGCAGCGGGCCGATTAGTACAGTACGGAAGTATGTACTATGTCTGCGTGCTTTTGAACGAATATTTTAAAGGTTACGTCAATGCATGTGTAGTCTTCATGACCACCAAGCTGCAGGCATGCACGATTTGCAAATGAGCGACGCCAGGAATACGCCCATGTACACCCCTATTCACTTCAACCACTCTCCTCGTGGAACTGGTAGATACTATTGTACTTCGCGCGGTTGGTTAGCTGTTTCTCGCTCTCCTTTCTTTCTTGATGCTCTGCTCTGTTACTCAGCTCCTTTTGCACATTCGTTTCGAGAGTTTTCCGAAAAGAAGCCATGGATAGTGACATTGATGTCTGCCTAATCTCGCATAGAGTTGTGGACCATCCATCCTTTCAAAATCGTTCGCTAAACTTAACATTGCTGGACAGGATGGTGAGAAAGTTTATAGATTTCTTTATCTTGGACGGTTCATCTCGGCTGATGGTATTGCGCCACAGAGTTCAGAATAAAAGAGCAGCTATCGGTCACTTTTGAACGAATAATTTTTCCCTGAATTCTTGATCCTGAGACGAAAGTAAATGGAGAGGACGATACAGCCTCGAATTCTACGAGGCGTATCAAGCTGTGGATGTAAATGTAAAATGTTCCACTCGCGAACGATTAAAAGGCTCTAAATTTGGAACTCTGCGGGCCGGATCATTGATGTTCTTTCGCTCTACATGTGCTAGCCATCTTAGACTGCTAATGCGCAGCTTTGTGACGAAGTCAATGTCGCTCTACAGCTCGTTGAATCTTCTCCTCCAAAGCCCGCCAACGCAAATGGAACATCTTACGTAGAATTTTTCTCTCGAAACAACCGAGGTCTCTCAATATCTTCAATCTCGCGCTTTTCGGGCTCTTTTTTCGTCTAGTAGAGAAGCCTATGTTCTTCCCGTCTCTTTTGCTTGCAGAGCTTACGAGCAGCCCTCGTCCTTCTTTTCAGCGCCGCTTTGTAAGCCTCTTGTTTAGCTGCATGTGGTTCCTGGCATTCTTCGCGAAACCAGGGGTTTCTTGGTGGTAATCGAGTGAAACCCAGCCAATCAGTTGCGGCGCCTCTGATGGCATGCATATCGGCAGCATTGCCATTGATCTTCGGGACTTGGGGCTGGCGGGATATGAGTCATTGAGAGATTTAGGGATACACGTTCGGCGAAGATTCTGGCGATCTCTTGCGATTGCAGCTTTTCAAAGTTAAATCTTCTCACAGAAATTATTCTTTATTGTTGCGCTTGGGATATCCGTATTCGGACCTCAGCTGCAACAAGAAGGTTTGGTCTTCCAGAATATTGTCCAGGATCGTTTCATGATCAGAAGACCTCCATGTCTCCTTGTGAATATTAAGATGAGGAAACCGTGTGCTTGTTTTAGTGGCATTTCGCCCCTCAGCAAAGCCATAAGCCTAAGTCTGTCTAAGTGGCAGACGTAATATCATGCTTACCAACTGTCCTACCAAAGATGTCCTACCTTGGCTTTAAAATCGTAAAATCGGCGATGATATTTAGGACATTGCTCATAAAGGTCTTGTTGAGGAGCTCGTAGAAAGGAAGTTTGGTGGTGTTGTTCTTGTTCTCGGTGGGGGGATGAGCGCATATATGACTAATGTTGGCGAATTAAGCCTTGATGCGGGTTGTCGTATGGCGCCCGCTCATGTATCGAAGGCTCAAGACTTCTTGCCTAAGTCTGTCGCATATAACAAATCCGCATCCGAATAAGCGCTGCGGCTGCTGTCTGTCACAGTTTTTTGATCTTTCTTTTGTCCGGCCCATTTCTCGCATTTCATAGATGGTTGTAATATCTGCTACGGCCTCTGCTTATTGCTCAGCTACACGCGGTCTTTTAATGCTCCGAACATTGTACGTGTAGAACCTAAGATCGTTGCCCTTGTTTCGTTTGCCAGTGTCGGCAACAGTAGTCATCCATGGCTGTTGGTTGCTCCGTAATTTACTTTTATGTGGTAGGGAAGTTACACTGACGCACAACTCTCAACCTGGAGGGCCAGATCCGTATGCGAAACCCCTAGGATGAGGAGCCGGCAAACCGATGTCAGTAACCCCCTTTAGGGTATGAGCACTGCCGTTGGCCCATTAAGCGCTCCACCACCCACCATCTTTTTTGAAGACCTTAGTCTGGAAAGTTCCTTACTGACCTGAGATTTCACCTAGGGAATTTCTCCCCTGCAAGTCCTCCTTCTGACGGCCTCTTGTTAGACATCTGAGTTGCAAGACTGCAGGTCAGGTCAGCAAGAGATGTTTCGTCTTACACATGCGTGCTGGGGTTTACCCGGCTAAGCTTGTCGAGTGTCCAGCTCCACATTTACAATCAGACTCAGCATACGCTCATCGTTAGTTCACTACAAATAGGTATCCAGCAGGCACCACATAGAGGTGACAATGCGATTTTGGCCACACCATTCCTTACGGACGTGTTTTCTTAAAATGATTTTGTGTACCAATTGTGTCCACATCCAAACAACTACTCCACAACGTAGAAAACTAAACGTTTTTGGTTGCAATAAAAATGGTTCCCACTGCCAAGGTTACTAACTCCGTCATTACTCCGAAAACACACACAATTCTCTACGACAAGTTCTACACATTTAACGCAGACCACCGTAAGCGTTGAACTTAAATGATTTTTATCTAAATATACACCATTTCCCATTAAGTTGGATTTTTTTCCGTTCATTTGCCCAGATGAAAACGACTTAATTAGGCCCGCAGCATCAATTAGAAAATTAAATAAAAAGCAAAAGTTAACTTGGTCTTCCATGGCCCAAGAGTATCTTTTTCGCTTTTTTTCTGTGCTCAGCGAATCGCCACTACATTTCTCATAAATCAGAATTAAACTTCTGAAAATAGTAATCACACAAAATGGTTGTCGGAAGTCAACATCACCATCTAAGGCACGAATCTACTGTGTCATCATTTCAGTGCACGAGTATCTGACAGATACGTAGACAGAGACATGGAGAAAGGGAATGGTGTCATCAAACTTCACTGCGATATAATCTGATCTCAGCCGAGAGATACGAGGATTGTACTCGTAAGGTAGCTAAAGTTTACCGTGTTGTGCATGTGAATTTCAAATTTACCTTGGACGGACACTCTAACGAATTGATTTCAGTTCACTAAGCACCAGGGAGCTCTGACGCTCATGCTGATGGTGATGTTGATACTGCTGATGATGATGATGATGACGATGATGATCTGCATGCATCACAGGTATGTACAACAGGAAAATTAAAATCAAGGGACTCTAAACGTCAAAGGCAAATACAAACACAAACAAATTCCATAGCAGCGAAAAAAAAAAAAAAAAAATACGGAGATGAGGCAACTTTGTATCTGCATCTCTACGGATGAGTCATTGATTTTTGTTTGAGTTTTCATGTCTGTCCACAGAGCATAGAATGCCCGACGTAGTAGATTGCATAACTTTCCAAATGAAAATTTGACAAAAAACTTTTCGCTAAATATGCGAACTAGTTCTCCCAGTCTTCTTGTAATTCGATCAAAAAAGTGCTGCCACAGTAATCTGTATCTAAAGATAAATTTGCAGATACATACTCAGCGCAAGGCATGCAAAACGATAATCTTGTGTATTTCAATCGGTTTCGACCAGTTTTCCTTCCCGCATATGAAGGCCGCTTTGTTGTTTATTATCAGCAAGAGTTGAGTAATAAATTCATTTGAAAAGCGAATGTATAAATGGGAGTGGAAAGGCCAAAAAACGAAAAACGCAGGGAATTAATTTTTCGCCCACTGCATGCTCCGAACCGAAAAGTTAGAAAAGACATCGCCGAACTCTTAATTTTTATGGCGAAATAAAAAAAGTTTTTTTTATTTAATGTTTCGATTTGGAAATTGTCTACTCACGATTAATGTAAGACGCGATATTTGGAATTATGACGGATTTTACGACGAGAATTTTGTGTTTTGTAATTAAACAAATAAACGGCAGATACATCGGCAAACATTGATAGATAGGTCGTCAAAACTAATCGTTGCGGCTACTTTTAATGGGGGTCTTAAAAAACTGTGTTGCCGAGTCTTTGAAAAAAATGTTCGACTGAAAATTTTATTGCGAAAGGGGTGGAAATACATATTTCTGCAAGGTTAGGAAAGAGCCAAAGTTTTGAACCCTCCAACTGAGGTATTCGATGCCATCAAAAACGTCACATCATTTGGAATTGGCAACATGGTGAATTCCTCAAGCTCCAAATAGTGTAAAAAATTTTGAAGAAAGCAGTTTTTCCTGATCGATGGAATGAAGGTATTCGAATTCAACTTCCAACGAAAGGCGATACTGCGGACTGGAACAATTTTTGAGGAATTACACCCTTACCACCAATTCATAGCAAAATTTTCACCAACGTCTTACTTTTGTTAGAATATCTCCTGTTTCTTTGGGCTGAGAAGGCAATTGAACTATGGAGACTTTATACAGGACCTTAATCATCCCAGTTCTACTTTATGGCGCTGAAGCATAGACACTGTTGACAGCGGATGAAGATATCCTCGGTCAGCGACAGCGACGTAGTCACAAAACTGCATATCAATCGCCTGAGATGGCTAGGACATGTAGAGCGAATGGACATCAGTGCTCCGGGCCGAAGAGTCTTCGAATCTTACCCGGAGCGATAACGTAGTAAAAGACGAACTCGCCTAAGGTGGCGCACACAAGTAGAAGGTGACCTCAACCAACTTAGAGTGTGCAACTAGAGGAAGTTATATAACGATCGGGTTAGAGGCTTGTCGGTTGAGGTCCAGGTTCATTCCGAACTCTAGCACCACCTAGGTAAGTAAGAATATCTTCTGCCATGGAAGGGACGTTGCGCGAAAATCAATATGGTTTCAGAAGGAACCGATCTTGGACCTCATTGACGCAGTTAGAATCCTATACGAGTATTACATTCGAGTTCAGAGCACCTGTTTATGCGGCTTTTATGAACTTTAAAATCTTGACTCTCTTTATGCAAGATGGAGTCCCGTGCTACACCTCAAAAGCTAGCATAAGCTTCCACGAATTGGAAATTGTTACTTTGGCCTGTCAACACAACAAGAGGATGTCCACAAGGAAGAGTGCTATCTCCTCTATTGTGGAGTATAGTTGTGAATGAACTCCTTGGAAAGTTAACCAACGTGATGATGAAGCACTGATTGCCAGAGGAAAGTTTGAGGACAACCGTTTGACATCGTACAATGGGGCCTAATGATTGATGATGGTTTATGTGGCCCTCGATAAGGTACAATTAGACCAAGGTACGTTCATTCTGCTAGACCCTAATAGAAAGTCTTAATTGGTGACGCACGGCTGAGCTCAACATAAACCTGGCAAAAAGTACAAGATACCATTTACGAGAAAAGAAAGCATGAACTGAAGACAATCCGGCTGTAGGGCGCAGTACTGAAACCAGTTAAAGAAGTCAAATATCTAGGGCTACATCTAGGCAGTAAACTCTTGTAGAGAAAGCACACAGAGCAGATATCCAAAAGGCTACACGTGCTCTCATGATATGCAGGAGCCTTTTTACTCAGCTTGAGCATTCTAAGACAGATGTGGATCGACATTGTTGGACAAATGATCACATACGGAGCGATAGCGTGGGCACAATGAAAAAGACAGTCATTAAAGTGTAAAGACTTGCATGTGTCATTACTGGGGCCATGGAAGTAATCCTTGAGCTAACTTCGCGCAAATCACCGGGAGGGAGAAATCCTTCAGTTCGAAAGAGTACCATTCACTTTTCAACAAACTTCCATTTCTAGCAAATCCTAAGGACGATGGGATAAGTGAATTTAACTTTGACAAACAATTTCGTACAAAGTTAAGCAGTAAGAAGGATTGGAGCAGAGAATCCATAACCTGTGCAAAGGACTGCAAACCTGTAATGCTGGCAAAGCCATGATTAGGCGCCCCTGCTTCCGCCAGGCAAAGAGGGCACTCGATCTAGGCAGAGGAGAATTAAGACATGTGGTCGGTCTGTACACCGGACACATCCACTTGAATAAACACGCAAACAGACTGGGACTAGTGACATCTATCACTTGCCCGGAATGCGAGGAAGAGAAAGAAAACCTCGAACCCTTCCTCTACGAATGCCCTGCAACAGAGGCGCTAAGACACAAACACCTGGAAGCACACGGCCTTGCCGGCCTGAATTTTCTTAGATGCTTCTGTTCTCGTTTGGAACAGTGAACCCCACCCGACTCTCCATGCGCAAATTAAACCACCCTTCACTTACGTCCCCCTTTTATATGTCTCTACCAGACAGTTTCTCTAGAGGGTAACACAACTGGCCCAAATGGCGGCCTGTGTGAAGATGATATACCAGATCATCTTCTTGAGTCATATGCGGCACTGACCCACAAAAGATTCAAATACTTGGGCAAGTACCAATTTATCAGATGCGGATACGTCAACTGTAGACCCACTTATCATACTCAGATTCCTCAGAGAAACCGGATTAGTGGTCCTCTAGGGCGGACTATTCTTACCTAGGCAAAGCAAGAGTGCTCAATCCTCAAATACAAATCCCGAAGGAATCATATTGTGAGGCCTCTCCTAGGTATTAGTGTCTCTCCTAGGTATGGATCCCGCATAAGTATTTTGGCGAAAAGAGCTCAAAGTGAATTTTTACAATTTTGATGCATTGTTGAAGCCTTCAGTGTTTAATGATTGAATGGCGCCTGTCATAGAACACAATATATATAGAATGACAGAGCTGTCACTTCAATTACAATCGACTGTCAAGTTTCAGGCATGGCTATTGAAAGACTCTGTCTTACTCACATGAGCCAAGAGTAGCAATAGCATTAAATTGAAATCATTCGGGTGAGTTTCTGTATTTCCACAGAAAACCTTATGAATCCATTTTTTTTTTCTGTTAATTAAAAACGAAAATTAAGCTTGTACGATACATGCTCAAAAAATTCATTTCTGTAATCGAATTACAGAAAGCCAGCATTATTGCAGTGACCACAACGTCCCACGTACATTTGGCACAACTAGCCTCTCCAGCATTTCGTCAATGAAAGTGAAACCAACCGAAGCTGGAAGCAATGAACCGTCGTCCACTAGACCGTGCCGTGCCTCTCGCAAACACAATGACACGTGTAAATCCGTTATTATTCAGGATATTTATTTCATGTTTTTTTTTGTTCCTTTGCATACACCCGTGCTTCCCTTTTGTATGTCGTCGTGTATTGTATTTTCATCTCTGTGAGCTTATTACGACTAATAAGCCGAAATTCCTTGTTTCTTCCGCACATGTACGCAAAAAGGAAGAAAAAAAAAAGGGGAAAAAAATGGAAACAAATACAGACCAAGAGTACTTGAAATTGAGTGCAACCTAATATCCCTTAACAGTAGCACAATTTCCTGTGCTATATTCCTGTCCAATGCCACAGGCGACGCAAGCCAGAGTCGGCTATAAGACCTTGTTGATGGTGGT
Source organism: Blera fallax (assembly GCA_946965025.1). Classification (NCBI taxonomy): domain Eukaryota; kingdom Metazoa; phylum Arthropoda; class Insecta; order Diptera; family Syrphidae; genus Blera; species Blera fallax. The sequence continues at coordinate 23,073,939 of OX337245.1, read as the reverse complement.
AGTAGGTAGGTACCGTACCATGTGTGTGGCGGCATCACCACTAGGACTAGCAGCAGTGTCGTCGGTACCACCCTTTTATGAATGTGACATTTTACTTTTTGTCCTTTTTTTCAGAAGAAAAAAAAACGAAAGAATAGCATTCGAGGCAAACTTGCGCATAACGGAGTATGTTCGTAATTAAAGACGAAACCGTCGGAGCGCATAAGAGGGAGGGTGGGAGGTTTTTACCCTTATTCTGAGTATCCGAGTCCATTTCGCATTGTTACTGTTCTTTTTTTTGTGATTTGCCTGTCAATGTACCTTTAATTGAAATTTTAATTTAAGCCCATAACACAGTCCACTTGACATCATTCAGAATTTTACATTTTATACTCGAGTGATGTTGTAAACGGGTTGCTTCAGAAGTATCGAAAAAAATACATTTGATGTGCTTGTCGGATTACTTCTTACTTAAGGTGGCGCTACAGTTCAGAATGAACTTGGGCCTCAACCAATAACTCTGTCCATTTACCCCGGTCCTGTCGCCAGTTGCGCACTCCAAGGTGGTTGAGGTCTACTTGTGCAAGTCACCTAAGGCGATGTCTGTCTCTACTGAGTTGTCCCTTCGGGTTAGATTCGAAGACTCTTCGCTCTACATGTCCTAGCCCATCTTAAGCAACTGATGTGCAGTTTTTTAACTAAGTCGATTCCGCTGTGAATTGAATCTTCTCCCCCGATACCCGGCAACGCAAACGGGATCGAATATTTTACGAAGAATTTTTATCTCGAAACGACCGAGGATATTTTCATCCGATCTCGACAAAGTCTATGCTTCAGCGCCATAAAGAAGAACTGGGTGGATTAAGGTTGTGTGGAGAGTCTCCTTAGTTGATCGGGAGAGGGTCTTCCTAATCAAGTGCCTTCTCAGCCCAAAAAAAACAGCGATTGGCACGAACTAGTCGTCGTTTGATATCTGCTAAGATGTAGTTTGTAGAATTAATAACAGAGCCAAGGTAGACGAGGTACCTTACTATTTCGAAGTTATAGCTGTCGACTATGACGTTCTGTTCAATTCGCTGATGTTTTGTGTCTCTTCTTTTTGATAGCATATACTTGGCCTTACCCTCATTTACATCTAAGCCCATTTTAGCACCTTCCGTTTTAAAGCTAGGCAACGCACAAGTGACAGCCTGCTGCGTTCTGCCAATTATGACAATGTCGTTGTAAGTTAGCAGTCGCAAGTCGCACAGAGTTTTGAAAGATTATGCCTCCGGTGTTGGCTTGTGAGTTTCGCAAAATTCTTTCATGGTAAAGAAGTCACATGATAGCTTATCACTTTGTCTAGATCCTTCTTTGATACCGAAGGTCGCGGTGAAGTCGCCAACGACCTTGATGGAGCAGTGAGCATTTTCCATCGTCATTCGTCACAGGCAGACAGGTTTGGCAAGGATGCCAAAACTAGACTTTGTTGTGTATAGCTCGTCTCGTGGGATGGATTTAGACTTCTGGTTCCAGGTTCTGCCGAAGTGTGAAAATTTGATCAAAAGTGGACTTCCATGGACTGAAATCACACTGATAGGGGCCAATCAGGTTGTTGACGAAGGGTTTCAGGCATTCATATAATATGACAGACTAGATCTTATACGCGATGTTGGAGGGACTGATACCTCTGTAATTGTGGCAGTTTAGGGTGCCTCGTTTCTTGTGGATCGGGTAAACGATACTGAGATTTCATTTATCATACACTAGTCTGAATGAGTGGTGTATGCTCTCTATCAAGCTATCTCCAGTTGTATTGAACAGCTTTGTTGGATTTAAGATTGGATATTGCTATCCTCACTTCGTTTTAGTCACGTGGACGGAATTTTTGGCTGCAATTGCAGCTTTTCGACGTTAAATCTTCTCACAGAAATTCCACATTTGTACTTTCGAAGCAACAAGATGGTGTCCGAGTCGATGTTGGCTGCTTGGAATGTTCGAAAATGCAGAATACTGGAGCCATGTCTTGGATTGGTCGCAATGTGATCAATTTGGTTGACCATTTCATGATCAGGCGATCGCCATGTCCCCATGTATTGAGATGATGAAACCGTTTGCTTGTGATTGTGACGTTTCGCCCCGCAGCAAAGTCAAAGTCGTGTAGGCTATGGTTACCAACTTTCCTACCAAAAATGTCCTCATTTCCTATCTTGGAGTTGAAATCGGTCAACACGATTGTAACGTCTTTGCTGTCGTCGTCCTTATCCTCTGTGGAGGCATGAGCGCATATTGGGTTAATGTTGGCGAATCGAGGCTTGATGCGGACTTTCATAACCGCTCACTGATGTGTCGAAAGCTCAAGACTTCTTCCCCAAGTCTGCCGCGTATAACAAATCCGTTTCCGAATAATCGCTGCTTCTAACAATAACCGTAGTAGATGTCAGAGTCTTGGGCTACTACTAATTGTTCGTCAGCTTGCGGTCTGTTAAGGGGCCGAACATGTCTTGTGAAAATCCAAATATCGTTGTCCTTCTTTCGTTTGCCAGGGTCTTCAGCAGTAGAGTCATCCATATCCGAGACGGTTGGTTGCTTCGTAACTAACTTTTTTCTTATGTCTTAGGGAAATTACTCCGACGGAACAACTCCCAACCTAGAGGGCAATATCCTTGTACGAAGCGCTAACGCTACACAATGGATCCAAATAATATCCTTGAGACTACACCACAATACACGTGTCACGTGGTGCGGTTCTTAAGGCTTTTAAATAATATCGTGGCCACGGTTTTATGACATCTGTTCGGATATGCAACGAACGTAAAGAATAACTTCCCAATCTGACACATCTTGACGTCACAGTAGTACGACCAAATGGATTGGCCGTAAGCAATGAAAACCATTCAAGAACCTTCTCCGATACCATCGCATCACTGTGTGCTTCGAAATTTCGAAAACAAATTTACATTCCCTGCGAATTTCAATTATTAACAGCAACTCCTTTATATTCAGCTCAGGTTACCTCCAACTATAGCAACGTCATGAATATCTTTTCAATAAAACATCGAGAATCCGCTATCAGTACCTACTCTCTTTGTGCTGCTTACCCAAGATACTTTCAAAAGAACAGTAAGACAAACAAGAAACTCTTCACCACAAAGGTGCTAAATCGCTCACTCAGTGTGGCGTACTGAAGTCAACAGCAGCGAAGCAAAAAAAAAAAGAAGTCCTACCTCCCTCAAAACAAACTTTTCCAAACCAAACGCTGGAATAAATAGTTTTACGTAAATAGCAGCTATTTTCGAATTACTTAACCCACTCTGCCGCCCACCTTCTTTCTATACCGCGCACAGCAGCGGTGCACTTTCAATTAGCTTCCATCAAACTAGGACCACACTCCTTGGACCGACAGTTACGTGCTGCCAAAGGAAAAGTAGAAAAGCTAGAAAAAAAAACTTTGGTTTCCAGTCAAAATGATACAAACTCATTCGAACTGATTTAATGGTGTTTTCGAGTTAATAGCGAGAAATTACGGTAATGCACCAGTGGCGGCGTCAGTGTATTTACTTGCTGCCTCCCCACCCCACTCAACTTTCTGTTTGCTTGTATCTACAGCAAGAAAAAAAAAAGTTTGGTACTTAAAATAAACGAAAACAACGCAGAACAGAGAGTCCGTCCAGGCAAACAAGGAAGCGAAGCAATTAAAAACAAAAAAAAAAACGAAAAAAATCTGAAACAAAATCCGGAATGACCTAGTTTTTGAAATTTTGGTGAGTGGTTCTCGGCCCTGCTGGCAGACACTGATTGGATGCAAAGTGCAATGTGTGCACAGACAGACTGACAGAAAATTAAAACAGAAAACAGAGCCTGGAAACGTGTAGGTACAGCTACAAACGTAAACTTTCATAAATTGATCGAAAAGTAATGGCTGAATGGGCATCGGAGTATCTGGCGTAGGAGCCGGCGAAAGAGTGAACTAGACCGTGCTGTGCATGGATTATTCTCTCATAACCTTGCAGCGGTATTAGATTGGTGCTGACATGCCAATTATTCCGAAATTGATTGCGGTTATCCGTCTTGATTCGGTGGTGGTGGATAGATGTGTAGATTTCGAGCGATATCAGCTCTAAATCGGCCATCGACAGGGATCCATTGGACGCAAAGTAGGATGAAAAGACCGTTGTGGTCGTTGTTATCCTTTCGTGGTGTTTTTGACTTCTCTGGGCTTAAATCTAATTTTCTGCCCGGCTATCGGTGCTTGGCTAAATGCATGCCTAAAAACTGAGAAAGGAAGATCCTTGCTCATCGCTTTGTACAGAGGGTACTCACTATTTGAGTGGTTGTCGCTGGATAAGGTTAGGTAGTTGCGTTGGCTGAGAGGTGAGCAAACTCCTCTAAGCCGCGCTCAGGTCAATGTGACAATCGGACGGGAAAGGTTAACTTGTGCAGAATTACCTATCCAGTAGTAAATTATGATTTGCAAAACTGAACTACTTTTTGTGTCTGGAATATATACCATTTTGTTGCGCTAATGTATCTACAGCTGTCTTTTACCGGTTTATCGAGCAGTTCTTCAATGTTCTGGAGAAATTTGTTCCTTAAGTGGCAGAGGCTTGAGCAATAGCACAGAAAGTTGGTGGAGTCTTCATGGAGCTCTAAGTATATACTTTGTGCTAACACTGCTCACCAGGATCTACAGATCTAGCATTGCTCTGCTCTATATCCCTGTTGGAGCGCAAAGGCAGTCTTAATCCCCTGAAACGGATAAGATAACGTACGATCTCCACAAAGACTTCACGACTACGAGTCTTACTTTCTTCCTGCTAAAAAGCATTTAAAAGTCAGTCGAGATGCAACTGAGCTTTAACACCCTTACTGATAACAGTATATGACAGTTAGCATGCTTACCAGAGAGGTAACAGAATAGTAGCTGTCCTAAAGTCCAAGAAAGTCGATCCCCCACTCATAGAATGGATCCTCACTATGCTTAGGTGGAGAATCCTTAGTGGACGAAATCAGTGCAGACTGTAAAGGTCCATTCAGAGCTCAGCGAACGGAGATTGGGCGAACTGCGGAAATGCAATGAAATGAAATGTCAACATTCGCGAATATTCGCTCGTTCGTATTCGAAAGTCGCTGAGCTGTGAATGTACCTTAAAGGCTTTGTGGAACCTGTTGGTAGACGCACTATTGGTAAGGTTTAATGAGGCGGTTTACCCTGCTATAGGGTTTGCTAGGGCTTGCCGACGATGAGTGTATTGTCGTCAGCGACAGCGAGCTGTGGCATGCAGGCGGCACTTAAGTTTGTCGGGACTTGGTGCCGTGAATAGTCATTGTTTGTCAATCCTATGAGGAGGAAGCTACCTACTACGAGATGGTCATCCTTTCTGGCACCCAGTTACAATTTTCGAACAAAGTTAAGTCTTGTGACTCACCTTAGACCATAAGCTTGTTTTCAAAGAACACCTTGAGACCAAGATCTTAAGGGTCATCAGCATTCAGCAGGATCTGGGGCTTAAGCCCTAAGATGTTCCACTGGATATACACTGGACGTCAGTGGAGCATGCGGTCACATGCTGGTCAAGGGTAAACTGCAGGACTTTGCCTTTGTCTGCATAACTGCGCGATTAGAGGAACTCCGACTGCCGCCATGGAGCCTTTCTCGTCTGATAGTGAAGGGGGTACTTGTGAAACTGAACAAGCTCGGGCTCTGTAACTCGGTGACGCTGGTTACGGGACGTTCCGGGATACCGGGTAGAGAAAGAGCAGATTCTCTTGCCAGGCAGAAGTCAATGAGACGCTTCATAGGTCCTTAGCCATCAATAGGTCGTTAAACAAGCACGGTTATTACTTCTATTAATAATCACCTGAAAACCATAGGGGTTAAGGTTTTTGAGACATGTGGATTGAAGAGGACGAAACCGCTGCGTCTTATTGTGGTGTCCATAGTTTTCTGACCTGTCCCGTATAAAACTGTTCATTTGAAGTGATTTTGAGCTAGAAAATTCTGAAGATGATGCGTAGAGATACATCAGTGAACATTTGCAGCGTGCGAATAACAACGTTGGCTATTTTTAGGTACTACACCTCTACAATGCCGACCACCTAGCCTTAGCCTTAAAATCTGTACGGTGTTGGATAACCCTAGAACATAGAGAGGATTTTCTATAATAATTCCGTAAATGCGGTAGCTATAGCAATGTTTTCCACGTAGCTAGCTCGTTTACCACCAGGTTTCAAAGAACAGGAGATGAGATCCATCCTACTCTGCGATATACCTGTGATAGGTCGAGTCCTAAAAAATTCCAACACCTCTTCCGAATGTCTGACAAATGTCCGAGAGAAACTTCCTAATTGTGCCTTTCGGCACAATAGTGAAGAGGGCACTACAAAGAAGGCTGTGAGAACCTAGGTCGTGAAACCTATGTTTTGCTATTTTTGCGTAATTTTTGTTTACAAATTCTGAGTAGTTAAGGAACTAACAATGATCCCTGTGGTAGGTCAGGGCAAACCAGTGAACGCACTGCAGTTTCTAAGCGACGTCAGGGTCTGCGGATTTACTATATTTGGGAAGGTTCAGAGCTAACTTTATTTTAGCGAGCAATGATTAGAGATGTTCTCCTCGTCAATTCTGCGATTAACATCATATTCCGAACAGATTTCGTGGTTAATCCATGAAATAATTTAAATCTTTAACGGAATGTCGCTAGAACATGTCAACATCTACAAATATTTTCAATTCTCATAATCTTTAATGTTCAACTCCGTACTGTATGTTGTAAATAAAAACTCAAATTGGATAAACGACGCACTTCAACGCGAAAATGTATCTGGGGTCGCTTATCATCCGTTTCACCCACGTTCCCGTTCTCGTATCTGAACCCAATTACATTCTTGTTACGTTCGACTGGGTTTGGGGTATTTTTATTCAAAACCACAACAACTTTCTGTCATATTACTGTCCCCTGTCTGTCTGTCGGTATGTGTATCCCACTCATGAGGGTACCATCTGTGTGTACTTCATACCTGGCAAGTACGTTCCAATGCTTCAAGTTCCTGTCCATTGTTCATGGGGCCGATCGAACATAGTAACATACAACAATGCGACCACCACCGCCCGCCCAAAGGTGTTTCAGCACTGAAACAAAATAGAAATCGAACCCAAGATAGAAAACCTCAACTCTAGCCCTGCGGGTAACTCCTCCCCCCCTTGGCTACTTGGCAATGCAGGTTAGCCAACATTTGTGTTCTATTTTTATTGCCTCTTCTGTGGTTAGGTAGGTTGTTATAATTTTTTCTTTCCCCCACTCGCTGTTCTCCTTCGCTTGCTTTTGTTTAATTTTTCAGCGCAAAAATTCTTCATAGAATCCAGAGAACCTGCTTCTGATGCTAGCTGCCGGCCTTCCTGCATACAAAAAAAGTATAATTTCCTCTATAGATACATATATCCGCAGTGTATTTGTTTACACAAACGCAATTGCATTTTACATCGATTTGTGTGTGCATATGTGTAAACAAATGCTCAGGAGAATGGGGCGGAGATGAGGCATCTCACTAGAAAAGTACCTGCTCGCATTTTTGCCCGAACGATTGAATCTGAAATTCAGTATCTGTATCTGCAGCTACTATGTACCGTCGAGATGAAGTCTTTTGCGAAGCTGCGTGCTAATGATATAGCGAATGTGTGGATTGGTAGCATATCAAGTGCGTTTGTTTGGTACACATTGACATCTGATTGTGTATTGTCCTCGTCATTCTTGTGCAGCGAGTTGAGTCGATGAAATCGGAGAAATAACCAGGAGAATAGGGTTTAGGTTGAAGCAGTGAGTTGTGTTTATATGTCTGTGGATGAACAGAAGGACATTTGTTTTGTAACCGGTTTCTGCGTTTTTTTTTTTTGTAATTTATTGCAACAAGTTTGATTGCGCGGAGATTAATTACTGAGGAAGGGGGTAATCGGCTCCAGAATGCAGTAACTTGGGGGAAACATTTAGAGCACAACGACCTGGAATTGATGAGAAATTCTCGGAAGAACCTTACATAACTCAGGCGCAGGCTTGATTGCGTTTCTCCTTGCCAAAATTCGATTGCGCCCTTTTAAAGAAAACCGACGTTTGTAACTGGCCAACTCCCTTTCGCCTGAATTTTTCATCAAAACTCCTGCTCTTCTCCATCTTTGACCGAGTGGGCGGGTTTAAATATCTTCACAGGTCCTGGCCCGGATCTGTAGCAACGTAGTCTACGTACTATAATAATAGCGCATCTGTTCAGTATGATATTGCTCATTTTGTCCATTGCGCTCCACCATAGGACCCCTGCACAGGAACATAAGTACGGGTTTAATGACCGCTGTCTACATCGAGTGAATTATATGCGGTCGCGTTCCCCATCGTTTATCGAAGGCGCTGATGGCTTATCATACTTTTTTATACGTCCCTCTATGTTCCGCTTCCAACGGAAGAAGAACGGTTTCAAGATACTTAGCTATCGGTAGCTTATCGGTAAGGGCCAAGCTCGTAGAAATGTGCGTAAAAAAACTGGACAATGTCTTAGTAGCTCAGAAGGTAAACCTCTGCTGAAACGAATAAGCAGACGAACTAGCCAGGGTAGGGTCACATCTAAGCGCCTCGCAGGCCTTTCCCGAGGTTCGCAAACCGTTTAGCACTTTGAGCAGGGAGATACATAGATACCGAATCCTATGGGGAAGCTAACAGGCGTTGGTATCGATTAGATAGGAAAGAGATCCGCAGATCATGAAACTCAGTCGCAGGGATATTCGGACAGCTGTCGACGCTTTGACAGGATACTGTAAGATAGGCAATCATGCAGCATGGCTAGGACTTCACCACAACGACTTCCGTGGGAATGGCATCGACGAAGCGGAAATAGAATCCATTCGCCACTTGCTATGCGATTGTCCAGCACTAGCCACCAAAAGGAAATACACTTTTTCCTGAGATTCATACACGTATTTGGGTGGTTTAGTTCAGCCGTCGATACCTGAAATTTAGGTTCGCAGGGGTCTGCTATTGGGCACAATGCACTCATCGTTAGTCTAAGTGAACCGTTGATAGCTTCCTGTCAACTTATTTTCGATCTCTCTTGGCGTGAGCAGGTCTTTTAGACTACCAGACTGTGGCGTATTTGAAGTAGACGCCAAGGCTATTCGTAAATCCGTAAATCGGTACCGAGTGTGAACATAGAGCACTCGAATCACGAATAAAACGATCAAAATTTGTAAGAGACAATGTCGCGCAGCTCACAATTAGATGTCGAAAATTTCTAAAATCACTCTCTCCTGGGTTCCTGGCCGCTCAGACGTTGTAGGAAATTGCGAAGTATGTGAATTAGCCAAAAGTGGAACTAAACAAGAGGTTTCCACTGTTGGGGGGAGGGTTCACTTACCCATCGAAACGGCAAGATACAATATCTTTACATTAGTTTTCCCTTAGGCAAATGTAAGATGACGTAATCTCGATACGTGCAACCATGCTACCCTGATGTGGCCGCTGGTAAATAGACGCAAGACGGAAAGCCTGCTGCTCATAAGCAGACCACACATTGGTAAGCTGGCGGGTCATTGTGCTTAGGCACTCCTAGAGGCTTGAAATCCCGGCCAACGACTTTTCGTTGAAGAAAGGGAAGAAACACCATTCCAACTCTGCAGTTGTGTTGTGTTATCCTCGGCAAAAAAGTAGACTCTAGGTGAATACTTTTTCGAGGAACCTCAAGATATTGCCGATTCGGTATCAATAAATATCTGGAAGGTAGTCTAAAAATCCGAAGAGTAACGGAAGTGACCGGCTCGTGTTGCAACACAATGGATGTCTACTGGTCAAAGGAATAGCTGATTACCTCTATTCTAGAGTCTATTCCTAAATATTCTAGCCTTGGAGAATTTTTTTCCTTTGTTTGGGTCCCTCCTATAACATTCTATCGCGACTATCGTTCGATAGATAGTGGTGTGGTGGATCAGTGCCCTCACACCACTTGTATCTAAACGTTTCGTTATAAAATTTAAATGCACACTTATAGCTGCACCTCTCTCTTTCCAATATCACGGATGTCTGTCAGGCTTTGATTTATTCATTAATTACCATCACGAATGCCTAACTCACGATATTTATGGGTGTTAACTACGTCTTTTCTTTTTTCTTTTGTGGTTAAGCTAGGGTATCAATGACCCTAACCTGTGGTCCCTTCCTGAAATGATAAATTCACATATTCACAACCTTAAAAACACCTTCGTTCGATGCAAGTACTAAAATCGAATTTCCTTGTTTTTTTTTTCGTTCTAGGTAAGTCACCCGTTCAATGCATTGGACTCTAAATGGAGCAAGTCGAGGACTGGGCGCACTGCAGCGCAATGAAATGCCCACAAATATCTATAATTAGCGTTATCAAAACAAGTAAAATGAATAAGTGTCCGTCTAATAATATTTCTAATTAACAGTCGCACTATAAATAACGAATGAGGAAATCTGTGCCAGATTTCACTTTCATTTTCGAACGAATTTTTGAATTTTTTTTTTTTTGTAGATGCAACTGCACTGACCTCAGTGTTGGTGTATCTCACCTACTCTATCGAGTGCCATAACAAATTGAGATCGTTACCAGTTGTTCACAGCGGGGTGGAATGCCCTCTGACAACGTATTCCGTTCGGATAGTAAGAGTGAGGCTGCTGTAGAGCAATTGAGTGCCTGCAATAAATGAGTGATTAAGTGGAAGCCTTATTCACGGTACGATGTATTTATTTATGGGTTCATTGTATTGGGGTGACAATTTTAGTTTTTGTATCTTTTATTTTGAAAATTTATTGCTTGACCGATATATGTATGTATTCCTTTGGTGGGACTGGAAATGAATGCATTTTCAGGAGAATTTCAAACACGGGACGTGACATTATCCGAAGGGATTCGAAACCTGTTGGCATTAAGAATTCATTATGTTCAGCAGGGGACAGATGATGCATGCTGCACATTTTATGAGCGTCAACATTTAAGTGACATAGAAAATGATTGCATTACGTACATGCATGCAATGTTCATGTGACCTGACGACAATTTCGTTCATGAGCGGCTTGAAAACTATTTTGTTAGCACGTGATGCCCAGTGGGAATTTTGAGGTTAATTCGGATGATGCATGCAAGAACTTTACATACTTGAACATCAAAAGACGAAAAGGTTGTACGGGAGAGTTTTGTCACGCTTCGGAGTGTTCCGTCTTTTCCTGGGAGGCTAAAATATTTTTTGTCGGGATAGGTAGCACTCCACTGGAGCAGTAAGACGCAACTGATCCGTTCTACTACTAGGAAGCAAGACCCAGTATTAAGCATTTTACTAGAATTTTTTGGACTTTCGGAGAAAGCTAAGAAAGCATTTCGGTGATGCAGAGCTTACAGTATCAGCACTTACCATATCAGCCATGAATACCTTCCACCTGACCAGAGCAAAGGCTGGCTGGCTGGACAACAGCAAAGGAAGTGATCCGAAATATCGTTTCCTCTCGCCAAGCGTCCCAGACAGTGGCGTCTTTTAAGCCCAGCATGCTTAAATGGTTAGCAAAATAAAAATGTCCTGTGAGAACGCCAATAAGTTGCCGACAATCTTTGCTTCTGAGAGACAGCAAGAAGGCCGCTGATTTCTTACAATCGCTTGGACTCCCTGCATCCCGGCGACTCGTGCCACACACAATTGTGTTCATGAGAATGCAGGTTCAGGTCTTAAGAAAACATCCTCTGAGCCTTGCTTGACAGTCTTATTGGAGATCTCACTTCCCGCTATCCCAGTATAATATGGGACCCAGACAAGAGTAAGAGAGTTCAGTCTTGGGACCAAGTTCAAGGAGTTCTTGCTTTCTCGAACTATGGAACGGGTTACAGGGTTGAGCAAGGCTTTAGGTGCAGCATGACTTCACATGACAGCATGACTAAATAACGGAACCCTATTGTCTATATATCTGTCAACATTGGCTTCCCTTCCATTACGAGCTTCTGCCTGAGGCAGGGTAACCTTTCATCCTCATCGATCCCGAGCACGGTACTTCTAGTTGTCAAAACCAAGGGCTCTGACCTCCTAGTTAGCTTCAACTTTAAAGTGGAAGTTAGATATTCGTGGTCGTCTCGAAGCACATAGTCTATTTGGTTGACGGTTCGACCATCAAGAGACAGCCACGTCGCTTTGTAAATTTGTAGTCTTGGAAACCTAGTGCTACTTATCGGTGTATTACGAGCTCCTGCCTGCAAAGCCTATTAAGCAGAAGAATTTTTCTGTTTCGTGTCTCGTGGAGGCATTGCTTTCCAACTAATCCACGAAAGATATTTTCATTACCGATTTTAGCATTGAAAATATCGGACAGGCCCCGTAGACACCGTTCAGGAGGTCATCAAATTCCTCGTTGACAGGGTTCCTCGTTCCACCTTGTCGGTAGGACCATGTACACATGTTTGGCTGATGTTACAGAAATTTGTTTTAATGCGGATCACATCCAGGCGATTGCTTATCGGCTTAAAATCAATAATTCTTGACCATGACGATTCGGCATTCTTACATGTGCAACTTCGCAGTTTTTTCGTTTTTGTGCACCTGATCCTATCGATCGTGTCTCCTGAATCGCATTAGTATCTGCCTATAGTGCTAGGGGGCAGCTTCAAAGTTTTGAGCAGAACCTAGTATACAGGTCACACACATTCAAGGCACATACTCCTAGATCTAAGTCCTTTGACATGTCGGATCGTGTTGCTTTAGGAAAGGAATGACATTGATCCCAAAAAGATATGGGTTCATCAGGATTGCTTTACGCTCCATACGTCGACCAAAACGATGACTTATTTAAATCCCGACTTCCTGAGAAGTTGATTTCGAGAAATAGACCTGTCAATTGGGCTCCAAGATCGTCTGATTTGACACATCTCTTGATTAGTATATGTCGGGCATCCCAAATTCACTGGCTTCCGCTGACAATTGGCACCTTAAAATCCACCATCGCTCATGTTATTCATAAAATACGGCCACCATTGCTCAGTAAAGTGTTGCAAAACAGAGCCAATAGAATGCGCTGCCTTTAGAACAGCCAAGATGACGTCATCACCCTATTGGAACACTGTCTAATTTTTGCAAATGGCGTCCTATGTCATCGCTAATTTGACATTTGCGAAGCAAACAGAGGCAGAATACACGTACACAAATCATGGGTTTATATAGTCCTTTAGAACGTGTGGAATAATTGTGTATTTTTGACAAATAATCGAATCGGTCGATTGTCGTCGATTCTCTAGTCGTGTGGCACCCAATTGGGCAAACATTGCGGCATTTAGTCGCACATCTAGAAGAAACTGGCTCAAAGAGGACAGTAGCAGCCATAGGCGCCCCCGGATCAGGCGTTCGGTTGATTATCGCTGCAGATTTCCAAGTGGATTCTCAAACATCAACCAAACGAAGGATCACCTAATTGTGTATCTATAGACTGTCTTTCCAGCGAATTTTGATAAGAGTCTTGAAGACGTACCTTTGAAAAGTGGAAACAGTGCATCAGGCATTGCCTGCAGACCAGACCGCCAGCGTGTAAATTACAGCCAAGCCCTCCTAAATCTCGACTGCGATGAGGATGATTGTCCACTGAAAATCATATTGAGAGTCCTCTAGGAAATCCGGAGACGGCCACGCGAGAGACAAGGCCCATTTCCGCCTAAGTGGGTACATGAATAAGCCAAATTGTTGCTTCTGGGGAATTGCAAATGTGTAATGTGTAATGCTGAGGAACCATTACAATCCTCACTGTTTGGTGCGGCGTCGTTTCTAGAGGAAACGTAATTGTCTTATGAGTTATGGAACATTGTTACTGGTGAGCCTACAGAACCACGAACAACGACTATCTCGCAAATTAACGAATTGGGTCCGGAGGTCATGTGAATCGAGCGGGACAATGCAACCGGACCAAAGCACGAATGACTATGGACATCGTGTAGCAGCGCATCCCGGCCTCTAAATCTCTCCTTCTTGGCGATTTGTACTGCCCGCGAAATCGTTCGATTTTACCATTCCAGACGTCTTTCTTTGGGGTTTTTTGAAGTCATGAGTCTAGAATTCTCAGACCTTTGTGTACGTAAAAGAGAACATCCGAGAATAAGTGGAAAATTTATCGCCAGAACTTTTGAGAAAAGTCATGGAAAAGAGTATGGAGCGAGCCCGAATGAGAACTAAATCATCCGAGCCCTACTCTACGGTGCAGAGGCATGGACTTTGTCAAAAGTGGATGAGGTAGCCGTTGGTCGTTTCGAGAGGAATATACTTGATTTGCGGTCCCGTCTACATAGACGGTGGGTGGAGGAGAATATACAACGACGAACTGTAACAGAAGAGTGAATGTCCAAACACTTAGGTGGCTGGGTCATGTAGAGCGTATGGACACCAATGCTTCGGCGCGGAAAATCTTCGAATCTATCCCCAAAGGACGGCGCAGTAGAGGAAGACCTTGGAGCTTTGAGATAGTTAGCTAAAGAATAGTCCCAAGTCCACCCGGACAGTAGCGCCAGTTTAAGCAAGTTAAAACTCGAATGTGCGTCAACTCTGGCGGCGGCCACTTCACCGATAATTCGCTTTATTTACAAACAAAGTTGCTGCCTTAGGAAGTCGACTGAGGTCTTGTCGGCATGCCATAAACTGATCTTTCAAATAAAAAAAGATTTTCGATTGAAATTCCAATTTTTGTGTTATTTTTTCAATTTAAAGTTCTATCGACCTTTAAAAAACGCCGGTGGTTCATAAACAATTTCTCATTCATTCTCGTTGAGGTAAGCTTGAAATTTATAGCTATATGCACAGTACAGCACGATACATTAACTATTTTTGTTTTATTTGTTAAATTCCCATCTTGCTGAAGTTCAAAGACCATGCATAAGTGTATGGCATCATTAAGATACTTTTTATTGGCCATTAATGTTTTATGGTTCACCTCATCTGATCACATATGTATGTAGCTTGATATTCAACAATGAACGGCTACTTATACAGTTCTATTAATCCATAACTATCTAGACGATTTGTATCCCGTAGGTAGTCAGTGAGCTATGATCACGGCAATTGATTGATATTTCCTCTCGTTGAGTAGAGGTGTGGCTTGCCGTCGTCTGGTAGTTTGCTTAATGATTCATTAGAGCCCCTGCGAGAGAGTCTATTTGTTTCTAGCCAATCGTTGGAGCTACAAATTAATTCAGTTGTTCATTTTGCAAAGCATAGACTGTTCTGCCGGCATCCACAACATTTATCTTAACCTGAACCTGGAACGTTTTTTCGGTTTTTGCTGCCCCACAAAGCCATTCACTTAAAATTTATCTCTCCAGGTTGCGACCGTAAGTTTAACATTAAATTCCTTTCATCTGCCATAAATTAAATAAATCGATCGTTGGTTAACCAAGAAATTGCTTAATCTCCTCTGAAGATTCTTATATGTTTCCTTCCGATGACGTCACCGGCTTTTATGATTTCATTTCGCATCCATTACGTGAACGCCATTAAAAGGTGCGGCTCCGCCCCAGCAATTCTCTCATTTTTACAGTGAGTAATATGTTGATCTTGTAATTTTCTGCTACTTACCGACCACGACCTCTGCAACAACGATGTCGGGTTACAATTATTTAACGCGAACGTTCACCTGCTATTTTGGGTCGCGTGCGGCGAATATCATCCTAACCGCTTAACCGCTGAATATAAAAGGCGTTAAATTGAAGTTGAAATAAAAAAGATAAAAACTTGTAGTTTCTTCTTGTAATAAACTACACGAGAAGTGAATTATTACCCCGTCGACTATATGAGATTCACGGGAACGGGTAAGAGATACAAGTAGCACTACGCTCCATTAGAGGTGAATTCTGCTGTACACTATACTTTTTTTTTGTGGCGGAAGGTGGGGGGAAGGTTGAGCCCGTATTCAGTAACAATGTGGGATTTCTACCCACTAAACCCAGCCCATTCCTGCCCTTGGTCATCCCGGGGCTGTCGGCAAGCATTGCATCACGAGGTGGGACTTTAGCCTTAGGTGTTCGGCTCACTCATGCATTTCATTGCAGCTCCTGTCTTCGCTGTTCCTTCTTAATGGCTGTCATAGTGTCGATAGCTGCATTCCAAGCACCTTCTGTGGTCATCATCTGTCTGGTGATGTTGTCTGGGATTAAATCCTCAGCCACTTTGTCCACCTGCCGATGCCGCTCTTCTAAATATCGCGGGCAATAGAACATGACGTGCTCCGCATCCTCGACTGCTTCCATGCAGGTTGGGCAATAGCGGCAGGTTGTCGTCTTGTCCAAACCTTCCAAGGAAGGCTTGAAAGCATCCACGCCAGGTGGAAATTCACCTCCCCATGCCTCCTTTTAATCCAAGCGTCTATAATGATGATCGATCTGTACGTCCACCTTCCTCTATAAGAGTTCACCGTCTCTCCTGTCATTGTAGTCTATGGGGATACCCTAGTACCATTTCTACTCGTCATTGTTGGTGCTGTTGTTCTGCAGGTAAGGTGTTTCTGTTGTGCTTCTTTGACCAGAGGGTCTATTGGTACCATGCCAGCTCCTACACATGCCTCGTCGTAGGAAGTTCGTTCGGAAGACGCTGCATAGTCTCTGTTAGCTGCCTCCGTTTTTTTTATTCTATGACTTTGTTTTCATGGGACTACCTATGTTTGGGAGCCGTAGAGCATTATCGATGCCGAAACTCTCGCTAAGAGCAGTCTCTTCTTGTGCTTTGGGACGCCGCGAGTTGCTTAAAAGTTAGCCTTTAACTCTGGCTTGGAAACTGGATGGTCTCCATTTTTTTTTTTTTTCATAGAAAGAGCAACCAAATCCCAAATTGGTATGGCTGTGTACTATGTATCTTTAAGTATCTGCGGTGGTCTATAGCTTTCCAAATTAATTTCTGACTTGAGATAGTATTTCCTACTACTTATTCTATCCCGTTTTAGCCGCCCAAATGCATTCTCTTGCTCATGATTCACTAACTGCCGGATTCCATTCAAGACACCCTATGGCTGTTTGGCTGTACACTAAGTATCTCCATGTATCTGCGGTGGTCTGAAGCTTTCAAATTTCGTTTCTGAGTTGAGGTAGTATTCCCTCTTCCTTATTCGGTCCTGTTTTAGCTTCACCAACTGCCGGATTCCATTCAACGCACCCTATTGGTATTGCTTAAGAAAAAAACGCAATACCTACCTCTCTCCGTCCCATGTTTTACTGTTGGTAACCTCTGTGGCCTCTTTTGTGGGTCCACACGTTGTCTTGAAATTCTTTGAAAAAAAAAACCATCCATACCCGTGCCATGCCTTTTAGTAAAGTGTCCATCAGTAACCTCGTGTGGTGGCTCTTTGTGTTGTTCTCTTTTCGTTTAGGGGAACTGTTTTTTTATTTTGTAGAACGCCTGACAGTTGTTTTGTCGCGCAAACACACTTCCACACCGCGACGGTGTGGCTATGCAAATGCATACTCCGATGTAGTTTTGTATCTTTTTGTTCCTGGAAGGCAAAGTAGCAAAAGCATCGGTTTGTGCGCGCAAGCGACGCATTTAACACGCTCATGAATATTAAGTAAAGACCTCTAAAGACCTATAATGCGGCTGCAGGAACTGACAGTGGAGTCTTGAGGAGAAACGTGTAAATAGAAATTCTTTTTAGATGCGAAGGTCATTCGAAATAATGTTATTGTTACACACAGCAGCGGTACGTGAGTGCTGTTATGATGTCACTTTGTCAGTCAAGCCATCAAGTTAGATGGGTGGAAAGACGAGGCTATGTGCGTAGGTTTTGTAATTGAGATGTGTTCTTGTGCGCCGATGAGAAAGCCGTCTTAGATACTTTGGATACTGACAAGTTGGTAAATGCCTCGTAACGAGCACATACTAATGAGATACATTGCAACATGTTGTAAATTTCAGGGTAAACTTCTTTATTTAGACTACGGTACAGCTGCAGCAGGAGCTACACAATGTTTCTTCTGAATTTGAATTCAGATAGTCTTGTGTTCTGATAATAAAACGACTGAGTCATGGTTGAATGAGAATGTTTTTTTCATGCTGAAACTTGTAAGTGGCGGCTGATTAATCAGTCGCAGTATTCACTATCAAACACTTCAAAGTTTTCCAAGAGAATCTAGTGACAGTTGGCTTGCATGTCTTGGTTAGTAATCGTTTGCTAAAGGTAGGCGCATGTCAGAGGGAATTTTAAAAGACGCTACTAAGCTCGTTGGTTGACTCTGACTACTGTGAGTTACGTTAGTGGGTTGATGAAAAGGATGACACATGTGGAATGTGCAACGTGGACGAATAATCAGCAGAACACATTTTGTGTCACTTACCGAGTACGCCGTCGTTACTTAGATAAATCCTAGCGTGGAGCAGATGATATACATATCTGTTGGATCGCCCAAAGATATTCTTGGATTCATTACGAATGCGGGCATCATAAGCGAACTCTAATTGGGGGAAATCGGAATAGGACCATCTGTGGTTGCAGTAATAAGGTGACATGTTTCCAATACTCTCAATCTAATCAAATCTGATGTAAAAAAGAAAATGTTGTCTATGTCAGACGTTTGAAGGTTCTGGTGAATTCGATTTAGCACATGCTGAACAAGTTCCGTTTTTTTTTTTGCATTTCGGCCGCGTTAAATGCTTTTCAGGTTTCGAAACAGGCTAAAAAACTCAGCGATACCTACGGCCTGATGGCTATGGCAACAGTCAAGATGTGTCTTTTCATTCCTTGTGTTAGGTATCTATCTGGCATTGTTCACGGGAAAAATTTAACCGGTCCCTACTTCTTTGAAGATGAAGCTGGAGGGCGTTTAACCTAACCTGCCACACCAGCAGCCTAACAATCGATCCATGGCGCATTGGATTGAAGATTGTAAATTGATTTTAGAGGTCTATGCGTACTGCGACCTTTTAGAGGTATTGTGGTTCTCTTGATTTGGAGCTGTAGTCCATGAGATAATTCACTTAAAGCACCTACACCAGTCAAATTTCCTTGATGAATCGGAGTATCTGGAGTGGATCCACCGATAGTAGATCTCCTAATAGTTGACAGACATTCAGATGTTTTCTCTTTTGTGGATTAGTGCTCCAGATTCCTTAAAAAGTCCACAGAATAGTTCCGGACTGGCAAAAGCAGTCTCTGAGCCTTCTCTTGCTGGTTCGTCAGCTGCTTCATTCCCGTCTACTCCCATGTGACTCGGTACCCAGTAGAGGATGATTCTGCTGATTTATCTTGATTATGGATCCGTATACACCTGCCCCAGTTTCTGGTTTTGGATCCGTTCGTGTATCACTTTTTGGTATTTCATTCGAATTGGTATATCCCGACTCCACTGTTCAGCTTCCAATTGAATTTTGTCTGGCAGTAGTATCTCTTGACCATACCAAGCCTAGGCTAATCCAGAAGTGGGACTGATTTAGAAAGTGTTACTCACTGGCTATGTGCCCCTCATTGAATGTAAGGGGTGAGACCCAATATCACTTCCAGTGCTGCTGTGGGACAGGTTCTCATAACCCTGTTGGACAGACGCAAGCTAGCTTCTGTAATATAGCTGGGTTACATCCCCAGGAACAAGTGTGACAAGTGCGTGACTACACAGCTTTTTCATATTTCTTCCAGAGAATTTAATGTGTGACTCTCAATCCACTCTATATTATCTCCTTGCATTTTTTCTGGAAATCACATTCATGTCCTTGACAGTTTATGCCGATGTTTACTAGCATTTTCAGGAGTTCGTCTGCAACTAGGCCCCACGTTAATGGAGAGAGAACAGTTCCATATAGGCAACCTCTAGTTGGGTTTATTGTGATACTTTTTTGTCCCACCACTGTTTCAAGAGTCCTTGTTCTTAGCATCTCACATGTCCAGTTAGTAGTTTTTTTCATTCTAGAGCTCCCTTGATTGTCTCATGATAAGTGTTGTCGAAAGCTCCTTTCCGACCCTATAAGGGTGTTGACTGTGGTGGAGAGGTATTCTTTCGACCACTATCATTCTTATATAGCTATCTAGGAGCTTTTCCATTGTCTATCATATGAATGAGGTCAAGCTAAAGGATTTGGAAGATGTGGTGTGTTTTCTTCCACTTCCGGAGTGAAAATTACCTTTGCCCTTCTTCGGTATGTACTGGAGGACCAAAATTCTTCTGATTTTACCGAGAAGGTGTGGTATAATATATTTTTGTCCTTTATTGCAGTACGGCAAGGAAAATGCCATCAACTCCCAGTGCCTTGAATCGATGAAAGGTGTTTATTGCACAATCTAGTCGCATTTCTTTACAGTGTTTGTTGTTATTGGCGTACTAAGTTCGATAACCGTGTTAGCAGCCGTTTTCAGGACCTGCCTTTATCATAGCGCAGCTTCATTTTGACGCAGATACGTCAAATAACTTCATTACACCAACGATCTACACTTGACAAACATTCACAAAGCTAATCGCCAAATACAGACATAAAAAATCGGCAAAGTACTGCAAAATTGGTTAAGAGGATGGGTTATTGTGAAACCATTCACGATACCCATTTGAATTAAATTACTTTCCATAAATAATCGGAAGATTTACTCTCTTCAGTGAAGCAAAATTGATTGAAAATATTGAACTGTGTAAATTTCATAGCAATTTCAAAAAGAAACCAACAGATGGGCCATCTTTCAGGAGCCGGTAGCAGATGTTGTATCGATACTAAGGCATGGTCCAGATTCTCTGTACATAGGTACATATTTGTCTGGTATTTTTTAAAGATTATTTAAGGTTATATAAGGTATTTAGCCCCTATCATATCCCAGCTGGCTGACTAGTAGCCCATGACAAAGGCAAAAGAAAAGCTAATCAACGCGTACCAATTCAACCGGTTACATATTCGCATCACTTTCCTAGTTTACAAGGGCATCGTAGCTTAGGCACGTTTAGTTTAGTGTGCCCAATGGTGTCAGGCAGTTATAGGAGCCGCACAAATCCGCGGTGTACGAGTATATATCTGTGGCAACAAGGAAAAACAGCACAAGTCTACTTTGAAATTGAGTTATCCTACTATCGGATGCGCCATACTCGATGCTTTAATCGTACAGAAATTAGTATTTTATCATCTCCATTTCTAGTTCAATGTCTTCTTCATACGATCGGTAGTTTTTTTTGTAAACTCATGTTGAACCTTTAAGGGACTCTCCTAAAATTTTTTAAACAACGACTTGTGCTGTTTTTCCTTGTTACCACAGATGTGTACATATCTACAGCTGGGATGAGTATGTGTCATTCTGCTTATTCTAGACAATTTGTGGAAGGATACTATATGGAAAATTTGTTTATGTGTTCAGTTTATATTCGGTTTATATACATAACTTCATACATATATAGCTGTGATGAGCACGTGCCATTCTGCTTTTTGCAGGTAATTTATGGAAGGCTCGATTTCATTTTAGCCACTTTGGAAATCCGCTGTGTATATGTGTGCATGGGCTGATCACGCGCCATTCTGCTTTTTCCAGGCATTTGGCGGAGGAATTCTAGGCAATTTCCTTGCCTTCACTATCAAAAATTCTCTGTATACAGCTAGCATGAGCACGTGCCATTTTCCTTTTTCCAGAAAATCTGTGGAAGGAAACCTCAGGATTTGCTTTTATCCACTATGCAAAATTCGCTGGGTACATATGTACTTAGCTACAGCTGGGATGAGCACGTGCCATTCTACTTTTTCTAGGCAATTTGGGGAAGGATACTCCGTGATTTTCTTTCATCCCGAACGGAGGATCAGTTGTGTATGTACATATAAATATATCCCCAGCTGAGCTGAGCACGTGCCACTTCCGTGCAATAGAAAAAAGAACAAATGCGATGCTTTGAGAAGATTGGGGTTTCCTGCTCTATATGGGGTTTCCTGCTCTATTCTGCCTCACTCTAAGAGGCGCACTCCACAAATATTATGAATTCCCAGCTTGTTTTTTTTAATAAGAAACTTATCTTTGTCAGCAATTGCTTTACATCAGCATGGAGAGTATCTCGCGGTAATTGTGTCAAGATTATAAAAATTCTCCTACGCACTGAGGCTCTCCAACACCTTCGATACTTTAATTGCGCCGAATTTATTGACATAATTCCAAGCCAGGCCTACTGCAGTTGCAATGCACCTTCTCGTTCAAAGCTATTACTCCACATGCGTACTAATACCTCCAAGAGATTTAAAGAACTCTTTTTTTTTTTTTAGATCGTCGATAACATGAGTCGCATAAAATCGTGAAACATAAAAATATCTCTGCATCCTACGCGAATATAGTTAAATTCTGCAAGTGACTCACTAAACTCCTGCCTGTTCTCCATGATGATTCATTCAAGAGCCATGCATTGATGCTTGTCCGTTCCTAACCAGTCTGCCTATGTAGCCCATAAAGAGTCTCATGTTACTTCTTCCCTCCGATAATTTTACAGCTCCCCCATTAAGCTCCCTAAGATAATGATGTCCACTGCAACAATTCATTCCACATTCACTATCTCGCTAGATTTTAACTCAGAGTACGAATAGCGATAAAGATTCTAAAATTAAATAAACAGATGAGTCTGCTCGGTCAGGCTGGCCGTGCAAAGAGTTCCATGAATCATTTCATGCACCGCAGCACTGCAAACATGAAAAAGTATCTAAAACAAAACGGAACCACATCCACAGCATGCTTCCTCAAAACAACCTGCAAACACGTCGTACTACAGATACACTCGGAGCTGCGGTTCTAGCACGCAATTAGAATGCGGTGTTTAATTATAATAAATTCGTTAAGAGCCCCGTAAGAGGGCAGTCAAAGCAATTACCTGCACGATTTTGCATATTTATTTTGTTGGTGCTTTCTTTTGTTTTCATCCATCTTTCTCGACAGAGTGCTGTCTCCTGATATTCGCTGACGTCAGCCAGCTGCTGCCTGCATAGCCGGCTATCATCAGTGAGTGTGCTTGTAGGTGTGTAGTAGCTCGGCAGCGTTAAGTGACTCATATCTGTAAGTTGAGTGCTTAACATTTGTATCTACTCAAGTTGAGCTTTTAGAGTGGAGTGATCTTCAGATATTTTTCATTGATGTACAATGGGTGAGTATCTATGCTAATGTAAATGAATAATAGTTCGATCTACTGGTGTAGAGATGGCACTTTTTCGTTTAGCAAATGCACCAACCTGAATCGTCTGGAATTCATTGTGAGCGAAACTTACTTTTGTGCTTGTGCGTAGGCAAGTGGTAGATATCGTTCATTAGAAGGCCACGGATGTCTTTGTATTGCCTCCGTCTACAAACTCGTACTGTTACCTCCACACTGTGACCTCTGGTTGCCTTGTATCTTGATTAGAAATTGTATTCCAACCCCATAAGAATGTCTTGGAGGCAGCAAACGATAGAGGGGTGGAGGAGTGCTCACGTTAAGGCACCATTCCTTGAATAAAGGCAACGGTGCAAGAATTCTCCAGATGAAGACACAAACGATGGCATCAACAGTTCCAGTCGCTTTTCTTTGTGGAAACCCTTTATGGGCTTGATCGACATTTTCGAAGAACGGGCTTATGAGGAAAGATGCATATGTATACCTCACTCCTTTTTCCTAAAAGATTAACCAAGGATTCGGCCCTCTAGATTGAGAGTTGTGCCGCCGGAGTAACTGACTGGCTTCATAAACAGGTGTACTAGGCGCCACGGCATAGAATGACCAGAGCTGCTCGCGAGCCTAAGTTGGAGAAGATAATGTGCAACCGGCTTCTCAAAAGGAAAAGAAGGAGCGTGAGAAGCGAGAGATTGAAAAATTAGGCAAAAGCTTTTGTAGGAAGGATGTACTTTCAAAAAAGTTGGGCCTCTGAACTGCGCTAAATTTGGAAGCATAAGTCCTCTCAACAAGGCGTACAAGATCTCGTCTGCTTTAGTGTGTACTTGTCTGAAGCTCTGATTGGTCCTTGGACAGTATTATTTACACAAGGCAGATCTTGGAGAAAGCAAGGGAGTTTCAAACCGATTCACACCATCTGTTCAGGGATTTAAAAGCCGCATACGACAGAGATGAGCTATATACGAGAAGAGCAAAGTCTAGTTTAGGCATCGCTGCCAAATTTTCTCGGTTGTACAAGATAATGATGGAGAACACTCGCTGCACCATCAAGGTCGATAATGAACCCACCGATGCCTTGGATGTCAAAAAATTACTTAGAGAAGGCGATGGGCTATCGTTCAATTTCTTTAACATCGTTCTTGAAATGCGGACACTCCACGGTGAGTGGAGAAGGCACAACCACGAACTGTACGAAGGTCGAATTCATCAACGGAAGATCTTTTGATCTGGTGCGCTCAAAAGGAAAGGATCTCAACCAACTTAGTGTGCGAAACTGGAGACAGCTAGCTATCAATTGAACTGACTGTAGACGCTTGTTGGTTGAGGTCCAGGTCCTCCCCTAGCTGTAGCGTCATCTGAGTAACTCAGTACGTACTACTTAGAGGCTTAGGATTCCATCTTTAATTTCTGTCATCAAAATCCAAAGTGAAAATGAATTTCACTGAAAATCGATTGGTCTTGCGATGCATTTCAAGTTGTTCATCCTACACAACTGTTGTCGGATGCTTTCTGGGTAATCTAAGTTCAATTAGCGAAATAAAACGATTCAGAGTGCCCTACAACCAATCAATCACACTCCAACTCGAAGCTTATAAGTCCCCGTCTGCTCTTAATTAAATTTAATAGCAAATGGAACCAATTAACTTCAGCAAACTGCTCTCTATCATTTCGAAAAGTATCTATGTGACGGAATGAATTGGATTCTGTTTTATTTTTTTTACGATTCAATTAATTTATTACAAGAAAATTATAGCAATGCGCAACACCTAAAGCAGCGCTTTTAATGCGCACTTGCAAAACGCTAAGAGGTGCCGGCTTCAATTCTAGGCTCCTTGACTTCCTTGTTTTTCATTATTTTACTCGTACTTGCTTCCGTTTGCTATAAATCTTAGCGAGACTAAGCAGACTTAAAGGTTTTCGCTGAGAATTTCACCTGATAAATTCCACAATTTTTTCTGGAGGAGGTGCTGCAGAACTGGAAGATTTATTACGCTCGCTGGGTAATTTATTCTGCAAGTTAAGTTGACTGCTGTTGTAGAAGGTTGTAAGGACATGCAATGTTGTTCTCTGTTTTTTTTTTTTCTTTTTTTCATCGGTACATCACATTAGGGTGGGTTAGGTTTTGATTTATGGTTTGACACATAAGAGGAGCAATGGAATCAGATGCAGTCCATCAAAAATTAGAAGGTTGAGTGGTTGTAAGAACGAGTATCTGAGTATTGAATTCGTTACAATTCACAATGGCAATGTATCTCGATAGGTGACCATGCTAAATCTCATTCCGCTGGGTGTCAAGAAGGCCGTTGCTAAAACTGCATTAAGACCAAAAGAAGCCGGTCTATGGTCATGACTCATGAGTATTATACGTCCATCCTTCATCCTATCCCAATGGGAAACCACTATCAGGCGGATAAGAACCGATTATGTGACTTCGACACAAGACACAATCTAAAAGGATGTTAATTACAATGTACAGTGATAGTCAGAGAGACTCCGCGGTAATCAGATTAAGACTAGTGAACACCTGCAGAATACATCTAAATGATGTATTGAGAGCCAATACGGTGGCACTGTGCTGCGTACCAGAGTATACGGATCTTCCAGGCAATGAATGAGCGGACGAACTCGCACTATATCAGCGTTCCGCATTTCATAGGCTCTTCCCTTCGTAAGAACTCCTATTAAACTCATCGATGATGAAGCGACTGGTATAGCGAACAAACGCTGGGTCCACTTAGATACATGCATGATGGCTAAAACCCTATGGCCAGTCTATGAAAATAAGATATCCCTTTCTTTAGTTAAACCAAATCACAGTAACACGCGAGTCGTCTCTGGCATCATTACGGGGCACTGTGCCATTGTGAATGTAACGAGGATCACTTCTGCGGATTTCCTTCCTCCTGTTTACGTTAAAAACAATCCAAATGGGCACAATGAACCCCACTTTTGGTCTAAGTAAGCAGTGACAAGCAAGTCACAGGACACCCATCTACCTACCCTAATCTGTAATACGAAGCCTGTTATCTATACATTTTCCACGCGCACATCCTTTTAAAAAAAATCAAAAAATATGAAATCAATTATAAATAAATCAGTGAAAGCCCATCTTTAAGTCAAGGACATACCTAAGGTTACATAAGAAAAATTACTTCAAAAATTAATTATTTCTCAGAAACTCAAAAACCCAATCAGGAGATGAATATAAATATTATGTCCTTTGAGGGGTGGGTACTAGTAATTAGAGCAGGTCCTCCCGTCGCTAATTACTTTATGACCTTGCAGGCTACCTGCTACGTACATGTCATTGTTATAAAAAGCCGCATAATCAATTCAGAAGCACAGTTTTACTCTAACTTTTGAAGTATCAATACCAACCTAAAATGGGCCATCGAAATATTGCTTTTGAACGAATGGAGATGGAAGAAAGACTGATCTACGAAAAGGCCAGGATTCTATACGAGCAAGCAAGAGAGATGACGAAAAGCGTTTACTTCGAGGTCCGACTGGAACCGCTTATTCCGGAATTGGATCAGCAAGCACGACGCCTCTTCGTGGACATTCGAGATCATGTACAAGATATAGATGACAATAACAGAGATCTGACGTTAGAAGAAATTTTTATGGAAATTGAAAGACTACAAGATTATAAATTATTGCTGGAATCAGCATATGAAGGGGTTCGACAAGTCCAGCTGCTGTTCCAAGACAAGATTAAAATATCTGTGGTAAGAGTCATTGATCATATACCAGAGAACGAAGAAGCTGAAAGGATTTCCGATTCAGAGTCAGACGAGGAAATTGATGAAGATTCAGAAGGAGAGTGGGAACAAACATTTGAGACCGATTCTGGTCGTGAATCGTTATCATTTGTTGAACCACCAGAACTAGAAGTGGACTGGGATTCTGATTCAGGGTTTCCATCAGATCAAGAATGGGAGTCAAATTGGGAACCAGATCCAGAAGTAGAACACCAGCATGAACCTATCCCAGCGCCAATGTTAGACGTACAAGTTGAGCCTGATGCAGAAGAAAATGACCCACGTTCACCATCCAGGAAAAGGAGAGCCAGTGAAATGGATGTTGAACCAGCGGAGCAACCTCCTAGCAAGCACCATTGTTCATAATAATATTTTTTAAAAGACGATTTAAATATTTTAATAAAAATACATTTTTAACCCTGAACCGAATGCCTTCAGTTTATTTGAAAAGAATCGTCCTTCCACTTTATCTAGAATCTATTGTTGAAGGTGGCAATTTGTAGCTTTTATATCAGTAAGATGCCGTAGTATCTTAGTCGCGAAAATTCAGCAAACTGTTGATACTCGTAGCAGCCTCCCCTGACTGTGTAGCTTCCAGGTCTTCTTCAGTAGTGACGGGTGGTGTCATCTCCGTTTCATCTGTTGCTTCTCTTGGTAGTGTAAATCTTCCTTTCCTCGGGAGTAGGCTGTTTACAATCGAGTTCATGATTTTGACCATTTTGGTTCAATTACCGTGCCACTTTTCAGTTTGTTCATCACTATTTGGTGTGCGCTTCCCCATGGGTTGTGTGGTAGTTCCTCCCTGAGCGTCTTGGGCTTTTTATTCAGCTTGTGGAGCTTCATTCCTTTCCTCTGTAATTCCTTTCGTTGATCGTCATAGTCTTATTCTTTTTGTTGGCGCTTCCACATTCTTAGGCTATCAGCTCGAAGATTTGCGATGTCGTCCTTCCATCAATACACCGGATTTCTCCCATTCATTTGCCTGTTGAGTGGCATGGCTGCTTCGTGTCAGTGATGTTGTCCCTTTTTAATTCGTTCCTCAGTCGTGCCCTCTGGTATGTCGATGTTGCATATCATGCACTCGAGCATCTGGGAGTCTAGATTGCTTGTTGTCTTGTCCAGCGTTTGTACATTTGGCGGAGGTTTGCGGTACTGGAATCATGTTGATCTTGAATATGTTAATCTGGTGGAGACTGGCGCTGTTGATCTACAAGTCTGAGACATACCAATTTGTTCTTCTTGCTATCGATCTGCTGTAACGCTTCGCCCCTTCGATTTGTGCTGACGCTATTCCAGTCGATTCTCCATGACTTGAAGTCTCCAGGTAAAACAGTTGAACAGCAGCATGCATCCAGGGGCTGTCCATCGTTGAACAGCAGCATGTAATTCCTGAGGGACCATTGTACTTCGGCCAGAGGCAACCTCATGTGAGACGATAGCAATGCTCTTTATATGGTTTGTATGGTCCGCACTCCAAACCTGCGAGTGCGCAAGGTTGATCTTATGACCTATGAAGAAACAGGATACATTTTACAAAGCCCCTAAGTCCTATTATTTCAGCGGGGTCATAACGGAAGTAAAACCCGTGACGAGCCCTGTAATAGTTCTCAAGTCACTTCTACGCAGGTTAAGCTGCAATCCGGCTCTACCTACACTGGGTGCGTCGATCCACATCTTTGTTTGCCGGCATGTACCAAGACGTCGCCAGTAGTCGATAGCAGTCTAAAGTATGCCGAGCTGCAGCCTATTGATGGCTAAGAACGCACGGCTGAGGGGCTCATAGACCTCTCTGTGACAAGAGCATCTGCTTTTTCAGACCAGAGTCACCACGTTACAACGCCCGAGCCGGTTCAGCTTAACAATTGTCTCCTTCACGATCTTGGTGGCAATCATGTATAAGTAGAACAAGCCTTAATCGCGGCCAGGCTGCCGGAGCTGATATAAGTAGCCTCTGCCCCTTACCTTCTTTGTTAGAGCTACGTGAGTTGCAGTTGTGATAGCATAAACTTCAGCCTGAACAACCGTAACATATGTATGTACCTAGTGAAATAGCCTTTTTCACACTCGCTTCCTCTCAATGGATGCCTACTCTTGAGGCTAGCTGGTTCAAACCCAGCCGAACGCTCTGGAAAATAACATCGTATCTGCCCTCAAAGATAAGTTTCGTTCACATGATATCCAATGCCTCATCCCGAACGCGTGAAATAGGGCTGAGAAGCTCTGCAACATCACTTCCTCTGCGCCCTTCGCCAGAGAGTACCGCCCGCTCAAGTAGCGTTTCTATGTGGAGTAGTGCCTTCCTGGCAACATACTCGATGAAGACATGCAAATTGAGAAGCTTTCTCTCCAACGTTTCTCAGACATTCACGAGGGGTGGAGCAGTGAAAATTCTTGTTGGTCTTTTCTGGGGCTCGAACCTCCCGCCAACGCACTATCCACTAAACCACGGCGCCCATCTTGTTCTGTGATTAATCGATGAAATATACGACTCGTGGAGTTAAAAATTTGGACTCCTGCGTCATGGGTCATTAGTGGCAAGTGGCAATCCAAATATTTGTAGTAGGACCGGACCACTTTAACCTGCATAGCTACAGTGTCTACCTACATAAGTCCGTTTTTCAATTAATTAGCACAAACCAATGACATAATTATGAATTTCAATTAATACCACGGCCTTGATGTACCAAATAACTTCCAATCCATTACTCTCCGTCAACATGCCCATACCCCATTTCGACCACTTTATTGTGGTCCCGGCCTCCAATCCCGCATAATTGACTAAATTACCATCACGATGCGCTGCAAATAAAAATGCGTTCCATGGCAGGCATAATAAAAGCCACGACGACGAACCAAAGAGGTGCGGAGGAATTAAATAATTAAACATCTCCAACAAAAGAATCAGAGCACACTTTAAGCCTAATTACATTTTACACGTTTTTTGTATCTTTTTTTTATACGCTGGCTCCTTGCCATCACGGCTGTTATTCCACCGGACAGAGAAACCATTTTTTTTATTTTCAATCCGTATCCAACTGGAGAAGGAAAAAAAAAAGAAGCTAAATACACATAATCCTCCCCCTCCACGGTGCACATAAGCATGAATTAAATGGTTAAGCTGCGGTCTAAAATTACATTTAATCATTTTGTGCAATTATCGGGGGCTTCATCCGTGGGATACTTTCTTCGTTCTTACCACTTCGTCGTGGCAGTAGGATGGCGGCCGCGGCGTCGTGAATTAAATATCTCAGTGAGTAGTTGGTATCTAATTGCTTTTTATGGTTTGACGTAACAAATATCAACAAATTACACGGATAATCTCTTGATAAAATGTCCAATTAAACCCTTTAAGTTGGTAAGGGAAGTGCTTCGCTGGAGATGGAGAGAAAGATGAACGCTCAACACAGTAGTGGTGCAACAAAATTAATTGCGACAGCATTTGTGTGTTGTGATCTGGGAAGGAATTAGAAGGCATGCGGGAAATTGCATACAGACGGTCCCAGGGGGCTAGTAGTGCTCCCTATTTTGAGTGACATTTTGTGCGAACTGTCAAAGTGGTTCAAGAATAACCAGAAAATAGCTTAGTTTTGACTCTAAGTGCAAGACAAATGTGGCATCTAAAAGTATCAATCATCTAGGTTGGGTTAGAGCTGCAGTTGCTAAAAGCGTGGATACACACACTTGTGGATAGTGGATACATGAAAAGATGGCCACTTATCTGCCACAATCAACACGACAAAAGGCTGTTCTCAGGGAGGCGTTTTCTCACCCCTACTATAGTCGTTAAGTGGGATACATTTTTAAATTCAAGTAAAACGGATGAGTAATTGAGGTATAACGGACTTTTTTATATCAATTTAAAGTGCATTCTTAAAAAAATGGCGTTCATATGGCCTCCACGCCTTTGTTTGTCGGCGGTCATTCAAGAAGTCCAATTTTAGGTGAATCGGGCACATACAAGTAAATTGGTCTTAATCTCGCGAATGACGCGGACAAGGTTGTCCTCAAGGACGGCAATTGTTGCTGGCTTATTGGGATGGATCAGATATTTAACGAAACTCCAAAGAAAAAAGTTTAAGGGCGTCCAAACGCACTATCTTGGCGACTTATTCTTCGTGACACCCGGAAACTTCTCCTTCAATATATCTAGTGTTTCGTTTCATGTGTAGCACGTCGTACCGTACTGTTGAAACCACATGTCGTCAATACCCAAGCGATCAATTTCTGGCCAAACAAACTGGTCTGGTACCGCACCTAGTTGACAGTCAGCTTCATCCTCTCTGAAGATGTTTTTCCGGCCAAAATTGGGATCGGTTTCCAACTGCTCCAGAGCATAATCAGCGAGCTCGCGACGCATGGAATTGTCAGTATATTTCAGTTCTTGAATAATTTGAATTTTGTACGGAAGCAGGCGTAAATATTTTCGCAAAATTCGTTAATTTACAGCGTACGAAAGGTTAAATTCTTGAGAACGACATGATTTGGTTTTCGCGCAGACTCTGTGCACCCCAGCAATAATTTCGGTCGACCACTGAAGCCACTGAACCACTTTCTTCGAATTTCTTCATAATTCGCCGAATGGTGAGCTCGGAAGGACGCTCGGAACGCGCAGAACATTCTGCGAACAGCACTCGAATTTTGATAAAAAAAAAAAATAAATAGTAAAATGGTGACTATGACAGAACACAATGACAAGGAAGCAACTTTCATATTATGGGCGTGTCTGGCGGCAAAAACCGCGGTAAGACTGAAGGAAGGTCGATAATGGTCATCGAGCCTCTACGGCCATGCCTCCATTTTGTCTCGATGGCAGACTACCAGTAGATCGACGGAAACTGATCACATGAGCCCGATACTAGCTTTTGAAAGGATTTTTGCTACAAGGATTCCTAACAGAGGGTACTGGAAGAACCGTAGGAGCATGGAAAAGGAGCTGGTATTCTATACCGATGGTTCTAAGATGGACATTGGCACGGTAGCCGGAGTTTATTGTAAAGCCCTAGGAATAAACCACTCCTTTAGAATACACGACGACTGCAGCGTGTTTCAAGCCGAAGTCACAGCCATCATACAGCCTGCTGAAATTATTCGGGAGAGTATAAACAATCACTGTCTATATAGACAGCCAGGCAGCCGTTAAGGCTCTGGACTCCGCGGTAATCAAGTCGAGGCTTGTGAGAACCTGCAAGCAACTTTTAATCGAGATATCTAAACCCATGCGGTGACCCATATGGATATCGAAGGAAATGAAAAGGCTGATGAGCTTGCTATGAAAGGATCGGCGCTGCACTTATCGCGGGCCCTCCCGTTTGTAGTAACCCCAAT
Source organism: Blera fallax (assembly GCA_946965025.1). Classification (NCBI taxonomy): domain Eukaryota; kingdom Metazoa; phylum Arthropoda; class Insecta; order Diptera; family Syrphidae; genus Blera; species Blera fallax. The sequence goes on along the minus strand of OX337245.1, from coordinate 23,041,819 downwards.
CAGTTCCTTACGAAAAAGATAGAAGGTGAAGCCACCGGTCGAGCAAACAGACGCTGGGTTCATCTGGAAACATGCGGCCGGCCTTCAGGAAGAAGAGATTAACCTCTCTGGTAAAACTCAGTCGTTATAACGCACGGGTTGTTTCCGGCAAAATTACTGGACACTGTGCTATCGGCGTTCACGCAGGACGACTCGGTGTGCTACATAACGACTATCGCAGAACTTGCAGGGACGAAGAAGAAATTGAATTCTGTATCCGTCATAAGAATGAGGATTCTCGGAAGTTACTTCTTTTCGTAATTATAGGACTTAGGTAATGTAGAGCTGATGGACCTCCTTAATTTCATATCATTGTCTGGGTGGTTCTAACAGGAGCTTCACCATGTTTTCAGGGTTAAATGATTGGGCACACAATGGACCTACTTGGTCTAAGTGAGCAGTGAGTCTTATTTCAGAAGGCACCCATCTATCTAGCTTAACCTATGTACGTGCTCAAAACTCTTCGGTGGGAAATGGGAACTAAGGCCAAAAATGGCTCACTGGGCCCACCTTATCATAGTTATTTCGACAATAACGTATGCATCTATCATCTGGTGGGGAAAAAGTCTAACAAGCTACCGCCCGAAATGCATTATAAAAATTCCAAAGACTAGCCTGTATCGGCAGTAGAGATGAGATGGCGACTACCGCTTTAGAAGTTGTAGGGGCTGGGTACCCCACTCCATATCGGAGTTAAGAAATCTGCAGCGATAAAAACTGCGAAACTTCACTCATCGAATCTTAAATTGGACAATCTCAAGAGGCATCTAAATATCCTGAACAACGTCTTGCTACTGACCACCTCTGCGATGAATGTCACAGAGTTCATATCCCTGGAGATGAATCTTCTCCGTTCTTTTAAGATATTGATATCACTGCATGACAAATGGAATAACGAGGGCCCGACGATCTGAAATGGATTACGGAGTAGGCGCGGGAGATTTCGGTCCTAATTTTCAAGTGGCAGTCCCTTCAAAGCTGAATTCAACTTCCGTAGATCCAACATCAACATATTGCCCCATAGTCAAGCGGCTAAAAAAGCCCTCAATTCCTTTTCTTTTAGGTCCAAGCTTGCTTGGAATTGCCTTAAATCAGCTAGCTGCTCACAAGAGTGACACAATCATTTGGGTCCCTGGTCACAAGAGTATTAATGGTGTAGTCACTGCGACCTAATGGTCCATTGTGCCCTTGCTATTGCCTTGGATAGGTTCGATCCCTCTTTAGAGTTTCCCTCGCATCGCGAATCAATCAGAATTGTGTTGGAGGGTCATATCCTCCAGCTTTGCCTTGGCGAGAATAATTCACCTCAGAGCTCTGTCTCCAGACCAGTTTCTTTTAAGAATCTGTGTATGAGAATTGGGTCCATGGTTGGCATATCCTCAACTGATAATTGGTGCTTGCCGAGCTATTGATGGTAATGAACACGCGGATAAAGTAGTAAGTCGCGGTTCTACACTACCCTTCATAGGTCCACTACCTTTCTGTGGCTTACTTCGAGAACTACTTAATGCCAATGGAATTTCCTCTTAAAGTATTGACATCCATATTTAGATACTGTCACCCGGTTTTTTTCATAGATGAGTGATAGCCTTAATAAATTTGTGGTTTGAGGCTGCTAATAAACTTGGTTTTCATTTTTATGAGTCAGTGGCAGTTGGTATTGGTTCAAACAATTTGTCTGCCATTAGGGAAGGGATTACTCAGAAGAACAACACTTCTTTTGGGGTTCTAAAGAAAATTTAAGTAAGATTACTTCTTGCTTGAAGCCATTTACCTGTCACTCAAATACGAGTACTGATGGACTTTAAAGGACACAGCGTCCCACATCTATCTGAACGATTTTTTTTGCTACATAAATCCATCAGATTCACTTGGCAGGTATACAAGGTTAGCTGCCGCACACATTGACTTCTTAAATAGAAGCTAAACCCATAAACTATGTTGCCCAAGTGACAGTTCTTTTTTTCTGTGATTTTCAAGCGCATATGTCAATTCCACAAGCTACACAGCGACACATTGGACATTTGCTGCTTCTGCATCAGAGTATCTATAAATCTACTCATCCAACATGTTAAATATCCGGCATTTGAAATACAGTTTGTGTTTCAACCACAAGATTTGGCAACAACAACAAGAAATTAAGAACAATATTCGCCATCGAAGAACCAAACACTTTCCAGGAGTATTCGACAGAGATACATGCGGCCAAAGGTCAGATTGTTTGCGACGAGATACATTCCGTTGAATAGTTTATCTATCAGGAAACATTTTGCAGTGTGAACTTTGCCCTCTTGTTTCGGAGTCGAAAATGCCAAATGAATTTGGCACATAATACAAACATACGAATGGAGATGGACACTAATCTACCGGTTTCGTGAATAACGATGTGAATACGAGTACACAAGCTAGCATGTTGCAGCAAAAGTTAGATAAAGTTTGGAGTTGGAAGTACGAAAATCGAAATCAATGATTGCGTGCGTGTCCTGGTGCATTGTTTTCTGCTGCAGGGCAATGCAGTATTAAAATGTATCTGAGTTGGGGCATAACATGGGAAAAGTTTGTTTGGAAGTTTCGGGATCTTGACAATTTTATAGCGACTGGCATCAAATATTAACGAACAAGTTTCTGTGCTTTAATGCAGGCTGACATGGACATAAACAATAGATCCGGAATCTAATATGTAAAAAAATAATGAGGAGAGATAGACATAGTTTCATTGGCTTAAAGAAGATACATACTTTCGGTCGTATCACTCTTTAAGATACACGTCAAAAGTGTGGCTTTTACTTTTTGTTCAAGCTACCTTCGGGCAAAGCATTTAGGCTATTCTTTGTTTGCTACTTAGCAGGTATTCTGTGTGTTCTCTTGGACACCTATGCTCAGTATATTGTTGAGAATCCCTATGAACAGAGTCACTCTTGAACAAGACTACGAATTTAGCTGACAATCAGTCATCGATTCGTGGAACTTGTGGACGACTTCGTGATTTTTTATGGCACACAGAATCGTGTATCAGGACAGCCCGGTCGTCGAACTGTGGTTTGATTTCGTACCACTTGCTCTCTAAATGATGCAGTAACACCAGCACTCAAAGGACTGCGCGTACTGAAGAGAATATCGCCGTGGTAAACGAAAATTGTCAAGAAGACCCAAATTTATGTATTCGTTGTCGGTCGCAACAATTTCGGCCCTATCCGTCCACTTCGTGGAAAATTTTGAGTAAAACAACTAGACCAACACCCGTGTAAGATATAACCGGTGCAAGAACTAAAGCCAGCTTTATGGCGTAATGGGTTGCTGGAGGTAGAGATGCCAGTAGAACTGGGCTCATAGTTGACTTTCTGTATAGTTGTTGTGCCAAAACTCTTTCAGAGTTAACCGTATGCTTTGTTTGGTGGCAACAGTCAAGGTTGAGTTGTCATTTCGCTCGAGAGAGATATTCTTGACTTTATCGGTGGCAAATGCTGATGAGACATTGTTGACACTTGTCCTTAGCATTTTTTTTTTAGGATTTGAGGATTTATTAGTCCCATGGGGAGTAAAGAGATGACTGATGTGCACAGAGCCTCGTCTATGCAGACAAGGATAGTTGCATGATAAGATGCCTTCTAATTGGAAACACTATCAACAACAAAACTATTCCTTAAACCAGGCTAAGAACCTGGTAGAAATTTTAGATTAAAGGAAACGAAGGAACGGAGAAGTTGGTTGCCGTTTAGTTTAGAAAAATCTTCGTTACTCCAACGGTTCACAAACAATTGACGCACTTATGGAAAAATCTCGTAAAGTATTCAAAAGTAGAGCCACCAACAATCGATAATGAACTGAAAATTGGGTCGACAGGATTGGCTACTGCCAAGCTAGCCGCGGTAGCCATTTGAAAGAAATAATTTTCCATAAACAATCGGAAGGCATACTCTCTTCAACGAAGCAACAATTATTGAAAAATATTAAAAAGTTTAGTTTTAGTAGCGACTTCAAAAAGAAACCCACAGATGGTCTATCTGTTATAACTACCACAGACTGCTATGTCTCTCGACGATGAAAGATGATTCCACAAAGACGTTTGGACGTTGTACATGGTATCCTGAGTACCTAATCACCTCCAAGGGAATCAAAATATCCTTTGCGACTAGCTCCATCTGCCATTTGCACTGAACTGACCCACAAATCATTGAAACTTAATGAAAAATCCAACAGTAAATGCCAGCCGACAGACAACAAAGAGTGACCTGCTACTCTCCTGACTACTTTCTAATTTTACATAACCACGAGCCGCAAGCCCGTCAACTTCGATGCACACACACATCCAAAGTGTCACTCTGGATATTCCAAATCAAATTTAAATAAATTCCTCGATCGTAATTCGATAGCCAAGGACTATTCCTCTGATCCGCAAAAAGAGAAAAAAACGGTTCGCTGGTGTTCATGTCAACTCTCATTAGAAAACGAATTCAAAAACAACTTTATATCCACATCCACAGATACTCTAGGCAAGTACGACAAAACGGTCACAAGAATTTCGCATACTTCCAAGCGAACGAACAGCGGTACAAAAGGTTTGCATACCACCACCACGATTCTGGCAAAGAGCCTGATTATTTGAAAGAGTTAAACTGATCCACCAGCACACCACCACCAGTGGTTTTCCTATTCTAGTTCGTCCAATGCTCCCACCGCCACCGACAGCCTCTGTTCGGGTTACTGTGGCTCTGGGGCTACTGCTGTCTCAGCTGCAAGTCGTGCGCTTCCATTTTCATTTCAATTGGAATTCTGATTTATGGCCTCATGTAGAGTAGATACGCTGGCCATATGATAGCTCCACTCTAGCACAGTACATCGAAACACTTCGTTCTATCGTTCTAAGGTCGCCGAACAGACACAGACAAGAACACGAACAAAAGGTCGAATAATCTTCGCTAAGCATTAACCAAAAACAAAAAAAATTTGCGAAAACCACGAAGGAAAGAAAAATGGCAGAGAATGTATCTAAAAACAAAAAAAAAAAAATAGCGAAAGAATCTCAGCGAAAAAAAAAACCTCAAACTGTGGCTCTCCGGCAGACAGAATGAATAATCGAATCCCATTTCTGGTTTTACTGTACACTCACGGGATGGATGATGATGGTCGAGGTTTAAAGTTTTTAACGCGCACTAGGAGCGGGTAAAATGGGTCGTAGAGTTATTTCATTTGCTTAATCTTTTTCACCAGAGATAAATTCATATCTGAGAGGCTGGACAGTGGGGCTAACAAGTGGTGATAAACTACGAGTGCACCATAGACAAATGCTCATCCTGTGAGTGTAGTACACGAACTCAACTGGTTTTAAGGGTGTCAAAGCACTGCGACCTTGTGGATCTATTGTCGATCAGATACTCGACTTGGAGCACCTCCTTCAGGCCAATTTTCATGATGAACTGGAGTATATGGAGTGCATCCAACGATGGTAGATCTTCTTCTGATATTTGATAGGGATCCAGGTGGTGCCTTCTTCTGTGGATTAGTGCTCCACATACCCTGAGAAGGTGCCCTGGGGTTTCCTCAACATATCTGCAAATCAGCAGTAGCTCTATACCCAGTTTCCTGAGGTGATTTTTAAGTCTACAGTGACCCGTTACGAAGAATGCACAGCCGGTTTTTTATATTTATACAGAGCCTACTTCTTTTCCGGTTATAACTCCCGAGCACCTGTTTGGTCTGGTTTAGCTTAGGGAGTTCTTTTCAAAGCTTTCTTTTTGTGGCAGTCTTCTTCCTTTCTTAGCTCTTCCCGAATCGTAGGCTGATCGGATACCCAGATCGTTCTTATATTTCCATGTAGCCTGGATCACAGGATTTAGGCTGATCGATGAAATGTTTTTTGCTGGGTGAAGTGTTGTCGTAACTAAAACTTGATATTCACAAGGAAATATGAAGAAATCCTGGTCAATCAACCGTTAACCGGACTGATCACATCGCGATAGACGCAAGGCACTCCTACAGTCCGAGGGCTCCGTTGAAACAACTTTGACTCGGACCTTTTTGTAGACGTTTCCGGATACCATGAACATCGTCAAGACAAGGGAATAGTGGAAGGAAGCTTAACGTCGGGCGGCTACAATCGCAAGAGATCATCAAATTCTTTTCCCATCTAGTCTCCCTTGAACTCTTAAGAGGTCTTATGCCGCCAGTAGCAAGTATTGAAGCCCAAAAAGCGATCAGGGATGCCCCCTCCGACGTGCTGGGTTTCACTCGACCGCCACAACGAAACCCCTGGTTTGACGATGAGTGCCGGCATGCACATGCAGCTAAACCGGAGGCATACAAAGCGGTGCTGCATAGAAGGAGTAGAGCTGTTTATGAGTTCTCCTAGCAGAAAGTAGTGTAAATCTTTCAAAAGTCTGTCCAATCACCGTCGAAAAAGTTGGAAGAGTACAGCGTGATGCCAGTGGCACTTTCGTCAGTATTGAGACGGAAGCGGCGAAGGTTGGTTTATGACCAAGTATATGGTGTCAACAAGAAAGAACAACCAACACCGACGTGTGGGACAGAACGTCACCGGAGACAGATATAACTTTGACGTATGTAGTTACAGACTTTGTCTACCTAGGCTCCGCTATTAGTTCGGACAACGACATCAGTGTTGAGATCAAACGGAGAATAACTTCGCTGTTTCTTTGGGCTAAGAAGGCTTTACAAGACCTTAATCATCCTAGTCCTTCTCTATGACGTAGAGGCATGGGCTTTGTCAAAAGTGGATGAGTTTGCTTTTGGTTATTTCGAGAGAAAAATTCTTCGAATGATTTTCGATCCCGTCTGCATAGACGGTGAGTGGAAGATGAGATTAACTGCACGGGGTGTAGAGCGACACTGATTTAGCCAGAAGAGTAAAAGGTCCAACGACTGAAGTGGCTGGGTCATGGACACCAATGCCTGTGCCTAGAAAATCTATAAATCCACCCCCGGGGACGGTGCGTAGAGGAAATTCGCGACTCAGGTGACAGACCCAAATAGAAGGGGACCTCAACCAACTTAGCGTACAAAACTCGAGCCAGCTATCTAAAGATCGTGCTGGTTGGAGACATTTATTGGTTGAGAACCCGGACTGTAACGCAACCTAAATTACTTAAGTAAGTGTCTTTCGATTGGGTTGACCTTTGCGGTGTGGGGTATGTGTCCACGACTTCCGAGTATACACCTGCTCCAGTTCCTATCGATGTTTTGGATCCGTCAGTGCTCTACTTTATGGTGTCTTTCTTAAGTTGATACATCTCGACTGCACTGCTCAGCTTCCAGTTGAATTTTATCTCGAAGCAGTACTCTTGACCATCTCATCTCTGGGCAGGTGCACAAGCGGGACTGATGTGGGAAAAATACCAAAGTCAAGTGCTCATCCAACTAAAGTAATTAACGCAGAGCCAATAAAAAAAAATTCATTGGCACCTATTAAGTGGGCATTTCCCGTTCTCATTCGATTCCACTGAATGGCTATCAAAATCCAGTTTTTCTTAATCTCGCCGTAAACTTGAACTTGATCATGTGTTCACCTCTGCGTGTATTTAAAAAAAATGGAAAAAAAAAGTTCAAACTATTTATGCAACGTTATGCCCCTCAGATGGAGTGTAATGCACTACCGGCCGGTTTTAGTCACGTTACGTGATGTCTCATTGCAAAGTGCACATGCGACTCATGTGCGATTCATTTATGATGCGCTCGCACTCCACCCATTTACATAAGTCAGGCTAGCAATGTAACCAGAAAAACATAGAATACTTGTACTTAGGCCCGGTGTTAGGTAGGCTGGTCAGGTGCGACTGTAGAAACTGAAATCGCTAATAGCAGTGATCAACGAATAATAATTGCAGTGCATTGCCATTGCAATTTGTATGTAAGTGGTTGAGTCGATGACAGTCAGACACGATCATTTCCCGGGCAGGGTTTACTTAGAATTAAGAAAAATATCGAATTTTTAAATCCTTTTCATTCGTTTTATGTGACTTTCAAAAAAAAACAAGAAAAATGAATAATATTCAGGTTCATAGATACGGAAGCCGTATAAAGTGTTTGAATGACTGTGCGAACTCGTTTTATGTTGAATTTCCGCAAAGACGAAGCATTTATTGGGCCAATTTAACATTCAAGCAAAACCACTCCTTCTAAGCTGAATCACTTACTCAATCGAGTTGTATCTGAAAATCTTTGATGCCGGGTCCATTTGTTTGGCAAGCACTACACTGGCATCGAATAAAATTGACTCACAGGCGATTTGTTTAACTTTGCGGAGCAATATTTCGAATGTCGGAAGGAAATGCTGTAGACTTTCATCCGGCAAGACCGAAAGCCTTCGCAAAATGACACCAGCTGCAAGCTTATTTCTGTCGATGCTCGATGGTAGTTTTTGGATTCACTTTGAATCTTGCACTCAGCAAGGATTTGGTCGGAGACACCTACTTGTACATGTGTTAGAGCTTGTGAGCCCTTGACTGCCACGTTCGACGTTCCCAATCACTAACAAGTTTCTTCGCCGCGGCTAGTTTATAAGTCATCTGAATTTCCAGTTCATTATCGACTTTTGGTGGCTCTAATTCTTCAATACTTCGATAGATGTTTTCCCTAAGTGCGTTAAGCCAGAAATTGTCCCCATCGCTGAACACAATTTTTGCAATAAAACAGCGAGTCAGCTTGTAACTTCTCTAGAAGCCAAGTGGCGAGAGAATGAAGGTCTCCGGGCTTTAGTTCTTGAGCCGGTTGTATAGTAAACATCTGTAGGCCTCACGTAGTGGACGGACAGGGCCCCAATTGCCGCGACCGGCGACGAATCCATAGATTTGGGTCTTCTTGAAAATTGTCGTTTATAGCGACGACGAAGGGTTTGTCGAAATGTTACACAAATTTGGATCGGCCAGAACTGTAAGAGATCTCATAAAATTCAACGTCAAACCTTCCGCATAAGATCCATGGGAATGAAAGTTCGGATGTCCCGGCCTGTCGTCCATCTGGTTGACAGTACCTTGATGTGGAGACCGCCAAGTGCCTTTGTGAATATTGGAGTGTGGGAAACGGGTGCTGTTTAAGATGACGTTTCACTCTGCTGCGATGTCGATTTGAGTGAGTGCCTTACTGAAGTTTATTCGTATCATCGTCGCTCTCCTTTTTGACTTTGTCAAGCAAGATTTTGACGTCGTACATCGGATATTACGTCTGTTTTAGAAGCCCTGAGTCTCTGGATGATTATTTTCCAGACTAAAATGAACCAAAACATCTTCCCAGCACACTACCAGTATGAGGAACCCCAGCACGCATTATTTCTCTCATCCATAAGAGCGGATTCATTAGATAATCCCTAAAACTGAGTATCTACACAAGACCCTATGCAAATACATTTAATTAGTTTCCCCGAGCTTACTATGTAATTTCCGAGAAAGCAGCTCTCTTCAGCGCGTACCCACTCATTTCCCGCAACTTATATCAGATAATTACCGCATTTCGTACATCAATCTAAAATGTTTGTGTTTTGCGACGACTGCAATTCTTGCTGTTATCCAAGCTACCACTGCAAGAAGCATCTGCTGTCACTACCTCACCACGGAATACCGCCAGACAGACACCTACATCCATCGTCGGCAATGGCAAGCCAAAACCGAAATTAATAGCATTCGTACCTAAGGCAAACCCCAAATCAGAAACCCCCATCTCTTGGGGGAACTCCAAAACAACTCAACATGCCGCTCTATCATTCCCCGTCTAGCACACACGAGATACATTTGCACAGTCAGAGCTCTTTGCTTTGAAATATCATCACGACATCTGAACTGCGATTATACAATTTCGACGACGTGCTGGAAACTTATTCACCATAAAGCATCTAACTTCAAAAAATAAATAAAATTCGATGGCGGTAATAAATTAATTCGATTGTGAGTTTGCTAGGAGTTGAGATTCTTTTATTTTTTTTCCTCTGATAGTCCCTTCTGCCTTATATGCAACTGCAGCAGCGATAGTACGAGTACGAATGTATCTGAACCGTGCAGATGCGTGTGCACTTTTCGTGTGATTCGATTTACGAGGTCAATTAAAAGGTTAATCTACAAGGCAAAAAGGAAAAACTAAAAAGATACATAAAATGGGAGTTGGCGCGAATTAAAAACTTTTATTTCATATTTTCTATCTGCGAAGTTGGCATATCGTGAAGAAGTAAAGAAGAGAGAAAATGAATTTAACGAATCTTCTCGTGTAAACGTGTTGTAAACTAGTTCTTGTTGGTACGTATCTGAGGTATGAACGTGTGTAGATAAATGTATCCCGTGTACATTGGGTATGACTTGTAGTTTTTTGCTTGGCAGTGTGTAAATGCGTTGCCGGTATTTGGGGTAATATTCGTTTTGTGTTGTTGTTCGTTTAATTGGTGCCGGTGCACGGCAGCTGTTAAGTAATTTTATGGACCAGGGAAATTGGGGCAGCATGGTTGAATGAGGTGAGTGTGGACATCGAGCTCTGCTGGGGTGGTGGTTGTTATACAAATTTAATAATGCAGCAGCAGCACTGCCTATAGAAGGCCATGGACATTAGGGAGAGAAGCAAAATTAAGTTATTAACTCACAGCTCGCGGTGGATCGCTCTAGCTTGCTAGTCGCGGAACACCCTAATGTGGTGTTTTGTCCCCTTTTTAGTGTAATCTGGTGGTCAGACCTAGAAGTAGATCTAGAAAGGCCATGCTGCAGAGTGAGTGTCTATGCAGATGACATTGCTTTTACAACCTCAGGGAAACAGTCAGAAATCCTCCAATATTCTCTCATTCTATTTATCAGATTGGCCTCTATATGTGAACTGGGGGTAAATCCTCATATTGGGTCCTATTTAAGATAGGAAACTTAACTGGAAAGCCAATCTGCTCGGACGCATCACGCATCACAGAACAAGGAAGGAAGCTCCTAGGATACATAAATAAACATACGCAAACGTCTGCTTGTATATTCACCAGCCGTGCACCAAGAACTACTCCTTCTGCAGCATTGGACATTACGATCCTTAGATATATCCGGCAGACGGATGGCTGCCAGTGCTGTCATATGTCGGAAAGCCTACTCGCAGTGGTCCAGCTATCAGGTTGACTATTTCTCGATCGTCGATATGACACTATCTGCAGCTGTTAACAACCATCAGTTGACCTCCAAGATTGTATGACTGGACATTTCTCGTTTATTTCCTTTGGGGCTACGTAAAGTCACTGACTTATGCTCATAAACCAGAAGAAATTGAGCTCTTACAAGGCAACACTGTTCGTGTTATTCGTTCAAGTACCATACGGCCATAAAGTAGTGGAGTTCCATGCAAAGTAACGTTCATGGAATGAGGTGGCATTACCCTCTACAATCCACAGTAAAACACTTTTTTTGACACAAGCCACGCACATATGTCATCGTAATGGAGTCCTCGAAAATTAGGTTAAATGTAATTTTATTCAGAAAGATGCATGAATCGCCTTTTAATCCATGACAGGCAGGAATTAATTTCACTATTTTTCCAAATGAATTACGAGGATTATGGAAATTGGCAATAAGTGCCTCTCTAGTGGAATAAAACAATAAAATCCCGAATTCCCAAAAAATTCTGCCACAATTTTCATTCGGACATCGAATACTCGCGTCCAAATGAAATTATAGCTCAACTGTAATGCAATTCTGACATTATCGGCAGTCAGTTCAGAAAAAAGCGCACAACTATCGGGAAAGCATTTTCATTTTCGATGTCGCGCAACAAACTTTAATCGTTTAGATACTCTGCAGTAATGCAGGCTGAATTTTTTTTTTATTTTCTACCCGCCAACATATCGATGTTTGCATTCATATGCCATCACCGGTGATACTGCAGATATTGCACTTCCACCGCAGGCACTCATGAAATTTTGATAAAAATAGAGAGAGAAAAAAAAAAAACACGTTCAACTGCTGGATAAGATACAATAATGCATGGATATGTGCTCCTGTGCATAGGGCATTGTATGTGTGGGTATTGTGAGTTTTTTGCACTGTTTTGTGTCGCTTCCAATCCGATGCCGCTGGAGCATCATCCGCATCCGCAGTTTGATTATTAAATACGTGATTTAGCACGTTCCAATCGAGATTCTCTACTCGATTACATAAACGATGGGAAATGCATCGCTGTGCAGCTGAGAATTCTAAATTTTCTAGATTCAGGAAGGGATGCACACGTATTTGTGTGGCACATTTCAATAAACACTTTTTTTCTGTATGTAATTCGAAATTGGTTAATTTTGAATTGGTTGCTGTTACAATTGATTGAATTGGGAAATCCAAGGACGTCATGCACCTCCGGTGGTGAATAATGACATTTCTAGCTTTGTCCTACTTTTCGATGGAAAATAAGTAATGTTGAACTGAGTTGTAAATATTAACCTCAGCGGAGTGAGCAGTTCTTTAGTCAGAGCGGGCAGTTTTACACTAAACGTGGACTGTATCTTAATCAGCGATAACTGCACTTACATCGGCTCCTGGATTGGTTATAGCAATTTAGCCGTACTGCGACCTTTGTAGATCTATTGCGCTCCCCCAACTTAGAGTTCTGGTCGAGATAGATACTCAATTGAGAGCACCTCCACCAGTCGATCCAACGATGGTAGATCTTCTGATAGTTGATAGACATCTAGATATTTCCTTCTTTTGTGGACACACACATTCCTTGAGAAGTTTCTCTGGGGTTTCCTCAATATCCCCGCAAAATCTATAGTCTCCGCGCTGCTCTATACTCAGTTTCCTCAGCTGTTCCTTAAGTCTAAAGTGACCTATTTGGAAGCCTGTAGGAATGCAGTGTCAGTTTTTGAATGATTATGCTGACCTTACTTCTTTTCCGCTTATAATTCCCAACCTAGCAGTTGACTCTCGAAGCAGTATCTTTTGAACATGACATTCCTAGGTTAATCCAGAATTGGGACTGATTTAGAAAGTGTTTCTCGTTGTCTATGTACGATTCACTTTCCTTTTCCGACGCTCTCTTTGATTAATTGAGGTTTGGATCGACAAAGGATCCTTTCTAGCACTGAATGTAGGGCGATCGGACACAATAACACTGCCTCTGTTATGCAGATGCAAGCTAGCCTCATTCTCAAGGATTTTCCTCGCTGTGTTTCTTCTAACCCAGGCTACTGCTACGTAACATCACAGTGTACTGGGTTACATCCCCAGATCTTGCCTGAAATCCTTCTGCACACCATCAGTGCTCGCGTTGCTTTGACTAACACAGCTTCTTCATGTCTCTACAAAAGACGTTTTTATATTTAGTAATCACCACCCACCACCACCTGTGTGGCTCACAATCCCGTCTGTATTATCTCACAGAGTGTCTCTTCGAATTTTCCACTTGACATGATGACTATGTCGTCGGCATATCCTTGACAGTTTAAACCAATGTTTGTTAACATTTGTAGGAGTTCATCTACCACTATGCTCAAAATTACCTGTGATGTGTATTAACTGTTACAACACTGGGTATCGCCTGGTTAACTCCAATTAGTGTCCACCCTATTTCTGCAACATCCAGTCACCCATAATTTTCCAAACTATTCGGCCTAAAAAATTGAGTAATCCCTGTGGGATCGTCGCCAAGCTGAGTAAAACTGTCCGAGTTCCAAATAAGGAAGGACTATTTCGCATGGATCCGACAAAGTATGATCAAATGTCTTTTGATTTAACCACGGATGCACTGATCCACCTCCCCAGCTCCGAAAAGTAATCGCGACTAATTTACGGGGAAAGTTGTACTGATATCTCATCGACAAAGGATAAGCTTCCTTTAAAGGAGGCATATGTACATGTATGCAAATAAATAAATTAGTTAACAAGTTTTTAAGTTTATAAACAAAGAATTAATAAATTTAAATTGTAATTTATGTAGATAGATACATGCTTTAGCATTCATTTACCAACACTTCTAATCAACTTCTCCTTTTTCCTTTCATTTCAGGTATGTTTTGTTGCATTTATTTGAAGATGTGGTAAGTTCCACACTGATTTGCATGTATATCTTCATTAAAACGGATTAAAGGTGAAATATAGGACCAACATTTGAAGCACATGTAGGCCAGCTGCTTGAATTTTCCAAACTAAGGCTTCAATCTAGCTTTTTGCCTAAAATTTATTTTATGTCTCTAAAATGGAAAAAAATTCAAATTTTTAAACTGAGGCGTGACTTGAGCAAGCACACGAACTCGGAAGTCTACAAATTACTTTTATCCTTCAGTACTCCTTCAGCACTCCTTGATATGTATGTATATCATGGGGTGTACTCTATCAAAGCAATCAAGAGTTTCGATGACTCATGCAAATTTAGAGTCTGCATTCAAAACTGGCTTCGGCCAGAATCTTAATCGGACTGAGCTGTAGTCAAATCTTCACGGATGGCTGTAAAACTGGTCAAGCGTCTGGCGCGGATATCTTCGTGGGGACCGACAACACTAGATTGCACAAGTATGCCACTGTTCAAGCGGAGACCTATGCTATCCTAATGACTAGCGACTATATTGTAAAGGATAGGTGGAGAGCTTGGAATATTCGCGTCCGTAGTGACATTCAGGCTGCGCTTAAGGCTCAATCCTTTAACCCGTTCCAAGATAGTTCGAGAATGCAAGAACTCTTTGAATTTGGCCGCAAGACTGAACTCTCTGACTCTTGTCTGGGTCCCAGATCACACTGGGATTGCGGGAAATGAGATCCGATTGCTAAGTAAGACTCAGAGGATGTTTTTACAGAACTTCAACCTGCGTTTGGTCCTCCTCGTCCTTTGTCAGGGCCTCCATTTACGGTTGGGTTGGGGATGTACGTAGACAAAGCGATTGCTCTTGAACATTTGTAAGAAATCAGCGGCATTCTGGCTGTATCTCAGCAGAAAGGACTGTAGTCAACTTATTAGCATGGGACATCTTTGCTAAGCATCTTTGTGTGCTAGACTTAAGAAATTTTCATCAAGGCTTTGATGGAACTCGGCGTCAGTACAGAGCTCTGGCGGTCGTATCTTTGGTGGTTTCGAACTCTTTCTCTATCTTCGAACAATTTTACTACTAGACCTTTTCTCCGAAAGATCATGTGGCGGCAACCCTGATAAGCTGAAAACCGGACAGTTATGCATAAATTTCTCATTATTTGAAGACCTGTATTTTATTTCACGAATAAGAGTGAATCCCGTGACGAGTCCTAAAATGATTCCTAAGTCACTTCTTATTGAATTTAGCTTCTTTTTCTCTTGCAACGTTTACCAATTGACTATGAAAATTTTTCGAGGCTTCACCACTCCCAGCGCCAGATTGCAGAGACGTAGTCGCAATCGAGAGAGCTGCCGGACACCTGACGCGTGCCATCAGACTGCTTCGAAACCAACCCTGTTTAATGGAGTTCGGAGCGTAAGGAACTAAGCAAGTAAAGTAAAGTTTTCCGAAAAACATGGAAGGGTTGGAATAATGATTAAAATCCCAACGATCCCTAGAGCCTAGAATATTGTTATATTTCAACCAATGGACGATTCTTTTCAAATAAACTGAAGATATTCGATTCAATTAATTTTTATTTAAATATTTAAAACGCCTTTTATAAAAAATTGTATTATGAACAGCGGTGCTTCTTCGGAGGTTCCTCCTCTAATTCAGCGTCCATTTCACTGGCTCTCCTTTTCCTGGACGGTGAATCTGGCTCGTTTTCTTCTGCATCAGACTCAACTTGTATTGGTGCTGGAATTGACTCGTCTTCTGGGCCTACTTCCCAATTTGGGTCCCATTCTTGATCTGATGGAAGCCCTGAATCGGAATCCCAGTCCGCTTCTAGTTCTGGTGGCTCAACATATGATATCGATTCAAGACAAGAATCGGTTCTGAATGTTTGTTCGCACTCTCCTTTTGAATCTTCATCGGGTTCCTCCTTTGACTTTGAATCGGCAATCCTTTCGGCTACTTCGTTCTCGGGAAGACGATCAATGACTCTTACCACAGATATTTTAACCTTATCTTTGTACTGGATCTGGACTTGTCGAACCGCTTCATATGCTGTTTCCAGCATCATTTTATAATTTTGTAGTCTTCCAATCTCCAAAAATAAATCTTCTATCGTCAGATCTCTGTCATCGTCATCGATGTGCTGTCCATGATCTCGAATGTCCATGAAGCGGCGTTGCGGGGCCAGACCTAATTCCGGAATAAGCGGTTCCATTAGGATTTCAAAGAAAACGCCTTTCGCCATGTCTCTTGCTTGCTGATACAGAATCCAAGCGTTTTCGTAGATCACTCTCTCCTGCCTCTCCTTTCGTTCAAAAGCAAAATTTCGACAGCCCATGTTAGGTTGGTTTTGATGCTTCAAAAGTTAGAGTCAAACTGTGCTTCTGAATCGGTTATGCAGGTTTTTATAACAGTGACTTGTGAATAACGTAGCAGGTAGCCGGTAAGGTCATAAAGCAATTAGCGACGGGAGGATCTGCTCTAATTACCTAGTACCCGCCCCTAAAAGGACATAATTTTCATCCAATGATTGGGTTTCCGAGTTTCTGAGAAATAACTAAGTTTTGAAGTAATTCTCTTATGTAACCTTAGGTCCTTTGCTTAAATATGGGCTTTTTCTGATTAATTTGTCATTAATTTCAGATTTGTGCGCGTGGAAAATGTATGGGTGCACAAGCGGCATAACATGTATTACAGGTTAGGTTAGGTTAGGCTCTGTGACTTGCTTGTCACTGCTCACTTAGACCAAGAGGCGGGTCCATTGTGCCCATTGGGATTGATGTTGACTCTGCAAACGTGAACAGGAGGAGGGAAATTCACAGAATTGGAATATCAATCTCATGGGGTTTTTCAGCTCAATTTTGTTTAAATCCTTTAATTCTATGAAAAAGTGACTACCAGGCATCCTCACTCTTCTATTGGAAAGGACAGGATACTCACATGTCAGCTGAGGAAAAGTCTGGATATCTTCTTCCCAGCAGCTTCTGCAGTAATCGTTGTATAGCTCCGCGTGAATACCAATAGCACAGTGCTCCGTAAATATACGGAGACGACTCGTGTGTTATTGAGAACTAGCCTAACGACAGAAAAGGGATCTATTGTCATAGACCGGCCATAGGGTTCTCGTCATCACACATGCATCTAAGTGGATATAGAGTCTGTTCGCTATATCTGTCGCTTCTTTAAAAGAGCTAATGAGAGTTTTTACAAAGTGGAGAGCCTGTGCAAGTTCGTCCGCTATTTCATTGCCTGGAATATCCATATGCCATGGTACCCAGCATAGGGTTTCGATACCTTATTTAGATGTATTTTGCATGTGTTTATCAGTCTTGAACTGAATACCGCAGAGTCCAAGGCCTGACCCACTGCCTGATTATCACTGGCCACCGTAATGATCTTTTCAACGATATTATTTTGGCACCTTGAGTAATGGCTGTGATCTCGGCTTGGAAAACACTGCAGTCGTTATTAATTTGAAAGGAGTGGTTCACCCCTAAAGTTTCCCAATGCACCGCAGCCTCTGTGCCAACGTCCATTTGTTGTGACTTGTTGGTTCTTCTAGTCGTTTCTGTCAGAATTCTGATATTGAATTTCCCGTCAATGGCAAGTGTCGAAGACACATAGTCGGTTCTTATCTGTTTGCTAGTGGTTTTCCATCGGGATAGGATGGAGGCATGACCGTATCATGCTGACGTGATGACTATATTCCGGCTTTCCAGTATAGTTTGGAATGAAAAATCACGCCCAGGTATCTTGCTGATCTTGAGAAGTTTAGTTCAACATCTCCAATATTTGGCGATTCGAATACAAGGAATAAAACGGTTTAAATGTAACAGCCTAGCATTTAAACCGTTTTCCTTTAGCCTGTCCAAAATTTTAAGCACTACTGGGAGCCATATGAGCGGTGAAAGAATGCCACCCTGTGGAGTCCCCCAGTTGACCTTTCTTATGCTATTGACTTGAGTTAATATGGGCGACTCAAGCATCCGGTAAATCCAGTTGCAGAGGCCTGTGCTAAGTCAGATTATAGAATGACAGGCAGTTAAGGATCCCGACAATAAGCTTACCGAGCAGTCGTCCAAGCATGTGCAATAGTTAAGGCACTCTGGCAACATGTTGCGTTCCTTAGAACTTGTCACTCTCTGATCCTTTCCGAAAGGCAAATTGAGAACCTCTCTCTTGACAGTTAGGTTAGGCTAGGTTGGCTGCCAGCTAGGAGTCGCCAACACACTTAGACCAATGGTAGGTCCATTGTAATACCACGTGGATCATGGGAGAAAGTTTCTCTCTACTTACTTGTTAAACCATTTTGAGCTTCTTATGAAGCGTAGGAGGCTCTTAATGGCAATATTCATCAGGTCGCCTATATCGTTGTAATAGGGAGCTCCTAAGTGAAGCTTCCTTCTACGGGAGAGAGCTGGGCAGAAACAAAGAAGGTGAGGAATAGTTTCCTCCTCTTCTTCCTCCATGCAGCTCTTGTCCAGATTTGTACTCTCGACAGCGAGAAGCTATTGGTACATCTAAGGTGCCTTTATCCCGCAAGACGGGGAAAGTTGTTCCCTGGAATGTCTCTATGCCCCGGCACCCAACACAGGTGAACATTGAACTGCTCAGCCATCTCCACAAGAGACGAACGGCAGTCTAGAGCTACTAAAGAATTTATAGAGGTCGATTCCAGAGATTTGATTGCTGCTTGGCTGTCTGAAAAGATGCGAATAAGCTAAGATAGGGCCTGGAACATGCTATAATGATTTGGAAGACGGAAAGAGAGCTTAAGACTAAGCCTATCAGAGAAAACACCTGCACCAACTCCGTCTTTGGTTTTTGACCCGTCAGTGTAGAAGTGAATTGATTCATCTTCTGAAAATGCATCGTTCTCCCAGAGTGATCTGGAAGGGATGGTGACAAGGAAGTTCTTATCAAAATTTAGACGTGGGATGGTGTAGTCCGTGTTTTCGGGAGAGATTTTGAATTTATTCAGAATAGAGGCGTGGCCGAATTCTTTTCTTGGTCAGTGCTAGGTAGCTTCAATGCGAACGGCTGCAATCGCTGCCATTTGCTTGCTAAATTTTTCGAGGGATATCAGATGGTACAGAATGTTCAGCGCCACAGAAGGAGTTGTACGAAGTGCTCCGCTTATGCACAGACAAGCTGTACGTTGGACCTTACTTAGATAATCGCGATTTATAGCTTTTTCTGAGGCTGTCCACCAGACCATCACCCCGTAAGTGAGTATCTGTCTAATGACCGAGATGTAGAGCCAGTGAGTAATTCGGTTTACACCCAAACCACACCGAACTGCCCCTCTAGTGAGCTTGTTTAAAGCGTTTTGTAGAAGTGACATGACAGTTATTACTTAAGGATTGGTCAGAAATTCGCGCAGGGCGCTATCGTTAAACAAATTTTTTGATGTCTTTTGGAATTCGAACCTCTCAGTATGACCCGCTCAGTAGCTAACATCTCAGCCATGGCTCCAAACCGCATTTACCTTCTTAAGCATCCAGATTGATTAATAGTTGGTAACCTAAATTGATAGAAATTTCCTTAAGTAAATGATTAACTTTATCTCAAAGGGTGTTGCTTACCGTTTCCTATTATTTACTAATGTTCTGGGGTAAAAGTATTTCCAGCGCTGCGTGTGTTATTTATTTTTAAGTCACGCAACGTGGAATCCATTAAATTAGCCCGTATCCCTAACTCACTATTAAAATTAAGCAAATTAATGCCCATCTCTTCATGCGTAGATACGAGCTGTAGAATGAATATTTGTTTATAGTGAGTATAGCGCGTAAATGGTTGTTGTTACGAGGTCTAGACTCGTTCAGCAGCATGATAGCGTTACAAAAAAAAAAAAAAAATATGTCCTGAGGTCGTTAACCTCGAAACTGCTATCAAGTGCGCAATATTTTCAAAACCGTTTAAAAGTCTAAAATACTCACTTGTTCTTGCCGTAGCACAAGGTGATGGTACACCAGTAACCCATTTCGGGGATGCAAGCGCTGCCGTTGACCATTAAGGGCTCCTCCGCCATCATCTGTTATTCAATATCCTAACTCAGTCTTCAAGGTTCCTTATTGACCTGAGCTCCAAATATATATGTCCGAGTAGCTCAAGTTAGGGTTCCGCGAGTTTGTCTATGGTCACCGTTGATTCCATCGAGGAAACTCCTCCACTGCACGCCCTCATTCTGAGGATCTCTTGTAAGACATCGCTGAAGTTAATCCGGCTAAGTTTGCGCTGGTCCGAGTGTCTAGGTCTACATGCACAGTCAGCCTCAAAGGATAGTTTTACAGGCAAATTGGTTATTGTGACTACATTGCGCCTATCATTTTGGCCAAATCATAAATTCACACATCAAATCCACCACCAAACGTACAACTAGAGCTTTGTGGGCCGGTAAAACTTAGGGTCTCAGTCGCAAAAGGATACACTGGTTGCATATAGTGATGGTGAGACTCATTATCACGTACGGTGCCGAAAGTTATTGAACGGACAACGGCAATTAAGCTGCAGAAGCTTCAGACTCTCGGTATTACAAGTGGCATCTGAGTATCCATGGCAGCATTAAAAGCTATTGTCGGACTGTCACTCCTGAGGCACTAACCTTCGCAGCCGGATGCAACAAGTAAGCCATGAGAACCAGCAGCTGCATCTCAGCCGGTGTACCGCCAGACTGCACAACAGCATCCTCACCAAGTGGTGCTATTCACTTTTGCGCCACCGATCCCACATCCAGACCACTTCAATCCTCCTCGCTTCCTATGTTTCCACTCCTTTTTCCACTAAGCCTCAGCAGCCTCAATAGTACCATGTACGCAAGGTGCGTTGGGGCTGGATGCCGTTGTGGACAGTGGTTTAAGACCTGCTGCAGGCGGTACCTCACCCTGAACCAAAGTGTCTGCTGGAGCAGATACTCTATGAGTCACAGCGCCAGAAGAGGTGGCTGGACATAGTTCAGTTGGCTAAAGGTAGCTCGACCCATATGTAGGCTTGGCGAGCTCAAACTTCTTACTTTCCTTCTCCTGACCCCCTTAACTTAGACAAGGAAAGTATTAGGAGGCTGGTGAACTTTCTCACATGCCACTGTGGGCCGAGGTACAACCTTAGCAAATTAAATCTGTGCTTGGAGACGGAATATCGATTCTGAGGAAGATAAATCATCCGATCATATTCTGCAAGAATATTCGGCATTACATTGGTTAAGGAGATGTGTCTTCCACAAATAAATACGTTCGTCAGTGGAGTTAAAAAACTCTGCTACTAGGGACGTACTATCCTCCATAGGGGTTGTGACGGATACAATAATTTTTTTAGGTCGCAGCGTCCGTCGTGTGGGGAATGTTTCAATTAAAAAACGAGCTTCTCATGGCGCTATTGGCCGCATCTACTAAATACTGAGGGAAGCCAAACGGAAATCTTTCAAAAATAAACTATCTAGTCTTTTTCTACACTCAAAGAACGTTAAAGATGGTAGAAAATCTAAACCATTTATAGCCATCTACAAACTCTTATTTAACCATATGAAAAATGTCTTGAAATACAGGGAGACATGTTGAAAAATTATACTTTTTTCCCCTTCAATGCTGGCAGAAGAACCCATGCACTGCACTACGACCTACGTAGATGTTAAAGAGAAGTGGTACTGCCACACTACCCTGCGGGAGGTCATTAACGGTATTAAAACTTTAATCGTCGTGTATTTTATAATTTTTTACAACAAATTTCTTCTCATACATCGCAGATGCAGATTTAATCATCGTTACAAGATGAAATGGAAACTTATGTCGAATTAGTTTAGCCACGAGTATTAACCCAGCGATCCGTACCATGTCGAAGGCTCTTTCAATATCCACTAGGCAAGGCAGACAGCTGTATATCTCTTGGCGCTTGGAGTCCATATTAACGTCTGAAGTCAGTCACAGTATGTAGCGCCGAATGATTTCTCTTGAACCTTAATTGGCTCCGCAGTATAATCACCTTTCTTTCGTACGAATTGGCTGTATCTAGTGATAGCATGGAAAATTGTAGCGACGGGCAGTTTCACGATACGTATGAGAAAATACTCACCCTTTCCAGAGAGGAGCGTGGTAAAGTCTTTAGTTATGAGTTGCAGACAATTTGAAAAGTCTAAAAATTCTGCACATTCGGGCCACAAGAGTCGCATAGGTTGCTTAATCGATTACGTTTCGCCTGAAGAGGTTACAGGTACTCCATGGGTTTGGCTGCTATTTAATTTATTACTAGATCGAGTCTAAAAGCAGAGACAGCTCAGCTACCACAAAAAACTGCAGGCATTCCTCTCATCAAACTTTGGAAATAGTTCTAAGATACTTGGCCTGCATGATACATACGTACATTCAAATTCACCACACTTTATCGCACACTATCCTCCGCATAATACACCAGAACCAACTGAGATACATTTTTAGCCGAAGCAAAAATAAGAAAAAAATGAAAGATTCTCTCTTCTGCGACCAAAACCAAAATACCAGTTTTTTTCGTGGGTATATTGGGCACACTACCAACAAAGGCACATGGAATCAACCAACAGAGCTCCGTCATCCTCGGCAAGTCCGCGCGCACAGCATCTTCTGCAAATGCGATTTGGTTTGGTATCTGCGTCTGTTGGCTGGTTAGTCTAGGTTCATTGGTTCACTGAGATGCTTGGATGCACAGACATTGTACAGCTCCTCTGCTGTACTTTGGTTAGATTTTTGGTTTGGTAGTTGATCCCTTGTGTGGATTTACTGCAGAGAGAGATACTTGAATGTAGGTAGGCATACGAATGTATCTGTGTGCAAGAAGGTGGTGAAGGAACAGGTTCTATGGTACCTTTGTACACTCAAGTTAGGCGGTCAGGTTGGGGATTTTATTGCTTTGTTTTTGATTTTATACCACAAGAAAAAAAAACCTCCAAGAATGGGTGCAGAAAAGTCGAAGGAGGCAAATGTTATGGCCATGGAACCGTTGGTGCTGATGTACAAGGTATGCGGCTGGCAATATGCACTTAGATGTAAAAAGGAGAAAAAAAGAATCAATTGCCCCTTGGCCAGTCCAAGAGGAGGGCTTACATTTCATTCGGATTCGATTTTACTGTGGAATTTTTATTCGCAGGGATTCTGTTACACTTTATTGGTCAACGTTAATTATGATATATGACTTAAAAGTCATTTAAAATCGGTTAAAAAATATTTTTTTTATTACTCATGATCTAGCAATTAAACACGATAGATTCGTGAAACCAATTATGGAAAGTTCGCGCTCAAAAATAAGTAATTTATGGGTGTGCAGGTACCTTGATGTAGGCAGGTAGGTACGGTACTCGTACTTTATGAAGTATCTCAAGCTGTAAGAAATTTCTTTTGTAATGAATTGCCGATACAAATGGTAAACAAAGAGAATGTAAACATTGTATGAGTAGCTGATTGTGTATTCGGATACATGAAACTGTCACATGCAAGTAACAAATGAGAAAAGTTTATACCTGACACAAAAAGTGAAAACTGCAAGACAATGCATCCGTACAATGCCACTGTACTAGTGAAATGAAATTATATCTCGTGAAAGAATAAAATAAATTAATGGAGAGAAAAGATATTTATCATTTGGAGATGAATTAATGGATCGCAAGCTGTTGACTGCGCGCGTTAGGCAATAAACAAGTGAGGTATTGTC
Organism: Blera fallax; assembly: GCA_946965025.1. Lineage (NCBI taxonomy): Eukaryota > Metazoa > Arthropoda > Insecta > Diptera > Syrphidae > Blera > Blera fallax. The sequence continues at coordinate 23,018,133 of OX337245.1, read as the reverse complement.
ACGGGATTGACACTATGAAAACGGATCTGTTTTTGTAGATACTTTGCGTTACTAGATCACGCTTTAATTAAAAAATAGAAGGAACATAAAACTATTCATAACTACGTGCCGAATCTGATTCTTAACTGATTCAGCTTTAAATTTGAACCAGAGGTTCGAAAAGGGTTGTTTGCAGAGTTCAAGCCCACACAAAGCGATAGTTTCGTTGAGTAAGTGTATATATTGGCAGCATCAGTGCTTCCGATCTACTAAAAAGGATGTGCTAAATTCGAAATAAAATATTTCTATTCTCCAGGGGTTTTGAAGTTGTTATAGGAGACCACCACAGCACTACTGAATTCCTAAATCGGGTATAGAGATGGTTCCAAACAGACTGACTGCCTGGCGAGAAGCAGTGCTTGTCGACAACTCGTTTGCCCTGAGCTCTATTTTGGGGTGCCACCTAAGAGTGTCCACTCGAAGATATCACAGTGGGAGATTAAAAGACATGCTGATTACTAGGGAAACCTTCAGGGCTTAAAGCAATCGAAAAAGTTCAATAATTCCAATTTAAGGCCAGTTTTTACTCGATCTCAAAAAAGACGACTTGAGAACCCTAATGGAAAACCTAATGCGACATTGTCCAATTACTTACTTACTGAAGGTGGCGCTACAGTCCGGGGTGGACCTGGGCCTCAACCAAAAAGCGTTTCCAGCCAGCTCGATCTTTAGCCAGCGGCCCCCACAACACCGTTGGTTCCATCTGGGGAACTCGTCCGCTGTCGTGTTTATAGTGCTGCTATTTTTGTCTTCTGGTCGGCACTCGGGCTTATAAGTTTAGCAAGCCGCGTCCGGGTGAACAACAGCCAGTAGCCGATGGAGGTAAAATAAGCACAATTGATGTGTGGTAACAGTTACAACACTGGGCTTTGCCAAGTTAAAGCCAATCTGTGCCTACCCTATTCCCACAACATAAAGCCATCCGATACCATCGTCAGAAAATCAAACTGTTAGCCATATGCCGGTTCTGTGGAGAGAAAAAATGGACTACATTCTCTGAGTTAGTCCCGGAGCTGCAAGGAAAGGTCACTCCACTTGGCGCGGGACTCTGTTAGTCCAGCAGATAAAGTTATACTGAGGCTTACTGTACTGGGTTTCCATCTTACCGCTTGCTGACGATTAGGGTTTCCAACCATATCGTGTGAAAGCTCGTTAACTGAATCGTTAGATAGTTCTGGTATGGCCCGGTACGTAGTGCTCCATCATACATTATGTTCCACAGTCATGGAGTTAAGACTGATCCCTGTAAGACTCGTCCTGCAATTTTGAATCCTTTCGGCTGTATGGAAAAAAGGGTTCTATGTTCGAAATAATTTGTTATTATTCGCAGCAAGTAGCTTGGCACTCGCATATTCCTTAGCGGTCTGTGCTTGCATCTGTAATGCCTGCAATACTCGACGTGAGTTTCAAAGCTCAGTCTGTTGTCGAGCATTACACCCAAGTATTTTAATTTTTTGGCTCCCAAACCGGAAGTCTGCATATTCCACAATCTTGCAGCTGTTTATTTAAAAAAGCCTCGGGCTAGTAGTCAGCTAGTGCTAGGCCAAAAGACATTAGTCAATTTTCAATCCGGGCGAACACTTGATCCGAAGTGCACTCTACCTTGTGGATGTATTTGGCCACGGTAACCACAGCAATATCGTCACCTTAACTCCTTGTGGTAGCGTTGATCGCAGAACTCCATCATGTATTATGTTCCACAGAAGAGGTCCAAGGACTGGCCCCTGAGGGACTCCCGCGGACACATTCTTGTACTTAACACAATAGTCCGTTTGCTACCTCAACTTTCTGTTAGTTTATACTGTAGTTAAGGATTATTTTCAGAAAGTAATATGGCGTGTATCCATTCTGGTCGGAGATCTCCTAATGTTTGCAGAATTAAAGGAATTTTTCACATCAAGCATTGCTACTGCGCAGTACTATTTTATGCCCCCTAGCCATCTTTTCCCCAATATTGCTGGATTTGCTGTATCTACTACGTCTTTTATGGCATCGACAATAGAACGTAGTTTTCAAAACCATGCTGGTGGTCAGACAAAGCTCCTCTATCCTCCTCTACAACTTTCCGGTTGTATATATATAAGCACTCGTATTGGCCCAAGGCTCTCCGGGTGGCTTGTTGCCTTTGGCTAGGAACACCAGATACTGGAGTTTCCATTCCACACCTTCTGTATCTTTGCATCGTTGCTATAAAAAGATCTGATCTCTTTTCAACGGCCGTTTAAATCGCCATATTTGGGATGCCGCTGGCGCTTTGTTGTGGCCTATCTTCCTGCCTGCATCGTGCAGTTCATCCGACAGGTCAGGTGTGGTATCATTTATTTGTCCACTACAGTGATGATGGGAAAGTGTAATAATCTAAATTAAGCTCAAATGTTAATCTTTCTCAACGTACGAGTAATACCGGATTATTTTGATGTCATTCAGCTGACCTGACTCGGTGGAGATACAAATCTAGTATCTACACTTACGCAGGCATGAATGGCAGTCTATAATCTTTATAGATCCCTATTATGTAATAAACTTAAGCTGTAAAAGCCATAAGCTCGAGCCTCTTTGTCTGATGTACACTCCTTTTTCGACACTCCTATTATTTTCACTTTTTCATTCTAAATAAAAATTTATAATTGTCTGGATTGTTATATGGATTGTTATCGGTTTTGTTTAACTTTTCTTCGGCTTTCGGTCTTCAGAAAGTTAATCTCTGATTCATTGTCTTTTGGAAATTATGCGTAATGAATTAATCAGCGGTTTGATAAACCTTGAGGACATTGTTTATGAACGGGTTTTTCAAAAAAGATACTAAGGATGACGTAGCTAGTTCTTTGCAATATTAAAACAATGGGTGATAAGTGCCACCCCTGGGGCTATTTATTTACTAATTTCAATTGAACCCGGCGATTAATTAGGTAATAATGACCCATTCTCGTGTCAACTTTTTGTTTTTTTTTTCTAGAAGTACATTCCTCCGGCTTAGATATTTTTGGAATAAGTGGTGAGGTATGTAGTAATTATTTATTCGGCACGTGGAGTTCTTATCTCGAATGTTGTTTCTATGAAGCGTGCGTCACAGTCGTTTCGAGTCATATTTAATTATAAAAAATAGTAAATTTATTGCATGAAGTTTATTCCGTAATTTTAGCCAGTTTCCGGTAGTAACCTCATTGAAGATAAAATTAATGTTGTACCGAAATGAAGTGCAAATGTATTCCCTATTGTAAGGGTCCTTCACATCCAGGGATGAAGATAAAGTTTTAAGAAAGCCTTACTGTCTGTTTCTTGCTCGTTTTGAAACTTAAAACTACATCCAAAGCACGGCAACCAGGACTTCAGCGAAACACTACAGACCCATAAGTCTATCTTTATTTCTCCACTTCAGAAGTAAGCAAAGCGCAACATGCATAGGTTAAGGGTAAATCAGTGGAAACAGCTCCACATGATGTAGTAGGAAAAACTTAAATGAGCCTTCAGTATATAGAACCAAATCCTAGGCGCACTCAGACTCTATACCTCAACCTAATCTATTGTACTACCAGGCAGCAACACCCTTTTTTGGTGTAGTATGTAGTTAGAGAAACTCAGATTTTATTTAATTTATTTATGCTTGGTGGCTGTGATTGTTGTTTCCCTAGCGGGGCTTGAACTTACACCGGCCAGGTCACTACCTACTATTCCATGGCTACCTCATTGGCTGCCTTGCTTGCCATAGAAGGCGCCTTCAACAAGGTAAAAGGTGGGGTCAACTACCATCCCCTGGAAAGTATAAATGTCGATCAATCACAGCATTGCCAGTTGACTGCAAAATACTGGCCACTAGAAGTATCAATTCCACTCTCATATAAAGTTCAGAGGATTTCGTCAGGGTGGAGTTCTTTTGTAAGTAATAAAGGAGTAAGTGTGACCATATACGCGGATGACGTTGTGATTTTAATTCAGGGGCAAATTAAGTGAAAGGAAACAAATTGGTCACCTGGACAAATAGCTACGGCCTTGGCTTTAATCCGAGGAATTCCAACTTGAAATTAATAGAAAACGGTCAAAGGGTCAGCATCACGGAGGCGCTGGTTGTCTCTAACAGCGGAGCTTCAGACCATGCTTCACATTATCCTGATAGACATCGTCGGTAAAGAAACGGCGACAAGCTCAGCTTTTCGACTGAGAAACTCTCGACTATGGAAAGAGCAAGACACTTGTCATGCCAGCATACTTATAATGCATCGTCATCTCCCCAAGGTCACCGATCACTTGCCTACTGAAACTGACTTCAGCTTAGCTACCTTACAGATCAGCGTGAACGCAATGCGATGTACGGATGGGTCCGAAACCCAGGAAGGAGTCGATGCCGAAGGCTTCTCGGATGCCTTAAACAACCTCCTATCCTATAACATTCCGAACCGTTAGAGCATCTTTCTGGCATCTATATAGGGATGTCCAACTTTTGATCATGCCTGCCTATCGTGCAGTGCCCGGTGGATACGTTGGTTAATGTAGAGAGGGTTCCTCTCTTATTCTTTAAAAGTCTGTTAGATATTTTTTTGTTCCAGTTTTGGACATAGTTGCTTAGCGAATTGGCATTTACGAAGCTTGCTCCATCTATGGCTAGCTTTCCTTAGCGCACCGGTGTGGATGTGGTATTGAGCATGAGACATTGTGCGTCAAAGTTGCCTATAATTATGCTGTAAGTACCGGAAGAGCTTCATCTAGTCAATTCGTCAACCACGCAGTTCCCCGAGACGTCACAGTGACCTAATACCCCAGAAAAGGCTGAGGTTTGATTGGTACCTGGAAATCGAATAAAAACCTTATTTTTTGTTGAAAATGAAGATATTTTCGTTTTTGCAAGCTTAAACCTATTATCGAATATTTTCCATTTTCGATATTTTTTATTTACGATACATTAACGCAGTCTGTTCAATTATGATTTCGGTGATAATTCGGTGGGTAAGCAGGTAGATATTTTTTTAACTTCATTCATGAAATGTGGGTTGTGCACGGTAGGCATTCTGATACCATTATCAGCTTCGTGTGATGTTTGTCAAATAAATTTTAGTACTCGTAGTATAAAGTGATGATTTTTCTTACATAAGGGAAAGTGATGCGTATGTTGTTCGCGACGAAATTTAACAAAAAAAAAAGAAAATATTTACCTCATTTTAGGCACAATTTACTTCAAATCGGTAATTTCATTTTAAAGATACAGCATCCACTCGCTTTTTCAACAACTTTATTTATAGATGCACAAATTTTAATTGTTTATATTTTTTCTTTTTTTTTTCAGGTATGTCTTAATGCTTTAATTTTTACCAAATTGTGGTAAGTTTAAAAAATAAAAAAAATTATAATGCAGATCTAAAAACATCTTAAACTATGAGAATCATAGGATAGATCCTTAAAAAAATTAAGTCAACAGTGTGCTCATGTTTTTGATCACACCTACGAGGAAGGGTTAAAAGTTTGCCACCTGTAGCTTGATAGAACCTTAAATTTAAAAAATTAAGTTAAAAAATAAATCTTTTAATCTTATGGTCACTGCGACGGTTTTTGACGAGGCACTGGGTTACTTTTTGAGCAATGGTGGCCGTACGTCACGAATAACACGAACAACTGTGGCTTTCAAGGCATGAAGGAGGCTAGTTTATCAACACAAACCATTGTCTAAACGTAGCAGGAAGTGTAAAATCTTGGAGGCCAATTGACAGGTCCTTTTCTCGAAGTCAGCTCATCGCATGTAAACCATCATGTTAAGACAATATTACTTCCGGATCAATGGCATCTATATTTTCAAAGAATTACTCATTGATCATGATCCTGTGACGTGTTCCACTGAGCGTAACGCGAGATTGGTCCTCATTTTTTGAGAAATACCGCCCGATGATGCCACGTCGATGGTGACCGCACCAAACGCAATATTTTTCTGGATGTAATGAGGTATGTATGGGGTCTTCTGGATTAATGGGACTTCATTAGCGAAAATTTTGTTCATTAAACTCGTTAAGCTAGGAATTGGCCTCTTCGGGGACCAATAAAACAACGGGTCAGCTTGCAGCTGCTCTAGAGCTCAATTTTTTTCGGTATGCACATACCGTTGGAGTTATTGCTTCATTAAGAGTAATATATCCACAGTTCGACGAATGGCTTGCTCGGATGGACGACCGATTTCCTAAATTACGTGGTAGCATTGTTCAACCGTGTAGCATTGTTCATGGCGATTTGCCAGACTATATTAGACATAAATATCAACAAGTGCGATTAGATCAGATCTATAAAATCTATAAAAAAGCTAATGTATCGTTTATTCGAAAAATTCATCTAAACTCTAAAAACATACATATCACATTCACTGACCTGCTTATCCTGGATGAGGGTCGTGGAAATAGCGTGCTCAGTCTCAGGTTAACTCGCCATCCTCCTTGATTGTACACTACCAACCCCAAATCTCAGATAGATCCAGGAAATATGTATATGACAACTGATGCAACCATCTAATCGTACTCCTATGTTTTGGCGCTGCATTCATGGCATGTTTTGGAAACCAGTTTACAGACAACGCATTACGTGACCAAATCATTTAAGTAAGGCCAGTTTAGTTCGAGGAAATAGCTGCCTAACAATGAGTTTCCCATGCATTCTAATATATGTCAACCGATCCCTGCGAGTTATTCCGGCAACATCACGAATAGATTTGGTAGCTCGGTCACTATTTAGATTTCTTGACCATATGTTGGAACACACATTGAATTAACGACCTGTAGTTGGTTTTGTCTTCTTGATTTTGCAAAGCTCTCAGAATCGATGGGACCTAAATAATCTCAAACTAACTCATCATGGCTCCTTCCATAACTCAGGGATACTTACAGATACTTAAAGACTTAGGTACGAGCCCATCATTGAAAGATCTCTGCGCATTAAGGAGTACACCACGCTGGCCTTGCTTGACATTTAGCAATTTCAATTTGGAACCAATCACGAGCGAACTTGTAAGTCTGTAAGTGGATTCATAGTTCGGAAGTGTTAATTATTCAATCGCTCAGAAACAGGATTATAAGCCCTCAGCTGGGCGGTGCATCGGCCAGAAGGCTTGCCAGTCGGGGACCACCAGAGTGTAGTGTCTTGCCCCCTCTTCTCTGGAATCTGGTAGTCAGCGGAATATTAGTAGACCTAGAAATGACAGGATGTAATGTGGTGGCTTATGCATATGACATTCCTTTTCATTAAGTTCATATATTGTAAAGTTCGGCACAATAAAGTAAGAGCCCAATTCGTCCTGGCTATCCAGGGAGGACTGTCCCACCTTTCGTACGTTATGGCCGGAATAAACAAAACGAAAACAATGTGCCTTCTAGCACTAGATAGACCCTCTATCTGCATCTGAGCTGGAATAATCACAGGATACTGTCCAATTGGAGCCATGTGCCGCAAATGGAAAGTAGAGTTCAACGATTTTTGCAGAGGCTAGGAGTCAATCGAGCATGGCACTGACCCACCCTGCAAGAATGACACGTACCTTAGGATATAGGAGCTCAGATATGCGACCTATTTCGCATTATTAAGAGTACCTACTGGTTTTCAAGTCGCCCATTAACACGATATGTTTGGTTTCCTTTGTTTAATTCTCTTTTCTGCAGAAAAAGGAGACTCACAATGTTCCGTTAGGTCTCCAAGTGAACGTGATGAGTTCTTATTCATCACACACCCTTCCATAACCTAACCTTACCTAACCTAATAGGCTATCGTTGTTAACCGCTGATAGAATTTTACCTGTTTTTAAACCTTCGTCACGAGAGTTAACATGATGTTCCTGTGAATTGTCGCTCAAAGTATCTTTTGTTAGACAAAATTTAAAATGTCTGACTGCGGAGTTAAAGCATTCGTCCAAAAGATACACCCAACTTCGTAATATATTTGCTAGCCTTACAATCCTCAGGCATTTCTCAAAAAACACGATCCAAAGGAAAAATCAAAACAAAACCGAAATAGACCCACAAGAGTGCAACAAAACCCGTAGCAAATAATCCACCACTTTGAGCTCCGCATTCCTGCAGATTTTCCCCCCCAAACGTTCAACTTAGTTTTTCACCACTCTCAGTTCCACATCCGTGCGAACATAACAAATATCACTCTCATGCGAGAGATATCTGTGAATACCAACAAATCCGAAGCTCACGGCTTCACATTGCTATCGCACGACTTTTAGTTCAAGCGACTCTTTCAAGCCGTGTGCACACGTTACCGCGCGTCGATATTCGATTCTGCTGCGCCGCGTCGCGTAACTCGTTTCTATTATGGAAATGGAGTATCTCAACAACAACAGTTGATTTTGGTGCATCTAAAGGAATAGTATGTTCACTTTCAGTCTGAAGTATCTTACTGAAGCGATAGATACTTAACGATGAGATAATTGCCGGTGTGCGTGCTTTAATTGTGTGGGGATACATGCCAAACATATTCCGCTGCCATACAGTATCCAAATACGCGTCCATTCGCAAGGCCGTCTCTAACAAAAAAAAAGAAAGAATTCACCAAATCCACTTCCAATCGAAATCGCTTGCGGTTTTATCGGGGCAGGTCGCGAGAATTCTCTTTACTCCTCGAGTGTGATAAACAAGATATTCACTTGAATCTGTGTATATTCTAATTAAATAGAAAAAAAAATTGTATCTTTTGCGGCAATCTTTGAAATTCAATTAAAAAATAAAAAAAGGAAAATTAATGCGTTGGTGTTAACCATAGTTACAGTGCTTACCAGTGCGCGGGTATTGAATAGTTTTGTAGTTATCCGTTGTTGAGTCCATACTGGGCCACAGTTCTTTTCTTGAGATTTCTGACAAAGTGGTTCTACCACTTTGCTAACCAAGAGAGCCGTTCTTTTTTTTTTTCCTTGTTTTGTGTGCTGTAGTGTTATAAAGTATCTGTACGGCTTTAATATGTCGAAGATGGAAATTAGGAAGAAGAAAATATGTCCGACCGCAATCAGAGACCAAATACACGTCATACAGTGAATCTTTTGAATTTTGACGGGCAGACGAAGAAGAACCCGGATTATGAATTCTTCTTTGAGATTGGCGGCAAGCGTTTTTTATTGGATTTATCACTTTGGATAGCGTAATTATCTATAAGATTTAATTTTGTTGTTGTTGTTTTGTACTGTGAAGAGGTAAACAATAGAGGGAGGCACTTATTTGCTCAATCATCGAACCAAATTTAGTCTAAGAACAAACCGATATAAGTGTGTAGATACTTATACCGTTTATAGAATACGATGCTTTCTGCTGTTTTTTTTTGTTATGTTCTCTATTTACTGGCAATTAGACTACCAATTTGGCATCTAGTACTGAGATCACTTCCTGTAGATACGTGTGTAGACAGGGAATAGATACCGCTTTCAAAAGCGGGATATGTAAATCAATTATGCAGGCAGTGTAATGGTATTCAAGGTTGAACCGCAAAAGGAATCTCAATCCAAATCGTGTTAAAATGAGAGATAGATAAAATATTTACACTTCCAGGAGGAGTGTTTGTGTGTGTGTGTGTATCTTTTAGAGATTTTCGAGAATCGATAGCTAATAATTACATCGAAGGTATTTTTATAGCTTCGAACGAACCGTGTTGAGATGAAGAGACGGGTCAATGGATTTTCAGAATTTCACCTTGTTCATCGTTCTTCTGTGTGGATGCTCTGGGTTTGCTAGAAGATTGAAGATTGAAGATTTGAGAATGAATGCCTCGAAGGGTTGTGCGTAGATGAGCGTGTACTTTTATTTTTTTTTTTTATTTTTTCGATTGTTGGTGGTGATAGGGAAGGATGATGTATTGGAGATTGATTCGCCTGTGTGGAGAGGGGGTTTTTTTGCTTCTATAATGGTTGGGTAAACGGTTAAATGGGTAATGGAGTATCTATTTACCTTTTAAATGGTAAATTTGTTGAAATTTGCAATTCCCTCCTTCGTTTGTGTGAATTTCTTTATTTAAGTGATCGCTCTTTCTGTCTGTTTATTTTCCCAAGCTAGAGAATCCTTTTTTTCTCTTTGACAAATCGATAAAGTCTGTGAATTGCAATAAAATTAATGGATGCTAGGTTATCTTCTATTGGTTCCCCTTGGCTCATTCTATATGACCGTAGTTGGCTATCAAGAACATTGAATACAGTACGCCTATAAACTTAAGTGCATGCCATCAGCTTAGAGTTGTAAAATCCTTAATAAGGAAGCCCAGTTCGAAATCTTGAATGAAATGGAATGTACCTATGTACATATATACGTGGGTAGCATCTCCATGAAGTCGAAAAGGTGTATTTAAGAGGTTTTAGGGACAAATTTGGCAGTAGATAATCCAAGACACTTCTCGGTAATAAGACCGATAATCCCGCACTGGGTGATTGTCCGGTGGATGGCCTAAGTAAAGACCAAAGATCAGCTTGTTTCTGAAAAAGCAAAGCACTACGTACAACTCCCTCTGGGTCCCACAGAACATTCTGTTGCATCTACTACCCCTCGACGCCTTAAGCAGGCAAATGGTAGCTAGTGCACCATTGAAGCAACCTTAGAGTGGTCTAGAAAAAATGTTGGCCACGTCTCCATTCTGAATAAATTGAAAATCTTTTTAGCACTAAATGTGGGTGTATGAGTCCCAATATCACTTTCAGTGCTGTTTTGGGACAGGTTCTCATATTAAGCTAGCCTCTGTACTTTTTCAAGGGTTTTTGTCCTCGATGTGCTCAGCGTGTTTCTTCTAGCCCAAGCTACTGTTCCAGACGTTATAATAGGCCTGACCATCATGTTGTTCATCCATCCATGTAACCCATGTAGCTGGGTTACGCTGGCGGAAGTAATTGGGATCAAGGGAAGGGGCTAAAGAAAAACCTGATAATCGCTACCGATATCCGCATTTTGTTTTGGATATGCAAGCAGCAATGAAATCCTTGGTATCAGTCTCTCTAAATTCATTTGCAGCTCTACACTGCCAATCGTCTCTCATAGAGATGTCGGAGCAGTTCTATATTACCCTCTATTGGATGCCATGGTACAGGTATAATTCGGGGAATTGTGAGGTTGTCGAACTCACCTGGTATAGAAGAACTATGCACAGAAAGAGGTACATTTAAGTTGGATGCTATCGACAGAACGTATCTATATATCTAGCGATAAATCAGATTTGACCAAGTCTGGTAGATGTAGAACTGTTGTAAGTGCTGTTGTTAGACAGGATTGAATACAATACCCGTACACTCATAACAAAATTAAATCCAAGCGGCGGCGGTTGAGTTCAAAAAACGAAGGACTTTTTCCGGTCTTTCTCGTAGTATTCTCGTTTTTCTAACTTTTGAGCGAAAGCTATTCGTTGCAGGATACAACCAAGTCCATACCTTCTAAAGAACGAACATTCTGGGCACCAATTGACGACATAATTTAAATTCCGTGAGCTTAGATGGTCAGCACTCACCATACTAACCCCAAGAGTCTGTCACCTGAAGAAAGGCAGGACAATAACAGAGAAAATGTTCCTCTGTGGTAACACGATGGACCTTATTGATCTCAGTGAGGTTGTTATTGCCTACATAGTGTCAGGCTTCACTGAATTGGTAAAATATGTCTTTTTTCTATCACGACATATCACTCCCAGATAAGCTACTCCGCGACAGATTAGCCTGAATTTCTTAGATTCCAGCCACCAAGGCTAAAGCTTTACTTTGCTGCAGAAATTTGAAATCAAATAAACTGACAGACGTCATTACAAATTTATTGGATCAAGCGTTAAACATAAAATATTTTGCCAGTAATTAATCAAAGCAACACGCACTTAACAGATTATTATATCGAAGCCTTTGTAAGCCATATAAAAAAGTATCTGAGTAGCCAGACATCTAAAGAGCTTCATAAAATGATTCTTTTACCCACGTTCATGTTTATGGCTGTTATATCAGACAATTGACATTCTACGCATGTCATGTGTCTGGCACAGCTACACGTTTTCCTTTATTTGCTAGAAATGTGTCATAATAAGCTAATTACCTCCCACGCTGCAAGGTATGTTAAGGTAATGAATGCTAATCTCAGATTTTTTTTTGTTAAGTTTTGAGTAACGTACTCAATAAAAAAAAATTAATTAAAATATTTTATTTACGTCTTCTGTACGAACAGAACGTCTTAGAAGAGTACAACCTACACAATTAGATTTTGTGGGCTATAAATGGGGGTGAGCCATCTGTTGGTTACTTTTTGAAATTGCTATGAAAACTACGCCGTTCAATATTTTTTAATTATTGTTGATTCATTGAATAATATACACTTTCCGATTATTTATGGAACACAATTTCAAGCAAATGGCTGCCGCAGATGACTTGGCTGCAGCCCATCCTGTCAATAATATTTTATTGTATATTGCCGATTGGTTGTGGGCCTATTTCACGAATAGTTTGCTAGGAGCTCTCCTTAAGGGCGTTTGTGGATCGCTGTAGTAACAATGGTCGTTAATAGATCCTCATAAAAATCTTGTCGAGGATATTGCCTTCTAAGATAATTTTTGCAGCCTAAGTAATGCTTGTGATCTCGGCTTGAAAAACACTGCAGGAGTTGTTAGTTCTAAAGGAATGTTTAACTCCTAGATTTTCACGACACACCCCAGCCCCTGCATCAACGTAGCAACGTCCATTTTGGAAGCATCTGTGTAGAAAGCTAGTCTCTCTTTGGTTGTAACTTGCTCGTTTCTGCAAGGAATTCTGATGTTGAATCTCCCGTCAAATGCTGTGGGTGGTTTCCCATCGGGATAGAATGGAGGCATGATCATATGGTGCTGATGACCATAGTGCGGCTTCTTTTAGTCTTTATCAGTTTTGGCAAAGACCTACTTGCAGTAGATATCCAGCGGAATGAGATTTATCATGATCGTCTTTGCCGTTGTGGATTTCGTTCTAATAGATCTTGTAGTCCCGATACAGACTGTTCCTTGACTCTTGGTGAGCTTTGAAAAATGATAATTCTCTTCAAGTCCCTTCTACCAGACGTGCGTAAGAATAAGTCTCACCACAGCTGGTTTGAGGCTCCAAGTATTGCTGAAAGAGCTTTTGCATGTATATAAGGCTCCATATGTTTCTTAAATCGATCCTCGATATTTCCTTTCCAGAATATTTCGGAATCTAAAATCACTCCCAAGTATCTTGCTGACTTTGAGAGATCTAGCTGGACACCTCTAATAGCTGGCGCTCGGAATGCAGGATTGACCATTTCCTCTGCCTTTGAATGATTGATTGCCAGGCCTCGGCTGCTGGCCCAATTCTTGACTAGTATTAGTGCGTAATTGAGTCTCTCACTTAGAACTGTAGAAAATGTGCCTGATACCAAGATACCAACATCGTCGGTGTAGGCTGTTCTGTTGAAGCCGTTTTCCTTCAGTATGTCTAAAATCTCATTCACCACTAGAAGCAATATTAGCGGTGAAAGAACGCCGCCCTGAGTAGCCCCAATTTCATCGGTTCTCTGGTGGATAGCTTCAGGCAAGGATAAAGAAGCTAAAAGAAACGGTTTTTATTGTTGCCACTCGTATTGACATTTCTGACGCTTTTTTCCTACGTTCGGCAGTACAAATATTTTAATTGACTCAGAGTCGAGGTTTGATTGCCCTCTAGAAACGTCAGATAAGTAGCAATAAGCTGCTGTGAGAGAAATTCAACGAAAGTGAAACTAATTGCTTTGAGTAGGTATCTGTCATCTTAGCGGCGGGTGATATGTTTAACAACCTCTGCTTGTTCAAAATATACTCGTACTCAACGTCGTATTTTTTTTAAATAACAAGCTGAAGAGAGTGAAACTGATATGCCACACAGAGAGGTCGATTTCTAGGAATTACCATTTGAGACTTTAGGAACTTTTGAACGCTTTTTTTCCTTTATTTATATTTGGACTTCCACGACAAAAGACTGCAAACAAATTGTTTGTTTATTGATTAGTCCGGTAGGTGGTTCCATTTGAATGTGGTATCTACATCAGTAAGCCCGACACCGTGATATTTTAAGCCGACTTTTTTATTTCAAATTGTAAACAAAGCCAGTCATAGGAAACTTGCTACCAAAGCTCTTAGCGTAGTCATAATGTGTTAGCCTGAATGATCTACCGTATATGGTGCGCTTAGCATGTACTGCGCGTTGACCTGAAAGTTAACAATAAAACCTTTTAACACTTACAATCAATGTCAGTATGATGTGGGTGGTATCCCACATTTGTCCCGCTCGATAAGCCTCATGACGTAGGTTCTCAAATGCGTGAAGGAGATAATTGGCAATCACAACCTCCCAACATGCATATCAGCCCGTAAAGGAGTCTATCTTATGGCCTTTTAATTTAAACAACTCCTCGCGTGAGTCCGCTTCACAGGACAGGACATCATCGATATAGAATGCGCTTTCGACAATTCGGCCTTTAACTGCATGTGTGGCTCTGTATAGATAGCACGTGGTAGATGAGACATGGATATTGTCGATTAGGGCAATGCTGGTTGCTGTCCGCTATGCTATGGTGGGTATAAATAGAGACTGCCCGGAAGGTGGTATCCTGTCTGCACTGGTATGGTGCGTGGTAGTTGACTCTCTGTTGCATACTCTCAATAATTCAAAACTCTACGCCTAGGCATACGCGGATGATGTTGCCATACTTTCTGTCGGGCATAACCTAGAGACTGTCTATGCGAACGCACAGTCAGCCCTAAACATGATTCGATGAATTGTGGACTAGGAGTGGGCTTTTGGCAAACCCTCTAAAAACTAAGGTTGTTGTCTTTACGAAAATTAGGAAGGTGACTGGTCTGACTCAGCCAGTGTTAAATGACGTCACTAGCCAGATCTCCGCTGAAGCTTCATGTTTAGGACGATGAAGATCCTAAATAGGAAAATTCTTTGGGCAAAGCATGTCAAGTCGAAGGCGCTCTCAGTCTTTTGGCAGTGTAATGTTGCATTTAGCAAGACATGGTCATCTTTACGGTCCATTGTGCTACCATGCAGCAATTCCTTTCATGGTGTAGTAGTTGGAGGAAATCAGATTTTATTTGTTCCTCTGCTGTGCTTGATGGCTGTGATTGCGGGACTTGAACTTACACCGGCAGATCACAAGCAAACACATCACCTACTGCTCCATCGCCACCACCTCTCTGGATCTATACGACTTTGGTAAGACCTTTTCTAGCTTATGCGTCGTTTGTTTAGTTGGGGCTCTTGCATAGGTATGTGGGTGTCTTCGTGGAGACGAAAAGACTAGCCTTCATTGACGATTGGGTTCTCGGCTCCTCTGGATGCAGGTGGACTAAACGATTGCTCCCAAACCGAGCATAGGTAAACTTGAGATTTCGCCCGAAATTGATGCTTAAATTATATAAGTATGTACCTTGGTCGATTTACTCTCCCCTATGCCACAGTGGTTTCGTGGACAACGACTACCGAAGCCACTGCACTTAGAAAGCTGAATCGTTTTCTGAGCCTTCCCCGATCCATGTTCACATTTACAGACTCTTCCATTTGAATAATATCAACTCCCGACTCCAGCAAAATGGTCACTCAGATCTGTTCAACTCGTTGTTGGAGAAGAGTGAGTGAGCTTGATATTCTACATTCTACCCAAATCCTGCTCAGCTAAAGTACTCCATAGTCATTCCTCCTAGGAATATCTGGGAAATTTGCGAATCCCGCACATGTCTGGTTCATTGACAGTTCCGAGATGAAACTGAATCCCAAGTTCTTCATCGAAAATTCTCCAGTCCGCTTTTCGAGGGTTTCAAAACACCTTGCTGTCAGGAATACTGGAGGTCAAATGGAAGAGTATCTAGGAATGATCGGACGTGGACGCTTTATCGGATACTCTCTAATTGGAAATGTTCACGGAATTATTTCCCGATGAGAGTGGCAGTAGGTTTGGACTTAAAATATAACTGAATAAAGCCTCGTCTCTACTGTTAGTATCTGAGTTACCCCAAATACTATGATAGACTTTGGCATCACAGTCTAGGATTAGGTTCCTCTTACCTTGCTGATTTTCTCGGAGGAAAAATCCATGCCTTCGTCGAAAGGTGAGTATACCGACGCCAGCCTGTACAGCATATCCTTTCCCTTGACCTACACCAGCGTCATTGGATAGCATTAGCTCGTAAAGATTTTTCCTTGCAACGATACAAGTTCTTACTTAACCTTCATTACCTACTCACGTAAAGGGGTCCCAACCCGTGGAGGGTCCCTGCTTGAGACACGGCATCCTTCCATACTCTTCGACCTAGGGCCCGCGTGGAAATGCGCTTTGGCATCCGCAATAGCTTGGTCCTTGAAACTGATGTTCGGTCTTCCTTGTAGTCTCGAACCGCGGGGAATGGGTTTCAAAGACCATCTTAGCTGGAGCATTATCATCCATTCGCTCGATGTGGCCAAGCCCGTGTAGTCGACGTGTTTTAACCTTTCGGACTACATCCACATCTTGACGCACCTCATAGAGTTAGCGGTTGTATCTGCTTCTCCATTCACCCTCCTCGCATATGGAACCGATTATTCGACGAAGAACTTTTTCTCTCGAGAGTATTGAAAATCTGCTCTGCTTTCCTGCTTATCGTCCAGCACTCGGCATCATAGAGCAGAACTGGCAGGATCAATGTTTTGTAGAACCTGCATTTCGTCTTCCGAATTAGGAGTTCTGAACCCATTTGTTTCGCTAAACCGAGGTAGCAGCGGTTTGCCTGGGTTATTCTTGGGCGAATCTCCACTTGTCGTTCATGGGATTGATGTTTACTCCGAGATGCGTAGATCATTAGGATCCACGGCTTCAGTGCTTCCTTTTTTTTTTTTTTTTTTGTTGCCTGATGATTCTATCGACATTTGTATCGATATGGGAGTCTCACTGACATTAGTCCTCGTGACATTTAAGATTCGCTGGGTTGTATGTATATTGTTCCCTTCTTTTCGTCAGAATTCGCAACGATTTACCTAAGTCTTTTTTTTTTTTTTTTTTAATAAGACAGGCCTTTAAATCTACTCAAATCTAACAACTAATCGTCAAATTTTGCTGGGTCTCCGTGCAATATCAGCGAAGCCTACCTACTTTCATGACCATCCATCTGAACTTATCTAACGAAATCATAAAAGTGAAAATATCTCACAGTAACAGTCCATTGTTTTTGCCATTTCCATTGCCTATTGTCTACTTTTCCATCCAAAAGCATAAAAGATAAAAAATTATTATTTGTTTAATGCTAAGCATTTAACACCACAATTATGTAAAAAAGGTTTTTTTCAAGTTTTTTTTTTATCCCCAAAGTGCGCAAATATTTGCCAAACAATATTGATGTGCGTTACATAAAAAATCTATCTTTATCTCTACCCTTTGCAACAAAATAACACTTTTTTTCCTTTTTGTGTTCGCGCATTTCCCACAACTATTTTGGGACAAAAAAAAGATGGAAAGCTTGGGTACTTAATCTCCTCATTCACCGCAAATGTAACAAATTAAAAAAAAAAAAAACACATCGGAGCTACTTTTGCTATGAATTTCAAAAATGACATTCAGCTGGCGAAAATTTATTACGCAAGTGGAAAATGTAAAGCAAGGCCGTATCACTTAGGTGCCCAGTACCCACTGTGTAATGTTGGTCTCAGATAAATAGATACAAAAAAAAAAATACTGCTACACCACTCAACGATGGAGAGTTTTTTTTTATGAGGCATTAAATTGGACAGTAATTTGCCCAAAAATGAAAGAGAGGCGTTTTGAAATTTTATTGTTTTTTTTTTGACTATAAACCTACAAGTTATGCGCGAATTTTAATTGTTTTTAGGAAAAAAAAATGCGTAGACACTAGTGTCTTTGGTTTGTGAACTGGCACTATGTGTGCACAGTACTGCGTGCCATTCCCGAGACAGCTATAGCCTAGGCTGCTGCTTACATTAATGTATTTTCAGATAACTCTATTTAATCCCTAAAAATAATAAAAAAAAACATAAACGGCGTATCTGCGGGTTTGGTAACGCACAAGGACCCACAGCTATTCTGGTGGAATGTAGAGGTTGTTGCTAAAAACCCGATGGAACTTTAAATTTAACACAGAATATATCATTTTTATCACAAATCCGCAACTGTCAGTGATGAGTCCATTTTGTCCCTTCAATTCTGGATAATTTTTTCGAGCGATCGTGATCGTACCTCATGAAAAATACTGACAATGTCAGTTTTCAAGTTGTCAGTTGTTGCTGATTAGTGACCTTAAGTCAATGACTACATAGCCTCACAGAAAGTAATTGAAAGCTGTCAAATCCCATGGTACTTGAAGCCAATTGTGAGGTCCATTTCTCGAGATCAACTTAAGATGGATCAGAAACGCTCCAAGTAGACACACCACCAGGTTGGGTCTCTTCGCAAACGATTTCTCTAGAAGCTACATGGATGAAGAAGAGGAAGAAATCATATTACACCTTCTTTGTACATGAAAAGCTCTCTCCGCTCGTAGGAAACTGCATTTAGGACCCTTCTTCAACAACCTTGGCGAACTAGCTGATGCAAACATTAGTAACCTCCAGAGCTTCATCACTAGCTCCACCAGGTTCGGTGCGTATTTCTTTGAAAACGTTGATCCTGTGGTAACACAATGGGCATTACTGGTCTAAGTGAGATCACATCTACTGCAGCCTGCCACGATAACCTAACCTAACCTTCAGTCGCCATGTGCTGAACCATTCTGTTCAAATCACTTGTCTTCCAGATCGATGTCATCCATATCTTCAAGGACATATTCATTGATCATGGTACGCAAGTTTCAGCCTCATACTTAACGAAATAAAGTCCGATAATATGAATAACGTGGGCGCCGTGGCTTAGTGGTTAGTGCATCACACTTCTGAGCGTGAGGTTTGAGGTTCGAATCCCAGGAAACGCAAAAATGCTTTTTTCGGTCCCACCTCTCGCGGATGTCTGACAAACATCTGATAGTAATAACTCATGAGATAGCTTCTCAATCCGCCTTTCAGATATGTATGTAGGTCGCTTCCACTTGTGTAAAAATATAGTCGCGAGAAGCTAGGTCCTGAACCAACTACGGTCTGTTGCTCCAAAAATTTGCCTTTTTTTACAAACAGGTGGAAATGACCTATTAAATAGCATTTCCCAACTCACATCAACAATTTGGTCATCGGGGCGAGTGGAATCTCAGCATCATTTGTCCGATCCACGAGAAAAGACATCCCTTCAACTGCACCGATCATAGACGCAGTAATCCCGTCACCACGGCATACATCATCTGTTTTATTGTGCAAATGCCTGTAACCTTTTGTCAGCAACGTGACTGGTCCAATCAGTGTGGTTTTCGGACAGGAAAGCCCACAATCGACCGCTTTGTAGGGCTTTGATTTTGCCACATGTACCTACTGAGATTCTACGTCAAACTAAGGGTTTCTTGAATTCAGAAGCGTTGCCACTGGTCTTCGGAACTTAGTGCAGGAAACATTGGACTTCTCCAGAAATTATGAAATATGTGTGTACATGATCGCCTAAGGTAATCTCTGTGGAAAATGGATATTTTTCTAACCCTTCTCTGAAATATAGCCATCAGTATCCGATAACTGAAAGAAAAAGATTACAAGAAAAAGGTGGGCCACCTTTTGGTTTCTTTTAAAATTTACCATTAAGACTATATCGGTAAATATTTTTCACTGATTGTTGCTTTACTGAAAAGAGTGCACCTTCCGATTATTTTTAAAAAATACTTTTATTCAAATGGTTACAGGAGTAAGTTTTGCAGTAGCTCATCCTGTCATCCCAATTTTGCAGATTATTCTCTAGTATTTGTGGCTCAATACAGCGAATTTTTTGTTGATCCTTAGCAATTTACCATAAAAATGTCCAACATCGTCAAATTATATCGGCGTGGTTGGCAAGGCATGTCTGGTAACACGATTACAGAACTTAGATGGATTGTTTGACAGCTGAGGTGGTACGTTGCGCCATCCTGCTGCAAACAAAGCCTTTCCAAGCCCAAATAATCAAAATTTGAATCAAGGGGGTTCCACAGTTCGGGGTCTGGGCCTCTCCAGTTAGCCCGGTCCCTGCCTTCAGTTTGAAGTTGAAGTCCACTTTTACTTGTGTGCGCCACCTTAGGAGAGGTCGTCCTCTGCTGCGTTCTCCCTACGGGTACGATTCGAAGAATCTGCGGGCCGTTGCATTGATGCTGATGCTAGCACTCCGAAATCCACACCAAACAGTCAGTCTGCGATGATGTATTGGCTTCTCTTCGACTTCGTGTGAATTTTCGTAACCACAAATTCTATAGTTTTGCTGTTGATGAGAATGGGTTTTCGTCTGAAAGGATGTTTTCGCGACCAAAATCGACGTAATTTTCCAACCCAGAGAAGCGATAACGAAGCGGATGGTCATTTTGCTTGAACTATTAAGTGAGGACCTTGTAAGCAAATAGTCTGAGGTCTTCGTACAATATTCTCAGAGAAGTGTGACTGACGTTCAGTTGAATGTCTGTACGTCCATTGGATTTAATGTCACCCCTCAGTGGAGGAGCTTGGATACCCCAAAAGACTTGACTTCACTAATGAAATTCGGGCTTTTCTAAGCACAAGGCTTGTCATGGCAAAACTTACGTGTAAAACTTGCGTAGCATGGCCATATCTCTGAAAGGATTTGACATCCACAAGGAAATCGTGTATTATTATTGGGTGTATTAATTTGGACTTAGAGGACGTCGCTCTGGCTCTTGGAAGTCTAAAACCATCACCTAATGCGGGAGTGGATGGAATTCCTGAACTTGTTTTAAGAAGCTGTAAGGATAGCATTTGTTTCCCACTGCTCCAAATTTTTAACTTGTCGCTTAAACTTGGCATTTTTTTAGATGAATGGAAGGTATCGTTTTTAGTCCCAACTTTCAAAGGTTCTAAAAATGACGTCAAGAATTATAGGGGGATCTGTAAATTATCAGCCATTCCTAAGCTTTTTGAAAGTATCGTAAAATGTAAACTGGATTTCTTCGTCAAAGAGCATATCTCAGTATCTCAGCATGGATTTGTTTCAGGAAGATCCACAGCCTCCAATCTCGTACATTTTACATCGTCTGTACTGAACTCGTTTCAAAGGGGTTGTCAGTTGGACACGGTCTATACTGACTTTAGTAAGGCATTCGATTCCGTGAATCACAATGTATTAATACATAAGTTGAAGTGCTTCGGTTTCCATTCATCTTTGTTGAGATGGATCTCGTCTTTTTTAAGCAATAGAGTGCATGTGGTTAAGCTTGATTCAATTCATTCAAATCCATTTCACTGTTGCTCAGGCGTACCTCAAGGCAGTCACCTAGGGCCTTTACTTTTCATTATATGTATTTATAAACGATATAACATCTGTTTTTAACTACAGCCAATACCTTCTGTATGCAGACGATTTAAAACTGTTTTTGGGTATTTCAAGCATAAACGATTGCTTAAAGCTTCAATCTGATATTGACGCGCTTTCAATTTGGTGTTAAGTTAATTACCTCCATCTTAACATAGCGAAATGCAAAGTCACAACATTTAGCAGATCCTCCCACTCAATTATTCACCGATACTGAATCGATTCATTAGATCTTACTCGGGTAAAGAAGGTGAAAGATCTCGGTGTTTTTTTTGACCAGGCATTGACTTTTTACGATCATGTAGATTATATAACATCCAAAGCAAATTCGATGGTCGGTTTCATAAAAAGAAATACAGTTGAATTCTCCAATCCTCACTCCCTGATAACTCTATTCACTGCTCTTGTTAGATCTCTCTTAGAATACTGTGACATCGTGTGGTGTCCTTTTTATCAGGTCCATATTGATAGGGTGGAAAGAGTTCAGAGAAGATTTTCAAAATTTGTTTTTTTCAAGATGCGCTGGAATTTCTCGCCGGAATATGAAGCTAGATTCCAACTACTTGGTTTAGTTAAGCTTACGACTAGGAGGAAGATCCATGATGTAATGTTTGTGAGAGACGTCCTCTGTAATCATTTAAAGAGCCCATGCTTGTTGGCTTTAATTCCAATATATGCACCCGAGAGACCATTACGGCAAAGGGAGTTTCTTTTTCTTGATTTGCATAGAACAAATTATGGGTTGAACGGGCCTATATCTCGCGCTATTTTAAATTTCAACTCAGTTTGGTCTGTAGTAGACTTAAGTACATCAAGATCTATTTTTAAAAGCACATTATTTAATTTTTACTGTTTGAAAGGAGTTTACTTTCAATACCTTCAATTTTTCTTTCTTCATTGTAAGTTATTTTTCTTTTTGTGTAATCTGTTAGTTATATTACTTGTAGATGAATAAATAAATAAATAAATAGATCCATGCGATGAAGTGGGGCCTAAGTCCCTGGGATTTCTTCTTTTTAACCGGTGATCTATCTTAGTTGATAGTCTGATTTAACTGTTGATCTCTAACGTCTTGTCACATTCATTTTACTTATGCATCTCTCCAATCTCTCCGCCGAATACTTGATATGAATCATGCGCTCCGCCGCACTCAGTTTCGGAACCCCAGCTTGAAACATGCTCCATAAACCATTCATTTAGAGTATTGCCAAAGATAAGATTGACACAGGCTATCACCATCGAAGTGACTCATCCAAAGAGTTGATTGCCGAAAACAATCCGCGTCAAGAGCCACAAGGAGCCATCGAGGGTTCGCATTAAAAATCTCATACAAATCGAAATATTTACGTACGCCTTACCAAGTCAACAGGTCTTACTAAAACCAACAAGACAAATTGAATTTTATGCCTCACAATGCTAATTTGAGTATTGCAAAACCATTTTGGATGCTAATCCACCAATTAACGCCGGATATGTCATGCTGAGAACGAGCATTTCAAAACAGTATTAATCTTCGGTCGAAACCACTTCCTCCTTCAATTTCAAACGTCCTTCAGAGCAGCTTCTCAGACTAAGACTGCGTAATCATCGGACAACTATCTGTGGGCGTTTGTCATATCGAATTTCGCCAAATGCAAGACCTAGCGATAGCCACAGCCTACACGAACATAGTCCAGTGTGTGTGCCACAAATGCCTATTCCATGGTTGGACGATGCCACGCAGCTAAGTGTAAACAGTTTGCACATCGCCTCCAGCTATCAGCTATGGATTCCTCTCATTCAAATGCAAATCTTTGGTTCAATTTGCTTAAATTAAAAAAAAAATGTATAAACCACTAGAGAGAGAATTAATTTCAATTTATTATTATGTATCTAGATACTCGTAGATATTTTCGTGTAATAAAATTATTACACTTCTGTGGTGTGCGCTGCTTTTGTGTTTCGATTGCCCACAAAACCGGAAAGTCAATGAATGCACGCCTATGAGATGCTGCTGCCGTCACCGCCGCCGCCGTGCCTCACCACCATCATCGACAGAAGTAGCTATTGGCCAGGCCAGCGCAGGCAATACAACATCAAAACTGGTATTCGTAGTCGAAGATTGGTTCAATGGCCATTCGAGTTGTTTTCGTAGGAACTTGTTAAGTACGTCTAACATAAGTACGTACGCAGTGGGTTTTGTCTATTTTTTATTTTTTTTTTTATATTTTATGTAATTGTTTAGTTTAACATTTAATTTGGAGAGCAATTCTTGCCTTAATTGGAATGTATTCAATGACAAACAGTAGAAAGCTGTGTTTAAGTGGGATGAAGAGAAAAGGTAGTGGAGAATGGGATTATAGCAAGCGTTGGTCTATTAATCAATTAGACGCATCCAAGGGTAGAGTATGTCACTGGGTTTTGATTTCAATATCGATGGCAGCAGCTGCGAATTCATCCATTTCAGGTGGCATTGAAATGGAAAGCGCGGTATCGATGGGGGGGCGAGAGAGAGAAATTACTCCCATGTCGGGTGGAACTAATTTTTGTCTGCAGCCTTTCTTTTGGAAAGTATCTGTTGTTGGCGAATATTTATCCAGTTATTCATGCCTCAGATAAGCAACCTCACTATCGCTTACTATGGTCTATCTAGTAAGAATCTACGAAGCCACCGAACCTCTCTATGTCGTATTCTTTTTATTCTGTGACTTATGCCGGAAGAGGCAAGCCTATAACGCTGGGATGACCGTCCGAGATGCATGCATAGATACGCACAGACAATTGCCGACCCCTTTTTTGAATTGAAACCATCTGGAATATGTCTCCTAGGAGCTTCCCTCCTTGTTCTGTGATGACCCTTGTAGGATGTCGACTTGTTGTTTTTTTTAGACACCGGTCCATGGAATTCTTTTTGGCATCTGTCCTGGTAGTATCTACAAACAGCTACCCACCTTTGATAGGCTAAAGGTTTAGAAGTTGGATTTTAGTCTCTCTCTTCTGGATACCGACTAGGAGACTTAAGTAATATTTTGTCTCCAACCTCGGGCTAACTTGGGCTTACTACATGAATAGAAGCTGCCCTTTATATGTATCTATACCCTACGGTTCATTCAGGTTGATTTACTATGTAGAATATGTGGTGGACATGCAATAGTACACAGGAAAGACGACAAAAAAAACGCTCGATGTCCTCGGATGTGATAATTTTGTTGTTGGTGTGAATTCGTGGAGCAGTGAGGGTAGGTTTTTTAAGTTAAGGTTAAGGTGGCTTTCTGTATCAGGATGCAGACGCAATACGACCAGAATAGGTCTTTTGTCTTATCTTTGGCAACCCAGGGACTAATACAGCCAACCGAAGTTTTTGATGAAGCAGAGGATGTTCGTGACGTCAAGGGACGCCAGTTCATTGAGATCATTGAAGAAAAATAGATGCACAGTAGGTGAAAGATGTTTTCTTCCTCCCCCTCGTCCCTGGAACTCTTGCCGAAATCATTTGAAAAAACCCCGACTTTTAAATACAGTGCTCTATCAGACAGTATCCTTTGAGGACACCGATTACTGAGCTCATCTGTGATCGCTCACACGTCGAGCCATTTTCCCATCTATGGCTTATCCTGCTGAAAGTGTCGAGCTTAAGCAAATGTTTGCAGAATTGAACTGAACTACCATCCAAGGTGGCATCGTTGTCCCATTCTTTACGCGCAGAGATGCTCATTTGGAAATTTTTATCAAATTGTACACAACAGGGCGGTGCCCTCAATGATGTGAAGAATTCAAGCGTGTTGCTCGAGCAAAATTTTATGACTTCCTGTCATCTGTCAAACCGAAGATCTTGTTGTTTCAACAGAATAGAAACAGAACTGGTCGAAGAATAGATAGATCCCTGAGAATAGAAAACTTGCTGGAAACTACACTATCGACCGCAGCTTGATGAATTGAAATTGTTTCAGTACATCATAGAACTTCTCTGGTAGTCCCTTCGGGCCAGCTTGCTTAGTGATATTCTATGCAAGAACTGCTTTCAAGACATCCAGGTCAATGGCTCTGGTTTCCTCATATTATTCGATTGCTAACGTCCATGATATCGCTTTGATTAGTTCCTGTAACCCTTTGTGGAGCGTAAGACTTCAACAATGCCTGCTCGGCATCGTGTGCGGATTGCTGCAACGAGTTATAGTTCTCACCAACTCATTCCCAGATACATTGCTTCTGCACCAAGGTTTCTTATGGCGACCAACTTGTCGTACATTGCATTGCATTCCAACGGAATTTTCTTCGCTCCGCAAGGTGTGAGGTATCCACAGCCAGTACGTCTACATCTTATTGAGATGTCGAAAGGTTCCTGGCCCGTTTTCCTTAAGAGCTGGTCGGTCGAGATACAGTTCGGCGAGAATATCCTTAAAATGCTGCGTAGACATCTATTTACAAAGGTTTGCAGCTAATGATTGACAGCTGTACGCAACTTTCACGTACTGCACCCATAGAGCAATACTGACTCCACATTGGAGCAAAACAGTCGTACCCTTGCTCTGATAACGTCCTAACGTCCATAGGCTGCTTAAATGCATAGTTCAGAAGTCCAAGCTAGACGGCATCTACGAAAAACAGACTGCCAGTCGCTTATTAGTTTCTGTTGCTCTATATTCGCAAGTGGTTTGTTCGTGAATGAACCTTTTGGTGGTTTCTGGGATTCAAACGACGACCCTCCCGTTCAGTAGTCTAACCTAACGCATTAACTACTGAACCACGAGGCTCACCCAATATCGTCTGCACAGAATATCATGCCGCATTGTAGTTCTAGATTCTCAGTCAATGGTGTGTACTGCATAAGACCACTGAGAGAAAAGTTCAGGTTCGAGTTCCAGAAAACGACAAAAAGTTGTGGACAGCTCAACCTCTCAGGAATCTGAGACAAACGTCGGCGGCTACCAACTCCTAGGAAAACGCTTTTCAATTTTGCCGCTCGGATAAGACGTTGTATCTTGTTGGATCCCTTCGATTCGTGAGAATATTTGCATAGCTACTAGACGCTTTGTTTTCCTAATAAAAATAAAGAACACGTTGTTCATTTAAAAATTCATAATTCGTACTCGTATACTATCCAGTCAGCCACTATTAGGACCGGTTTTGTTAATTATTTTACAAACAGTAACATTATATACCAGTGACCGACTAGTGGATACATTTGACTTTAAATTAGGGTTTCCCGGTTGTTAAAATTTTACATAATATTTATCATCACAGATTGACAGCATTATACAAGCTGTCCCGTGGCCAACAAAGTGCCATGCGAATGAGTTAAATTCACGCAAAATTTTTATGACGCATGAAATGACTTGTGACAAAAAAAGTTCAGATTCTGAATCGAGTTTTAGTTCTGTTTGATAAACACGTTCCGTAACTAAGTGGCAATCCTAGTCTATAGAAAGTCAGCGGGGAATAACCAGAGCGTTTGACATTAAAGCTAGCTTTAAAGTTCTGC
This sequence comes from Blera fallax, assembly GCA_946965025.1. Taxonomy (NCBI): domain Eukaryota; kingdom Metazoa; phylum Arthropoda; class Insecta; order Diptera; family Syrphidae; genus Blera; species Blera fallax. Next base: position 22,991,286 of record OX337245.1, on the reverse strand, counting down.
TCCATTACACACTCGTATTAGTTCAGTCACCAATGAATATGCGCTAGAAAGGTGGGGGGTTTCGAAAAAAATATTGCATTCAAGCAAGAGACCTTGTAGATATGCATATTCTTCTGATTGGTTATCTATACAAATCTGTGAAAGTTGCGCAACCAAAGGTGAGTTATGATGTCGTTTTCTGGGATCAAATATTCCGGGTTTATTTGACAAACCTTCTCAGATAGTACGTGCAAACAGCAACCTATATAAACCTAGATCTCAATCTTTAAAAGCCAAGCAATACCTGGAGATGAATGAAATCAAAGCCACAGTTCAATACTGTCCACATAACATTCTCAGATGTAAAGTGCTTTTTTCGTTTCTTTGCCTAGACAAATAGGCTGTGCTTTTGCACGCCCTTTTCAACATTAATGTTCAGAATAGTCTCGCAAATCATCATGAATATACTCACGCTTGAACAACACTACAAAATTGTGTAAAATTTACTTTAATCAGTCGACGATTTGCCAAACTTATAGGCGACTTCGTGATTTGTATGGCGCACATAATCGCCCATCTCAACAATCCATCCATCAAACTGTACCATATGTATACTCCCAACCAGTCAAAGGAACATGCGTCCTGAAGACAATATCGCCACTATAAACGAAAGAGAGAGTACAACGCCCATATCTGGTCTGGTGCACCCAAGACTGTTTTGCACATTCTAGATAGGGTCCAGAATTGCGCGTTATAGGTGATAGAGACATTTTGAGCTCCACCTACAACATCGTGTCTTTGTCTATTTTATCGCTTCTTTTGCTCCAGCGAAATAGCCACTTGCATGCGCGCCACGCTTTGAATGCACATCAGTTCACCCTCAAGCCCAACTTCAGACGTACTGTCAAATGAAGGGATTCGTTCATAAGCCGAAAGACACGTATGTGGAATGATCTTCGAGGCTTTGTGTTTCCTCATCACTACAACCTTCAAGCCAACGTGCACCGGTACTTCCTCTGTTCCTCTTTCCCCTTCTTTCAAACCCCGGTGCCCTGAGAAATCAGCATAAGGGTACTCATACCTTCTTTGGCGCGCGCGTAACGATCGTAACAATTTTGGCTCTGTCCATCTATTATGTGGAAAATTTTGCGCAAAGATCTTAGCCCCAGCACCCGGTGCAAAAATTAAAGCCACGTTCTGTCGCTAATTTTGCTCTAAAGTTCGAGTTCGTTAAATGATATACTGGCCGTGTATATAGTGAGAGCCAGCTAGTTGCCGAAACTATTTCAATGTAATGCTGTCTCGGTATTACAGATGCCAGGAGTCCCTACCCAGTAGGTAGGGCAGTCGTTTTTGGACTATCCCACCTACAAATTTTCATTAGAAAGACGTCTGATAGATATGCTACCTACCTGGAGCTAGAATACAAGTACAAACCAGGCGACCTTGTCGGACTTCTTACTTGACTCAATTCCTAGAAGAAACATACATATGCATATATTCTACACTATCCCCCACATTACGGCCAGGGAAGATGTACTGTTTCGAAAGGTTATTAAAGGCACAAATATTGGACCGAATAAACCGGTCTAATAGTCTTGCTAGACCCTAGAGGTCTGGTCTGATTCTCCGACGGATTGAAAATAGACTCCGAAGTTGGAGCTGAAATCTTTGGACCCATCACTAAAGTCCCAATACCTATAGGAACGCGACCCACTTGTGTCTATGCTGAAGTCCATGTCATTGTAATCCGCGCTAGAATAAACCTTCAAAAAGGTATTAAGGACGCCAGATTATGTGCATATTTTCTTAGATGATCAGGGAACATTCAAAGCACTTTCGGAGTCGAACTCAGTACACTCCGTGTTAGTTAAATGCTGCTACTATGAATTGTAATTTTTGTCCAGACAGAACAGGGTGAAACTTGGTTGGGTTCCTGGTAGGATTACCAGAGAATTGCAGGCAACGAATCTGTAGATGAACTGGCTGGGGCTGGCTCAAAATCTGTGTTCATAGAACCAGAACCGTACTTTGGCGCTAACTGGGCTGCCCCCACAGCGTTGACTGATAATTGGGAACATAAACTTCGTCCAGCCGACTGAAAAAAATGTCCCAAGGTTTAGCCAATCCAAACGATTAATTGAACCTTATTCCTGCAACTTACATAAAGAAAGTATTAGAAAACTGGTTAGCAGGCTACGTTGGCCTGACGAACCACCTTAAAAAATGAAATCTGTGCTCAGAGACGGAATGTCGATACTGTTTGGAGGAAAATCATCCGAACACATTCTGTGTGAATGCCCGGCACTAAAGGCGACGTGCTTTTCGAAAGGACATTCGTTCGTCAGTGTAGTTGAAAAACTCTGCTACGAACTAACCTCCATAAAGAAGGTGATGGTACGTCTATTAGGATAGTTCCACAAATTTTGATTCAAAAAGTCCTTTAGGTCGCTGTTTCAGAGCCATATGGGAAAGGGTTACGTAAAAGTAACGCAATCTTCAGGTTAGGTTAGGTTAGGCTGAAGTGGCTGCCAGCTGGTCCCCAACACACTTAAATGGAATTGTGATAACACATGGATCTTGGGAGAAATTTCCTTGCCTCATTAATCTAAATTGAGTTTCTGATAAAGCTCCCGATATCTATATTTATCAGACCGCCTAGATCGTTGTAATAGAAAGCTCCTAAGTGAAGCTTCCTTCTGTTGAAGAGAGCTAAATAGATACAAAAAAGGGGATGAATGGTTTCTTCTTCGTCCATAAAGCTTTTACAAAAATCGTTCAAATATACACCAAACCTTGTTGCATGCATGTCTATCAGATACTGTCCAGTGGTGACACCTATTTCAGCGCCAATGCATATTGGCTTTTTCAAGAAATCAACTTCGCTCCAAGTTTTAGATCCACCCTCAGCTAAATCTGTTCTGCAGTTAGACATGTTTTACATGTATGTATCTTTCTCTGGAAGGGTAGGTATAGTTGTTAAATAAATGGCGAGTTCGTCAGCCTCACAATTCCCTAGAATATCCCTATTCACTGGCATCCAATAAAGGTGAATATTGAACTCCTCGGTCATCTCTAAGGCAGACGATCGGCAGTCTAGAGCTTCTAATAAATCTAGGGAGACCGATAGGCGAAAAGATGCGGATATCTTTAGTGGATATCACGTTTTTCTCTAGCCAACATAAACTGCTCTGATCGCCATTATTTACAAGTCTCCACCAACTCCGTTGTTGGTTTTTGAGCCGTTGGTATAGAAATGTAACGTCACCTCTAGGTTGAGGCTTCGACAATTTTATATCTTTTATCAATTATTCGCCTGAGATCTGAAGAAACACTTAATCTGCCGTCGAAATTCCCATTTCCTTCCGACGACCTCTGTGGTTAGCCAGTGTTAACTATTAAGAGCAGTTATCTAAATTAGGCCTTAAATTAAATCTAACCTTTGTAACGCAACATGCACAACTAAGGTCAGCCATATCCCAATTCGAAGCTACTAATTTGTTAATACAATCACCATCAAAGAATCCGTCAATAATAGAGCGCCGCCACGCTCAAGCTTGGAGGGGTTTATTATTTAATTTACACTGCACGACTGAGTTGCTACTGTCTGCGGTTAAATAAAACCCTAGGCGGGTACAAGTATAACTTCAAATAAAAAAAACGCATTTCAACACATATTTCCTCTGTGCACACCCATTCATCAGAGACACAGACACGAAAATGAGGTTCATTACCTTCAAATAGCATCAACCTTAACCTGAAGTTACAACAAATTGCAGAATCAAATTCATCTCTATGCTGCGCAATGAAATTCCACTGTGAAGTGTCCATTTGAAACGTACGAGTATGTATCTACAAATAGCTACAAATGACCACAAAAAAAAAAAAATTATGAAATATCTGATTGCATGAATCTGTGTATCAAAATGTCATTAAATTAAGTCGAGTTTTTTTTTTTTACTGACAAGTGATTTCGACTTCAAGTAAGTTAGGGGTCTCACTTTTGAAGTCGAGATCATTTGCCAAATGTCGTTTGATTGATAGTGAAATTTGGGTAACACTTTGGATGTCATACCTCGTCTAAGTATCTGAAAACAAAATTGTATGAAACGATGCGTGTGCGGATTTACATATGACAGTAGAAGATAAAATTAATCTCTTACGGGAATTCGTTCCGGATCAATGTATCTATTAATCATGTTCGTTATTTTCTCTTTCTGAATCGCTGCCAAATTTATGTAGATACCACTTAAAAGGTCGGTTCATCAACCGAACACCAAGAGATACTCATTTTGATTGGAGAAATGTTGTGTTGATAGTAGATTCTTATGCTAAACGCAAAAGGTTACCTACGTACGTGTATTTAAATTGATTCTAGAAGAACCACAAAACCGGTTTTGTTCTTTATCATTAAACTTTTACGGTATTCCGTGAAAGGGATAATTAAAAAAAAATACAAATGGAAGGCTAGCATTAACAGAAGAGTGGTTATTGGGTGAGTTAGTTTGGGAATAGATACTCGTAAAAGTGATGGTTCACTAAAACAAAGTTAGACCTCAATATGCGTCAGGTTTAATTGTTACATCGGAGGCCTGTTTGTGAGATTTAGAACCAATAAAACCATCTCTGCTTCTTGTCCCTGGCTCCCACAGAATCGCCGCTTAGCGTTACATCGTGGGGTGGGGTCTTTGACCGCAACACGTCTTCACACGTGTGGGATATAAAAGAAAGTTCACGTTTAGTAAGTATTTTATGTTTTTGCGCAACTACTGTAATCCTTTATAAATATTCTGTCCGAACCCATATTTCTGCACGTAATAAAAAAGAAACCTTATTGGTCCGCCCTGTGTGTCTCCAGCGGCATCGCCAATCAAGGCATTCCTTCGCAGGGACACGTTTCGTCAGCATGCCAACAAACTACAGAATATGCTATTAAGTGCATTAAGTGACAAATTCACCCACCGATGCATCGGTAGTTATCCCTATTGGTACACCCTAAGCCAAGCTAAAAATCAACATCTCCTGGACGGCCAGAGGCGACTGTGCTTTATCTAGTTAAACTACGAGAACTTTGAATGAAGAAAGGACTAAAAGGCTTTTGTCAACAAAAAAAGAAACCAGCATCATAATATGTGTAATAACTGAGCCCTGCGCGAAAGGTGCAACAGCTGCTGGACTAGGCGTCAACTCGCCTGAGGACGGCAGGAGCTGTCATGAAAATTGAGTCGACAAATGCAATAGCTGCTAAACTAGGCATCAACTCTGGCCTTAATACTGCAGGAGCTGTCATGGCACAGAAAAAATCGACACTATCAAACCAATGCTGTGTGATTCCCCAATTTTCGAAATCGTCCGATTTCGCTTCCGAAGAGACTTTTTGAAGAGCTGAAGGATCTGGTGCAAATTCCACTCTGGAACTTGATATGTTTCGTCAAGAGCACAAGTTGGTTTAATTTAATCCACCGCGAGGCAATCTCATTAGAGGCGGTACCACAATCTATAAGGAACCATAACTGACCAAAAAGCCCCGTGTGCGAGCGCCCTCTAAGGTGTATGGGAAGGCCTTATCATACACCATGCTTATGACAACTATACCTGCATTGTCCCAGTCTTCTCTCTTTGCCACATGCTCATGCTACGCGTTGTGGGATTTTTACATAGCTCACAGAAAGGCTCATCCGCATGCTCGTACTTGTAGATGTAGTCCCGCCGGAAGCATTGATATCCTGATAGGAGTTGCGTTAAGAAATAGTTTACCTCCCCGTATTTTCTGCTGGGATTCAGTTTGTGTATCCATCGCCCTTTGGGTATGATGTTCTACTTATGTTGCCAATCTTCCTTTATAGCTTCTACTCTTGTTCTTCTGTCATCGGACTCTTTTCGCTTCTATACTAACAGGCACCCACTGACACAATTCTAAAAACGCACCATACTCTTAAAATGCAATTCTCTGCGCCGAGCTCTGCGATTCTCTGCGCCGAGCTCAGCTACCCTACTCTAAAGAAAAGACAATTAAGTCGCCCCATACAACCACTAGAGTTTCCCGTTTGCATCATCCACTAAGCTGTCTACCATTCCTTGGTATTTGTTTTCATTTAACTGGGCCGTACGAAGATCTTTGCTTGTTCATGGTATCCTTGAAGGCATGTCTTCCACGTCTCAATATTGCAGCGCCTGTTTCGTTATGTAGCAGATTCATATATCGAGAGTTTTGTACCGATCGCTGATCAATATGATGCCCACTCTCTTGTCCTATCCCGGATGTCCTGCGGTGTCTTACAATGGTGTCTTACAAGGTTCGAGGTTCAAATCGCAGAAAACACCTACTGGTACATAAGTCTGCATTTAATCAGGGGCACGTATGACCACAATGTGTGTGCTCCTTGAAGTTTCCGACTGGTGCGCTAGAGAAGAGAAGGTCTATCAATCAACCCTAGCAAGGCAGCTTAACCTTGGTTCAGTGGCTCTATACATATGTTGCCTAGACATCTAGGCATTGTCCTCGATATCCTGACAAAAAAATACAAATACATGCCGCAACAGACTTTATGTGGTTCAGGGTCTAGCTTTTAGCGACCATTGGAAGGGACCAGCAGTTTAGATTCATAACCGAAAGCTTTTTTTTAGAAGGTTATTACTCTTGGACGTTTGTCAGACATTCGCGAGAGGTGGGACCGTAAAAAACTTTTTTGTGTTTTCTGTGATTCGAACCTCATGCTCAGTAATCACTGAGGCACGGCGCCCACTCTGATTCTGCTTTTAAATATAAGCTTCACAGCTGCGAAAGCAGCATGATCGTGAAGACTCAAACAAAAAAAGTAGGACATATCCTTACACTTAGCAAAGACGACATAAGAAGGCTTATGGGCTTCTTTTTTGGTCACTGTCAGCCTAAGTTCCACAAAAGTGTATGAAACTGCAGACCAAAGGCTATGTGAGTGTGTGGATCTGTGTAATGTTAGGTAAAACACTTTCCACAAAGAGATTGTGGAAAGAGCGAAGGAACTCCTCCTCCTTTATTTGAAAAGTGGAATTACTGCCGGTCTAAAGGTGGCGCAAGGTACAGTAGATCTTTCTGTCCGCAGTGCCTTTACGCCCATGAGCGTAGCCATAAATATTAACCAAAGAAAAGGCATCTCCTCTACGACAAGAGAAGAAGATTGACTTTGGCATTAAAATTTTGACGTCGCATGTCAAAAGCGTTTGCTCTCCAATTTTATCGCCTCTAAAGGCGCCTTAAATGGTTTCGACATTGATACCCCTAACAGTAACTACCCAAAGTGCCAATAAAAATACCTCTTAATGACGGAATCTTCCGCTTCCGTTTTGCTTCTCAGCAGAATTATAGCAAATTTTATGGGTCCTAAATTCGATGACATATTTCATCTTTCATCCGAGTGCCAGTGTTCAGATGCGGCAACTCGATGCAGCGCTGACTTCCTTATGGACGTTGCAAGGCTGTTCTGCAGCTTTTGGCAGCTATTTAGCAAATGATTTACAAAAATTATACAAAAAATGCTTTAATTTAACTGCGTTAATCGTTTCAATCAATAAAAGTTTGTGTTTTTTTTTTTAAAGTTTATTGTTGTGCTGACACAAAAGCGAAGTGGGCTGCTAAAGGGCGCTTAATTTATTTATCGTATTCCAGTTTTAATCTC